>OY998167.1:61254590-62454590 GCA_963921995.1 Oxystoma pomonae
TAATGATTTCCAAAGAAATTATAGACTACAAAAAAAATCACACTAATCGCAAAAAAATCGATTAGTCTATGAGTTTTCTCGCGTGTTGTAATGTAGTGTTTTTATAATAATATACTATACATTACACAAAAATTAAAGTGCCTTCCCTGAGCTGCAATTTCGCGCCTGTCCTATGTTATTTTTAATTTAACTTCATCCAGAACTCCAATTTTTCACTCTTCCATTAAGAAAATTAATTTTCTCGATTATGAACATTGCTCGAGAACACCTAATTACTTTTTTAATAAATTATACATAACACTACGCCGCGGAACATACGAGTTTAACTTACTTATATCTCAACATACAGCCACGGCAAGACTAAATTTTCGAACTTATTATTGTTTGGATACACCTCCGTAGCTTATCTATTACTTTTTTGGTGAACAAACAAAGAACAAAACCACTAAGAATCGCTTATTAAGTGTCACTTATCACTAGCCTGACATAACCTCAAATTTTGTCAAGTAACTTTTTAAATATTGTTTTTTATAACGATGTGATGTAGGTAATAATAAATAAAGAAACGCACCTTATTTGCGGGTTCTTAATTTCAAAAATAAATCAAATGCAAAGGCCCCATTTTTTTTATACAAAAGATAGTTCTGATGTTTGAGATTGTTACAGTTTCCTGCATGACCTGACAAAATAAAAATATTTAATTTATTTTTTTAAATATTTGTTTTTATTTTGTAACTTAGTAAAAGAGATTTGCAATTATGTTGTTTCTAAATACTATAAATCAGCTCTGAAGAAGACTAGAAATATTCTCGAAAAGTTAATTTAATTTAAGTGTCTTATTATTGACTCACCAACTGTCCTCAACCAAAAAATACCTTCCTCTGTAGGCATTTTTTTAAATTTTAATCTCTAAAATTATTTGTTTGAATTGACTTAAGATCGAGTAAATTTTTTAGCCGTAATTTGAAACCTTTGCCAATAATATATTTTTGAGTTAAATTTATCAACAAAAACAAACTTTGAATAAAACACGATTAAAACCTGTATTACTTTTTTAGCCAAAGTAAATATCGCTTCCCGCCACAGTATGTGATATTATTAAAGACCGTTCTTCTAGTAACAAGCTATTTTAATTAAATTTTCTTCATTCCCCACTTTACAGTGTATGAATATTCCCCCATTATAATTAAGGGTAGCCATACATACATACGTCAACCGACAAGGGTGAGTTTCATATAATTTTTTATAGTCCTGAGAATTTAGTACATAACAACCCGTCATCAAAATAATAATTACTTACCTAACAAAGCAAATGAAAAAAGCAATATTTTTGTGCACCAATTCACGCTCATATTAAAAAGTGACACAGCGCAAGTCTGATCGGTTTTGAAGGTACGATACGCAATACAGGCGCCATGCGCCACATGTTTACGCCATGTAATGTATACTTCGTGACACATAGAACGCATACGCCAATTTTATATGCAATATGTCCTTTACGATTTTCTATCACAAAGTGTCAAAATTCACTCATTGTCATGTTTCGTTGTCACAGTCTTGTCCAACCAACACCGTTCGTTCTCAACTAGAACGGTGTTGGTCCAACTTAAAAATGCCATTCCAGCAATCGGAATTCGATAAATCTCTGTTCGTCGGGTCGCCGATCATTATGGACGAGACAAGTCCAGTATAGCACGACTAACCCCTAAATGCACCGTAGGAACTTAATCGCGATTGGCTATCTAATCCATTCTTTTTCTCTCTTGATTCCACCTGAATGAACAAAGAGGAAGCATGGATTAGCTAAACTAATCCGAATATTTTTACGGTGGGTAAAAGGAAAATACGAAGAAGACGGAACTGCTCGACGAAAGAAAGGATCTGGCTCATTGCAAAAAAGTTTCGAAATTTAATATTCTTCCACGGAATGCTTAGATCGTTGAAGAAAATCCAAATTTATTTGAAAATTTCGCAGAATAAATGCCAAGGCGTTTAGAAAGCAAGCAAATGGTGCAATGACCAGATACTAAAGTTAATATAAGTCTGTTTGTTTTTTAATATTTTGTTGTTTATAAAACCGATCTTGTTGATGTGAATTGCCGTTGCTTAACCCAAAGCCTTCCAGTTCTTTCTTCTTCGTATTTTCCTTTTAGTCGCACTAAAGTGGACTTGTTTCGTCCATTGTGACCGGCTATTTGACGAACAACACAAATGCCGTCCACCCACTCGTGCAATATTGATTTAAACCAGTCGAATTCGAACGCGGTCCACACATACTGGCTTATCTTTCGCCTCTCATTTCAAACGGTATAGAAAGAGACTGACATAAAAAATGGCTATTATTTAGTACACCTATGCGGATATGTTCGTACGGATTCGAAAATCAGACTCCAGGGCCCTAATTCTTGAACACGAAACGATATAGATTTGTCTCGAATGATCCCACGTCGAACGCATTTCGTATTCTTGAGTGGTGATCGCTCATTTCATTCTATCAAAAATTGGGTGTTCGCGCTTCCCGACTCCAAAGCCAGAGATCGGTTCCATTTCTCAGGCAGGCATCCGCTAAAATTTCTAAGAAGTTTCAAGGACAAGCATCTTTTTTTCGAGGGATGGGATTATTTTCCGGGATTGATCCCTTTTAAAAATTAAGATGGAAGAAATCCGTCCTTAATGAACCTACCTCTTAGTAGTAATATTAGTAGTAGTAGTAGTAGTAGTAGTAGTAGTAGTAGTAGTAGTAGTAGTAGTAGTAGTAGTAGTAGGAGTAGGAGTAGGAGTAGGATTAGGAGTAGGAGTAGGAGTAGGAGTAGGAGTAGGAGTAGGAGTAGGAGTAGGAGTAGGAGTAGGAGTAGGAGTAGGAGTAGGAGTAGGAGTAGGAGTAGGAGTAGGAGTAGGAGTAGGAGTAGGAGTAGGAGTAGGAGTAGTACTAGTACTAGTAGTAGTAGTAGTAGTAGTAGTAGTAGTAGTAGTAGTAGTAGTAGTAGTAGTAGTAGGAGTAGTAGTAGTAGTAGTAGTACTAGTATTAGTACTAGTAGTAGTAGTAGTAGTACTAGTACTAGTACTAGTACTAGTACTAGTAGGAGTAGTAGTAGTAGTAGTAGTAGTAGTAGTAGTAGTAGTAGTAGTAGTAGTAGTAGTACTAGTAGTAGTAGTAGTAGTAGTAGTAGTAGTAGTAGTAGTAGTAGTAGTAGTAGTAGTAGTAGTAGTAGTACTAGTAGTAGTAGTAGTAGTAGTAGTAGTAGTAGTAGTAGTAGTAGTAGTAGTAGTAGTAGTAGTAGTAGTAGTAGTAGTAGTAGTAGTAGTAGTAGTAGTAGTAGTAGTAGTAGTAGTAGTAGTAGTAGTAGTAGTAGTAGTAGTAGTAGTAGTAGTAGTAGTAGTAGTAGTAGTAGTAGTAGTAGTAGTAGTAGTAGTAGTAGTAGTAGTAGTAGTAGTAGTAGTAGTAGTAGTAGTAGTAGTAGTAGTAGTAGTAGTAGTAGTAGTAGTAGTAGTAGTAGTAGTAGTAGTAGTAGTAGTAGTAGTAGTAGTAGTAGTAGTAGTAGTAGTAGTAGTAAGTAGTAGTAGTAGCAGTGGTAGTAGTAGTAGTAATTGTCGTTTTTTTTACCCAGAGGCTGTAAATTGGTAGAGAATGCTGACACATGGACAGGGGGGCGCCTATATATAATATGACGAAAGTTCAGGGATGATATTATAGAGACATCAAAGCATTTTATAACTATTAAAAGGGGTAGCGGCAAACACAGTAAACATCTTAGAGGGTTTGATGGCTGTTATTTTAATTGAAATCTTAATAAACGCTTCTGGAAAAGCTTTTGAGATATTAAAATTGGGGTTGATATTTCACGGGGGATTTTGGTCTATGTAATACACATAACTGTCATAATGCGCAAGTCTTATGAGAATAAACTAAAGTTTCGGACTGCATTATCTTTTGTTTAATACTTTTTTTACAACTTTTTGACTGCTTATTTATCTGTAATCTTCCACTGTCGAATACTTTATATAATAATTATATAATAAGGTCGGGTGTTTATACAAGTCCCAAATCATAATTTCCTCGATTTATAAGATTCCCCAAAATGAAACGGCCGAAACTTAAAACACTCGAAACTGCCCGTATAGCAATGAAAGGACATTTATATGCATAGCATATGCATTAAACCTTCTTTTGAGGATATCTTTTTGAGCACATCTTTTGAGCACATCTTTAGCATATGCTTGGTACATACTATTTAAGTATATGCTATTAAGAATATCAATAGCAAATGCTATGAGTGTACCATTTGAGCAGGTCCTTTTGAATACATCTTTAACACATGCAAATAATATATCAATTTTAAAACATTTTTTTGTCCGTTTAGCGCACATACTATTCTGATACCATAAAAGAATATCAAGAGAATGAGCTTCTAAGTATTTTCTTGGCATATGCCAGGGAAATACCACTAAAGGAGGTTAATATTAGAACATCTTTAGCATACGCAAAGTATTGAAACATTATTTGGTCTTTTTAGCGCACATGCTATTACGCCAAAAAAAATCAAAGAAATGCGCTTCTAGTATTCTAGTAACATCTTCAGCATATGTAAAGTATATATATCACTTATTGAAACATTATTTGGTCCTTTTAGCGCACAAGCTATTTTGGTACCATAAAAGAACATCAAAAGAATGTTATTCTAGTATTTAGAAGGTTAATTTTAGGACACCTTTAGTATATGCAAAGTATCTAACAATTATAAAATAAGTTTAAAAAAAAACGAAAAAAATCGGTGACCGGAAACGAACCCGGTAATCCTTGGTTTAGAGATGCTTGTCCATATATATCCACCAAACGCGAAAATTCTCTGATTATAAAGCTTAATCATGGTTAACGCTTTTCAGTCAACCTGTAGGTTGTCGGTTCGAACCCCGTGGGCACGTCACACCTTTTTTTATTATTTGTTTTTTTTTTTTTCTTAGGATGTATTGTGATAGGACATGGTTTTTGCGCTACTATAGATTTAGCACATGCTAATAATCTGATAAGAATATCTAATCTTAGCACATTCTTAGGATGTTTCAATGTTAATTTAGAACATCCTTAGCATATCCTTTTTCTTCTTGAGGATATTCTACGCACATGCTAAGGATGACAAATTGTTATGTGGATGAAGATGTACATAGATTTTAAAAAATTATAACTGGCAACGTTGGACCTCTGTTTTCCGCGATATACACCTCATTCCAAATTTTGCGCATTAATTTCAATATGGCGGCTGACAATTAAAGACAGAAGCTAAATGGAACTGTCATTGTCAGTGTCAAAAAACTGGTCCACAGAATTTGGAATCAGGTGTACATGCAGCTTGATGCAAGTGCATTCGAGCGAGTCAGGATTTGTTTGGTCGGGTAGATTACGGATCGGATAAACTCCGTTTCATTGGAAAACATTTTCGAACTATTTTAGTTTCGGCGGAAATACGTTTCGGGTGAGGCTTTGGGGTTTGTTCATTTAGTATTAAATTTGTACCGGTACCCATATGCTCTCTTTTTAAACTTATGACGTAGTTTTAACATTGTTAAAATCTCAAAATTTAAAGAGTGCATTTTAGGTCACGTGGTTTTAAGGTAATATTGTCGTCTATGGTAGGCAAACAATCAATTTTTCCATAAGCCGCAGTTAACAAAAACGTAAATTTGGTAAAAACAACCGATTTAGTTTTAAAAAGGTACTGTTTTAAGTATTTGTTCGTATCATAAATGCAATTTTTACAAAATATTCAAAAATATGCTGGGAAATCATTAGTAAATAAGGCTATGTCCACTGTTACTATCTCTTATGCTCTTATACTATCGTAGACACCTTCTTTCTCCAGAGTTTTAATACCTAAGTGTTCGGACTGATTTAAGAAAGATGTTATCTACAATAGTATAAGTGCGTAAGAGATAAGATAGTGGAACACAGCCCTATTTAACAGCAATTTTCCAGATTACTTTTAAAAAATTTGCAAAAATCGCATTTTTCCCATATGAACAAAGAATCAATACTTAAAACAGTTGTCGTCTTTTATAAAATTAACGTTTTGCTTAACATTGCGGCAAAATGGCCGACAATCCCCCACAAACAATGAAAGGTGGTAAGGTGTATTTGCTTTATTGGCATTATTGGCAAGTGAATGCCATTAGTTATTTATTACAGTAGTATTATTGGCAAAATTGCGCTATTTTGCCAATGATTATTTACTAGTGCTGATGTATTGGCAAATTTATGTTATTTTGGCAATAACTGAAAAACGTGTTTTACATACCAAGTGAAACGCGTGAAAATTGCATGCATTTCTAAACCACCTTTCCAGTCCGATCAAACGCATTGCCGGATATCGTGTCATTTGAACACCGTATTTTTTTAATTTCCTGCGCGATTGACATCTGACGTGCGGTTGACAACTTGACGTACTTGCCGACGCCATTTTAATAATATTCTGCGGATTCTTCCTATGTGGGTTCATTTTTGTGGTTTGTGTTTTGCAAGTTTTCTTTTAAAATTGGCTTAAAATTAGTTTGAGTTTCAAGTCACCATGGATGTGGAAGCCGATACTGCGTAAGTACTCATATTCTTTTGTTCTTAAATAAGGTCGGCCTAGAGTAGACTTAAAAATGTTCAGAACTACCAGTAAAGCGACCAAAAATCGTCATTTATGCTGGGTTTATACAGGCATATAAAAATTAAAATAAAAAATAATTCTGGTTTATGCAGCCAAATAAAAATAACTTTGAACCGATCAGCACACAGCTGCTGCACATGTATACAAAAGTGAATGACACCAATAGTTGAAATAATTAAACTAAACTCCATCATGCTGTTTTCCTTAATAATATCTGTTAAAAACAAACCAAAAAATGCAAAAAAGCCCCCATTTAAATTACAACAACAAATGAAAGTGCGGTTATGTGCGTCAAAGGGGCATGCTCAAAAGTTACCCATCTTTTTATTTCTGCTGTATAAATGCGTACACTGTTCCCCATAAGCTCATTCAACTTTTATTTTAATTTTAATTATTATTTTTATTTCGATTTGCCTATATAAAGCCACCATTAAATCGTGATCTAGACGCCACTTTACAAGAAAATCAAAGTTCACATCATGATCTACAATGCTTAAGCGATACTGAGACTGATAATTTACAAATTTCTTTTGTAATCGAGCAAAACCTCTTAACTAAAAAGCCAGTTAACTCCTACCTCTTCAGTGCCGTTTAGCCTACTGTTGCCGCCATTTTTATAACCAAATTGACAGGTAAAACATGAATTTTCTCTCAGTTTGGTGTCACTATGGCCTCTATAGTAGACTAAAGGATACTATATCAAAGAAGAGTTAACTGGCGTTTCAGTTGAAGTGTTGAATTGAGCCATCTAAAGATTCGGTCTACGTCCAAGTCATTTTCTGACACTGAAATTTCTCTTGGTGACCCAGAGACTGATGACCCTCAAATTTCTTGTGAAACCGAGCCGAGAAAATTAATTTGAAAAAACTCGTCTGTGGTACTATTTTTTTTATTTTAACGTAAACTTGCCAATAAAACAACTAGAATAAAGTTTTTATTTTTCTTTTTTGAGAAACTGGGCTACTTTTTCCTAAAACAAAATACTGGTTTATCAAAAAGAAAATAATTTACAGCTATACTTACCACAATTTTAACTTTTTTAGATTCCGTAAAGAAAAATCCTTTAAGAAGTCAACCAACTTTTCCTCATTCTGTCGTTGAAAATGCTATTAAGGCTTGGTTATGGGATGCCTGTAACTGGAAAGGGGGCAGAACATCCAGGAAAAAAGATGCTGCACAGATCTTCATCTTATCTTAGAACAAGAAGAAGGAAGTACTAAGTTTTTAAATTTTTGGCCAAGGAATTATTATATAAAGCAACTGAAGCAAACCTTATTGTTTTGATTCACAATCAAAGAGATTCTAAATAAAATTTTACCTGTTGCAATTTACTGTGGTATGGAAAACCTCCTCTTAATAAATAGTTAAAACAATTTATGAAATAATTTTCCTCTATCTTTGGCATGACCAAGACGACAAATATTATTCATATGGTTTCCATTCCTGTCTTCATGCTAGGATATAAATATAAGTGTATAAGTTTTTCTTTATAGTAACATTTATTTATTTATTACATATTGGTTTTTCTAGGAGTTTTTGTTTGTTTAAGGATAAAATAAAATAAATGTACATTCGTAAATTATTTGCATTATTTTATTTTTAATCCACAATCATTACAATTTTTATTTTGTGCATAAATACTTTAAATAGGGAGAAAAAGCCAATTATCAGTGGTATCGGAATTTGTATCTGTATCTCTATTGAGCCAACCAATCAAGGAGTGCACTTTTAAACTTTTAATTTTTGTGTGGTTTTGGCACTTAGTGGTACAGGGTGATTCACCATATTTTCCCAACTACATAACTTATTTATTCTTAAAGATAGAAAAAAAATTAATACATAAGTTGCTTAGTTTTTTACAAATTTTAAGAAAATTTAACCAAAATTTTCAAAATGTCAAATTTCGACCAACTCGATCAACTTTCTTATTTCAAATGGAACACCCGGTATATTTTTCAAGAAAAACGTTGCCTTAAGAGCAATGTGTTGAACAAAAAACCACTTAGACTATTTTTCCTTGGTTAACACAACGCCCCTATGGCATATTATTTTTTATTTCACTCGAGAACCGCTAAAGATAAACCCTTCATATGGTATATTTTAAGAATCAGGAAAAAAAGATCTACCGAAATTTTAAAAAATATACATGGTGTTCAATTTAAAATAAGAAAGTTGATGTCTAAGTCTAAATTTGACATTTTGAAAATTTTTATTGAATTTTCTTAAAATTTGTGAAGAACTAATCAACTTTTGCATTTAAACTATCTTTCTATCTCTAATAATAAATAAGCTATGTAGTGGGAAAAATATGGTGAATCACCCCATACATTTTTTTCCAATATTGCCTGCAATTCCGGTATTTAGTATGCAGTGCTCCTCTACATTTAAACCATGCTAAGTGTGTATTTGCCATCATTTTAAACGTATTCGTTGCCGTCGCTCGGCCGGTGGCTCACACAGGAGTGTTTAAGGTATTTATAACGCACAGATTGCCGTGCGTCAAATTCTCATTGCCAATAGATGCCAATATTTGTAAGGCACTTTGCCATGCCGGCATTGTTTGTGGGGTCCATGACGTCATCCTAAAATGCGGGCGTGTTTATAAATTCACCGATGCCCGATGAATCAATCGAGTTTGTAAATTCATCTATGATTCTTGGTGATATTCATCGGGTTCCTAAATTACTCGATTGATTCCACACTGAGAAAAAACTCGGGTTGGCATAACTCAAATATGTGTTTTGCAAATAGGGGATTGCCGAGATCTATGTATTACGACAGCCCAATCAACTGAGTTCTGATGATCTTCCATTCATGAGTCATGCAAGCCCCGAATAAAGGTTAAATATAGGCAATTATTTTTTGTGGTTCGGAGGACTCATAAAACTAAAAGTACTACAACCTTTATTCTGGGCTACATAAACCCACAATTTGGATTACCACAACTCAACGCCAAGCTATTAGAACTGGATTCTGGGCTACCAGAACCCATATTTTGGGCTGCTTGAACTCGACTTTTAACTACCACAACTCAACTCTGGATTTCCAGAACTCAAATTCTGGGCTACTAGAACTCGACTTTGGACTGCCACGACTCCAACTCTGAGACCAACAACCCAAATACTCCACTTCACTCCATAAGGAGTAGTTTATAGGCATCTTGTGCCATTTTTCAGGCTTGCACACTCACCCACTCGAGTGAAAGAAAACACTAATGGGTATGATACGGGTGCACGACACACATGGCGCGTTTATCGAAAACGGCCGCGTAATAGGCAGGTTCGATTAGATTTAACCAAGAAAAATATCGTCCGACCACTTACGTCAGACGGACCCTGCGGCGAACCTTGCGACGAACTCACGTTCCGAGATGTTACCAGAACTCAAAAAATTTAATACATTTCAATGGTACTAACACAGGCAAACAACAACCAAAAAATAGGTTACCAAAATCCACACACACACAATGGGTTAAAAGTCTGGAGTTGTGGTAGTATAAAATCCAGGTAAGGACGACTTGATAAGAAGTCGCACTAAAACTATTTTAAAAACAGTTTTCGAGTACTAATGGTGGGTTTATACGACAAAATAAAATAATATAAGAATAAGAACACCCAAGAAAAAGACCATATTTTTGACCAATCGCAGGGCTAATTCTTATTTCTTGTTTTATTTTACTTGCTGTATAAACCCAGCATACGGAGATAAATAAATCTTGAATTTGGGCTGGTATAAGATGGACATAAGTTTTATCCACGCCATATCCTTAAAAAAATAAAAATAAATCTAGGCTTTAGCTAAATTCTGGCCGATTTTTATGGCGTTTTTTTAATTTTCGATGGCTCATCGAACGCAACGACATGGAATGTCAGATTAACGTCATATTTTATTTATCAAAAAACGGATGACATCGGTGAAAAAAATCTGATGAAGTTACAAACTCGCCCTGCCTAATAGGAGCTTTTATATGGGTTGTATTATATATACAAAAGCCCTAAATCGTGCGTAATCGTATAAGTAACGTGACCGTTTAGAAATTTAACTTACTTAAACTCCCTAATAGGCAAACAGTCGGACCACGTGGTTAAACAGCTCCTTAACAGGCATTAAGAAGGATATAAAAACGCACCTTTTTATATCATTAATTGTCTAAAAGGTCTTATCGAACCGCTATTTTAATATCCCCTCGGATGGGCTTAATAAGGAAACCAGACTGAATAAGCACCGAGATCTGCGGCTTGCTCACAGTTTATTTGTTTTATATGATAGAGTGCCGGCACGTATATTTTTTTCGGGTCGCGGTTCGTTTTTCGAAAACACAAATTTCGTATTTCTTACTTCGAACCAAGCAAAAACATTTCTTTTGATTTGCATTTTTTTCGAAATCATTTATTTCAAAAATATATTTTTTTTATTGGGATACGCGAAATTTATTTATTTATTCAAGGCTATTCAAGACGACCCTTACATCTGTCAATTTTATTGCCAAAATATGTTATGGTTTGATCACAGTGTAATATACTAAGATGGACTATGGTGTGGTAATAGTAGTTTTCACAAATAGTGGCTAAAATAATGCTTTTTTTACAAACGTTGGTTTAAATAACGAGCGCAGCGAGGCATTTAAAAACGCGAGTAAAAAAAAAGAGAGTTTAGCCACGAGTGTTTGTTTAATACCCTTAATCCAAGAAAAACAGGAATTTGTTATTTACCTAACAAGTGCGGAAAGTTATACTTTTCCGCGCGCACCAGCGTGCGGAAAATACTTTCCGCACGCGTTACGTACAACATTTTTCCTACGAGCGTGCGGATTATCAAAATTTTTGTCATTATTTTAGTTAAACCTAGCAGACTAAAAATGAAAAAATAGTGAAAACTACGAATTTTATGTTTTATTCAGAACAAAACTTTAACAAGCTTAAAAAAATAATTTTTATGGTGATTATTAATCACGGTAACATTGAAAGTACCACTGCTGATGTTTCTTAATGCCATCGTCGACTTCAAGTCTTCCTGATTCATCACTGAGCAACAGCGTGCTCAACAACAAGCGTGCTCAACAGCGTGCGTGAAAATTTTTTTTGTTCAACAGCGTGTGTGAAAATTTTTTTTTGCTCAACAGCGTGCGTGAACATTTTTTTCGCGCACGGTGTGAGGAAAAGTGGCACTTTCCGCAGGGAAATGAGTGCGAGAAAAGCGTAGGAAAATACTTTTAAAAATCTCGAACGAAGAGCACTTCCCGCAACACATCATCTTTACGCTATAAATTAAGGCGGCTGGTAAATAAAATAACAATGGTTTCCATAGCGATGTGCCTTTTTACTCGGTGACGTTCATTGTTGCGATATTTTAATATTTGACAGTTTGATATTTTAACGATATTTTTAAATGATTTTTTTGTAAATACTTGTTGAAAACTGGCGGAAATGGCTTAATATATGGGGAAGAATAATTAGATTTTTTTAATATTACTATTTTCCACTATTTTTTTTTATTTTTGGATAAAAAACAGACAGAAATCTTTTTTGCACCCGTGATAAAAAATAGTAGTTTTAACAACTAGTGGCTAAAATAGTGCTTTTTTTACAAGCGTTGGTTTAAATACCGAGCGCAGTGAGGTATTTAATACCTTTATCAAAAAATCCAAGAAAAACAGGAAAATACTTTTAAAAATCTCGAACGAAGAACACTTCTCGCAACACTATAAATCAAGGCGGCTGGTAAATGAAACAGCTATGGTTTCCATAGCGATTTGTCTTTTTACGCGGTGACGTTCATACTTGCGACATTTTAATCTTTAACAGTTTGATATTTTGTCGATATTTTTAAATGATTTTTTCGTAAATTCTTGGTGAAAACTGGCAGAAATGGCTTAATTTTTAGGCAAGAATAATTAGATTTTTTCAATATTATTATATTCCGATATTTCATTTTATTTGTGGGTAAAAAACTGACAAAAATCTTTTTTTGCACCCATGATCGAAAAAGAAAGTTTTTTTGCATCGGTATCAAAAAAGCCATGCTTTAGTTATCTGCAGACAGTTACTAAAGTCATGTTTTTGATGAAGGTATATAAAAAAAGTTTTTTGCATCGGTAAACAGAAAAACCATGCTTTAGGTATCTACAGACAGTTACTAAAATCATGTTCTTGATGAAGGTATAAAAATATATAGTAGTTTTCACAACTAGTGGTTAAAATAGTGCTTTTTTACAAGCATTGGTTTAAATAACGAGCGCAGCGAGGTATTTAAAATCGCGAGTAAAAAAAGTACAGTTTAGCCGCGAGTGTTTTTTAATACCCTTAATCCAAGAAAAACAAGAAAATACTTTTTTTTATACCTTCATCAAAAACATGATTTTAGTAACTGTCTACGAATAACTAAACCATGGCTTTTTTAATTACTCATACAAAAAAACTTTTTTCTTGATCACGCGTGCAAATAAAGATTTCTGTCCCTTTTTTACTCAAAATTAAAGAGAAATAATAATAAAAATTAAGCCATTTCCACCAAGTATTTACGAAAAAATAATTAAAAACTTCGTCAAAATATCAAACTGTCAAAGATTAAAGTGTCGGAACAATGAACGTCACCGAGTAAAAAGAAACATCGCTATGGAAACCTTTGTTATTTCATTGACCATCCGGCTCGATTTATAGTGTGAAGATGGTGTGTTGCGAGAAGTGCTCTTCGTTCGAGATTTTTAAAAGTATTTTCCTGTTTTTTTTTTTGGATTTTTTGATAAAGGTATTAAAAAAAAATAGTATTAACAACTCGCGGCTAAACTGTACTTTTTTTACTCGCGTTTTTAAATACCTCACTGCGCTCGTAATTTAAACCAACGCTTTTAACAAAAAAGCGCTATTTTAGCCACTAGTTCTGAAAACTACTATTAAAAATCTCGAACGAAGGGCACTTCCCGCAACACATCATCTTTACACTATAAATCAAGGCGGCTGGTTAATGAAATTAAAATATAGTTGCCATAGTGATGTGCATTTTTACTCGGTGACGTTTATTGTTGCGACATTTTAATCTTTGTCGGTTTGTTATTTTACCGATTTTTTTAAATGATTTTTTCGTAAATACTTGGTGCAAACTAAAAATAATTATTTTTTTGGCTATATTGCTATTTTCTGCTATATTCCTTTAATTTTGGGTAAAAAACGGACAGAAATCTTTTTTTGCAACCATGATCAAAAAAAACTTTTTTTGCATCGGTAACCAAAAAAGTCATGTTTTAGTTATCTGCAGAGAGTTACTCAAATCATGTTCTTGATTAAGGTATAAAAAAAGCATTTAATATTTTAGAAGAAGTAAGAAAAACACATTAAAATATTGTTTAAAACACGGAGTACAGTATAATAATTAAAAAAGTACGTACTCTCCGTAATTCTAACACTATTTTAATGTATTTGGTTTCCAACTTTTTAAATATTTTGAAATATTTTTTTAATCAATTTTACGCAACGTCTTTTGACAATAACATTGACACAGAGCTTGCTTAAGGGGGGAGCTATTAGCCTCTGTGAAACATTTTGGAAGAACTCAAATGTTAACATTCACAGTAAAATAAAAAAAATAATAGGTTTTGTATAATGCAGAAATGTACTGGGGCGGAAACGTTTATTATTTCCAGTATTTGAAAACACCGCGCATATGTACCCTAATTTTTGACGGGACTGCAATGGCGGTCGGCTCGTGCCTCAGGAAAGAGGAGGTTCACAAAATAAAAATCTTAAAAGAAAATAGAGTCACGTTTTTGTTTGAGTTGAAATTTCAAGGGACACAAGCGCAAATTTCTGGGGGAAGAAGAAAAGATATTTGGTCCAACGAAAACTCCTTGGCCTGGTCAAACGAAAACTCCTTGACTAATAATAACCACTGTTTATTTACAACATTTGTCAACACCCGATAAAACCAACACAATGAGTTAGAATAAATTTCATATCGTTCTAAACGTTAGAGAGGGAAAGCGACGGACATATGTAGGGTGTGACGCAGTCCCGAAAACAAGCCTAAAGGAACAGGTGAATGGCAGAGCGAGCATCGGTTTCACCGCGGCCATTCTTGAACTGTGAGCACGCATTTGATGTGCTTTGACTATTGAGTGATCGATTTCTCTTCGCAGCTTCGAAAATTAGGTTCCAAGATTTTCAGATAATAGACACTTAAAGTAAATATTTCAACGCATCGCAACGGTATCGCTATACCAAACGCGTTCAAAACAAAGCCAAAAGACGCTATATTTCTCACTTGTCTATGCCATGTTTTGAACGAGACCCGCTGTTATGGTGGACGCGAGGCCTGAACAGCTGATTGCAATCGCTGCTTACGTTGGTAGGTCCGTAACGTCACGTACATCCCTCGTACGCAACGAGTGGAGTCAGCTCTTCTCCCAGCGCATCCACCATAAAGGCAGACCTCGATCGAAACATGCCATAAACAAGTGAAAAATGTAGTGTCTTTTGACTTTATTTTGAACGCGTTAGGTATATCGATACCGATGCGTTGAAGTATTTACTTTAAGTGTCTATTAATATAACCAAAGTCTCCGTAAGCCAGTTAACTCATTTTCGATTTAGTATCCTTTGGCCTATTATCGGTGCCATATTGAAACCTAAATGACATAAAGTCCATGTTATACTTATCAATTAGGTTATAAAAATGGCAACCATCGTAGGCTAAAGGGCACTGAGACGGTAGGAGTTACCTGGCTTTTTAGTTGAGACGGTGTTGCTCCGTAAGTATCTTTTCTTTATAATGTAACACCTGGTTCCCACCTACGACTTTTTCGTGCGCGCCCGCTCCCGCGTCACATGTCTGTCATAACATTTCACGTTGACATCATGTGACGCGTGAGTAAGCAATCGCGAGAAAGTCTAATTGTTAGTTACATTTTTATATAATATTGTTAGGAATTAGTCTGAGAGGGTGAATTTTGTGGGTGTGTTTGAATTTTAGTAAAACAAGAGAGTCTTTTAAGCCAGAAAGAAAAGTAACCAGCGCACAATTAGTTCCTCTAGAAAATAGTTTACTACCGCCCGCCGCATCATATAAAATTAGGAGAATCCAAAAAATTAATTTTTAACGACATGTTACATCCTAGGTTTTAGCAACACAAATGAAATTGGGCTAGCAGGTTTTTATAGTTTTCTGGTCTAGTGTTTCCCAAAAAATTAGTAGCACCGATTTTAAATGCATTCCATGCGTCATTTACCTTGCCTTAAAGCATAAAATCGAATTGGGCAAAAATTTTTTTATAAGTTCTAATTTTATATGATGTGGCGGGCGGTAGTAAAATATTTTCCTGGGGAACTAATGGCGCGCTGGTTACTTTTCTTCCTGGCTTAAAAGACTCTCTTGGTTTACTAAAATTCAAACACACCCACAAAATTCACCTTCTCAGACTAATCCCTAACAATTTTATGTAAAAATATAACTAGCAATTTAAGATTAGGTTATGACCTTCTTCGTCTTCAAGTGCCATACTCTCTGTGTACTGATTTTTAGAAAAGTGTTTTAGTACTAACGCCATACCATTGTCTAAGATTTTTAAGCCATATATACGTCTACGTCACGGACTTCTTCTGCCTTCAATTTTGCCTTCTATTATCAATTTTAAAAGTTTATATTTGTCATTTCCCAAAATATTGTCAAAATATTAAGTTTTCGTTTTTTGATGGTAAAAAAACCTTTAAGATCTTTATTTATTCTAAGCAAAACATCCACAGTAGCTACTCTGTCCATCCAAGATATCCTTAGTATTCTACGATAACACATCTCGAATGCCTTGAACTTTTTGCACTTGCTCTCAGTCAGTGTCCATGCATTCATGCCATAATATAAGATGCGTAAACATAATACCGAAGCACACAAATTTGGAAAGTGGTATTAAGATCGCGACTACACAACACTGATTTAATTTTGACAAAAGATGATCTGCATGTTGTCCCAGTTCTCATTGAGGAGGCAACCTAAGTATTTGTATGAATCCACGTATTCAACTTGCTGCCTATTTACTTTTAACATGCCTCTGATGTTCTATTTCCTGAGTATGACCATCCATTTTGTTTTTCCAACATTTCAGTTAAGCCCGAATTGCGAACTTTTGGCAAAAACTCTTGCGGTCTTCCAGCGTGTCTGTTTTATGACGTCGTTGGTATATCGTAGGTTGTTGATTTTTATGCCGTTTATGGTCAGACCCTCTTCGCAGTTATGAAGTGCATTCTCTATTATTTTCTTACTATAGATATTACTTAACAGCCGAGACAACATACAACCTTGGCGCATACCTCTTCTTATTTGGACCTCTTCGGACAGACTGCTCAAACTTTATTTGAGCAGTCTGATTCCAATATAGACTAGCGATTATCTTTAGATCTGGGTCATCTAGACTAACTTCTTTTAGCGATTCTACGAGCTTTTCGTGTTAGACTCGATCAAACGCTTTCTCATAATCTATGAAACAGGTATATACTGGCACCGACACATCTCTACAACACTGAACTAAGATTTCATAATATAAATCCAGGTATTTAATTAGTAGTCAAATTTTTCAATTCATTGGACCATAATTTTAATATAAATAAGTATATTATATAACGTGGCAAACGCGTTTTAAAATTTCTTGTCACACAAAGATGACTGCTGCTTCTCGGGAAGATGATGTGACCATTAATTCCCGGAAGTACTCCCGGGAGCGTTCCCGTCGCAGGCATTCAAAATAAAGAGCCCAGAGGCGATTTCTTGCAATCTCTCTGACTTTACTTTTACTACACTTTCGGTTATAAAATTTTTAATTTCTTTTAAAACTGTAGGCATACTAGAGTCTGGACTGCAATAAGTACCGATAGTTATAAACATTACCATCATCTCTGAAGCCAAGAGCAGTCCTCTTAAAGTACTTAAATATCTGTTTTAATTAAGCTGGTTCCTAAACAAATTTATACACTTACTTAACGTTGGATTGCTTCTGATTCAAAAAGGATTTCAGTAAGTTGTGGATATAAAACTGGTTCTGAATTTTAAAGATTTTATTCTTGTATTTTGTCTGTCATTTACTTATCGGTTTACAATGCCGTTGATAGTTTTCTTTAATTACTAGAAAAGGGTTTTCTTGTATCCATATCATATGCCAATACATACCTACTCTCTTAACTTTACAAGTATCGTACTGTGCGGGTGTGTCCTGTGTCTTTGTAGTACTCAACGCACAACTTATCCAAAAAAACATATACAAAAAAGGGATCAAAAATAGAAGTATGTTGTAACATGCTTACATACAAATGTTTTTTCTTAAATATAAAGGGCTAAAAATTGCTCTAAAGACCTAGGTCTAACAAGGTACAGTATTAGTAAAAAATTTCATCAAAACTTTTGAATAAATTTGAGAAAATTCTCCTAGTAAAAAAATTTTTGTCTGTTTTTTTTTACTCAATAGTTAAATGAAATAATGAGTACCCAAACAAAACTGGACAACAGATTGAAAATTTAAGCTCAGATAAATATATACATAGCACAAAAAAGAATAGAAGAATAGGTATAAGTATGTATATGTACATTTTTTGAACAAGTGAACAAGTTTCTAATGCCTCGGAAATTTCGTATTACAAATTTATTGAGACACTTAGATATCTCTCTCTAATAGTAATAATAATTATATTTGGGTTTTACCCAAAATCGAACCCTTGTAAAATATATATATATATTATTTAATATTGTTATACAAGAAGGAGTTGATAACTACTTATTAAACTATTTATTAAAGTTTTTAATGCTTGAGAAAATTAATTAGTTCTTAAATTGAAATACTCACTTTATATTATATCGCATGTTATGCTGTGAGTAATTTATTCGTAATTCGATACAGTGCTGTACATAAATTTTAAGAGAGTGCTTAACCTCGTGAGTCAATCTTTTTACCTATTTTATCGAAGACACAGTGTATATACTAGATAAATAAAAATAAATAAATAAAAATAATTTTATTTCTCATTCTGTTATATATTAGATAGAATGTGACGATAATAAATATATCTATTTCCCACTCTTAAAATCTCAAATCTAAGAAAAATTCACAAAAAAACGAAAAGAAACATACATAGGATTTAGCGTTTGTTGTTGTATAGGTGTATGACACCTCTTTTAAATTGTCCAAAATTCCTCATAAAGCTTTATTTTTGTAAAAGAAAGAGGTGGACTTATACTACACAAAAGTCAAGTCGCACATAAAACATTAAACGAATTTTGAAAAATTTGGAAGTAATATGCAAAAATATTATAAGTAAACAATAATTAGGTTTAAACAAAATTAAAAAATGGCCTTGTCAAATAAAAAAGTGCAAAAAAATTTGGGTACTTAAAAATACTGTTTAGTTCTTAAGATATTACGGAAGGGAACTAGCTTTTTATAATATCCATTCTGGACATCTGTACCATCAAATCAAACTATTAAGTCTCAAAATAGGTAAAGGTCTTTCAGCAAAAACAAATATGGGAAAAGTTGAGCTTAAAAAGGCATTTTTTTAGGCACAAAAATTTTTAAAAAATCAATTCAAAATTTTCATCTTAAAAAAAAATCTTATATATACCCGTACCAAAGATCTAGACGCTTATTCTTGAACGACCGTGAGGTGAGGTGAGCTTTTTTCGCCACCTTTTTCCACGGGGAATTTCGCCCACCTCACCTCACGGTCGGTTAAGAATAAGCGTCCTGGGCGATTGGTAAGGAGCAAATTGTAAATGTAGATATGAATATGTAAGATCTGTTTTAGATTTTCTCTGTTTGTATAGTGACGTGTCGCCACTGTCTTGAATTAGCCTTAGGGCAAAAATTAGTGGTATTATTAGAAAATTCCGTAATAAAATCCGCGATCGAAAGCTAGTTTAAAAACTAATTAAAATTAACATTATTCAAATGAGGCGTTTCCTCTGGAAGTTAAAGAAAAATGCTCCGCTGTATAAGCAAGCAGGCGGATTAGGTATCAAAAAACAATTAAGTAGCAATTACCATTTACATTTATTCAATTAATTAATTTAATTATGGGCAGTTCCCAAATTGATATAAACACAGAGAGAGGAATAAAAAAAATAAGTGTACCTGTTGATTTATTTTTTTACGAGACGTTCATTTCATAAGCGAATTTAAAATGTGGGTAAGAGTCCCCACTTAATTTCATTTACATGGAGAATGGATCAATAAAAATCTTATGTCAACTTTTTATTACAAAAAATAATACATTATATATAACAGATAAATATAATTTGTTTGGCTTATTTCAGAGAAAATTGTTAAACCTTGTAAAGTTAAAAGGTTAATTTTTTTAATAGCCGATATTTAGTGATTATAAGGATGGGGGTAGGCCGCTGTATGCTCAACCAATATAATCAAAAGAAAGCTTACACAAACTATTTGTGGTGCGTTCTCTTATCTGATCGATGCGCACCGTGCGCTTCAAAATGGCAAATTCCCGTTCTTTTATTAAAAATCGAGCAAACCGTGCGCACTTTCTCGCGTTCGTTTTTAGACCGAGCGAGCGAAGAGAGCTTCTCGATTAGCTCGATGCTTTTTGAGCGAGGATATCGAGGTCTGTCAAACTACGGAAATTCTAACCTAGAAATTTTGTTTATTTATCGAGTAGTGCCGAGTTTAGTGTTTTTTAATGTTTGATTACTTTCTACAATGCCGTTCGTTCAAATTATCGACGAAGAAAATATTTTATACAACATAAGCGTAAGCGCCAAACAATATTACAAGATTACTGTGCAACAAGGTAACTAAAATTATTTTTGGCTCATTGATGTGGCAAAGAGTGTCTTCGTTATGGAAAACTTTAGCGCCTGCGAGCAAAAAATGAAAACACAAACTTTGCAAAAACAAATTTAAAGGTTAGGTTAAATAAAAAAAACTCTGTACGGGAAAAAGGCGTTCGTTTTTTGTTTATCGCACGGTGAGTTCGATTCATGCTCGACCAAACTCCACGCTCTATATGTATAAGGTTAAATATAGGCCTTTCCCATGCCAAACTTGTAAGCAAGATCTAAAATCTAGCAGGGCATGCAGCCGCCTTAGCTCCGCGCCTATGCACATGAGCGAAAATTTTACGAGGTGGCCGATTTCGCGACCTTCGTCTTGGCCCTTCGGTCGAGACGCCATTTTTGTTGATTTGTTTTGATCACACATAGTCGATTTCCGCGTTTTCGTTTATGCAAATTTTTTTATTGTGATATTTTTAATCTTTGATTACGCGAACGTTTTTAGGAGTTATAATAAAAACTATTTATATCTTGGAGCTTAAGATGTCACCGCATAAAAAGACGTGCTGTGTTTGTAAATGTCGCCAAACAACAAAGCTATTTTTTCTTAAAAAGGAAAAAAAGTGAAAATACCTAAAAATTATTTCTATTCATATATTTATTTATTTAAAAATAGAAAAGACAGATTTTGTGAAAACGTAAACAAATAGAGAAATTTTGACAACTGCACAGCTGCCTTTCTGGATTTTGGTTGGTTAGCCGATGACGATGGCCGCGCATGTGCAGAACCGCTAAGCTTTGACGCCAGAAAGAGACAATAAGAGTCATAAAAGAATAAAAGAGAAAGGTATAGTTGTGCACGCCGAAAGCATTGCAAGGACGTATTTTTAAGCTCATACATATATGAGATAAACGAACGCACCGTTGATTGATCAACTAATAAAAATTATTCTAAGTATTGTTCCCCTGAATTTTCTACTTTTTTATATTTTTGTGAGGTAATTAAAATCGAAGATGTGAATCGCAAATGCAGCATTAAATTTAAAAAATTCTGCAAAATATTTTTTTGATATCGTTTATTCATCTGTTTCAGAAAAATTTTAATTCTGGCGGTTTTGTTTAATATTTTATTCAGTCGTTAGGCTTTTCTCAAGGTAATAAATTGAATCACATAAAAAAACTACAAATTATAAAAGAATCACAGGAGAGGTGTTTAAATGTATATAAAAATTTATTGAAAGAGCAAGTTCTGACATTTTAAAATACATATAAATGTCCTGCATCCCATAATCAGACCTTTTTACCACTTAGTTAATTAAGACAAAATCCTGCTAGTTTTATTGACATTCAACATCCGTTATACAAGAGCTACTTGTAAATGCTAAAAAATATTGACGTTGTTGTTAATTAAACCTTACTTCGGATAATTGCATTTTATCCAAAATAAGCTTTTCTTAACCAGCCACTTCACTGGGCTTTAAAAAATGTTTTTTCAGTATATCAATAAAGGATCGGTAGACGCTGTTCTTACAGTAACGACGTATACTATTTTTAGTTAGTTTTAGATGTATAGAATTTTATACAAGTACAACATTCGGTTTTCCGTCAGCATTCTGGAAATAGATGAACAAAAGGATGAACAGAAGGAAACTGTTGTAAAATTAAAAATTTTAAAATATTTCTGAGAATTTTTTTAGTAAAGTGGTGTTGGCTGGCGCCTATGTTGCCAAACAACCTTGCTGGAACAGCAAAGTTTCTGCTACAATAGCAAAGTTTCTTGCTAAACCTCGGATAGCAAAATTATATTTATTAGCCGTAGCCCTGGCAAAAAATATAGTTACGCCAGCAAACAAATTTAGTAACCTAAAATTCTAGCAAAGATCTTTGCTGTTCCAGCTAAGAACGTTGCTGTTTCAACAAGATGTTTTGGCCAAATAGGCGCCAGAAATTTTTTTAAGTGCAGATAGCAGTGGCAATCCCAAGCAGGAGGGGCGGTGGGAGCGATCGCACCCCCCTGTTTTCAAAAATTTATTTAAAAAATTCCCGGTTTTTCATAAAAAGAGCAACAGTTTTTATAGTATTTCAAAAATTTTGGCGTCCTATTATATTGGGTCGAAAGTTACATTAATTTTACATCTTTTGCATAAAACGTTTTCTTTGCTTTTACAAAATTTTAACCTCACACACCCCCATTTTTAAGAAAGCTGCCACTGCCACTGCAGATAGGCTCCAAACTAAAAACAAAACACACCGCAATCGGTTTACTGGTTAAAGAGACATAATAGTCAAACTAACTAAAAATAGTACACAAAGTTGTGTAAAAAATATCATTAATTCATATACAGCAATTCTGCTGACTCTTGGGTCATATACTGTTTGCTCTGTTGGCTGTATTAACGATGTTTTTTTTTTTTCATTTGTGCCTTTTTGTTTCGCGAAACTGATCGTCTAACTTGCCTAATTAGTATTGGTTTACAAGTTAGTGGCGCAGTGTAGCTAATGAGCGCAAATTAGAGCTATACTGTTCCCTCTCGTTATTCGCCATTTTGAGCTCTTGAAACTGTTCGTTGATTTATTTAATACTGCTGTATATATAACCTAGGGATTAAACTGGCACTTTTTATTCGGAGACAAAATATGTGTAACCTCATTCAGGCTACAATTTGCTGGAGGATAGAAAGACACTTTATAGTCTCGTGGTATATATACTATTTTAGCCGTTTGAGTCGGTTTCTTAAAATTTGCATTTTTTCACTGAATTTAATTTTACCCCTAAAATTTTATTTGAGTCCAAAAATTCTTAAACTACTCTCTTAGTTGATTTTACCCCCTAACTTTTAGTTTTTTAGAGGTTGGTATATGTATCTAAACAATCATTAGTTGTAGCCTTAAGTGACATTGATACTTTTTAAAAATTAAGTTAAAGTTTGATATAACAATTTTTTTATGTTGACAATTCTTACAAATCATTATCCCCGGGACGTCCTGTAGCTGTAGTATCAGGTAGCGAACCACGTGGTAAATCGCTCCTTTCAGTTTTCGTGTATTTGCTTTATTTGCGGGAGATAGGTTATAGCTACCATAATTTTCATGAAAACACACACACAATAGCTGTTATTCATATGAATACCACCTGAAAAAATACGTTATAGGAAATTGAAATCACTCATATTCTTAAATTAGTTTTGTTTTATTATACTCGTCATACTGTCATTTTGGGAAGAATGCTCGGAAGTAAGCTTTATGCGAAGAGACGTTCAGTTTTTAATCGTAAACAGAACCCTCGGAAAAAAACAAACAAAAAAAAAGGGAAAAAACAGGAAAAATTGATTTTGACACATTAAAAATAAGTTAAAATACGTAAAAATCAAAAAATATTGTTTTGGGTTGGGTTGGGTTTGAGTTAGTTTTAATAAAATTTTCTTTTGTTTCTTTCCGTGGTTTTCTTATAGTAAATATAGTAAATATAGTAAATAACAGAAATACTTTTTACCCGATACCATAATCCTTTCTTAAGAAATAAAAAAAAAAGATTTTATAAAAATCTCTGATATTACTATTAAGATCTCATACACTTTAAGTGCTTTATCTCTGTTGCACTAGAAGATATACAGCATCCCATCAGTTTGCCACTTCTGCAAAGTGGGACGCGTTTAATCTTTTAACCCAAAGCTACAAGCGTTTGGAAAAATAATCGCTTCAACAGATAGTTTTTATTATTTTCAAGAAAAAATATCTATAAAATGTACATTTTGCAAATCTAACTTTCGTGAAGAAATAAAGTTCCAGGAAGAAGGGACCTTTGATTTCTGTACTAATATACAGGGTGAATTCTTTAAACGGAACGGTGCTTTTAGCGGGTTAGAATTTGGTTTTACAAAAAAATCCAAAAACATGTCGACTGAGATTTTTAATTTTATTTAATCGTGCTGTCTTGGATTTTTTTTATGTCATTTTGTTTACGAGGTATAGCAAAAAATATTTTTTTTTTAAATAGGACACCCTGTATAGTTTGACATTTTTGAATTAAATAAAACCACACACTAATACTTTATCTCTTACGGTTTCAAAGATAGAGGCATTTAAACTTGCATGGAATTGTTGTCTATGCCCTGTTTTACCGGGGATATTTGAATGAATATCGAAGTTTTTCATACATATGTAGATAAAAATATCTTGGTTATCGTAAAAGATAGATCCTACTGTGTAGTATTGCTGAAGAGATAACTGTTTGCAGATTTCAAAAATTGAAAAATATACAGGGTGTCCTATTAAAAAAAAAATATTTTTTTGCCATACCTCGTAAACAAAATGACATTAAAAAAACAAATGGCACGATTAAAGGAAATTAAAAATCTCAGTTATAGTGTTTTTTTATTCAACCAAATTCTAACCCGCTAGAAGCACCGTTTTGTTTAAAGAATCCACGCTGTATTTGAGTAACCCATGTAGATCTAAGGAAATTCATCTTCACATCGCAAAATAAACTTAAAATATCATGTGATTTTTTTCCAATAAGGAAAGCATTAAATCATCATTAAAATAACTAAAGTTAAGGGGGCCTCAAATCTTTTTCACGTAAAACTTAAACTTATTTGGGTAATTATAGTTTTTGGATAAGGTCAGGGAACGGTAATGGCATTCAACACTATTTTGTTAAACCTTTTTTCTTTCCAGAGCATCTTTTTGTTTAAGGATTAGTGGCAAGATTGTAAGGTTTCAAAGTGTTTCTCGCTCTGATAAACTTTGACAAAGGCGATTTTTTTAAATAACCAGTGGGGCACCGAGAAGGGGTGTTTTGGGGTTACATTACACAATCAAATAAAAGCAGAAATAAAATATATAGAGAATAAAATACAAGAGCCTGGACTTTATTTGTCTTTAAAAATCTTTAAAAAATCATAAATTGCAGAATTTTTCGCCTGCAATTTCGTATCAAAATGGTCTTAACCCTCCCCCCCCCCCCCGAAGTTAATTCCTGGGTGCGCCACTAAAAATAACTGAATATAAAACATTACAAATTGAATATATATCTACCTATTTCTTGAGATTAGTTGTTATTATTTATGAATCACCTCAATTGGCACACGTATTTATGATTTTGGTCTACAATATAAAATGTAACATTAATACTAATATAGAAAAAGAGTAAAATAAACTTACCGCTTTAATGTTTAGGCTGTTTTTCCCACTTCTCAACTCCGAAACTGTGTGTGCAGCTACCACTTTAAAAGTAAAACTCACAATATAGCTTCACGAAGTTTTTGCTGGTGTGAAAATGTCACAAATGAGTTAACCGATGAAAAAATTCTCCTGGCTAACGTCCGACCTTGCCTACTAACAACAATAAAATCCCTTATATGTTATTTATTTAATAACCTTATCATTCCCCGACCTAAGTTAACATTTACGAACCAACTTTGTTAATTTAAACATCAACATTAAAACCACTCTGATTATACAATAGTAAATAATTACTTCTATACACTCTTGTATTAATTAAATAATAAAGAAATATCAGACACAAACTTTTACTGCTATATTTCGCGTGTGACTAGAAAGATCGCAGGAAAAACAGCACACAAGTGTACGCTGTTGACTCTAAACATGAAGTGGGATTTTATTTTTGAGCAGCGCGCGAGAAGACTGCGAGCTTTTAGAGGCGCGCTTTTAGAGCCGCGCACCACGCTCAAAACTTCAAGCGAGAGATAGAGCGTGGAGTGGGGCTGAGATGTAGAGCCGGGGTGCAGGATGTGCTCAGTTTTGGTCAGTGACGACAATTAGTCCATTTACCTGGGTCATAAATTTTTGTGTTTCATCTTTGTTTCATTAATTTTTCGTTTTTAAATTTTGTAAAGCTTTTTGGATTGTCTTAAAAATTTTAAATACTCTGTATCGTTTTATTTAAAATTTATTTAATTATTTGAGCAGGTATGTAATAATCTAATAGAACTTTTTTTCTGGAATTTCAAGGATTTTCCGCAGTTTAATGTGACTTGACACATACGTAGTGGAAAATTTTTATATTTCTGGCTTGTTCTCTTTTATTTTGGCACCACATAAATATCTTTTTATTTTTAAACCTAAGACAGTTGCTGTGATCCTTTGGTGCACTGCTTGGCATCCTAAACCTGGTACATGGTTGATATTTGGGACACACAATATAGTTTACATATAATGGTGAATAATTCAAATATTATTATACAGCAGAATATTCTAAAACGCACCTAATTTTTTTAACTCTCAGGGAGGTCGTCAATAATTTTATTAATTAGAAAAGTAAGGTATTATACTATTATAATATACTATATAATTATTATTACATCATCTACAACTAAAAAATAACTCCAATGACGGCACGCTTCTTAGAGAGTAATATGCAACATACCCCTTAAGGGGTAGTAATTAAGGGTAAGGAGAGTGGGGATAAAAAGCTCTTCATGTCAATCGCGTTAATAAACGCTCTGTTTTGATTGACGTGCGCTTATCCTTGCGAGATTTCAGCTCTAATTGAGGGTATTTTAGGGGTGCATGAGTAGCTGTCAATTCACAGAAATAGAGGTGTGGGGCTTAGGCTTGGATATCTGGACAGTTTTTTGAGCTATAAGGGTAATGAAAGGCAAAAAATGCATGTGTTTAAATCTGGTACAATTAAACATGGGACAAATGAGCGCGGGGACAATTAAACGCAAACCAAAACTAGTCCAACCTAGAGGCCCTGTATATAATTTTTGACAGTTATTTTTTTACTCGATTTGGCAGTTGTCAAATGTTGTCAAAGATTGGAGGTATTTAAGATGTCGGTCCATTTCATAAAATCGCTTTTACATACAAATATGAAAAAAAACAGAAAGAGAGGGCAATTAATATGAGTTGCCCACCTCCGGTAAAATAACAACTGTCAAATGTATAGAGGGCCTCTAGTCCAATTTTTGACAATTATTGTTTTACCAGATGTTAGAAACTCGATTTGACAGTTGTTAAAAATTGCAGGCACCCACATAGCAATTGGTCATCCTTAGCATGTGCATAGAAAAAAAATAAAAACAAATAATAAAAAAAAAGTTCGAAGCACCGGCGACCTACAGGTTGGTAGACCATTGCTTTATCCACTGCACCATGCGCTTATAAAGAAATAGGTTGAAACCGCGGAATATAAGCGTTTTGGCGGATTAAAGCTTAATCAGAGAATTTTCGCGTTGAGTGGATATATATGGACAAGCACCAAGGGTTACTGGGTTCGTTTCGGGTCATCGATTTTTTTTCGAATTTTTTAACCTATTTCATAATTGGTATATACTTTACATATTCTAAAGATGTCCTAACAGTAACCTTCTTTAATGGTATTTCGTTAGTATATGCTAAGAAAATACTAAGCAATCTTTTGATGTTCTTTTACGGTACCAGAATAGCTTGTGCTAATGTTTCAATAAGTGATATATACCTTGGACAAGCACCAAGGGTTACCGGGTTCGTTTCGGGTCATCGATTTTTTTAACCTATTTCATAATTGGTATATACTTTACATATTCTAAAGATGTCCTAACAGTAACCGTCTTTAATGGTATTTCGTTAGTATCCCAATGAGCATTTTCAGAAACTTCTGGTGACAGATATTTATATAATTATTATAAAGAGGGTTCCATTGATACCCTAGGGTATTTAGAAGTTTCCTACAAGAATTGAGTTTGTATATTTGTTTTATTAAAGGCTCTAAATTGATGGTACCCTAAAGTAACATAAAACTGGCGTTAACAATATTTCCACGGACATCTTTATAAAAATTAAAGTCATCGGTTCAAATGTTATATAAATTGGTGTTAACAATGTTTCCACCAACATATTTATAAAAATATAAGTCATCAGTGACAAAAGTTATATAAATTGGTGTTTGAAATCTTTCTGTCAACCCACCTATAAAACCGTAAGTAACTATCAATTAAACTTATAAAACTTAATTAACCAACAACAAATTTATATAAGATAAGATTGAAAATATTTCGAGAGACACTTATAAAAACTTGGGAACTCACACACAATAGTTATATAAATTGGTGTCTGTAATATTCTTATGAACTCATTCATAAACCTTTTTTGCCCATAAGGTTTTTTCTATAATGTTGTTATTAATTTCTTTATACAGTGATTATAATACAACTGTTTTTAGAACAAAAAAAACAATTTTAATTTATTTTGGCAATTATAATAACAAAACAAACAAGATTTTTTAAGGTTAATTTTGTGACATCAAAAGGCGCGTTTTTGCGAAATCAAAAGGAGCGTTTTTGCGACATCAAAAGGCGCGTTTTTGCGAGATACCATACCATTATTATCTTGTTTTAATTACGTCAATCTGAGAGAGACAAGAGATCCAAATCTTCTTGAGATAGTTGCCGATGACAGATATCGGGATCGAATGCATTTTACACCCGATTCCCACCAGCGTTTCCGATGCGCAGTCACCCTGACTAAAAAAACTCATCACGTGGTTCGAGATGAACTTGTATAGGCAAATCTCGCTTAGACCACATGATACGTGTTTTGATTCGGGGGACCCACGAATGAGAAACGCATAGATGGGAACCGTGTTTTAGAAAAAGAGAATAATATAGTAACCGTGTAAAGGTCGCAAAAACGCACCGTGAAACGTCGAGCGCATACGCTGATACTGCTGGTCGGCGGCAAATGTGAACACCCCGGAAAATACTCGCCTGTACACCCTTCGACCCCGCAATCTAACTATATTCTTGAGATAGTTACCAATGATAGTTATGCGGGCTTGAAGTGTGTGGAGGCGGGTATTTTTCCTGGTATGTGTAGTATGCTAGATCTCTCGAGGAATGCATTTAGGAAAAGAGAACAATGGTAACTATGTTAAGCTCGCAGAAACAGACCATCAGTGTTCAACACTGCGCCATCTGTAGCCCTTTGTTCCAAGTAGCATCATTTTTTAAAAGGGTTATAAAATAGTGTTGACGAGGTAAACAGTGGTATAGTTGTATTGTTTTTTTTTTATAGAATTGTCGGAAATTTTCGCCATTTTGGATTACAAAAATAGGTTTTTGGCCTAATTAAAAACGTTATTTATGAGGTTTCAACATGTGTTTCAATCGAAATATTGCTTGTTAGGGTTAAGAACAACATATGAAATTCAATATTTGTCCAAGAAAGAAAAAAACGCGTATGAAAAAAAAAACTGATAGTTAAATGAATATTTTTTTTCACGTTTTCTCAAGTATTTTTGGAGCCCATGAAATTTACGTGAGTGTATTCGAAAACTATACAGTACACACGGGACCGCAGCTGATTTTCAGAGAAGGATGACGTGAAAAACAGCTTTTATTTGACTAGTATATAAATATTCATATTCCTGCTTGAGCTTATCTCACTTTCATTTTTATTTATTTTAGAAGATTGCTAAACACCATTTAATAAATTTTTTTATTGTAAAAAGAAAAAGAATAATACATAACCAGCAAAGGGAAGAAAGATGTAAAATCTATATTTCTAAATCAATAAAAACCTTTCATTTGTTATGTAGTGTTGTTAGAACAGTTGTAAAACCTTTTTATAATAATCTCTATACTTGAGGGCTCATAAGGAAGTTTTATAAAATCTATATGTTGTTTTTCTATCCATTACTATGTAACATAAATTTTTATAAGCTGGTGTTGAACAGTTGTTTTTCAAGTCTTTTTTACTCATTTAATAATATAACTTTTGGTTATTTTATGAAGGTTTTATATTATTTGCTGTAACTTTTATATAGACAAAAATGCTCATTGGGATATGCTAAGAAAATACTAAGCAATCTTTTGATGTTCTTTTACGGTACCAGAATAGCTTGTGCTAATGTTTCAATAAGTGATATATACCTTGCATATGCTAAAGATGTCCTAAAAGTTACCTTCTTTAATGGTATTTCTTTAGCATATGCTAAGGAAATACCAGAAGCGCATTCTTTTGATGTTTTTTTGCAGTAGCAGAATAACATGTACGCTAAAAAGACCAAATAATATTTCAATAAGTGCATATGCTAAAGATGTTCTAATAGTAACCTTCTTTAGTGGTATTTTCTTAGAAGATCATTCTTTTGATGTTCTTTTATGGTACCAGAATAGCATGTGCGATAAGATGTACTCAAAAGGACCTGCTCAAATGGTACGCTCATAGCATTTGCTATGGGTATCTTTATTAGCATACACTTAAATAGTATGTACCAAGCATATGCTAAAGATGTGCTCAAAAGGACATCCAGAAAAGGAGGTTTAACGCATATGCTGTGCATGTAAATGTTCTTTTATTGCTATGTGGGCAAATATTAAAATAACTAGAGGGAAAGGGCAATATGAGTTGGCCAACTCTGGTAAAACAACAACTGTCAAATGTATAGAGGGCCTCTAGTCCAACCCAACTCCACCATTTATTTAACTAAACCTCATTCACTAAAAAAAAGAAAAATGAAGCAAATCCCTAGAGCAACCAAACCAAAGATGTTCTAATAGTAACCTTCTTTAATGGTATTTTCTTAGAAGATCATTCTTTTGATGTTCTTTTATGGTACCAGAATAGCATGTGCGATAAGATGTACTCAAAAGGACCTGCTCAAATGGTACCCTCATAGCATTTGCTATGGGTATCTTTATTAGCATACACTTAAATAGTATGTACCAAGCATATGCTAAAGATGTGCTCAAAAGGACATCCACAAAAAGAGGTTTAACGCATATGCTGTGCATGTAAATGTTCTTTCATTGCTATGTGGGCATTTGAGAGAGATCAGCCCATTTCAGAAAATCGCCTTTGCATGCAAATATTAAAATAACTAGAGGGAAAGGGCAATATGAGTTGGCCACCTCTGGTAAAACAACAACTGTCAAATGTATAGAGGGCCTCTAGTCCAACCCAACTCCACCATTTATTTAACTAAACCTCATTCACTAAAAAAAAGAAAAATGAAGCAAATCTCTAGAGCAACCAGGGGCTTGATCGAAAAATTCACATCTAAAATTTATCGTTTTTAGAATCCTTAGAATCCTTAGCATGCTGGTGAAATATTGCACCAGCATGCTAAGGATTCGCTTTATTTTTCTTAAGTTTTAGTGGATAGTATAGTAAAATTGTCATAAATAAGGGGATTACCTCGAAAGAAATCCGGGGAGGCTAAAATTTTTATATTTTGTTGAAGGGGAGGTCTAAAAGTAGGATCCCCAAGTTTGTGTTTCCCCCACTCTTCGAGAACGATCCGCCATTTTGAAAAAACTTTGTAACCGAATTTTGTCCATTTTTATTGGTCGGAGATGAAAAAGTCTGTAAACAAAAATATTCGGCATAAAATTTCCAACATTTCTGTCCACGAACTCAACTTTCTGTAGTTAGTTTCCCAAAAGTTAGATGGCGCCGAAGTTACAAAAAATCAGTTTTAACGAAAATTGACCAACAAAAAGTGAGCTCTAAGCGAGCCCTTTTCGCTATCCCCCAGAGCTTCCCCCTCACGCTCCCACTCCATCATAGTTAAACCTTCCCGTCCTTTGGATAATGGTCAGGATATCCGACCATTTTAGCGTCGAAAGGTATTCCGGCTCGAACACTTGCTCTCCGAAGATTCCCTGTCTGATACCCTGTAAGCCGGACACCTTGCAAGATAGTGGTGTGAGAATTCATCGTCTTTCCAGCACTCTCCGCAAGTTGAGTCCCGCACTACCTTCATCCTTGCCAGATGCCTATTAGGGGTTCTATCTCTGTTCGTTTCCTGCGCAGTAACCAGTCCCTTCTTGTTTTTGCTGAAGCCATGGCGTCCGCGCATTCCTGGACCAGTCCTTTTGGAATTATAGGTTTACAAAGTGCTTTTATGGCAGCCTGGCTGTCCGTGAATATGTAGACCTTATCTTCTGCTCCGGTCCTTAATTCTTCCTCTCGTGCAGCTGCCAGTATGGCATATACCTCCGCCTGGAAAACCGTTGCGTACCGACCTAGTGGGTAGCTCTTCTTCATCTCCCTATTTTCTATGACTAGACCTGCTCCTGTCAATTCCTTGTCTGCTAGCCTCGATCCATCTGTGAAGCAGATCCATTCCATTGCCTGAAAGGTCAACGTCATTCCTAGTCCATGCCTCTCTAGGTGGTATGGTTACCCTGCACTTCCTCTTTTCCCTGATTTTGTATTCTGGGTTTTCGATCCTGTATGCTGACCTTTTCGCTTCCCCTTTTCCACAGCCCCGCATTCCTGATTCTTAGGTGCGTTGCCATCGCTTCCCCTCTGATTCAGAGGGGGAGCGGCGGCAGTCCCAGGACAGTGTTTAGAGCTGAGTTTGGGGTCGTCCTCATTGCGCCAGTTATGCCCATAGCTGCCAGTCTTTCCAGGCTGTCTAGCTTCCTGACATTTTTATCGGTACTGGTTCCTTTCTACCAAACCACGGAACCATACTGGATCCTTGGTCGTATGCTGGTGAGGCTCAGGCCCCATTTCCTACCTATTACCCTACAAACTTGCCAGAACGTCCCATTAACCTTGGTCTTCACATGGTCAATGTGAGCGTTCCAGTTTAGTTTGTCATCCAACACCACCCCCAAGTACTTTACTTCCCGCGACAATGTCAGCGGTTGTCCGTACATAGTTGGTGGTTTGAACCCAACTATCTTCCTCTTCTTGGTAAAGACGATCGTATCGGTTTTGGTTGGATTTACAGAAAGACTGTTTTCTCGACACCATTCCTGTATTATATTGCATGCCCTCTGCATTCTATTGAAGATTACACCGAGGTACTTGCCGGGTATTATGACAAGCCCGTCGTCGGCACAGCCTAGGGCTTCAATACCTTCCTCTTCAAGTCTTCTTAGTAGGCTGTCCATTATGAGACACCATAAGTGGGGCGATAGATAGCTACCCTGGAGGCATCCGCCCTTCACTCCTTTTCTCACGGACACGTCCTTGAAGGCTGTTTTCACCTCTCTATCTTTCAGCGCCATCTTTTTCTAGGTGATGAGGATAGGGTCTATTCCTCTCTCTCCCTCATTGATCCGCTGATTGATGTGGTCCTAGCTTTGTCGAAAGCTCCTTCGACGTCAAAGAATAGCGCCAAGGCGTACTCTTTGTGGTCTAGAGCTCTGTCAACCTTGTGTACAGCTGCGTGGAGGGCCGTATCTGTAGATCGCCCCTTCCAGTAAGCGTGTAGTAGTAGTAGTCGTAGTAGTCGTAGTAGTAGTAGTAGTAGTAGTAGTAGTAGTAGTAGTAGTAGTAGTAGTAGTAGTAGTAGTAGTAGTAGTAGTAGTAGTAGTAGTAGTAGTAGTCGTAGTAGTCGTAGTAGTCGTAGTAGTCGTAGTAGTCGTAGTAGTCGTAGTAGTCGTAGTAATCGTAGTAGTCGTAGTAGTCGTAGTAGTCGTAGTAGTCGTAGTAGTCGTAGTAGTCGTAGTAATCGTAGTAGTAGTAGTAGTATGATCTACAAAATCTTAGGTTAGTTTAGCTTTCGTAAGGGTGCTAACCACCAGTTTTGAATACCTGCATGATTATGTATTATAATATTACAACACAACACAAAAAAACAAAAATGTAAAAATAGAAGAACTAAATGAAATATTGAGATAAAAAAATTGTTGAAAACGTGATCTTTAGAGTTGATTTAAAATGACCTACGTTCAAGCTTTTAAGGTTAGTGGCTAGTCCATTCTACAGGCTAAAGATGTTATAGTTATTAGAAGCTCCTTTCAAACATTTCAGAGGTATGCTGTGGCGCAGTTATTAAGGTTCTAAATCTTACATTAATATTATTTTATCGTAACTTATTAACGAGATATGATGGTGTGGAGGTAGCTAAGATTTTGTGAAAAAATACCGCGATGAGTGTAAATATTTTCTATCTCTCATTTTAAGCCACGTGGCTTCTTTTAATTTATGAGGAATAGGTAAGGGAAGTAAAAGCTTCCATACAAAAACCCAGAGGGTGCTATTTGATTTTTATTTCTCGGAGATTTCTTCTATCCTCTAGATGCCAATTTATAACCGCTCTAGCACTTTTTACAACCAAAAACTTTTAGTTTCTGGTTTTCGAAAAACCTATACAGGCTCGCAAAGTCCCATTTATCAATCTGAGTCGGGAGTTTTAGTTTTTGCATACACATGCGAGCAAGCAAAAAAGTTTTGCAGACAAAATAATGGCCATAAAATCTCCGGCGACCCTTTAATATCCATTTTACAATGGCAGAACCCGCCGTTCATATTTTTACTTTTAAAAACTGTGTTCCTTTGAGTACGGAAACAAAAATGCTAAAATTCAATCTAGGATATTTATATCTAACAATATATATACAAGTACCTACATACCACTATTAGATGTTAGATTGCTTCCTGTGCTAAAGAAATGTTGTGCCCACGATATCTACCACTACTAACTAAACACTTATAACACTTGTCTGTGATCAAGTCCCAACTTGCTTATTTTAATTAATTTAAGGCTATTCTTATAGCATTGATTTTTTTTATATAAAATTTTTTATCTTGTTATTTTTTTTTACCCGAAATTTATTTCATAAATTCTTAAATCATGTTTTAATTTATTTTTAGGTTTGTTTTTTTTATATAAAACTTTTTACCTTATTATTTTTGATGTTTATACTTTATTTTTTATCTCTGTCAATAAGAGAATTTGTCATGTACAATTTATCTTGGACAATAAAGCATGTTTCTACTCTACTACTCTTAAGGTGCCATATTCTTATTTTTAAAAAGCGGGAGTTTTGAAAATTTATATCTTACTTAATTTTGCTTTTTTTATTCTTTTATACTTTGTGTTTTGCAGTTTTAACCCACAATAAAAATACTGATCCCCGACCAAACGCAAAGTTTTAAAAAAATTTCTTCTTCACCATTTAAAAAAAAAAAAACAAAAGATGAGATCTCATTAAAACAGCTTGCGCATTCACCATTATTGAAGCTAAAAAATCTAAAAACTGCTCAGAGCCGAACTTCAGTGAAAGTGAAATAGAATTGGTATAGTCAGATAAAAAAATATAATATATTTAGAAATTTAATTAAAAAACTGTATATTATGTACAGAAATTTGTTATTACTGTGAACAACAAACCAACAAAAAAACAAATAAATGATAAATTAGTGTATATCATTTCAAAATATTTTTTGTTTGATTTAACTTTTTCCAAAAGAGTTTTACCTTCCTTTTTTAAATATTTCACAAATTCGGACAAGTAAAGTTGCAATTATATTTGATCATGAGTTCTTGTTCCAGTGTTTCAATACTTAGCTTATTCCTCTCTTTTTACCAAGTCCTAACCATCAAACTAAAAACCCTCTCACTCATTGCATTTGAGTGAAGTGCCTTGAATTGTTTAAAGAATAAAACCCATTGATCATCAACAGGTTTCTCCTCTAAGTGTGAATCAGAAAAAAATACTTTTAAAAGTATCTATTCATCAAATACTAGGTCTTGATCAACGGGAATGTGGAATTGCGTGGATATATTTAAAAATTCTTTCAACCCAGAGCACTCGCCTCTGGTTTGCATGTTACCATCTTTTATTACATTATGTAAAAGAGAATAAGAGTATTATTAAATTTCTAAAAACGACACAGAGATCAAATAAAGTGTAAAAGACTCGGTAAAAGAGTGTTCCAAATTTATAATGCAGGAAAAGGGTGTGCCTGGTTATTAAGAAGACTGTTCAAGAATACTGGGGAATGTTTAAAAATGAAAAACCATCTCGCATAATTTAAAAATCGGGAGATTTTTTGCGTCAGCTGGGAGCCGGGAGGAAATTCAAAAAAGCGGGAGACTCCCGCCTAAATCGGGAGGGTTGGCAACCCTAACTACTCTACACCCTATAGGTCAAAACTCCTACAGATCATAAAATATAATACAGGTTTCAAATTACGACTTCAAGTTAATCCACGTAATGCCTTATTGTTTGCCATCCAAGTACCCCATGAGGTCTCGGAATGACCCCCAAACCAACATGAACGTCACTGTGAAATCCCAATACCACTTATAAGACATCTTTAGTTAGGTGGCACTAGTAATATCACAAGCATCATTTTAGGTTCAGTAAACCCATACACAAGGAATCCTAATCTAATTAGGTAAGATGTTACTCTTTCTTATCTTTTAAGAATCCCTCAAAAACAGTATTACTATACTGGACCGAAAATAGGTCAACTAATCGCTAATTTGGCAAAACAGAATTTATACCGTTTTTTACTTAGATGCAGGGACGAATTTGATGCCTAATTTGTAGCTCTTTTTTGTAAAGTAGTTTATAGTACAGTAAAATTGTCATCTGAGGTCGAAAAGAATCCGGGGATGCTGAGTTTTTGGTATGTTCTTTCGGGGGGACTGAATGTAAACCTTCCAAGTTGGTGTTTCCCCCAACCATCAGCCATTTTAAAAAATCGTTGTAACCGACTTTTTTCCATTTCTATTGGTCGGAGGCAAGAAAATCTGAGAACAGAAATATTCTGCAAAAAATTTGCAACATTTTTGTTTCAATGCTCAACTTTCTGTAGTTAGTTTTAAAAAAGATAGAGGGCGCCAAAGTTACAAAAAATCCGTTTTAACGTATTTTGACCAACAAAAAGTGATTTTTTTAAAAAACTCTAAATGAAAAAGTTGTAGATTTCGGAAAAATCCTATAAAAATATGTTTATTGTTTATAATTAAATTGATTATTGCTTAAAATTAATTAAACAGTCTCTGAGCTACAGCGACTGAAAGTCGGTAAAATTATTTGAGAAACGCTTTCTGGGCATACATGAAGTAGCGTGTTGTGGATTATATTATTATTTATAGTACAAATAAGGTAAAAAAAAATAAAGCTTGTGACGTACGCTACATAAATGACATAGTTTATCGGCATGAAAATTGCTAAAAGTATCTGACACACTGACATTTAGTTGGGTATCGTCGAGTCCTTTTGGGTAACGGGCCATCCATCGCTTACATAAACGCGACAAGAGGGGTTGGAGGGGTAGGTAGAAGTATTATTAAGTGCTAAAAGGTAGACGAAAGGGTCAAAATTTGAAGAAATGGTTTTATATAATTTATGGTAGTTATGGTAGTAGAGCAAAATTGTCATTTTAAGTCGAAAAAAAACCGGATAGGCTGAGTTTTTTGTATATTCTTTCGGGTCGGAAAGTAAAATTCCCAATTTTGTGTATCCTCCACTCCTCAGGAACTATCCGCCATTTTGAAAAAACTTTGGAACCGATTGTCTCCATTTATGTTGGTCAGAGATAAAAAAGTGAAGAAACAGAAATCTTTGACAAAAAATTTGCAATATTTTTTATTATAGGTTCAACTCTTTGTAGTTAGTTTTTAAAAAGATAGAGGGCGTTGAAGTTATGAAAAATCAGTTTGACGACTAAATGTCAGTCTATCAGACACTTTCGGCAATTTTCATGCCGACAGAACGGGTCATTTGTGTAGCGCACGTCACAACCTTTAATTTGATACCTCATTTGTACTGCTCTTACCATAAATAATTATATTTAAGCCACAACACGGGACTTCATGCATGCCCAGAAAGCAGTTCTCAAAGAATTTTGTCGACTTTTAGTCGGTGTAGCTCAGAGATTGTTTAATTAATTATAAACAATGTACGTATTATTATAGGATTTTTCCGAGATCCACAATTTTTTCATTTAGAGTGGGATTTACTAAAAAGGTTTAGTCTATTTTAGAACGGTCCTAAGTTTAAGTGAAATTTTTGGTTTTAAGCATTTTAAACCAACCCTCCTTGAGTTTCTTACATAGTTTGATTTTTAAGAAGAATTTTAATAAACTTGTTTATTGAATAATGATCTTAACAAAATCTTTTGTCGGATTTAAGAGAAAATTTTAAATTTAGAAGAAAAGAAAATTAAAAAATTTAAACCCACACAAGGTTTAAATAGTAAACACTCTGTAGAATAAATTAACATTGGGGCTATATGTCACTCTAATTAAAACTCGCCCTTGTTAATTAATTTCTCCAATTAATACTTGATGTCACACAACGATTTATATGAGTAATAATAAAATAAGGAGTAGATTAATTTTTTATTAATTTAAAAGGTGTTTTTATTTATGAAATGTATTAAAAAACTTAAATGCAAGTTTTTTTTAGATTTCTGTCACTGTCGAAATGTCAGTTTAAAAATATCAGCGCTGCGTTCAATCACAAACAGCTTGCACCTTGGCTTACACCAACCTCTACTGCTGAAAGCTACAGCTTTAAAATGAGTGGGCTTTGAGTAAGGAAAGTTTTATTGACTGAGCTTTTAGATAACCTCAATTTTTTACTTTCAGTTGTTTTGGGATTTTTGTTTGGTATATTTTTAGTGCATAATCAGTGACCTTCACTTATGTCTGTTTTGCCTCGTAGTGCCCTCATAAATATATTTTTTGTGCTGTAAACGAGTTCAAAATATGGCGTTTTTTCTGGACAAAATAGGAGGTGTTTTATTGGGTAATGAACAACTTGGGATATTAAATAAGGTAAATTAATCCTTGTAAAAACGATTACTTAGGGAAATTATAAACGAACTTATTATCAAATACCACAAAACAATCCTTTGTGGGAGTTATAAATTTAAACCACCCCCACACAAATAATGAAGCTATTATGTGCGAAATTTTTGGCGTATTCACCATTTGCCATTTTGAAACCTGTAAAAAAAAATTAGTTTTAGTGCATTTTCTTCCAAAATATGGTGTATTTTGAGAAAAAAAACAGTTTTTCAGTGGTATTTTGCAATAACAATACAAAATAATCAATAACTTTGTGTCTGTAAATATTTAGACCTGTGGGAGGTACTATTTTAAATCTTAGTAAATGTCACTGTTAAAGTTTAAAAAAAAATCACTTTTTGTTGGTCAAAATACGTTAAAACTGATTTTTTGTAACTTCGGCGCCATCTAACTTTTTGGAAACTAACTACAGAAAGTTAAGTACTAGGACAAAAATGTTGAAAATTTTATGCCGAATAATTTTATTCTCAAACTTTTTCGCCTGCGACCAATAGAAATGGATAAAAGTCAATTACAATGTTTTTCCAAAATGACGGATAGTCCCAAGGAGTGAGGGAAACACAAACTTGGGGATTTTACTTCTAGACCTTACCCAACAACATAAAAATTTTAGCCTCCTCGGATTTTTTTCGAGGTCCCCCCTTATTTATTACAATCTTACTGTACTATTACCCGAAGGATGGCTCGGCAATACATTTTGGTGTACACGCCGTTGGAATTGCGTTGCTTTTTGAGGCATTGGGAAGCATTACTTCGAGGCATTTCGTTGGCATTACATGCATTTTAAGGCAATTTATGGCATTCTGAGGCATTTTTAACAAAAAAATATGGTAATAAATGCCTTTTGGTGTACACAAAATCACGACCAAGCCGGCACCCCTCGAGTTTATCTTTATAATTAGACATTTATACGCGGTAAAGCCCGGTTAAGAAGTAAAGGGCCAGCTAAGGAATGTGCGTAGAAACCCATTTTCGTCTGAAGCCCGCCCACTTAGCTCGCGATTGGTTTACCGTATGGAGTCATAGGCGTAGACACTCTAATCTATTTATTGCACTTAATTTTCCAAAGCATTTTATTTATTTTACTATTTTATAAATAAATATCTCTTTTACATAAAGCACCCCTTGTCAATTTATTATTATTTTTAACAGTAACATTATACATAAATAATGCGTATGCGCATATAGTTAGTCCAACATCCATTCAAAAAAAAAAGTAAATTTAAATATTAATACATGAAGGCGTTTTTTAACTTTCAATCTGGTGCTACTCAAAAAATATTTATATTACAGTAGGTAATACCTAGTTTTTTTTTTGTGTTTAATCATCATTTATCTATTGATCATGCTGTAATCTGATTTTATTTATGTTTCCATTGTTTAAAAATATTTTTTTAAGATGAAGTCGTAGTCAAGAGGTGGCGAACGGAAAATGCATGGAAAGGATAGGCAGAAGGCTGAAAACTAGAAACAATTTTAAGAAAAAATAAGACATTTTTTCAAAAAATGTTTCGAGTAGAATACCTTTTAAATTCATTAAAATTAATTGGAAAGTCCCTGATTTTTACAAAAAAATGTGAAATAGCGAAATTTTTACTTAAAACTTTAAATGTCAATTTATGCTTAATTTGTAGCTATTTTTTGTAAATTAATGACTCCAATAAATGTTAAGTAATTTTCCACAAAATTTATTTGAAGCATTTTTTGATTAAGTTGATGGGAACGGCTCCGTTTTGTTCCGCGTTTTACCTGTACGGTATCCTCTTAAATAACTAGAATTATTTTTTTGTAAAAATGACAAAAGATCAAAAATTAAACAAGTTATTATTCTCATTCTCTCTAATTCTCAACTCACTAAAACATGAAATAACCCAATTCAGTATTGAAATGTACAGTATGTAAATAAATTATTTGAGAACTCAACAACACATTAACTTACCAAATTCAAAATAACGGCTTGCAAATAATATTTTTTTATCATTTTTTTATCATTTTATAATTCTTCAACTTATTTATTTATTTTAAATGGAAGTGACGATACGTACGCCCCTGCTACAGTGTTCGGCCCTGCCTCAAACAAAGACAACACTCGAACGCCGCGCATCGTTCGTGCTTGTCGTGGCCCATTTACTTAATAATCGGATCTTACACTGAGCAAAAGAATGTGTATCCGAACTCAACCCAGTAAACACCATTATGTAGATATTACGTAAAATTTACATAACAGATTTACCTTGTTATGTAAATTTAAGGTTACTCAGAGTTCACAATAAGGTAAAATTTAAGTCACATTAAGGTGCGAAAACTCCGCATAATGCCATGTGCAAAGCCCACCTAATTTTTACATAAATGGGATGTAAATAAAATGACATACCTGTTACATAAATATTACATCCATGTTACGTAAGAGTTAAGGAAAAAGTACGTATATTTTACATAACAGGTTTACCTTGTTATGTAAATTTAAGGTCACATAGAGGTCACAATTATTTATTAATAAGGTAAAATTTAAGTCAAATTAAGGTGCAAAAACTCTGCATAATAAAATGACATAACTTTTACATAAATATTACATCCATGTTATGTAATAGTTAAGTCAAAACTACGTATATTTTACATAACAGGTTTACCTTGTTATGTAAATTTAATGTCACATAGAGGTCACAATTATTTATTAATAAGGCAAAATTTAAGTCACATTAAGTTGCGAAAACTCTGCATAATGCCATGCGCAAAGCATAGACATAAATGTGATTGAAATTATTATTATTATTATTATTATATAGCATTTATTGCAAAAAAAATACAATGCTTACATCAATATAATATCAAACTATAACAATAAATACACTTACCCACAAGAGTAATCTCGCGCGTGGGTCTAAGTACCTAAACGTACATAATTTATACCTACTAATGCAAGAAAATAAAAACCTAGGTATCAACAGTTTTAAATTTATACCACAGCCCTACTTATTTCTATAATAAAAAATCCTACTAATTAGAAGATTGAAGAATGGTTGAATATAAATTAAAGAATAAATAACAACGCTTAGCGAAAAATGAAGGAAAAAATACTAAGTAACGTAGACATTTTTTTCGTCAAGAATTTGATAAATTGTATTCCGATTATCAGTCGATAATAACATTTTTTTAATTTCTTTTTTAAAAATTAAAAACGACGAATAGGTTCTTAAATAAAAGGCAATTTTTTCGTACACATTTGTCATTAAATAAAGAAAACACCGTTGACCAATGGTTTTTTTCATATGTGGTTTGACCGCCGAGTTTTGTTTGTGTCTTGTGATATAGTTATGTTGAGTGCTTTGAACAATAATTTTTTTTTTTAATTCTGTTAGAAATGACTTGAAAAAACAACAGCCTAGCATCAAGAATGCCTGTATATGCAAATAGCGCTTCTGACGAAAATAAAATGACATACCTTTTACATAAATGTTACATCTATGTTACGCAAGAGTTAAGTAAAAACTAAGTATATTTTACATAACAGGTTTACCTTGTTATGTAAATTTAAGGTCACATCACAATTAATTATTAATAAAGTAAAATTTAAGTTACATTAATATGCATGACATGCGCAAAGCGTCAACTATCGACATGAGCATGCAGCTTGAGGCGGGTCAACGAAAGGTCCGTCCAGGTCCATCGGTGGTTGCTTGACACGGTCCGACATTGGCAAACATGTGGCAAACTACAAAGTTATCCAGACGGGCTGGTTTAAGTGGCGGAAAAGGTGATTCCTATTTTTGAAATATTTTTCCTCTTTATATATATGATATTATCATCCACTGTACAAGGAACATAGTGACATAAGCGCCATCTCTACCTACTAGGAAGAAACTATTAAGCAGTAGTAATTTCTTTCATTTTCATAATATTTTTGTAAATTTTAACGTGACGTAAATCGCGTTATAGAGCGTTTATCTCATTTAGACGATATCAGTATTACATAAAATATTTTATGTAACATTTGAAATGTAAACTTACAGTTCAATTGACTATATAATAATTATGTAAAATTTAGGACTTTAATTTGACGTGAATCATTTTATGTAACAAATATGTAAAATCGTAAATGTAAAGTTAAGGTACAAACTATTTCATAATATTTATGTAAATTTTAAAATTTTAATATGACGTAAATCATGTTGTAGTGCGTTTACGTAATTTAGATGATATAAATCCTACGTAAAATGTTTTATATAATGCTTATGTAAGATTTCAATTGTAAACCTACGGTTTAATTGATTATATAATAATTATGTAAAATTTAGGACTTTCATTTGACGTAAATAATTTTACAGAGAAATTACATAACTTAAATGACATAATTAATACATAAAAAATATGTAAAATTTTAAATGTAAACTTAAGGTTCACATTGTTTCTTAATATTTATGTAAATTTAAAAATTTTAAGGTGACGTAAATCATGTTATAGAGCGTTTATATTATATTACATAAAATATTTTACATAATAGTTATGTAAAATTTTAAATGTAAACGTGATGTCTAAATTGTTACATAATAGTTATGTACATTTTATTACTTTCATTTAAAGTAAATAATTTTCTGTAACGTTCACGTAAATTAGATTACTTAAATATTACATATAATTTTGTATATAATAGGTATGTAATATTTTTTATGTAAAATTAAGGGCCCACTATTTACGTAATATTTACGTACATTTTAAGAATTTATTTATAAAGTTATATTATTTACGTAAAACTAACATTGCTTATGTTGACTTAAATGTACAGTCAAAGTTTTGACGTAATGTTTACATAATTTTGTTTATAAAAATATTTTTATGTGAGATTTACGTAAATATGATGTAACATATTTTACATAAATATATGAACCTTAGATTTATATAAATATTAGATTAAATTCACAAGTGTGTTTACTGGGAAATATGATTTGTTCTAACCCAGAGTGGTGGTTTAAGTAGAGGCCAGCTCAGACCTTGAATTAGAGCAAGTAATTTTCTAAAGTTGAGAAAGCCCATCACGTTTTATGAATTATCACACCTCACTTTTAATTTTGGGTCGGTGAAAAAAAAATCCTAACTCACTGGAACTATTTGCGCCAATGCGTTTAAATGGGCTGGGGTAACCCATATAAATAGGATCTAGATCCAGGGGCCCTATTTTCGAAACCATACGAAATTATTCGCATGCGTCTACTTCCGTCTTTCCCTATACCGTATATAATAGGAGTCAAAAGATATGCCGATATGCTGATTCATGGGTAGTAAGTGAAAGAATAACTGGTTTTTCATGCGAAACAACACGAATGCCCTCCACCCACTCGTGGAGTATTGATTTAAACCAGTCGAACTCGAACGGGGTCCACACATACTGGCTTATCTTTGACCTGTCATTTCACACGATATAGAAAGAGACTGACATAAAAACTGGCTATTATTTAGTACACGTATGCGATTTTCGTATGGATTCGAAAATCAGACCCCAGGCTTTCTGGTTTTTGGGGCATTTATCAAAAATTTGTGACCTGTTGCACGGGCGTATTTAATGATGACTTAAACTAAGTGATCTTTAGAAAGATTCGTACTACGTATTTACAGTCGTTCCTCAAGGCTCCCTCCTTCCTTCACTCGATAAGAATTTACATTATTCAAAGATGGATAAAACCTTGACCGTGACTATGAATAAGGCGCTAAAGGAGCTCATTCTAAACACCACTAGCTGCATCACTATATATATATATATATATATATATATATATACACTATTTTTTTTCCACAAGTCTAGCTTAGGTTTTACTTTTATGATTTACGATGCATAGTCCTCGAAAATTTTCGCTTTTGCAGTGACCGGCCCGTAATAATTTCAGAAAATTGGGAACACTCAACGGTACGGTACATTCCTATCGGAGATCAATTTGGAAATCATAGGTTAAGGACCTACAAAAGATACGACAATTACGTGTTAAACTGTTCGAAACTATTTGGAGTTTGGCAAGTCTGTGCAGATATGCACGCGACCAATAACCATACTTTTATATTGATTTTTCTTTTATAATATGTAATATGACCACTAGATGGCTCACGGTTAAATTCGCAATAACCGTACTATTGATTTTTTGTTAGTTTGTAATATGACCACTAGATAGTGGTCGCTTAAATCTCTGTTTTTTTTTAATTTGCAAGCAATTTGTGTTTAATTTTTAAAAATATGCTTTTTTGCTAGACACAAAGTAAAATTGTTAATTATGTTAAGTTAAAACCAAAAAGCATATTTTTAAAAAATAAATACAAATTACCCATAATAATGGCCTTGTAGTACAAAACCTCTGGTTGTTTTATTATAAAAGATTATGGCATATATTTCAAAACATGTTACTTTATATTTTTGATAATATATAAAATATTACAATATTATCTTGTCTGTGCTTTTTTAAATATTAAATAATTTTCTTTAAAATGTTTATCTTGTTTTTAGTGCATAAAAAAACAATAAATGCAACACTTTTGTATTCCAAAATAAATTTGTAAAACAAAAAAAAATAATGTTAAACTCAAAAAATTTACTGTATATATGTAGGGCAATTTATGGTAAATGCACACATTAGAAAAAATCTTGGTGTAAATAATATTAATACCTGTAGTTTGGAATACACAAGTGTCGCATTTTCTAACTTATTATTGATATATTACAAACATTGGCCATACTAAACTTGGTGAAATAAGGAATGGTATATATAAATAGTTAAATGGAGTCCAAATGCAAGTGTGGGTACCGCACTCCCTAAGGCCTCTGCGACCAGTCTGCAAAATGTCCTCTGGAGCAAAATATTTATCACACACGTAAAATCTGTTATATATTTCATCAGTACTTAGTTTATTCGCGTTTAAGGGCTTCACTATACTTCTAAAAAAATAAGATTGCCTTTGGGGAAACGATGTCTTTTTTTATTGGGATCATGGCACGGTCTCCGCAGCTTTGAACACAGCACACTCTAACTCTTTGTTTCTCAGACATTATAATCAACGGATAAAATCACAATTTTTTGAACAGGAAAAATCACAAAATCACTTTTTAAAAACCTTGGCGAACCTCAGTTTCCAGCGCAGATTTCTAGATATTACCAACCTAAATATTATTATGTTGGCAGTTACTTTTTTCCTTCCTTTTCGCGAAAAATAATTATTGGCGGGAAGGGTGAAGTGACGGATCTATAGTTTCTTAATATATGTTGGAAATGAAATAAATCGGTTAATTTGGATGAGAACAAGAGTCAGTCTTCGGGCACTTTCGGCAAATTCCGTTGTTTTATATGCACAATTGTTACTACTTAGCACCCAAAACTATGATTAGACAGAGCCGAAGGTGGTTTGGGAGAATACATTTAACTATTTTCCGGTTGAGATTAATTCGCAAATGTGCATAGCCATTGCTTTGAATTTTACAGCCCAATAAAATCGTCTTGGGATATTCCTAATATTTTTTTCAATCAAGATTTTATACACAATTGTGAGTTGTCTTTAACCGAGATGCAAGAAGCTCTTGCAAGTAATGAGAATTACAGAGCAATTAGGGAAGGGTCTAGGAGGCATCTGTAAAACTAGTTTTCCGAGCCCCAATTTTGTTAGCCACAACATTGCATAAGCTTGGTTTTCTCGGTGTTGTCAGGAATTACCTATATTTGACCTAAACTTTAGACGATCGAGTTAGTTAGCTTTTAATGTAAGAAATATGTAAAATCCTTCTTGTTTATATATTTTTTTATTTATAAAATTTTAGTAATTTTTTCAATTTGAAAACAAAAAGAAAACAATATTTGATCAATATGTTCCACTAGTAAAAAGTGTCCCAATGCTTTTTATATAGTTTTAGTGTAGAAACATTGTATTTGTAATTTTTTGAATGACGATTTTTCTTTTAAAAAATTTCCTGAACCTAGGTTTCTTAAAGGTGCCTGTCTTTTAAGAGACAAAATATTGAAGTTCACCAGAAAAATTATTCTTTAAATGATTACTTTATTAAAACAACGTTGCGCTATTTTATTTTGTTGTCTACGTCAGTTCTGTCCCCCCCCCTATGTAGAATAGTGGGATTTTGTATGTAATTTAGCCCCTATTTAATTTGTGTATGGAAAGAGTTCTATATTACCCATTTTTTGCCCAAAAATACTGCTTAGGAAGCAATATAACCACCACGTCTACAGTCTGTTCCATTTTTATTTAGACAAAACCTCAATGGCCCGCTGAACAAAACCAGGTTTGAAAGTTGACAGATATCAAAACGCCCTAGGTTGTTGTTGTTGTCACATTTGAAGTTTTTAGGTTGGGTTTTTTCTGACAGAGATTTTGGCGGAAGAGTATTTGTTTACATTTTGTCTATGGAAGACTCGTAAAAATAAAATTATTTATGCACTCCAGTGATTAAATAAGTACGTTTACACCCTCTTTTTAGGGATTAAAGTGGCACTTTTATTCCCTAAGGGAGTAAAACAAAATTCCTAAGGGAATAAAAATAAGTCCCTTAGGGATTAAAAGTAAATTTAATCCCTCAGCCTAGGGATTAGAATTAAATTTAATCCCTCAGGGATAAAAAAAAAGTTAATCCCTGGAAAATTATAATTAAATTTATCGCAAGTCAAGCCAAACAGCACTTGCTCTTGGCCAAGATTTCATTCTTGGCACCCTTTCTGGTAGTCGACGAACCATTTGGCGTAGAAATAACGTGATTTTAACAATAATCTTTTCGTAAAGCGTCTTTTAATCCCTTAGCGAATTGTAGCCCTCCCTAAGGTCGGGCTACAGAACTTTCGCCGCGGGATTAAAAGTAGCGCTTTAGTCCCTAAGTTTATAATGTCTATTAAGATTCCTTACAATTGCATCACCAGCAAACCTAGTTTGACTTGCACTGGTTTTATTTTTCAAGGTTTGCACTTTTTGACTCTGGCATGTCATAACAAAATGTACCGTTATTTTGGCCAAGACATGGCTGGAAATGTGGACAAACATTTTGAATTGAAGCGTTGTGTCACCAGCAAACCTAGTTTGACATGCACTGGTTTTATTTTTCAATGTTTGCACTTTTTGACTCTGGCATGTCATAACAAAATGTACCGTTATTTTTGTCAAGACATGGCTGGAAATGTGGACAAACATTTTGAGTTGAAGCGTTGATGAAAGTGATGCTTTATCCGTAAAATTATTTATAGATAAAAAGTGTGCAAAAAAAGTTTTATGAAATTTTAATAACAATATTTTCGGGGCTCATGAGAGAAGTAAAATTAAAGAAAACTATGCGGCACTGACCCAACTGTAGCCAACTGTCTTTTTTAGGGAGATCGAAAATTCTCGTTGACAGTTGACGTCAATTAAATCTATATAAATTTCGGGCGGAAAATACTGTAGGTGTGCCACGTGGAGGCAGGCAGCACCGTCATACCTGAGAACGCCTTTGTTTTTCTTCCCATCGGACCGTGACCTCGGTATCGGACACAACAGCCCGGCGACCAACAATGCAGTGGGAATAATAACTGCCACCCTTCCATTATTAACGGGTCGTCGTTTTACTGGTTTACCCTTAAAGCAGAGAATGATGCCGCTCAGGATCTGGCAGGAGATATCGCAATGGGAAATCGGTATGCAAATAAAGCGAAATAAAACCAAACAAATGGAGGCCGTTCGAAATTTGGGTAAAGCTTACACAACTTAAAATATACAAAAATACGAAGTTATGATCATAACTAAAAAACTTTTGAGGAAACCATTACACAATTATTTATTTTACAATGGGACATATATATTTTCAAAATGAAGGGAAAATTTAGCGCCCTAATAAATTTACAGAAAAGATTTGTGGCGTAGAGGGCAAAGAGTAAAGGAATAAATCGGAAAAAAGTTTTTCCTCGACCAGGATTTGAACCCAGGACCTCTAGAATACCAGTCTAATGCTCTACCAACTGAGCTACCGAGGAACTGGGGTTTTAACTGACTATTCGAAAATCCTTTCGTCCGATTCATTTGTTAGTAGTGGGGAGATCTTTGAAGCCTACTGCGGCTGTAAAAACCTAGACATGTTATAAAGACAAGGAGGTACACATTCACGATTATTATTTGTACGAAATTTCTATTTATCTATCAACCAACGATACACGACATATAACGTTTTATTGGAGGTGTCAGATGGCGAATTTCCAACTAATAATTTCAGCCAAACATATTTACAAAATGAAGGGAAAATTTAGCGCCCTAATAAATTTACAGAAAAGATTTGTAGCGCCCTAATAAATTTACAGAAAAGATTTGTGGCGTAGAGGGCAAAGGGTAAGGGAATAAATCGGGAAAAAGTTTTTCCTCGACTCCATTTAACTATAGCAATAGTACACAGTAGAATCTATCTTTTACGATAATCAAGATTTTTTATCTAAATCTGTATGAAAAACTTCGATATTCAGGGCCTAGACAATTCCATGCAAGTTTAAATGCCTCTATCTTGGAAATCATAAGAGACAGAGAATTAGTGTGTGGTATTGTCAAAAACATATTTTTTTTAGAATTCAAAAATGTCAAACTATACAGGATGTCTTAATTAAAAAAAAATATTTTTTTGAATTAAAAATCTCAGTTGACGTGTTTTTGGATTTTTTTGTAAAACCTGAAAGCTAAAATGATGCTGTATGTAAAGAGTACCTAATATGGGTATGATTATGTAGATGACCATTTTCTTTTTTTCATCAGTCACTCTTGCACCCAAAAGTCGCATATTTTATTATTATCCTGATATACAATATATATACTATTTGTCAGTCAAAAATAGCACTCAAAGTTAAAATCGAAGTTACTTATCTGCAATGGTGGTGGATTATTTATTTAACCGTTTTTATCAAAAGTATCAAATTTTTTTAAAGGAAAAAAAAGACCCTACAAAATTTCATCTCAGCAAAAAGTTACTTATTTGTTAGGTTATTAATATTCCACATAAAAATTTACTGAATTTTCCCCGCTAATTAGTTTTTATTATTTTTGCTCGGTTTTATTTTCGTTTTAATAAATTTTGTCTAAAACGTCGATTTGAAAATTCTATTTGATGTGTAAGAGAGGCATTTTGTGTTCAATGTCCCTCTTAAATGTGGTTTGAGACCCGTTCTGAGAAGCCTAAATGGCCATCACGTGAGTCAAACCACGACGCGGCGGTCTTGGACTATCTCTTCCATAGACAGATTACCCCTTTGGGATTCGAACTTTGGACCAGAGCCGTAAGTTTGTCCCCGATCTGCAAAATGTTCGCTTAAGCCCCGAAGGGCTACCGATATATCTTATTTTGGGGCGAATTTACCTAAATTTGAAGTTTGGAGGTGTAACCCATTTACGAGCGTATACGGGGTGCCAGAAAGTAAAAATTGAGTGAATATTAAACAGAAAGATACTTCGAATTGTCTAAATATTAAAGGATGGAATAAATATTTACTTTAATTTTGTGAGTAAGTGATTCTATTTATACTGAATTTAGAACTTACCTATACAGATCAAGCATAGCGCAATATTCTGTCTTCCTTTTGAGTTTAAAAAAAGAAGACTTTCGCTTGAATATGAATATCAAAGTCCGCATCTAGCGTTAAGCTTATTCATCAAAAGCATTGTATTACGGTCAGACCAGACGTTATAGCTTACGCTGTTACATATAGTAAGTTTTTTTGAAAAGAGTCAAATATGTACGCAAGACTTAAAAATTACAAAACAACAAAGTGAATCTCGTGTCCGCAAATAAAAAATTAAGTAACACTCGTGGCATATCGGACAAAGCGTTTTTGTCTAATGTCTAATGGAGAATCCTACAGACCTGTTTCATCCTTATTAGGAATCATCAGGGAGTCATAGGATTGTACCTGGCAGTTGAAGCTACACAGGCAAGTGCATGGTTGTAGCAGGATGAATTGAACCTTGATTTAAATCTTGTCCGGTGTGACTGGGTTTACGACAGACTGTTGTTCTGATATCGCTTTCTACCGTTTGACAAGTACATCAAGAAAAGGAATTTGACAATTTTGTTCCAATCCCATTGTGAATTTAATGGTGGGTTTTATATTATTATTTAAATAAAAATTAAATAATATAAGACCCACCATTAAATTCACAATGGAGTTGGAGCAAAATTGACAATTTCCTTTTCTTGATGTACTTGTCAAACGAGTAGAAAGCGATATCAGAACAACAGTCTATCGTAAACCCACTCACACAGGACGATATTTAAATCAAGGTTCAAATCGTTCTGCTACAACCAAACGAGGCATAATAAGAACTTTGTATAATAGAGCCATTCAAATTTGTAACAATTCTCATGACTTGGAAATCGAAATAAGAAACATTAAGAAGGAAATGCAGCAGAATGGTTACAGCTTTAAACTTATAACAGATTCTATTTCTAAATTTCAGCGAACAGGACAGATATTACAAGACTAAAACCAAGAAAATGCATTCCTTACAATTCAAGGATTATCAGAGAAAATTCGAAGAGTAACGAACAACTTTAATATTAAAACAGCTTTTAAATCTAATAATACAATTCGAAGCCTTCTTACTAAAACAAAACCGGAGAATAAACAAAATAAGGAATGCATTTACCAAGTTCCTTGAGAGTGTGGTGAATCATACATAGGTGAAACAAAAAGACCACTATCTGTTAGACTTAAAGAACATCAGACGAATACTCAAAGAGGCGAAACAATGAAATCAGGAATCACCGAACACGCATGGTCAAAACAACACCGAATGAAGTGGACAGAAACAAAGGTTTTGTACAGGGAGTCGGCCATATTTTAAAAGTATTCATTTCTTTTTCTCTAGTTACAATGAACGCGTTCCCCGAATAACGAGGGCTTTGTTCTTCCAACTACCCACCAAAATCCCTGAGTTAGCTAGCTGTATTATTGCATACTTATCTTATTTTTGTAATATTTTGGTATTTTATTACACCACATGGTGTGTTAAACTAAAAATGCAAACATTTTTAGGCACACAATAAACGATTTAAAAGTAAGAACGTTTTGATACCGATTTATTGCCAAAATCCTCGTACAATTAACAACCAGCAATTTTGCCACTAATCGGTCAACTTAAGCCGGATTAAGTAGGCGAGAAGATGGGGCGACACCGTGGGAAAACCCACTTAAAAACCGCCCCTAAAGTGTGTGACTGCAGAAAAACGGGTGAATCTCGGACTATCCAAAAGCTTTTTGACTGTAAATAAATGTATGCTTTACCACCTAGCTACAAATTAGGTCAATTAGGGTGGAAATATGTCGCTTACTAAAAACAGAAAAAAAGGATATTCTTCAAATTTTGAAAAATATAAACCAAAATAAACGTTTGCAAAAAACGCCATTAATTTAGCAAAGATGATAATTTGCAATACCTTTCAACAGTACAGTCAACGGTACATCCACTGTGCTTTCACCTTATTACCTCAAATTTTGTTTGCAATGTAGGTCATTTTATACATTTTTCAGGAAGAATAAGTTAATATTTCGCAAAAATCCTACCATATGGTGAAAAAAATATTATTTTACTAGGAACAATACCAAATTATAAAAAAAGCTTTCGATGTCATCTTATTTTACAAATTTCAGTAAATATTTATTTTGGTTCTCTTAAACCGGCCTAAAAATTTATGGTGTTACTGGTTACACCCCTATAGAAATTTGATGTCACCCTGACTATTGTCTAATTTGCCGCTTTTTACATGCTTTGCTGCTTCCCAGATAGTGCCATAATGGCTTAAAAATTATCTTTTAATCTAATTAGATATGGACAGTGACTTTTTCTGAATCTTTTGTACTCTAGTGAAAGGTTTAGTTCATTCTGATAATGTATGATACATACGGTATTGAAAGATATATAGATCAGAAATAGAATCAGGGTACACGTTATGATAATGAAATACTGACTTTTTAATTAAATGAGTTATGCTGCAAGGCAGTGGTGGGAAAGTTTGGATTCGTCCAAAAATAAAATATATGGATCTATCTAGAGGGTGTTAAAAGTATATCTTGTTATTCCCTGTTCCTTCAATGGTGGCGGGACGGCACATAAGTTGTTTTTTTAAATGTATTATTTCAATTTTACAAAATTAAATAGTTAAATTCCACTTCCTTTCTTTAACGTCCCCATCTGTCATTATACTTAGTAATTGCTTAACTGATTTTTGAAAAATCTCGCTAATAAATATAATGATTAAAGTTCTATATATATCAAAGGTAAGTATCAAAAGAAGGGATGACAAATTTTTTCAGGTTGTATTATCCAATCCTGCAAAATTGGCCTTAAACTTAACCAATATTAAATGTTCAAAAATAAGAATTCATCATTTCAATTAGTATATATTAGAGTAAACTATTTTTTTGACTAACTTAAGGACGTTTTTAAAATATCAAAAAAAAAATCTGTTTTTAAAGAATATGCAAATCTGAATTTGCTTCTCTTTACTACCCTTATTTCATGACTGGCGCACAAACTACTCACACGAACAAAAATCCCATCTAATATCAAGGCGCAACGTCTTGATCCAAGAATAAATTAGAGTCATTGAAGGTTTTCAAGGAAAAAAGTCTATTTCGCGCAATATCTTTATTAAAATTTTTTATTGAATTTGAGAGAGAAATTAGTTCAAGGGTTGTAATGTGGATCACAGTAGCTACTGGTTCGATGTTCGGTCTCCCTTATTTCAAGAATAGCGACACTGATGTTTAATGGTTATTACCGACAAGCTACTGCATAGGTCGTAACAACTACGTTATTCTTATTTCAGTGCTTATTAGAACAAAATATTTCAAAAATATATTTTTAACAGAATGAGAAATAAATTCCCAGTGTCCATAGTGGAGTTAAATGTAAATAAAAAAGAAAGTTTTACCAACAGAAAAAATATCGGATTTTTGACCTCCTTCACTAGTTATACCACTGACTGGTTTCAGACACAGTCCATCCACCAGTCAGGCTTCTTACTATGTCGAATCGATAGCAAAAAAAATAAACTTTACTAAATACATCGGAGTACCACAAGAATAAATACCGGGTGCGACTTGGAGACTAGACGCAAACACGTGGTTCATCCTTGTTAGGGATCTTCAGTACGCCATAAGTTTTTATAGACGTATAATACGAACAAGCAAATCAACAAGTCATGGACAAATGCTCGGCAAAACACTACAGAACAGAATGAGAAATAAATTCCCAATGTCCATAGTGGAGTTAAATATAAATAAAAAAAGAGAGTTTTACCAACAGAAAAACTATTAGATTTTTGGCTTCCTCCACTAGTTCTACCACTGACTGGTTTCAAACACAGTCCATCCACCAGTCAGGCTTCTCACTATGACAAATCGATAGTGTTTCACCCTTGTTAGGGATCTTCAGTACGCCATAAGTTTTTATAGACGAATAATACGAACGATCAAAAATGGTGCCGACTTTATGTACCGATAAGTCACTAATGCTTTGTTTGTCCCCGCATACTACCAAATTGGCAAAAAAATTTACGGTTAGAAAAATAAGCATTATCGCAAAATTAAAATTCAGATTAGTCGCCTCGCTTCAATTGCAAGCTAAAAACTCGCCAATTTGCATTTTGCGATATGTTTTTAATTAAAATTATCATTTTAATACGAATTTTAACTGTGAAGCACACTGCCAGTAACATTATTTTAATTGCTATAAGAATTAACTTGAAATTACGTTACCTAATACCTTTCCAGATAAAACTATAAAATAAAGTCATTAAAAAAATGCCTGATCCCAGAAAATATTGATATCCTTCTATCTGCTTTCAAGAAGGTTGTTTTTAGGCCACTTAAAATGGGACACATCAACTATATAGATTAAGGTCTTATAACGTATGTCACATAAGTTTTGAGAAAAAATATATTCTCTAAAATACGTAGATATTTATAAGTTTACTGAAATACCAATTTAACAGTATTTTACCCTACATCTAAGTTTATTAAATCCACAAATAAAATAATAGGGTAAGTACCAGTGCGAAACGATGCCTATTCGTGAGTGGCTCAAAGTTGGAAATCAAAGTGTATGATGGTGTTTAATGATGTATAGTGGACGGTGACCAGTGAAACTACTGATGAGCCCACGCTGGTTACCCAGGGCGAAACATCGTTTAATCATTTCTCTTTTGCGTTTTGATCTTTTGTGTGTTCCTTGTGGGATGTTCATTCAAGTTTAAGTTTTCGTTATTTCCACCCAGGATCTTTTGATCTTTTGTTTTTTATTAGGGACTTATTAAGAACTTATCGATACATAAAGTTGGCATAGCCTAACTTTAATAAAGACCTCACTATTTTTGACAGTTTCGCACGCACTACTACATACTTTTAAGTACTTTACCCATCACTATGAAATTACTGGAACAAATTAATACTCGAATTTGTCGTGTGAATCTCCCCTCCCTCTTCCTTGTAACGCTTTGTAACACTTACACCTACCCCTCTCCAGAAATTCTCCAACAAGCAATCTGTGTTAAATTTCTTTTAAAAATTATTCAACCTCTTGCAGGCAAGACCGCTTCATTTATCCATAAATCTTTTGTTTTAGCACCCGAGGATAGATTTGTCAGTTTTAATGTCGAAAGTCTATACACCAATGTCCCGATAAAGGAGTCACTAGATATTATTAGACAGAGACTGGTTGATGACTCCAGCTTGCCGCTGGAGGGAGTGATGGAGTTGTTGGAATTCTGTCTACATAACTCTTACTTTCAAGTGAAAGGTTTTATGCTCAGGATGACGGTCTGCCAATGGGTTCATCGCTTTCGCCAGTGGTGGCCAATATTTACATGAAGTGGTTTCAATCACACGCAGTTGACACCGCAACATATAAACCTAAGCTCTGGCTAAGATATGTTAATGATACTTTTATTGTCAGGACTGGGAATGACCAACAACTTTCGGAATTTCTTCACCACCTAAATAACATAAGACCATCATTAAATTCACAATGGAGTTGGAGCAAAATTGTCAAATCCCTTTTTTTATGTACCTACTTGTCAAACGAGTAGAACGCGACATCAGAACAACAGTCTAACGTAAACCCACTCACACAGGACAATATTTAAATCAAGGTTCAAACCGTTCTGCTACAACCAAACGTGGCATAATAAGAACTTTGTATAACAGAGCCGTTCAAATTTGTAACAACTCTGATGACTTGGAAATCGAAATAAGAAATATTAAGAAGGATCTGCAGTAGAATGGTTACAGCCTTAAACTTTATTTCTAAATTTCAGCAAACAGGATAGAGATTAGAAGTCTAAAACCAGGCAAATGAGTATCAGAGAAAATTCGAGGAGTAGCGAAGCCTTCTTAGTAAAACAAAATCGAACAAACAAAATAAGGAATGCATTTACCCAGTTCCTTGTGAGTGTGGTGAATCATAGGCGAAACAAAAAGACCACTATTTGTTAGGCTTAAGAAACATCAGACGAATACCCAAAGAGGTGAAACAACGAAATCAGGAATCGCCGAACATGCATGGTCAAAACAACACGAATAAAGTGGACAGAAGCAAAGGTTTTGCACAAGGAGTCACACTGGAAGAAACGAGCGAGGCTGCCTTTATTGGGCAAAATCATGGTATTGAGAGTATTGAAATCTCAAATATTTGGAAGCCCCTTCTTGGGCGGAGCCAACTTCTTAAATTTCACGGTTGAGTGATTTCCCATAGTATATAAGTAGCCTTAGGAATAGATTGTAGTTTGCACCTGGAGACGATCAGAGATTGTACTGATCGAAACGGCGAGTTAATTTAAAACTTTATTTTGCTTTACAAAAATAAATAATAGTAGAGGCAAAAGATTTTATAATAAATTAAGAAAAAACAACGAAAGGTTAAGGCTATATTACCGCCAAATGTTATTTTTGGGTTTATGTAAAAGCACTATTTTTAGCCTATAGCATAAGCGACATTTTTTAACTTTCGAGAAAAAGAGCTTCAAAGTTTTTATATTAGCTTTTAGCCTATAACTTTTTTTGTAAAGATGATACAATTATTTTTTATTTTTACTTAGCACTGCAAAAAACTGTACAGTTTTTCATACTATTATTTAAAAATTTTCTCAAGATTTTGTAAAATTACACAAAAAGAAAAGCGTATGTGAATTTGGCTTTGTCTTTGTGCCAACGTCTTTAAGAAAAAGAGCATATATCGCTAAATTGTTCCGTATGCCATTTTTTAAAGTAAACAGGATATCAAAAAACTTCAACAAACTAAGAAAAATAGCATATACTTGAACTAATAACACAAAATTAAAGAAAATGGTAAATAAAACACGAGCGTGACCTTTGATTTGTTCTCAGGATTTTCCGCATTAATTAGATCAGAATACATTACATATATACCTTTGATCTATAATATGGACTTGATGAAGCGAGGACCTACGAGCAGAAACATGACCACCCTGACAAAAAAACCACTTCAAAACTCTTAAAAACTGATCAAGTCTTGATGAGATTTTAAGAGATTTTATTGGTTTGATGAGACTTGAGAACTGACAAATTCTTATGAATTTTGATGAGATTTTACAACATTGTACAAGTCGGACGTTTTTTAAAGATTTTACAATATTTCATAAGAAACAGAATAAAGGGTTGTGAAGATTTGACAAGATTATATAAGTATTAAAGTGTAGAATATAGACATGCAAGTGCAACCAGAATTGACAAACAAGATGCGAATTTAAAAGATTTTATGAGTACCTATAAACATAAATTACTAAAAAAATATATAACCAAAATTTAACTATCAAGATATTTTAAGAGATTTCGTAAGTGTATATCAGACACAGGAGATATCATGAGATTTAGCAGGCAGAATTTTGATAAATGGAGGGATGTTTTTAAAAGATTTTACAAGATTTCATTTTGTATATCTCTTAAAATAAAATCTGTATGAAATAAAAAGTGTTCTACTCCTTTTGTCCAAGATATTTAATGATTTGGTCCACGATTTGGCCTAAAAAGTGTCAACTGTTTGGTCCATGAGGTTGTCCAACTTTTCGATATATTAAACAATGATAAGATATAAATTTATGTTCCACAGACTTCAATTAATTTTAATATGGATTCGTCTAAAATCTGAAAATTGGTGAATCTGAATGTTGTTTCTCTTAAAATCTGCTAAAAACATGTGAATTTTTCCATGTAAACTTGTGACATCTGATGGAGGCTGGGTCTTTTTATATAACTGCTCAAAACTGCTGAGACATGAGAAATCTAGTGAAATCTTATTAACGTTATTTTATATTTCCATTAAAATCTGCTCAAAATGGCCGAAACCTTATCAACTTTTTTCTCTTAAAATCTGCTGAAAACTGCTACAAACATTTTCTCATATAATCTTGTGAAATCTGATGGTGCTTTTAAAAACTGCTGAAAACATGTGTATTCTCATAAAACAATGTGAAATCTTATTAACTTTGATTTAACTTTTGGTTAAAATCTGCTCAAAACTTAACAAAACCAGTCAACATTGAAAGTTCATGAGATTTCACTCGAAAGTGGTGTTTCATAAACCGCATGAAATACCGACCAGAACTCGTGAACTTTCACTAGTTCTTTTTTACGAGTTTTGACGCGGTAATTTTGGCAGGAACTGCTGAAAACATGTGTATTCTCATAAAACCTTGTGAAATCTTATTAACTTTGATTTAACTTTTGGTTAAAATCTGCTCAAAACTTAACAAAACCAGTCAACATTGAAAGTTCATGAGATTTCACTCGAAAGTGGTGTTTCATAAACCGCATGAAATACCGACCAGAACTCGTGAACTTTCACTAGTTCTTTTTTACGAGTTTTGACGCGGTAATTTTGGCAGGACAGCGTGCACTCTAATTTTCCAATCCAAATACTTTTGTTGCTATTTTCTGAACACTTCTTATAGAAATATCTAGAGCATCAGCTCGCTTTTAAAAAATATGTTTAAATAATATATTATGAAAGTAAATATAGTAGTTTTCACAACAAGTGACTAGAATAGTGCTTTTTTTACAAGTGTTTAAATAACGAGCGCAGCGAGGTATTTAAAAACGCGAGTAAAAAAAAAGCACAGCTTAGCCGCGAGTTGTTAACTCTATTTTTTTTAATACCTTTATCAAAAAATCCAAGAAAAACAGGAAAACACTTTTAAAAATCCCGAACGAAGAGCACTTCTCTCAACACATCATCTTAACACTATAAATCAATGCGGCTGGCAAATGTAATAACAACGGTTTCCATAGCGATGTGAATTTTTAACCGGTGGCGTTCATTGTCGCGACATTTTAATCATTTTAATCACTTTTTCGTAAATACTTGGTGAAAACTGGCGGAAATGGCTTAATTTTTATGCAAGGATTCTTTTTAATTTTGGGTAAAAAACGGACAGAAATATTTTTTGCACCAGTGATCAGAAAAGTTTTTTTGCATCGGTAACCAAAAAAAGCCATGCTTTAGTTATCTGCAGGCAGTTACTAAAATCATTTTTTTGATGAAGGTATAAAAAAATATATTTAGGTAGTTAAATTTACTACGTTTTCACGTAGAACTGAATATACTTTTTCAATACGATCCACTTCCAAACTTTCTACGAAAACGTGACGAATCGATTTTTTTTTTTGGCCCTGTCGAAGTTCAATATCGCTTTATTTGAGATCGTATCGGGATCCAAATGAATGAAAGCGGGTATCGTATCAAACTGACTAATGATATCAATAATAAGTTGTTAGTACTGCCAATATTCCTGCAAAAAGTAGATATATACCTTTATTTTAATTATATTATTGTGCTGTAAACTTATTGGCTTTAAAAAAGCAAACAAAAACTAAAATTGGAAAAAACTATCCTCAAAATATATCAGGCAAAACGCGATCAAATGGTTTCATGACAATCGAAAACTGAATCATATTTAATACGAATTCAGTTCCAAGTGAAAACGTAGTAATTGTTTACAGCGGTGAGTGGTTTACTGGCATCTCTCTAATTTCTGGATTAACTCTTGTTCTTTTTCGCCAAACTCGTGGACATTTTGTCGTCAACTTTTTGCATTTAAATTCATGCATGAAAAAAATAAACTCCATGCAAAACGTTTGACAAAAGGCTAATAACTAATAAATATTTGTCAAAAGACGCCGAAAATATGGTCATATTGTGCCATCCACAGAGTTGACATAATTAAAGTTGTTTTTTTTTGGATGAGCAACACACAAAAGAACAAAGCGAAAAGAGAAGCGATTAAACGATGTTTCGCCCTGGGTAACCAGCGTGGGCTCATCAGCGGTTTCACTGGTCACCCTCTACCATACATCATTAAACACCATCATACACTTTGACCTCCAACCTTGAATCACTCACAAATAGGCATCGTTCCGCACTGGTATTTATCCAAGTTTCCTGATACGGATTCGTCCTGGCGTGTTAATATTTCCAGTAGGATTATGCTCCTAAGGCAATTAAAACAAAAAAGAAGTTAAAAAAACCTCCAAATCAGTTACTTCAACCGAAAAGAAACTAAAAAACAAAAGATCAAAAGATCTTGGGTAGAAATAACGATAATTCAAACTTTGATGAGCATCCCACAAGGAACACACAAAAGACCAAAGCGAAAAGAGAAGTGATTAAACGATGTTTCGCCCTGGGTAACCAGCGTGGGCTCATCAGTGGTTTCACTGGTCACCCTCTACAATACATCATTAAACACCATCACACACTTTGACCTCCAACCTTGAATCACTCACAAATAGGCATCGTCCCGCACTGGTACTTATCCAAGTTACCTGATACGGATTCGTCCTGGCGTGGGCTCATCAGTGGTTTCACGCTGGTTACCCACGGCGAACCATCGTTTAATCGTTTCTCTTTTCGCTTTGGTCTTTTATGTGTTCCTTGTGGGATGCTCATCCAAATTTGAATTTTCGTTATTTTCACCCAAGATCTTTTGATCTCTTGTTTTTTAGTTTCTTTTCGGTTGAAATAACTGATTTGGAAGTTTTTTTTAACTTCTGTTTTTTTTCCCGAGTAGTGTCGGATTCATACCGACTAAAACCGCCCGATTGTGGCTCCGACCAGCCTAATGGCTGGCCAGAGTCACTGCACTGCTGCCATTATTAGCTTATTGTGCACCCTCTGATTCTAGTTTAACCAGTCCATTAGATTTATCCCCTGTACGAGTATGTACAGGTCCTTAATGGAGCAGTTCCTAGTGGTTATTGGGTCTAGTTCAACTTCCCCATAGGGCTATATACCGACCATATTCAGTCGCCAGAGCTTCGTCTGTTTTAGACAGGGAGTACTACGAGAAGGTGAAGTTGGCATTTGGATATGAGAGGTTATAGGCGTATTCACATCATACTGATCGAAAACCTCTGGTCTCACGCTTAGTGCGAGCACGGTCTCCAACTGTTCTGAGCAGATATGAAGGTTACATTATATTTGCATCACTATCCCTTACTCTCCATAATTAAAGTTAATGCCCTCTTTATCGTTACATAAAGTCAACATAGCCTGACTCCGCACTATTTTTGACAGTTCCGCACTAAGGAACAGTTTTATGAAAATTTTTGTCATATAAGCATGTCATCTAAACATGCTGATATAGTGCCATCCATAAAGTTGACAAATTAAAGTTAATGCCGTCCTTTATTAAAGGCAGGCACAAACATTATGTAAAGTCAACATTATTTTGACGGCGCCGCCATCAAAAAAGCTCTGGCTGAATATCCCAAACGTAGGTTTTGGATAGCCTCAGCAACAGAGAAGAGCGCCGCGGCGCGCCATCCCATAACAGATGTGGAAGTGCCTAAAAATATGTAGTAATTGTTTACCTTCGTGCTGAACTGTCAAAAATAGTGCCGACTTTATTAAAGTCAGCCTATAATGTCCGATAAGTCCCTAATAATGACAAAAATTTCATACCATTAAATACCCCCTGTGTCATTATTTTATTTGTAGATTCAATAAACTTATATATAAGATAAAATGTTGTTAAAATGGTATTTCAATAAATATATAAATATCTTATATATAATATCTATTTTAAAGAATACATTTTTTCCCAAAACTTATCGTGTGATATACGTTATAACTAACACTCTCTCTACTACTGTAGTACTGGGTGGTGGGGAACACAGATCAAAAGACCATATTGTAACGATTGGCCGAAATAGGGAATAAGGTTTTATTTAGAAGATTGATAAACCAAAAACACAGTTAGCGGGCCAAGGTTTGCTCAACAATCTTTTGTATCGGAAAAAGTCACGATCAAGAGATTGGGGGAAAATCCTTCCTGCTTGCTGATCGGAAAATCAATCGGGGACTCGGTTTTTGGCAATGTGCTAAGTAACAACTATTCCGCGGGCGAACCCGAAAAAGTGGGTCCGCTCGGCGGCCAAACTACCATACCAGTGGGTGTGGTAGTTTGGACTCGTTTTTCAAGTGTGAACTCGTAAAGAGCTCTTTTCGGTCAAGAAAATTATTAAGAAAGTCCGCGGAAGCTCTTTTCGGTCAAGCGAAGAGGAACCAGAAATGAAAGGGGTACCCATCTTGGGTCAAAGCATCGAGCGTTAACGGGCACGTGGGTCCACTCAGGCCACCCTTTAGTGTTCTTGATAGTTTAAGAAATACAACTAATTTTGTGGTCCTGTAAGTTAGACCCTCGTGTTCATTTGTCGCTAGTCAAAGGGCCCACCCAGGTGAAGTTGGCACCGTTAGGAGAGATCTCGTATCTCGCTCCCCCCCCCCTAGGCAATCGCCCGGTTTGAGCCAACTCTGTTGACCCAACCCGGCCATTAAAAGTGGAAGTTTCTAACGAATTTTAAACAGGATATAGCTAAGTTACTGTGACGATATTTTAGTAAACCTAACCCAATTTTATCTTTACCTCAACGACCCTAAATCTTTACAAAAAAAAATTGAACAAACCTTTGCTAACCCAGTCATAAAAAGCGGCATATTTTAAAGCGATGAAAGTCAACACAAGATCTTTTGTTTTTTATTATTTTGTATTTTGATCTTTGGATTTCGACCTTTTGGTGTTCGATGTTTTGTTATTTGATCTATCTTTCACCACTCAGTAGTGGATACTATACATACCAGTAATTAAGCGCAAGTAAAATTTTTATACAATAGTTACTACCCAGCAAACACGGTTCCCTCAAGCCTTCGTCGGTCCGATGTCGATTGCCGAATTTGTCGTCATCGGCACGACGTCGATTTACGACATCGGACCAGCAGTATTTTTTGTCCGCTTTGCGATATAGGCCCAATGTATGTTTGGCGATGCAGTGTTAGACTGTGACCCGTCGTCGGACCAATGGTAAATTTTACTTTTTGCTGACATCGGCATATCGTTGCCGTACCATTGAGATCCGATATGGTTTAACCACATGGTACCGACCATCCGCCCATAACTGCTTAATTTGGTCGGTCTAACGTAGGCAAGCTGGTCTCGGCCCGACATCGGTAAACTATTCAAATCCGACATTGGTTTCCTAAAGCGGTCCAACGTCGGCGATTGACGGAGGTCCGTCGGTGGTAGCTTAAAGCGGCCCGACATTGGCAAACTACAAAGTTTTGATAATGCGGGTGCTTAACCAATCGCACTGGTTTAAGTGGCAGAAGAGGTGATTCTTGTAGAGAAGTACCACCATCTTGTCATCGCATTCTAGTTTTAAAATATCTTTGCTCATTATATATATAATATTATCTTCCACGGAACATAGTGACATTATCGCCATCTCTATATATTAGGAAGAAACTATTAAACAGTTGAAAAATTTTAAGGTGACGTAATCGGACCATCGTCGGTTGCCGATTCTCGACCAATCAAACAAAGTACCAATCGGACCATCGTCGGCCCTAAAGCAGATAAAGTGGTCGTCGGCATAAAGTCGACTATAGTAAATCGGGCCATTGTCAGTTTCCGATTCTCGTCCGATTAAACAAAGCTCCAATCGGACCGTCGCGTCGTCGCCCCTAAAGCAGATAAAGTAGGCGTCGGCATAAAGTCGACTAAAGTAAATCGGGCCATCGTCAGTTGCCGATTCTCGACCGATTAAAGAAAGTTCCTATCGAACCATCATCGGCCCTAACGCAGATAAGGTTTGCGTTGGCATAATGTCGACTATAGTAAATCGGGCCATCGTCAGTTCCGATTCTCGTCCGATTAAACAAATAAAGCAAAATAAAGTGGGGTTCGGCATAAAGTCGACTATAGTAAATCGAGCCAGTCAGTTGCCGATTTTCGACCAATTAAACAAAGTTCCAATCGGACCATCGTCGGTCCTAAAGTGGTGTCGGCATAAAGTCGACTGTAGTAATGTGGACCTCCGTCATCGGGCCAGAGCCTATGCAGACACACTGCCGATGTAGTCGACATTGCCCCGTTTCAATGCCGACGATTTGTGTTTGCTGGGTAGAGCCTGACTACAATTTTAGTTAGATCTCAACTAGAATAAACGGAATAGCTCAACTAGAATAAACTGAACAGCTCAACTAGAAGTTTTTCCAAAGCTCAACCTCAACCAGAAATTTGACATGTCTAGTTTCTGGAATGTAACTGAAAGAATTTGAGTATGGCGAACTTTTAGATCACTTTATTTTTATGCTCTTTGCGGTCGAGACTTGCGGACCTTGGGGTGATGAGGCTCCAAAATATCTTCTGACCAGTCTCATGGCTTCATAACCCAGAGTATAGGTGTCGCGATCCAGAGGGGTAATGCGGCTTCGGTGATGGGCACCCTCCGGGAGGAGGCAGGAATGGAAGAAATTTTCTGCGTTTAGATTTGTGAGTGTGTGAGGGTAGGTTTGCATATACTTATTGTTTATATTTTTATTTTTTTAATTTTTTTTAAAAGCCCCAGTAAATAACCACCAATCTGAAACAAATTCACTATTGCTGATGCTTAAGACATTTCAGTGTGAGAGGAGCACAGTCTAGTTCATTTTTTCTTATGGACCCCTGATTTTTTCCTCCTTCCAGATAATAGTCCGTAATCTTATTTTGACAAGACACCTGACGTTTTGTGTTATTTCACCATCATCAGCCTAAATTCAATGTTTGCTTTTGACTTAGTGAAGATATTTTTGAAACCAGATTGCAGTAAGTAAAATGTTGGCGTTACAAATTAGTTTTGCCTAATATTTTGTCATAAGATTATGTAAGTAAGTAGTATTTATAAAGAATTTAAAAATTAAAAACAAAAGGTAAAGCCATATTTTTAAAATATTAGGTAGTCAACATTATTTTGTTTAAATCAAAGGTAAAAAAGAAACATTTTTATATAAAATATCAAAAAAGTACTGCAAGACGAAAATTGAATTTGGGCTGATGATGGTCAAACTTTTAGCAGACTTGTCAAAACAGGGTTGCAAAATAATATGAGTTATCCTTCATGAACCCAATAGCAGTGTCCATAAGAAAAAATTAACTTTACACTACTCCTGTAACACTAAAATGTCAAATCTCAAAAACGGGCCTGTTATTAGGTAGAACTTAAAAAAGTGCCCATAGAAAGTTCTTAGGGGTTTTTGGCAGATAAGAATTACGGAGGGAAAAAATAAAAACTAAAAAAGAAAATTTCGGGCTTTTCGCCTGTCTCCGGAATTACCCGGAATTTGTAAACTTTTTTTAAGCATCAAATTGCGCAAATTTGCCCTAATTTAAACCTTCGCTTACCATTTAGGAGATATCCATCGTGAACAACGAATTTGGAACACTCTGTATATATACAGTCAACCTACCCAACACAATCACCCTTAATTTGTTTATTTTACTCGCAAATCCTGCCAAAAATCTACTCGTAGGTCACGTGACCATTCGGTATCAGTAGCCGCAGCACTGGCAATGACACGTGTCTCGCTTATCAGTGCCAGATCTGCTTTTTATGCTCTAGTAGGCTTTGGCGAGAGCGTGGCAGAACAAAAAATTAAAATAGGAGGGATGCAGATTATAGGCATTGGCGTATTGTAGTTAAAATGTGTCTGTTGAGAAAAATAATATTTATATGGTTAACTATAAAGTAAATAACTAAGCGAGAAACTGTTCAATTTTAATAATATCAAGCTTTTTATTTAAAAAATAGGTATTCTTGACTCCCCTAGATATTTTTATTTTCTGTAATTAATTCTCAAAATATCGGTTCCACATTCTCACAAAGCACATCCATGTAAAATTTTAAAAATTCGGACAAGAAATAAGAAAAAAATTATTAAATATAGACCAGTTTGCCTACAAAATAAAGCTTAAGAAAAAATCTACTTGTATAAATGGCAATAGCTTTCTAAAAATTGATCAGTTTCGATAAACTTATACTTTTTAAAAAGAACCGGCCTTCAGATTTATAGGTGTCAAGACTGATATTTACTAAATATCCATCCATGGTGTATTTAAAAACAAACTTCCTTATTTCTTTACCGAATTTTTAAAATGTGTCATCAAAGTGCTTGGAAACAATGTGGCTTTGTAACTATTATTCGAAATCAAATATAGGGTCCCAGAAATAAATATCTATAGAGGGATCAAAATTACCTGTTTTTTAATCAGGTCCATCATCTAAATTCGACATCGGACGTATAAATTTTGATGCCTTGGCTTTCTAACAAGTTTAACATTATGAAAATCGAACAGTTTCTCGCTTAGTTATAATCATTTAAAAAAGAGCGTTTTTTTAGCATATCCTATATCGCCGCCCTACTACTTTTTAGTAACATAAGATTAAACATTTTTTTTTTATACCTTCATCAAAAACATGATTTTAGTAACTGTCTGCAGATAACTAAAGCATAGCTTTTTTGGTTACTGCTGCAAAAAAACTTTTTTTTTGATCACGGGTGCAAAAAAAGATTTCTGTACGATTTTTACTAAAAGTTAAAGAGAAATCGCGGAAAATAGTAATATTGAAAAAATCTAATTATTCTTGCCTAAGAATTAAGCCATTTCCGCCAGTTTTCACCAAGTATTTACGAAAAAATCATTTAAAAATTTCGTCAAAATTTCAAATTGTCAAAGATTAAAATGTCGCAACAATGAACGTCACCGAGTAAAAAGACACGTCGCTATGGAAACGATTGTTATTTCATTTCCCAGCCGCCTTCATTTATAGTGTAAAGATGGTGTGTTGCTAGAAATTCTCTTCGTTCGAGATTTTTAAAAGTATTTTCCTGTTTTTCTTGGATTTTTTAATAAAGGTACTAAAAAAAATAGTGTTACCAACTCGCGGCTAAACTCGTGTCAAATGACATATTTTGTATTTTGCGGGCAACGCCGCGGGTCGATCGCTCGTTGTATATACAGGGTGTATATTCTTTAAGTGGAATGGTGCTTCTAGCCACTTTAGGGCAGAGGTTTTTTTAAGGACTTTGCGCCCATGATAAAAACAATTTTTGGAGCCCCCAACTAGAGGCCCAGGACCTATCAACTTTTTTTTAAAATAAGAAGGTACCAATTGTGGTACCTTTTTACAAATCTTGCTAAAGAGGATTCGCTTTTGGCTTTTTTTAAAACCTCTTCCCTAAAGTGGCTAGAAGCACCATTCCACTTAAAGAATATATACCCTGTATATACAACTAGCAATCGACCCGCGGCGTTGCCCGCAAAATACAAAATATGTCATTTGACAGTAGCGCAGTGGACAGCGTATCTGCCTGCCGCATGCCGCACGGAAGGTGCCGGGTTCGAATTCCGGCTATGTGCATGGATATTTTGTGTTTGTCTTTAACTTTAATAAAAAAGTAGAATATGTTTCAGATCACACTCAATATTCTTACCAAATTTAATTTAATTTAGTTCGGCCGTATTGGCTTGATTGATGGACAAACATACAAACTTTCACATTTATAATTTTAGTAAAATAAATCTTTGGATGGACCATCTATGTACGTTCAAACCATTATAGATATTAAAAATCCAATTTAAAATTTATTTTTGACTGTTTCAGCATCACGCAAAAACTACTAAACAGATTTTGTTCCTTATTGGATTCCTGCACAGGACATAAACTTCATTTCATTAAAATCGGTTCACGGAAACAAAACTTATGACAATTTAAAGCAAAAAACGGGAAAAATCGCAGGCAAAGCAGGTGTATAATTGAATAGAAGTGTTTGGTAGGGAGAAGTTAGCGGAGGGCGTGGAAGTAGGGGAGTGGTGGGAAGAGGGAGGGGAAAGCTATACACATGAACCGATGAACATTCCCGCTCAGGTGAAAATCTCCCTCAGCAAACCTGAAAATCTTACTTGTCAAAAGTGATAATTGCCCTTTTTAAAACGCAAATTTACACGTCTGTACCAATAGCGTTTTATTGTTGATGTGTCATTTAATGATATATAAATAAAATGTGGTTTTTTTAAATAATCTTCAAAATTCATTTCGGAATGATGAAATAATCAGAATCATTCTTAGATTTTCTGCCATGAGGAAACCGCTCTTGAGCAAGCCCTCCAGCGGTTTCCACGGCAAAAAATCTTCGACATGATTTTCGATAATTTTCCCATTTCATAATAAATTACTACAGACAATTTGCACTAGAGCAAATTGTCGATAATCTGCACACCTGTAGCTAAATTGTCACTTTCATTTTTTTTTTTGTTATTTTTCTATTACGAAATAAAATATTTTTTCAGTGAACTTTTTTTCGTAAATCCAAAAAAAAATAGATATAAGAAATAAAATTCCACAGGTACTTTGCAAATAGTCTCCGCAATTCATTGCGCATGAGCCAATTTTGATAATTTTTTTTGTCCACAATTTTCTATGCACTCGAGATATATTACCTATGAATATTTTTTGTAGTCAACAATATTGAAAACAGCAACATGTACTTAAAACATTGCACATTTTACCTATAACTTTTTGGGCCTGAGGGTGGAAGTTGGACCTCTTTGGACCCTAATAATACACTAATGGTAAAAAGTGGATCTCAACTTATTCAAACAGCAAGCATTAGCCAATATTGCACGGTGGTATGAATTTCGTTTTTGTGGTTGGTTGGTGCATTTGGGAAAGAAAATTTTCACCATTTGTAAATAGAGAAAAATACTGCTCATGTTGAATCGTGGGTATACATAATAGGTATAATAACCAAAATACAAGAAACTTTGATCTTTGATTTATATTTCATCCATATATTATATACTAATCAAAGGATAGACTGTTATGTTAAGTAAATTTTCTTGTAATTTTGATAAACAAATAATTAAAAAAAAAAGGTAAGAAACCTAAGAGCTGCTGAATCCTGCCCATATCTACCTATATATCCGACAAAATGAGCCAGCGTTTTGGGCAAAATAGATCATGCAAAGCAATGCTTGAGCAGTACCCTCTCCAGATAGGCCGATCAACTCATACCGATTTAGTGTCCTTTTATCCACCTTCGCCGCCATTTTCACTCAAAAGTAACAGATAATCCATTAGTTTTCTGTCAAAATGGCGGCGAAGGTGGATAAAAGGACACTAAAACGATAAGAGCTGATCGGCCTATGTGGAGAGGGTAATGGCTTGAGTAAATGCCCCTTTGGCCTCAATGACCCTACGGCAGTTTTTGCTTGTTTGTTTGTTTGTGATGCTTGTTTTTTTGTTAGGCATGTTTGGCACAAATTTTAGTCAATCAATTTTGACTAACTTTTACTTATCCAATCAACGTCAAATTTGATATGCGTTTATAGGTCCGGTGACAATATAAAATACAATATTGTGGAAAAACTATCTTGGTAGGGGTTGTTAAGGGAGGTAAAAGGGGACTGATATATTTCAAAATTCGAAAATTCATAAGTTTTGAACGAAAGCTGTTACGAATATGCAGTGTTTAGTTTTATTTTTCCTTAAATATTTCCTAATTTTAGAGCTAAAAAATTCGATGGTGAAGGGCATGAGAGGGGGTTGATAAATTTGAAAATTTATAACTTTTCAACTAAAGCGGCTACGAATATGTAGTTATTAGGTAAGGAGGAGGTGGTGGCTACAGGTGTGATATTTCGAAGTTGACAGCCCCCCTCCTTTTCGTAGGGAGGTAGAGGAAATCGTACTTAGTATTTCGGATTATGTACAAAAATGTATAGGAGTTTTTGTGGTCAATAGACACACAATTGGTGTCCCAGGGTTTTTGGGAAAAAACATTAAAAATTTGTAATTAGATTAGAAAAGGGGGGTCGGATAATATCTAACTTCGATGTTTTTTAAAATTAGTATGGTGGTGTCTGGGGTAATGTAGTATGAATTTCGATTTTAGATATACCAAATTATCTAAAATTACAATACATTATGCGAAATGCATGCATGGGTTTAAGTAGCTCAAAATGTCAAAATAAATTAAAGTAAAAAAGCTTATATAATAGGCACTAAAAAGGTGAAAATAAAATTTTAGCTTTCTGATACTATAATGAAAGCGCTGGACGCAAATTCAATATTCAACTTCAAGATAACCATTGATAGGAGTAAATATTAATAAAAAAGCGCTTATCACAAGTTTGGTGCCGTGTTTGGTGCTTATCTAAATGGACATGTAAGTTATTAAAAAACATTTTTTACTTTAATGTATTTCTATGTCTAAAGACTATCTAAACTAAAAATAGTTATTCTCCTCTAAATTCTCTATAGCTAATTTATGCCATTTTAGCAGCATTCTGTTGTCTTTATGAAAACCATTTATATACTGGTACCAAGAGGATACATTTGGATCCAAGCATAACTTCGTTTGGATAGTCCTCAATATTAGTAAATCGTTGAAACAAATATACACAAACTTTTGGATAATAGGTGTTTAGCCTCTTTAGGGCAACCATAAGTTATTTAAAGCAAATCCAAGTAATAATTAGGGGAATGGAAAGAGGCTATTTAAATCAACAATTAATATCCTTAATCCATAATCCAACGTACCATAAAAATAGTTATTGAATTAAAGAAATAGTATCCTATATTTGACCAGATGGCCTGGTTGGAACAACAATTAATATACTTAATTCAACACCCAATTTTTCCTAAAACTAAGATTATTAAGAATTCTTTAAATCAAGGAATCATATTTTTGATTTAAACATTACATGACATACAATGATCTGGTTTCAAGCTCTAGACTTGACTCATCACTAAGATATTGTAAATCAACAAAATTTGCTCAAGCCCGAAAGACTTTCAGCTTGCAATTGCTTTCATAAATGAAGATTTAAAAAACCTTTTGCAATGGTTAAAGAATCATTGTCTCACGATAAATTCAAAAAAAAAAGAATCTTATGATTTTAGGTACAAAGAAAAATCGAGACAAAATTAATGTTCTGCAAAAGTTTTCTATAACAGCGGGTAATGATAAAATTTATCCAGTAAACAAAGCCAAAAACCTAGGAGTAATATTTCATAACCATTTAAGATTCAAATACCACACAAATAACTATAAAAACAGCACTTAAATCTCAAATCTATTTATCAATTAAGGCAATATCTCTCGCTTAAAATGAAAAAGATTTTGTGCGACTCTTTAATTCTGTCCAGGCTTAACTATGGAGACGTGTACGGTCATTGTCTGGTTTATATTGAGTCACGTAGAATGCAGGTTGTCCAAAATACTTTTCTTCGTTTAATATGTGGTATTAGACAAAGGCAGCATATATCGCTTTAATTATGTGACCCCAGGATCAAATAGCTAAACATGAAACGAAGACGAATCCTCCACTCTTCCTGCCTCTTTCACAAAATAATTTGTAATAAAAAACGACAATACCTATCTGACAAACTTTGGGGTCATCCATAAATTATGTTACACCCCCAAGGGGGGGAGGGGGGGCTGAAAGTGTAACAAAGTGTTACGTGAGGGGAAGGGGGGTTCACTCTACTGTTATGTAACACTCGGTCTCTTATCCGTGTCGCCGAATTTTCAGGCATGGTCGCTGCACCAGAAATATTTCCGGTCTGCTAGTGATATACAAAGGTAAGTATATCACAGGGCGACTGTATTTCTTTGTTTACTTTAACCTCGCTTTTAATAAAAGTTATGGTGTTTTTTTTTGCTAACGTTAGCCGGTCGGCTTTTTTTCTGCTCTACTTTTGGACAAAGGTGAGTAAATCATATATATTAGAATTTGTTTTTCTTTCGGTTTGTCGGTCGGGGTGTCGATTTCTATGTCTTTCGCCTTAACCGATTTTAACCGAATTTGGTACAAATGTTTTTTGTCAGTCAGTCAGGCTGGTTAAGGAGATAAAATAATAATTATCAAACTACAGCAGCTCTTGACAAATACGTACCATTTTCGAATAAAAACAAATTGGTATGTTGGTCGATACGATAACAGAAAAACACTTCACTGATTTCAACAGGATGTCGCACAAGTAACCACAAGTATAAAAAGGTTTTATGATACGCTATTCTGCGGTCTTCATCGCGCAAAACTTTTACCGCGCACTATGACATTACCGCGCAAGACCAAATACCGCGCATAACGTTCACTGAGGTTTGGTGTGATTTAGTGAGGTTTGGTGGGGTTGGAAAAGAATGTTGGTACAGGGCATTTTATTATTTTGACCAAAACACACCTAGCAAACTTTATCAAATTCCACCAAAACCCAGTCAAACATTGTCCGCAGTATTGTATATGCGCGGTTAAGTCCTAGTGTGCGGTAAAAGTATGGCGTGGTAACGAGGTCCTGAGGTCTGTAAAAACTTTGGAGGAGTTAACTGAAGAAATGAAAAAAAGGCTTTAACATAAGTAAAAGTTCACTATATTTACGGTTGGTCCCCAGAAGATCCGATAGCTCAGAAGGAAAGAAGCATGTCACAACGGTTACCATTAAGCTGGCAAAAGCTCAGACAGACAGACAGACAAACATAGCTCACATGCTGATTCGAAATTTGCTTCCAGTAGCATAACTCATCGTTCTTTCCTCATCGCTTTTTATCTGCTCCTCTAGCAGTAGAACACGATAAAAATGGATTGATTATCAAAGAGCAAGGTCATTTTTGGGATTTATTTTTGAATCTCTCTTTGAAGGATAATCTGGAGGCTCCTCTATATTTCAAAAGCTTTAAGCAAACTCCCTACGATATTTTGTGCCCTTCAGTAAAGGAAACTTTGCGAAAGCGGGTGTGCAAAAAATGTGAGCTGTATGGAGCTTCGATTCAGCCACCAAAAAGAATGCGGCGGATTTTTGCCCAGACGAGTGGTATCAGAAAGAGTTGCTGCCAAAAGGCAAAAAGAGTTTTTGGTTCAACTACAGAAAGCTGATCAAGAACTTCAGTGAATCGACGAAGATGTTCTGGACGAAGACATAGCTATCCCAAGTTTAATGTTTGAATGTCCCAGCATTAAAATTATTTTCGCTGAAGATTCAGTTACCACGCCGTGGGAAGACTTAGCTGCATAGAAATTATTTTCGTTAAAGAGGGATCATTTTAGTTTATAGTTTTTGTTCTTACATATTTAACGTTCCAGTGACTGACAGTACTTAGGTTTATTAAGTATTTTTAAATGTTATGTTAAAAATTTAAATAAAAAACGATTTTTTTCCCAAAGGGGTTACCCGAAGTGTTACGTAATTTTAAGGGGGGGGGGGTTTGCAGAAGTGTGACAAACTGTTACAATGGGGGAGGGGGGGGGGTCAAAAACTCGAAAAAATGGTGTTACATAATTTATGGATGACCCCTTTTACCCAGAAATATTGCACAATTACGATACATCAATAAATTTCAAATCCCAAAGCACAAAAGTGAATTTTTTAAACGTTCTTTCTCTTATCAAATATGCAAAATTTTATAACCCTATTTTAGACCAACTAACAGAAATGAACATGTTTTAAAAGCAACCTAAAATTATTGCTTTTCAATGATCAAGTTGGTAGTGTATGACTGCCTATATAATATGTATTTTACCTTTTTATACATTTAAATATATAGGTATTACTTCATCTTAAATTATTATTGGTAAAGAATTGGAATTGACTAAAAACTATTATTTATTTTTAAATACTTAAGAATTTTTTTGTTTTGTTTTTTCGCTTAAGAAACAGAGGCTACTTACTTTAATACGATCAAACTGATCTTTGCGATTTTTCTAGTTTTTTTTTTTTGATGTATGAGATTAGAAATATTTTTATTATTTTTATTTATTTATTTATTGTACTCTTAAAACAACAACTAAACTATAACCTAACCTTAACTATGACTATAACCTAAATTAAACTATAACGACCTAACCAATAATATAATAACACCTTAGAGCCGCACAAGCTTTATATATCTAATAGAAAATTACTCTCGTCGCCAGACTCTGTGGGAGAGATGTTACTTTATGAGTTTAAATGCGGTTTTTTGACAGGGATGCTAAAACTTATTTGGGCAATAATTATGCTAAATTTAAGGGTATAGACTCGTTGGTGCAACAGTATTTCTTAACTTAATATTTGGTATTTCTATTATTCTTAAATGAAATATTGGGTTATTATTAATTTATGTATACTAATATATAAAAATACTTATTCTTGAAATTTAAGAATGAGCAAATAGTTATTTGAAGTAATAAGTATACCAAGTATATTTTTTAAAGTAAAATTCTTAAATATAGAATACATTTTCTTTCAGTGTATTATATAAATAAAAATATAGTTAAAAATCACAATTTAATGTTTAAAAAATATTTAAAAACTAAGATCATTATCGACTATTGGCCCATCATTTTTGTCTAAGCGTATAGTAGGGCTTTTAAATATACAATTCCGTAATGTAACAGAAATTTTGACAACTAGGGGCTAAAGAAGTGCTTTTTTTACAAGAAGTTTTAAAGAACAATCAAAACGAGGGATTTAAAAACGTCAAAAAAGCACAGTTTAGGCTCAAGTTGTGAACACTATACTTTAAATAGCATCATAAAAAATTCAAGGAACGGAAAAAAAACCTACCAAAAATAGAACACAAAAGCTCCGGCTATACTCTGTTTTCAAATTTTGTGCGAAATATCTCGATCTCGTTATTCTTCTGTTAGCCATTTAATTTTTGGACATCATTTGTGTCTCAAAAATATTAGGTAAAAATAATTTTTTAACACATCTGAATAACAAAATATGTTTTGCATCGATAACCTAAAGAAAACATGGTTTGGTTATTTTCTTTGACAATGAGTTTTGATGAAGGTATAAAAAGTGTTTTTTTCCTAAACTGGATTTTCATCACGATGCACGCTGCGCTGTAAGAAAAACAATTGATTCTAACGCTTGCGGAAATAATTTTTTGCGTACTCGGCTTTTTTACTGAACTCCTACGTAGTTTGGTCATGCAATGGGGCAGTGTCGCGCAGAAAAAATGAATTTTGCAAAATATTGCCTAATTAAACGCCAAAAAACAACCCAGTTGTAACTGACTGACTATCCTATGACTGACCTGTACCCCAGGTGATCCTTTTTTTTCTGCGACTGTGCCAAAGGACCAAAAAATCTGGGATAGACGTCATACGTACCCAATGAGGGGAAAGATACTATAATTTCTTCCATACTATATAAATTATAACCCTTGGCGCAACTATAATGAGATAATACCAAAAAATATATTTAATTTTTTCTCATTGCCTTGCTGTCTAGAACAGAGAAATTATCATGCTTACTTTTTGCTTGCATCCCCCTTATTCATTCCGATGTTTAAAACTCATAAGATGGTAAACATTATTATTAAGAGGACCGGAGAAATATATTTCTAAAAGTATTTTTTTTTTAATATAATTTATAGAGCTACAAACTATAATGAGATAATACTAAAAAAAATATTTAATTTTTTCTCATTGCCTTTCTATCCAGAACAGAGAAATTATCATGCTTACTTTTTGCTTGCATCCCCCTTATTCTTTCCGATGTTTAAAACTCATAAGCACACAAAAAATCCCATTATTAGATGGTAAACATTATTACGGTCCATCAGATTTCTAAAGAGGACCGGAGAAATATATTTCTAAAAGTATTTTTTTTTAATATAATTTATAGAGCTACAAACTACCTCGATCCAAAAAAAGTACGGATCCCAGAATTTACTGCCGACATGCCTGACATAGACCATTAATATCCCAATCGGTGAGACTGACCAAACAATTGATAGTACACAGTACTAAGACGGGCGATTTGATGCCACACACACTCCATCTTGAATTATTTTTGACTTAACACTATATAAGTAAATCGTGTAACAAGTATGCATGTGTATGTCCGGCACCAAACATGAACGTTTTAGTTCTTTAATGGAACATGAAAACTAAAAAAGTGAAAAGGGTAAGGAAGCAAAATGGTACCTAGTCCTTTTAAAAATAGATTATATAAAATATGAAGAAAATCCTGCTTTCTAAAAATAAAAGTACGGCAACATAAAACTTCGATTTGACGTCTTTTAAGAGCTCAATGGTTGTTACCTATAATTTTGGGTTGCGTTATATAGTTTTTGATTGTCCAACAGCAATTTTAAATAAAAAGTAATAACAGCTGGGAAACTAAGGGCTAGCCAGCATATGCCCTTGGTCTTTAAGTTGTTACATAAATATCTGTCAGAAAATGGTTACAGGCCTTTTGTCTACTACCCGGGCAAGAAAATGTCCAAATCTGACTCAGTGGGCCAACAATAGGCTTTCTATAAACTTCGGGGGAGTGACTGCGGATCATTATCGAGCCGTAGCTTAAAAAATGATCTGGGGTATCACCGGGTATCATCCAAAAGGCTTTTACTAGCAAAGTGTGGCCCAACCATTCCCCGGAGTGTCCTTCACTGGGCCGGACTTTTCCCATAGCAGGCATGTTTACTGGGGGGCTTTTGAATTTTACTGCTTTTACTGGTAAATTTAAGTTAGGAATATGAAGGTCGAAGTAGCCTGGTTTTGTCCGAGAAGGTTATATTTTGATAATTTTGAGATACTTTTGTGTCACCAAAAAATTCTAATTTGTCGTCGCTAAGTTGCCTACTATACTACCATTGGAGTAAAGGAATATTTTTCCTTTAATCAAAGCTACTACTGAGAAATTTTGGTATTCAGTTAGAATACCACTTTACAACAAGGGGAGCCCATAAAACACGCGCGCTTCCAGCGTTTTTTTTTCAGGCAGGCAAAAATTAAAAAAAATATATTGTAAATGCAATTGTTTCCAGGTTTAATATGCCTTTGAGAAAAAAAATGCTTAAAATTAACCTAAAACTGTAATAATCATACGACGTTAGAACGGCCATGGTTTGATATAAAGTATCGAGAGGGATCAAAAATTTGACAAATTTACAGTAAGGTGAGCAGTTTAAGAGTGAATTTGAATCATCAAAAATCGATTTTTGACAACACCCCATTTTTAATAGAAAAGGTAATATTATTAGGTGGCTCTGTGTGTATACTAAAACACTTTAACCCAGACAGCATCATTCGTCCCAAGGACGTATATTTTACATCCATTTTACGTCTAGAGACCCACTGGTACGTACAAAAGTGTGCGTAAAATGTACGTACGGCAAACACGTATTTTTACGTTATTATTAGTTTTTTTTTGTACGTACTTACTACGTTTTTAAGTTGTCATAACTTGGACGTAGTTCATTTATGTAACATTTCTGTCATTTCTAATGCAAACTTTTGTATAAGTAGTTTTCATTCGCTTAAAGTATTGGTATTTTATAAATACCCATTCTCCGTCAGGGATTCTTTTCCGGAGAGGCAACAAGTAGAGAGGAGTTTTCAGGTATTAAAATCGCCGCCCCCTCCGCCCCCTAGGCCTAAAAAATATTTTGCATTTTATTTATTTACGTCCCCCAACTAACGTACCAAAAACGTCTCCTGTACGTACCCCTTACGTACATCGTACATTTTACGTCCAATTCACTTCTTTTATTGGTCCCCCGCAGGACATAAAAAGTACGTACACAAATGTACGTACCAAGTACGTACTTTATTGCTGTTTGGGAAGTTGGTCATAGGACGTATACGCAAACGTGGAATATAGTGCAATATTCTGTCTTCCTTTTATCTGTACAAAAGCAAAGACTTCCGCTCGAATACAATTATCAAAGTCCAATCTCTGCGGTCTATCGTTGAACTTTTTCATCTAGGTCACGTCATTTGCATGTATAACGTTCATACATTACCCTCTCCACATAGGCCGATCAGCTCTTATCGTTTTAGTGTCCTTTTATCCACCTTCGCCGCCATTTTGACAGAAAACTAATGGATTATCTGTCACTTTTGAGTGAAAATGGCGGCGAAGGTGGATAAAAGGACACTAAATCGGTATGAGTTGATCGGCCTATCTGGAGAGGGTACTGGTTCATACATGACGCTAACCTACGTAGCATAGCGTTTGCGGAATATTGTTAACGTCATCAAATACGCAGCGAGTTTTGGCGACGGGAGCCAAACATCAATAGACGAGCGGACGAACCAAAGAAAGCAAGATAGAAATACATGGTAATAAAATATAAAAGACAGAAACATCCGAGCCGGAAAATTTCACGTATGCCGGTGGGCACCTCGTACGTGTCATGACCAACTTAAAAAGAAATTTTTTGTGAGCTTACTATAGTCGTTTTTTGGCGTAGAACACGGTGCTTGCGTGATTTCGAAATGTGACGTCACCGGTTCAACCACAACGTCATCGGTTCTTGCTATCGCCAAAATGCACTTCCCAGTAACAGTTTTACAAAACCTAACCTAACTTATTGCTGTATTTGTTCGCGTTTTGTTTTTTTTCCAATCTCCGGTTTATAAATCCGGGGTTATTTTGATGTATTACCCTTAAATGCACCGTAGGCACCTAAACGCGATTGGCTATCTAATCCATCCTTTTTCTTTTTTGATCTCACATAAATGAAAAAAGAGGAAGCATGGATTAGCTAAACTAATACTAATATTTTTTCGGTGCATCTGGAGGTAAATTCCCCATTAAATAACTTATCTGACGAAAGCTGGCAGTGTCCCAATCTACCTCTAAGAGGAATTCTCCCAATTGAATTTGGCACATTACCAAATCAGATCCATCATTTTATTATTGAAAAAAAAACAACAAAAAAATAGCCGGTGCTCCATAACCCGACACTACTCGCGTATTTTGACAAATGACCACACCCGTCTTATTGAAATCGTGATTGAAGCGCTTTCGAAACAGTCCGAGGAGCGGTTTTGAAATCCTTTGAAATGTGTTGAACCGTGACGTCACCATTTCAACGCAAAAATGACATTTCTTGCATGGTTACGAAATGCTTTCGAAAAAAACGACTTATTGTTACTATTGTTCTCTGCTTTTATATAATTGCATCGGTCCGAGAGAGATCAAGCTTACCAGAAAATGCTCCCCCTGCACCCCTCTGGCCATAAAACATAACTATCTTCTTGTTATAGTTATCGCTAACCAGAGAAATGGGAAATTTCTCTGTCGCTAACAGATATACGTGGTCGAAGTGTGTAACAGTCGGGTCTGACAGGTCATTTTCCTGGTATGTTGTAGTAAGCTGGATCTCTCTCAGATGAATGCATTTAGAAAAAGAGAAAAATAGTAACTATAGTAAGCTCATAAAAATTTGCTAGAAGTGTCTAATAATTTATTTCTTATTTTATTATTTGCCGCGTTCAGGGCGTGCTACAAATTTACATAGGTGAAGTAAAGTATAACCAGCATCCAGGCCGAAAATCCAGTTTTATTTAGAATAATTGTTGAAAACTGTGTGTAAAACAACATTTTTCATCATTTTCACATGATTTATGAATACATTTTTTAAAAACTTTATACAAAAACGTAACAGGTTGGTATTTACCTAACAAGTGCCAGAAATTGATACTTTTCCCCACACACCGAAAATTGCAGATGTTGTTCGGGTAATTCATAAAGATGAGGAAAAGACTAAGAAACTAAAAACAATTTTCTGTGCATAATTTTGCAGAAAAAATAGGTTGGGCGAAAAAAAATTGCGTGCGTGAAAAAAAATCCTGCACGGAGCGGCGTGAGAAAAAAAAATTCACTTTTCCCAAAAGAAGTTTTACTTACAAAGAAAACTGCATTAGGGAGTTTTACCCAGTAGGTCGCGTATCCCCTATACGGCACATAAACTCCGTTCCAAATTGGTGCGGACCAGTTTTTTGACACTGACAATGTGTTTTAATTGTAAGCCGCCATATTGTAATGAGGTGTAGACCAAAGCGTTGCGGTTGGTATGTGGTAGGTGAAGATGGCGCTCGCGAGCTCTACGTGACGTATAAGAGGATACGCGACGTACTGGCTAAAACTCCCACTAACCCGGTTCGCACCTATGCATGCCTATCCTGACAAAAAAACGCATGCGTTTTCTGAGTCAAATGAGAAGCCAGGCATATAGTTTGCGCAAGTTTTTTGCAACGAGGTCTTTGTGCATAATGCCCGTTTCCTATCTTTGCGTGCCCAACCTGAAAAAAAAAATCATCACTTGGTGAGAGATGGAATTGTCTAGCTATAGTATTTTTATTTATTTAGACAAAACATAACCACAATAAAACAGATTTTTAAGTTGCTAAAATCAAACGTCCCTAGACTTTGTTAATGGGCATTATAACTACACTGCTAACCTTCAATCACTCCGAATAACCCCTCATATATACAGGGTTCCTAAGCAATACCTTTAGGACTGGAATAAAAATTGTTTTTGCTCGACTTTAATACCAAACTGATGAAAGATATCGTAAAAAAAATATTTTTCGGCTTTTCATTTTGTAACCATTGTCCTTACGCACTGTTTACAGGCTGGGGACTGAGATACATGCAAATGCCTAACCTAAAGCGTTCATACACGGCCGGAGAAATCGACTGAGATATTTCCGTAGAAACTTTATCAAACAAATAGGACGGGTTGACGCCTTCGAACGTCCAACCCGGGTTTTTCACTTTGATTCGAAATCAAAAAGGAGGAACAGTCAGATGTGGGGCCGTGCACAAATTACGTAACGGTGATTTTACCAATTTTTGACCCCCTCCCTATGTAATGTAATTTAAAATAATTTTTTTCTACGGTATGACGAAAATTTCGAGAAAGTTGAAGAAAAAAGTAGCAGAGCTCAAGTTTTTCGTAAAAAAAAACGTTTTTTGTAAAGAAACAGAGCAAAATAAATCTGTTCACCCCTTTTTGGGTGTTACAAATATTGGCAGCCCCTTATTTTTCGCTTTTACCCTCCCGCTAGTTTTGAAGAATTGGTTTCGAGATTATGTCAAAAAACACCTCGAAAATATCAAATGTAGTGTAGGGCCAGCTTTATTTAAAATCAGTAATATGGCAAGCAAAAAGCTCTGCAGGAAAAACAGCCCGTTTATTGATTTCTTTGGCTGCTAGTGCTAGCTGCATGGTTTGGCCGTTTCCGGATAGATGTCACTAGTAGAACAGAATGGAAAGAAATTTAATTAAAAGCGAAGATATTTCTTTCTAATGTTAACAACCTCACGAGTTTATCGCTCAGTATCGTGAATAATGGACCCTGCCGCCTCCTTTAAGCAAGAAAAAGCTGTGGTTTGGACCTGAAAACATCTAATTTTTAATTAGTTTTTCCTCGATCACCCCATGGTGTGGCCGCCATCTAGCGGAATTTGCAGACATCTTGTCAACGGTTATTATTGCAACTATGATTTATGCTCACAATGAAAGAGTGGCGACAATTTTTTCTCATGAAAGCAGTCCGGAGATAATAACAAACTGGCACCATTGCTCAATATACCTGTTTCTTTTGTGCGCGCAGAACCTTCTATGCCATTTCTGTTTGATTTATTGAAATCCTATCCCTAAGGAAAATCTTAGGAACCCTGTATAAGACTCGAATCTACACTAGCCAGGAAAAAGTTTTTCTCGCTGAACTGATTCAAATTCAAATTCAATTTATTAATCCAATAAGCTGTTACCTGTTTAAACCCACTAAGCAAGGTCTGTTACATTACAGGTTTGAAAAAAATCTAGAATTGATTTAACTTTGTATAATTTAAAAAAAGTAAAGTGTAAGTTGAAAATTAACATTCTATGTGAAAGTATCGCCGATACACGAAAGAAGCACTAATTTTACGTTAATATATTTAATCTTGGATTTAACAAGAAATGTAAATAATAAAATAACTGAAAAAAATATTATTTGAAGTTTAATAAATGACATAACAAATCTGTACATATCGTAAGTATAAAGAAAATAATTATTTACAGTCAAAACGACAAAAGTTTTTAAGTAGATGTTGAGTAGCTTTTTATTAACCGTAAGCTTAAAAAGCTTCTTTTGGCTGTTGCTACTTTAAAAGTTGGGGAACTATAGGGAAATAATTTTCATCACACTTTGCAAAGCTTCAAGGCTGTTTTTAAAATCCATCTTTCTTTGTATAAATGTATTTTTCCAAATAATTGTATAATTGCAAGATTTCCGAGCAATTCACCAAACTCCAAAATTATTTCTGGACCTGTTTAGGAATCGTCGTTACTATTCTTAAGGATGGAAGGAATCAGTGCATTAAGATTAAAGGATAACAAATTCTTATCGGTAAACCGGTCATTTAAATCTGCAAGAATTATATCTAAAATTTTCCAATGGTCGTTAGATGAAAGATTAGCAAAATCAGAAAAGGTTTGTCTTTGAGTTTGTCGTCCGCAAAGGCAGAAATGGTTGTGTAAAAATTATTGACAAAACACCCACATAGCAAAAAAATATTGCGCGTATATCCGGCGTATATACGAAAACGGAGAAGGATATTGCCCTGGATATCACCCAGATATTCACCCGACGTGCATAGGACCTCCGAAAAAGATCCAATTTAGATCCAGAGGTACCCATTAGGTAACATTCACTGAATATACGTTATAAGTATATTCTGAACATGTATTAATTACTCCACAAAAATATTTGAGTTATATTTCTGTTACACCAAATTTGCTGTTCTATGGTATATCCATTATGGTATATATTTATATAGTATACCCTGTCGATATACATCAGGATATAGAAAATGTATATTTGTCAAAATTTTAGTTGATATATAAGAATACATAAAAGTATATTCTTTTCGCATCCATAATGTTTTATTTTAAAATATTAACTTATATTCGGTTAAAAAATATAAGACTTGTATACAAAAATCATACTTTTAGGACGTACGATAGCGCATATATACTGAATATACAGTAAATATCCATTCATGTTTCCTTCTTTTGAAACGAATCATGTTTTTTTTCTAATATACATAAAATATACATGTAACGTACAAAATGTGTATCCTAATTTTAAATATCTTTGTGATATACAATATAGTTTGCCGGCCGCCGTAGCGCAGTGGGCAGCGTATCTGCCTGCCGTACAGAAGGTCCCGGATTCGAATCCCGGCTAGGAGCATGGATATTTTGTGTTTGTCTTTAACTTTGCAAACAAACTTCGCTAACACTGGGCATTGATCCTGTAATGGATGGAAAGTCCCATTAAAAAAAAATAATAAAGAAAAATACAATATCCGAGGTTTGCTATGTGGGCATATGAATGAATCAACGTCGGCCCTTTTTTTGAGGTCTATACTCTGTAGATATTTAGCTAATGGCAGAGTTAACCTAAAATATCATACAGACAAAACACTGTAAAAATAAAATCGCAGGCAGAAATTACTTTTAACAAAATTTTGGCTTTACTGGAGGACAAATTGTCATCCCATTCAAAAATATCCCTTAAAGCCTTGACGATATTTAATTATTCATATTGTATCGAAACTGAAATAAAAGAGCGCGTCGAACATCAGGGGCGCAATCAAAGTTCAAAGTGCAAAGGAAGCCAGCGCGCGGGGGCAGTCACATGGTAGTACTAATATTCCAAGAACACATATTAGGCTAGGTGTTTTGGTGACCGTAGAAAATCGTTCAAAAGTCATGAGTTCTTCGTTTTAGTATCCAGGAAATACAAAAACAGTAGTTTTCACAACTAGTGGCTAAAATAGTGCTTTTTTTACAAGCGTTGGTTTAAATAATGTGCGCAGCGAGGTATTTAAAAACGCAAGTAAAAAAAGCACAGTTTAGCCATGAATTGTGAACACTATTTTTTAAAATTTTTAGCTTGTAATGTTTTTGATAAAAAAAAACATTACAGTATAATGAATTAAAGAAACCTTATTGTTATATGAATTAATGCCCTACTAAATTATTTACAGCAAGTACATGCAGGTTCAAAAAAAAAACTTTCTTTTGGAATATTTTAGGGGCGTCCATTTTAGGTCCGTAATTTTTGCGACCTATTTGGATATCTGGATATGGAAATCTAAAAAGAACGTCCTCTGAACGTTCAATGAAAACTGTTTTTAGACCTTTCTTCTGGAACGTTACAAGGACGTACTTTTTAGGTTCGTAATTTTTGCGACCTTTAGGGATCTAAAAAGAACGTCCTCTGAACGTTCAATAGAAACTGTTTTTAGACCTTTCTCTTGAAAGATTACAGAGACGTGCTTTTTAGGTCCGTAATTCTTCTCAAGTAACAATTGTATGACCTACTGGTTGTGATGACTAAAAACTTAACCAACATTAACGTTGTATTTGATGGAGAAATTGGTTATTTTCGGGACGACCTTCGTTAACGAAATAATTACCGACGCCTAAACGTTAATTTTACCCTGAAGTTAAACTGCAACGTTTTGGAAACGTTTTCATATGACTAATGAGTTTTCGTGTTTATTTTGGTGTCAAAATAACGACCACCAAACGTTAATTCTTCGTCAAATTTACGTTTTTTGGTCGTTATGTGGTAAGAGCACGAAAATAGGTCTATTTTATACACCAACCATTTCTGATCGTTCTGTGCAGAAAATGAGAATCGTTTCCTGGCAGACAGACCGAACCCAATTTTTTTTCTATGGTCTTGTCATCAACACAATACACAATCTCACTTTTTTTATTTTTCATTTAATTTCTGTTTGGAAAAAATCGCCGCCATCTTGGCTCCTATATATCCGATGATCGATTTCCTCGCCCAAAATTTTAAAGAATTGTCTAAAGAATCAGTGTGCCAAATTTCATGCTTTCTGAAGAAAATGAACAATTGATTGCTATTTGGGACTTAAGCCGGACGACTATGCGACCCTCCTTGTAGTATTCGCAAGCAGTTTTAGCGCATTGGATCGGTCCTGAGTAAATGCGCACTGAGATACGCGACAACGACTATTGATCATGAACATGACATTGCTAACACTCGTTCGGTGCTGTTCCCATCCTTCTTTTTCTATGGTGCTGTCAAAAAGTGCACCAGTGCAGTTTGAATGGAACACACATTTTTCCCTTTATTGTTGCTAGGAATATTAGGTGAATGCATAATACATAAGAGCTTAGGCGTATAGGTAGCAGACTCTAAATGTGACTAATAAACTATATTGCATATCTTTCCATGCAGACACAGAAGAGGGTTATTGGGTACTGCGACCTTCTAGAACTTATTTCTGTTGTAGTTCTTGCCTTATTTTTACTCGTTCTTTATTTTATAGTAGTTTTATATAGTAGGCGTTTTATATAGTAGGCGTATTCCTACACCTACCTTCTTGTACTTATCTTATGTATCATATTTTCCATAAGGTTTTTGATTTTGGGGGTTGCCTCACGAACATATGTAATAATGCATAAAACTCATCATAATCGTCATCATCACTACTGCCCGATAAAAAACTAGAAAATTTAAAAAATCTTTGGCAATATTACTTCTCGCATTTCTTGCCATTTTTTTAAATTATGATTTTTAAAAATAAAATGGCGGGAAAAAGTTTTCGGTGCGACACTGGCTCTCAGACCAGGTGCAGAAAATGCTGCACTCAGTGCAAAACTGTAATTATCAGTTGTCCAATGGAACAATAAAACTGAGAAAGTGCACCCCAATGGAACAGGTGCACCGAATGAATTGTGCACTAATTTTACCAGAGGAATACGCTATTTGATGAGGCATGGGCATGACAGTCGATTTGAGGTTATGTTTTATTGTTTTTGTAATCAGCTGACCTTATAAAGGTCAATTTTTATTTTTGTATTTTACCGACACATCTCTTATCAAAAACTAATAAAAATTAAGAAATAATTCTGAAACAATTTGATACGAAAAAATCTACTCTAATAGTAAAATACTTACTTAAGATGGTTAAAGCATGGTATATGGATGAGGATCCCTCAGATCAAAGAAATGAGCACCACAAAAGTCCTCCAGAGTTTGTCTTGATGGAAGAGTTGCATGAAAAGACGGGTGTTGAATACTTTCAAGTAAGCTTCTTAGTGCAATTTCTTAACTGATTTGGGTCTTTTATTGTACATTATTTATAAAAAGGCACTGTCTCAAGTTAAAAAAATTGTATCTAGAGTTGTCATCTGCTTTAGGGGTTGGGTTGCATTAGCAGTGCTTTTTTTGTTGTGTTAGGTGTGCTGAGGTTGTGTTGTGTTAAGTAGGGTTTGGTTTTCTTGTAATAATGAAAAAAAAAACAGGTTTACGCAACTGACATAGCTTTAGCATTATTGCATTAGCCATGGCCAATTTTTCAACCAGTTTTAAGTCATTTAATATTTACCTACATCTTATCCTACATGTATTGCCCTGTGGTATTGCACATTATTTTTAAAAAAAGCTGAAAAAGGACAAGTAATGTAAATATCTCCCACCACTGCCAATTAAAAATAAAGTAATCTACAGTAATGAATTCCACCGCTTGGTTATGTGCTTACAGACCCATTAAAATGTTTTATAAATGCCTATTAGCATGGGTGTAAACACTTAATAAACTGTTCTAAGGGCAAGTCAAGGGCCACTTTTGCCACCTGCAAATAAGCACCAGAGAACAAACCGCATTGAATTAAAAATGGTATATAGTTGTTATATTGTATATAGTACACCATGTGAGAAATATGAACAATATTGTTTATCTGTGGAAAGCATTTTGGAAAACAAAAAATTTGATAGAGTTTTGCTTGTTGGTGATTTTAACTTACCCAGAGTTTTTTGGACCAATAAAGAATATGGCTGTGAAGTGAGTGGTCAGCTAACTTACAAGGTGGATTATATCTCAGATTATTTTTAATTTTAAACTTTTTCCAACATAATAATATAGCAAACATTTATGGTAATATGCTAGATTTGATTTTTAGCAACATGAATGATGTTATTGTTCACCCAGTAAGAGAGCCTTTCATAAAATTGGATCCTAAACATCCAGCTTTGGAGGTAATTTTTGAGACTAAAACTAATATCTGCCCTCTTTCATTTGATTACTACTATTACAACTATAAATATGCTGATTATAATGCAATAAATAGATTCTTAGGTGACTGCGACTGGGATAGACTGTCCAGTCTTGATTTGAATGCAATGGTAGATTTATTTTATGTATATAATAGGTTTGCTATTGCTCGGCGAGAATGTAAGAATTTATATAATAAATGTAGGTCTGATTATATAAAAAATGTAGATTCATCAATTGAAAGTAACCCAAATGAATTTTGGAAGTTTGCAAAAAGTAAAAATAATACAAATTCTTTGCCAAATAGCATGATGTATGAAAATCATCTTGCGTCTAACACAAAAGATATAGTTAACTTATTTGCCACCTTTTTTGGGCAAGTCTATATCTCGGATGAAAATGAAAATCTAAAATTTCAACCATTAAATATCAAGTCTGATCTTAATTTGGGTTACTTGGAAATTAATCTAATGGATGTATTTTTCACCATTGAAAAATTAAAATCATCATTGGGTAAGGGGTCCAGATGGCATTCCAAGAGATCTTATATTCAACTGCAGATTTATTCTTTCTCCAATTTTGCATGAAATATACTCAAAATCTTTGAGCTCTGGAATTTTTCCAGAGAAGTGGAAAGTCAGTTTTATCACTCCTATTTTTAAGAGTGGGGATAGAACTAGAATAGACAACTACCGAGCAATTTCAAAAATAAGTTTATTCAGCAAAATATTTGAACAAATTATATCTAATAAAATAACTCCTCTTCTTAAACCTGTAATTTGTCAAAACCATCATGGCTTCCTTATATATATATATATACAGAATATATATCAAGGGCTTTGGAGGGTCGGTGTCAGGTTGATGCAATCTACACAGACTTTTCCAAGGCCTTTGATAGAGTTAACCATAAAATTCTTTTCCGTAAAATGTCGCAGTATGGCTTTTTTGGTTCTTTTCTTCAGTGGTTAGAAAGCCACCTCTCAGGAAGATACCAAATAGTGGCTATCAATAACTGTCAATCTTTTCCTATAAAAGTTTATTCTGGAGTGCCACAAGGAGGACACCTTTCCTCATTACTTTTTAATTTATTCATTAATGATTTATCTCAATGCATTGATAATGTCTTTTTTCTGCTTTTTGTAGACGACCTTAAATTGTTTTTTAAAATTATAGATATTTCAGATTGTCTTAAAATTCAGCAAGACCTTGATCGATTTACGTTATGGTGTTGTAATAATCGTCTACATCACAACACAAATAAGTGCAATATAATGCGACTTTTTAGGTTGCACAATCCTATAATATTTAATTACTTAATTAATAATACAGATCTCTTAAGTGTAGATAAAATTAAAGACCTAGGGGTCATATTTGATCAGAAAATTGATTTTAGTTTGCATATTGAAAAAAGCTACAGTAAATGTCTAAGATTATTAGCATTTTTGTCACACACTTTAGAAGAAGTCAGCAACATTTATTGTTTTAAATTATTATATTGTTCTCTGGTACGTTCAATAGTGGAATATGCAACTAAAGTCTGGAATCCACATTATTATAAATATAAAAATTGACTTGAAAAAATCCAGCACAGATTTTTGAGGACAATAAATTATAAAATGAAAATTCCAAAAGAACAAATTGACTATAACTCTCTTCAAAAATTATTAAACATTGACTCTTTGGAAAACCGAAGATTTATGCTTGATGTACGAATTTTGTACAAAATACTTAATAATAATATTGATAGTCCCAGATTACTGGAGCTTGTATCCTTCGATGTGCCTCAAAGAACAACTAGACATTTTTCTTTGTTTTCAAAACAATTCTGTAGTTCTAACAGGTAGATAGGCAAAGTTGTTATTGTTATTCTTATATTTTTATATATTTTATATGTCCGTTGAAATAAATAAATAAAAAATCAAAAAATAAAATAAAATATTTAGGTTTGAACCATAGTTATGTTATGAGATACTATAACGGCCCAAGTGTCGCAAAATGTGTATCGAAAATAACTTTGAAAAACAAAATCGCGGTTGGCTTTAGAACTGTTTGGTCCAACCGCCAGTTTAACCTTACTCGACGTTTTAATCCACAAGGTAAACCCGTTACACGAGGACATGATGCCCAAGTCCCGGACCCACTTCCTGAGAAAACTGGGCATTGTTGAGAAGTTTACATTTTGGACGAGGTGTGGTTTTACCATTTTGTTTATGTTTTTTTTTTATACTGAGACTTTCCATCCATCGTAGGATCAATGCCCAGTTTCAGCGCCAAGTTTTTGAAAAGTTAAAGACAAACACAAAATATCCATGCACCTATCCGGGATTCGAACCCAGAATCTTCCGTACGGCGGCCGGCTTTATGTTATTGTTGTATTTTGTGTGATTGCCTGCATTCAAATTTAAATTCAAAATGTCTTTATTTCTAAAAAAGTCATAAACTACAAAAAGAAGTACAACTGGGTATAAATGTGTCAAAAAAAAAGATGTAACCCATTTTATCCTAAAGAAGAGAAAGAGACTCGGAAAGAGAGAGAGTGGCCACATCTTCCTCATCCTTCTCTCCATCTCAAGACAAAATGTATTTACTACATAATTTAAAAGTATTTAACTTTGTTTACAAGTGATTTTTTTAAAATAAATATATCCAACTTTTACCAGCACATAAATTCTTATGAATAATTGATTCCCAAAAATTTAAAAAGGTTAATAAAAATATTTATTAGGTACTACAATTTATAATTTAATAAAAATATTTAGTACAATAAAAATAATAAAATTTTGTAGAAGACCCAAAATACCCTTTTGAGACAAACAAATTAAAACAGTTTAAAATCAGAATCTGTGGTCAAGAAATTCTTTTGAAGGTGTTAAAGTTATTTTTCAATTTAATATTATTTGGAATGTTGTTGAAGAATTTTATGCACAAATAGGTAGGAACTTTTTCAGTTGCTGTGAGTTTGTGGATGGGAAAGTTAAGTCCTGAATATCTTGTAGGAATGACACATTGAGGCTCAAATTTGGCAAACTTCTCCCTGTTTTTAAATAGAAACAACAGACACTCATATATGTAGAGATCACAAAGCGTTAGAAGACCATTCAATTAAATAGGCGAAGCACATGGCCTCTTTTTACATCTTAGACCTCCCCTATTAAAATAAAATAAAGCATTAAAATACCAATTAAGCCTCAAAGATCCTGCTTTTTGTTTTCTAATCATGTTTCGTCCACATTTAAATCTAGAGGAATCCAATTTTCTATTGATACGAAATTACGGGAAACATTAGAAACATTTTTTTTTACGGTAGTGTTCACTCTTTTAATAAATTTTCCAAAAGTAAACAAAAATATTAAACATAAACCTAAATTTTCGCTGTCAGATGGTTGTCAGTTGCTTTCACTACTGACGCAATCAACGCACCTCATCTCAGGGTTTTTTCCAGGCCAATTTGATTGGGAGAGTTATTTTATCGGTACGCATTTTTCTCGGGCAGAGCAAGGGAATGGCCGTTATATTATCTCATAGTTATATGGTTCGAAGGAACACTGGTAAAAAAGTAGTGTTATTCTGGACGGATAATCACATTTTTGTAGAAAGCGCCATATTTCAGGTGGTGTGGTATGTATGTATTCAAAACTGGTGGTTAGCTCTCTACCAAAAGCTGAACTATGCACTGCGGCCTCCAATAGGCCTATTGTGCTCAGTTATCTACTGGCCCAGGAAACTAAAAAAGTCCTGTAGACTACAAAACTTGATTTAGGCTTGATACTTTGTCTTCAACTTATGCCAATTGAAGCTTTAAAAGCTACAAAAACGTGGTATGGTACTTTTTGTTTTTAATAAACATATTCCTTGTTTTAGGACTGTAAGTAAAATTAACAAGCTTTCTGTTGAAATGCAGGGGTGGAGTTTTCGGCTATCACATCAGATTTTTTGCAAATTTTAGCCATTTACAGATTTGATATGTTTTTAGATTATTTTCGCCCAAGTTTTAACAATTTTATATAAAAAAGTCATAATTACTGACGACTTAAATGTTCACTTTAACTTAGAAGAACCTAGAGAGGTGCTACTATACTCATTGTGCACATCTTTTGGATTTTGGTTTTTTATTAAAGATAAGACTCATGAAAACAACTGTCTGGCAAAGTGATTAAACCAAATTGTACCACTACTGGAGTAAATCTAATGGAAGCATTGTATATAAACTAATTACAGATATTGGCTTGTTTAATTTTAATGACTTTGTATTGACTTTAGATTTCTGCATTTGGGTAGATTGAATTTTAGTTCAAGTTTCGATGATTGTAAGCATAGTTGACAGGCTTTTGATATGTCTTTTCCAGAGAAGTCCAAACTTGTGTCAAGTGATATATTGTGTGTTAAGTTTTTTGTATTTTTCTTAATAATATACCTAGTCTGTCATGTTTAAACCAATTACGATTTATACATTTTTTTATGGTTATTTAAATGTAGTTTATAACTTATTTTATTGTTTAATGATAATGTGATAATATTGAGGATAATAAAATATGTTAATCAAGTTGTGTGATTTACACATGTAGATGCTTAGTTTTTAGTTTACAAAATTAGCCTCTTAGTAATTTAAAAGTCTATCTATCTATCTATCTATCAATCTAAGAGAATAAATTATTAAAAATTAGTTGGTGTAATGACGAGCTTCATAATAAAAGAGATCAAATTAATTTTTTGTGTGAACTATTTAATAGATATCCTTCTGAGAAGGTTAAATACCAGATCAAAGAATGTAAACATAGCTATAAGAATAATTTAACCATGGCAAAGAAAGCAGCTCGGAAAAAATTTACTGGGGATTGAGGATTCACAGAAATCTTTGAGCATGGAGGATCACTAACACAAATAAAAAATATATAAATACGTCCTGTACTGTATCACCCTTGGTATCACCAAAAGACTAGCAAATATTTTAGTAATATTGGTCATAGTGTAGTTGATTCTTTAGATAGAAGTGATACAGATTTTAGATTTTTCCTAATAGTCTGAGGTTTTTTATATCTTTTTCCCAATGTATAGGAAGATTTTTGGTGATTTTGTTTTAACTCGGTACACACTTAGGTATGACTTCGTGGACCACCAAATGAATATTAGTTTTTTTGGCGACGGCGTATGTTATGCGTCGCGACGCCTTAAACTTAGGATCATTTTGACAGCTATATTTCAGTCAAGTGACAAAATTTCAAAATTTTGGTTAAACCCCTTTTCTAAAAATTTACAAAAAAAAAATCTATTCTCTATTTATGAACGGCATTGTGCAAATTCATTTTGAAGTGACTGTAAGAAGGTCCTAGCTATTAGCCGATATCAAAAAAATGCAAATTCATGCCACGGAAAAATCACAAAAAAATCGGAAGTTGACGCATATTCAGAAAATTTACAAAATCTCAATTTTTTGACCCCGGCTGCTTAACTTCAAATTTTTTTATTCACAATTTTAATAAAATTAAACAACATACATAAAAAGATTTTTGCTAAAAACTTCAAAAATAACAAAAATTATGTCACGCTTTATATTCTGTCGTGTATTTAGAAATTTTTTCAGGGGATTCCTGGAATTTTTACAGCTGCTTGAAGGTAATAAATTATCCTTTTAGAAACACCAAACTTGAATCTTAGGCTCCTTCAGGATTTTTGTATGTGAGCTGTCAAACATAGATGACTTTTACAAGTCGTCCAATTTTACTTTAAAAAAAAAACAATGCTTCTTTTTTTATTTTATTTAGTTTTGAGTAGGTAGGTATTTTTTATCGGTGTGGGTGCACATAATAGGCAATACGTACATAAAAATAATATTTTTTACCGTCCCCTCTTCACTCGTCTCTCCCAGAAAATCTTGGACTGATTTAATTTCCTAATTACTTTTCTGTTCCTTAACCGAATTTTATAAAGGTTGGCATTTTAGAAAGTTATAAGAACAAAGTTTACTATTTTTGTACAAAAGATGTAAAATGCCAAAATTCAAAATGGCGATTTAGTCTGCAAAAAGACCTGAAACTTTTTTTCGACCTCCCTGTAATTTTTTATTGCCAAAATAGGAAACCTCGTGCCTTTTCACGTCTAACGAGGTACCACACATAAAATTCGGTTAAGTAGTACAAAAGTTGCATTGGCTCAACATAACGCATAACGTTACCACCAACAAATTATGTCTTTTTATTTACCAAGAACTTTCTTACTTCTTATTGGATTTTTACATGTGTGTCCTGTCTGCAAAGGTAAATAAACCAAGTCAAAATATCAAATGTCAAAAACCCAAGATGGCGAACATACCTAGTCTTACTTTTCCAAAAAAAGCTAATTTTAACGAAAATGACGATTCTTATACTTTTCTACTGCTTAATCGAATTTTATGAGTGATATCTCGCTAAACGTGAAATAATTTTCTAGATTTGCAATAAAAGATAACAGGAAGGTCAAAAAATTAATTTTTTGCTATGTCCGTTATCTTGGGTTTTTGACATTTGACGGTTTATTTATCTTTATCAAGTAATATAAATTTGTAAAAATCCGATAAGAAATAAGAAAGTTCTCGGAAAACAACAAGATACGTTATTTTGGGGTGGTTAGAATATGCAAAATTTTGCGCCAATGCAACTTTTGTACTACCTCACCGAATTTTATCTGTGCTACCGCGTTAGACGTGAAAAGGCATAAGGTTTCGTATTTTGGTAATAAAAAATTACAGGGAGGTCGAAAAAAAGTTTCAGATCTTTTTTTCCAGACTAAATTTTTGACTACGTCCGCCATCTTGAATCTTTGACATTTTACATCTTTTGTACAAAAATAGTAAACTTTGTTCTTTTAACTTCGTAAAATGCCAAACTTTATAAAAATCGGCTAAGAAACAAAAAAGTAATTAGTACACTAAATCAGTTCAAGATTTTGTGGCCCTTCCCATATATTATTATGGATTAAACCATCAAATGGGAGAGACGAGTGAAGAGGGGGCGGTAAAAAATGTTATTTTTATGTACTTATTTTGCCGATTAGGTACACCCACACCGATAAAAAAATACTTACCTGCTCAAAACTGAATAAAATAACAAAAGAAGCAATGGTGTTTTAAGTAAAATTGGACGACTTTTAAAAATCTTCTATGTTTGACAGCTCACAGACAAAAATCCTAAAGGCGTTCAAGATTCAAGTTTGGTATTTTTAAAAGAATATTGCATTGTCTTCAAGCAGCTGTAAAAATTTCAGGAATCCCCTGAAAAAGTTTCTAAACACACGACAAAATATAAAGCGTAACATAATTTTTGTTATTTTTGAAGTTTTTATCAAAAATATTTTTTTATGTATGTTGTTTAATTTTATTAAAACTTGGGGCGCCATCGTGCCTTGTTAAATTTAATATTCTAGCGTCTTATATAGCCTTTTAAAAAAACATATTTGGCAGATCTGTAAAGATAATGTGGATTAAAAAATTTGAAGTTAAGCAACCTGGGTCAAAAAATTGAGATTTTCTAAATTTTCTGAACATGCGTTAATTTCCGATTTTTTTGTGATTTTTTCGTAGCATGAATTTGCATTTTTTTGATATCGGCGAATAGCTAGGACCTTTTTACAGTCACTTGAAAATGAATTTGCACAATCCCGTTCACAAATAGATTTTTTTTTGTAATTTTTAGAAAAAAAAGACAATTTTTCTAAAAAATTTCAAATTGATTTTTTTTATGCAATCAACCGGAAGTAAAATATTATATTTTGCATACTATATTAAAGGCCATTTCATAGCCTTTTAAGAGGTTTAACCAAAATTTTAAAATGTTGTAACACCGAGATATAGCTGTCAAAATGACCCTAAGTCCTAAAAAAAGTTTAGGGCGTCGCGACGCCTAACGTACGCCGTCGTCGAAAAATTTTATATTGGTTTGGTGGTCCCCGGAGTCATGCCTAAGTGTGTGCCAAATTAGAATAAAATTACCAAAAATCTTCCTATGGGTTTGAAAAAACCCCCGACTATAAGCGATCTGCCCAAGAAGGATCTGCATTTTAACTTTGGAAGTGTGAGTTTGGAAAAGATGTATATTGTAATGGTTTAAACAAAAAATATTATTAACTCCATTAATGATCATATTATATGTAACACTTACTAAAATGTATGTTGTTGTATTTTTCCTAAAACTAAAAAATTTCCACAGAAGATATTAACAATCCCCATCTTTGCAAAGATTTTTAAAAAAGCTTTAAAAAATCAAATATCTAAGTATTTGATTAGAGTTGATTTATAAATAAATTGTCAACCATTGATGCTATTAATAAACTAATGGAGCTTGTTAGCCGGGGTTTTCAAAAAAAGTAGTTTGTCTCAGCTTAATTCTTTGATTTAACTAAAGCATTTGATTGTATTTCACATGATATTCTTGATTCTAAACTTTCATTTTATGGTGTTATAAAGGTTAAATCTTATTTGGACGAGCGGGGACAGTTATCATGAATCAGATTTGGTTAAACATGAAGTTCCTCAAGGTTCTGTACTAGGAGCAGTACTATTTCCGATTTACGTAAAAGTCATTAAGAAAGCTTGTGCATTAAATAAAATTGTGCTTTACGCAGATGATCCAACACCAGTGCAGTTTCATCTTTGCATTAGATAAGTCACAAGACTGAGACCCAAAAACACATTTTAAGTCATTTGTAAGGTATTTGGGGGTCAACTTGTATACAAAACTTACATGGGAACATCATCCAAATAGCGTGGTAAATGTTTTATCTAAAAAAACTATCTTTTGAGATGCCTGATGGTTGGACAAAAAACTCTCCCTACTTGTTATTTTTTAATATTATTATTGGCTAGTAGGAGAGATGAATTTAATTTTTTTCCCATTATTTTATTTTAGTATCAGCCTTCATTGTATGGTTCTTTAACTTGTTTTTAATGTTTTTGATGGAAACTTGTCGTTATTATACCCTACTTTATTTTATTATTTTATTCGATTATTATTATTAACTCAATCATATGTTTGTTTTTAATAATTTTGTGTTTAGACAAGACATAACTTTCGTAAGTGTTTCTATTATTTTATTGTATTATATTACTTTCTTTTAATAGGTCTATCTGTGTTATTTTGACTTCTATAAATATTTTGAAGTGATTTGATTTGATATAAACAAGGTTATAAACTAGTCAACTACAGATCAGCTACAGATCTATGGATGTATAAAATTAAGTTCAGATTAAACCTAATGCTTGGTTAAGTCTGTGTATATCAGTTATACTCAAACAAGCTTCTTTTTCCAAATCATTATTGATTGTATTTGTTGACATTGAGACAGCTGCAGGTTTTTTATTTTTCTTAATGCCAGCAACATTTTTTAAAATGGAAAATAGGGGTTTGGAAATGGGCTCATAAAATGTATCCATTTGATCACGTAACTGCTCACGTTTCAGAGCTGTAAACGTTTTTCTTACAGCATCAGTCATTAAAACAAGTTCACGTTTTAAACATATATCACCAATTGACATGATGATGTGCGCTGTGAATATGTTTAAATATATGTAGTTATCAAAACCTTTTCTATCTTCCACTGTTTAAATTAGCTGTTTCCTTGAACGGTTTAATGTATTTTTTTAGTTAAATCTTGCTACGTTAGAGACTGACGGTCAGTTGGAGCGGATTAAAAAAGAGCGAGGATACTCCTATGAAGACGAACTGATATGCTCAGAAAAATGTCTTTCTAATTATGAGGAAAAACTAAAGATTTTTTATACTGAACATCTTCACACAGGTGAGATAAAACAAGTCAGTAAGAGTAAGATTAACGAATATCACGGGATATCTGAACTGTTCGCGATACCTACAAAAATCGCCACAGTAGGGCAAGCAGGAATGAAAGCTATGTCAGTAAAACTCAGTATTTTTACCGAGATTTTTACTCAGTAACATATGCCGCTGTGTTTACTAAAATAAAATAGTTTAAATTCCCAATGAAACTAAATTGAGAGAAAAAATAATGTGTTTGGTTGTTGTGGCAATCTTGTAGCACACACAAAGTTTCTTGAATGGAGTTCTAGCATAAGGAACAAGTATCGTATTTTTCTGGTATTATATTTTAAGGGCCTCAACTCTTTATTGTGTGTTAATCAAGTCAATAAAAGGTATTTTAAAAAGGGTTTTTTTCGCCTCATGAGTATGCGATGAGAAAAAATAGGTAAAGTTAATTTTAGTGTTTATCAGCATTCGTATCTTTATCTCTATCGAGTGTACTACAGTAGGTGTACAGCAAGTGATTTTTTTGACTAATTTTTCCTTATTTTTTCGCATTTAGAAAAGTCATGGGTCGATTTTTTTAAAGGTTTCTAACATTTCTATTGAATTGAAAACCTAATTTTTATTGATAATATTAAGAACCGGAGAGTCTTATTGGTTCAATTGCATTCAATGTTGTCAATTTAAAAATGTGCTAAAATGGGCAGAATGTGATAACATTTCAAAAAAGCGCAAAAAACATTAAGAAATGCAAATGTTCACTTATTAGTAATTTTGTTGTCAAAAAAGCAAAGGTTAAGAGGGAAGGTCAGTGGTTGATAGATGAGCAGGCAATTTTAATGACGAAAAGTTCGCTGTTTATGTGAAACGTCTGTTTAAAATAAACGAAAAAATTAAAAGAATCTTTGAGCTAATACAAGGGCAAAAACTGATTTATAAATATATTATATATAATAAGTAAGTGTAATATTTAATAATATGGATTAAAATACCTAATTAACAAACTAAAATTAATAACAAGGAACATAAAGCCAAAAAACTCAAAGAAAAATTGATAGTTTGGGAGCTTTTTGTCTGCCTCGTGAATGAATTGTTTTGACAGTTTGGTTTAAACAGAAAAAATCGCCTAAAACTACTTCACAAATTTTTTAGTATGAAGGAGCATGAGGTGGGTCTTTTGTTAACATTTATATTTTCTCCATTACGTTTTTTTTTTGGCAGATGAAGAAATCCGTCTGGTAATTGAAGGATCAGGCTATTTTGACGTAAGAGATAAAAGTGACCAGTGGATAAGAATCCAGGTGTTTCCAGGAGATTTGCTAATTTTACCTGCCGGTATTTACCACAGATTCACCCTTGATAACAATGTAAGTGAAGAGTTATAGTACCTACGTAGATTTTTAAAAGCACCTTACAAACTTCCCATTGCTACTTAGGATCAACCGGAGTAAATATTTCTAGAGCTTTTAAAAAACATCCAGGGGGCTGCTTCTTGAATTTAGTAGGAAAGATCGCACGAGAACGGTTCTCTCCCTGGGCCCCTTATTTTTCAAATGATAGAAACTCTGCTCCCAGGGAGCCAAATTCTCTCGCTACTATGCATCTCGTTGGTCCAAATCTTCGGTTTAAATCGGTTTCTCTCACTTTCGTCTGATAGTGATCAAAATTAATTCTCTCAGTCAAGATCAGTAGAATTACTTTCAATTAATATTTGGCAAAAGTGACAGAAACCGATCTAAGCCGAAGATTTGGACCAATGAGAAGCATAGTAGCAAGAAAATTCGACTCCCTGGGCGCAGAATTTCTATCAGTTCGAGAATAATAGGCTTTAAAGCGATCACAAGTTATCCGAAAACTATTCGACCACGACCGAACCTTACCCGATTGCCGTGTATGGAAGGAACTTTCACACACTTTCATACACCTGCCCCCAGACCAGGTGAACGAGCGCTCTTGAAAAATGACAATCCGGTCAGCTTTACCTTCTTATTGCGACCTTTCCTACGAAATTCAAGAATCAGCCCCCTGGGCGATATTTCCTAAGGCTATAGTTTAAGGAAAGTTTGGTTTGAAAGCTGGAATATACATGGATCAACACTGTTCTCAAGTAAAAAGCCAGTTAACTCCTACCTCTTCAGTGCCCTTTAGCCTAATGTTTCCGTCATTTTTATAACCAAATTGACAGGTAAAAAAACATGGATTTTCTGTCAGTTTGGGGTCAACGTGACTGCTATAGTAGGCTAAAAGCTACTAATTTAAAAAGGAGTTAACTGGCTTTTTAGTTTTAAAAGGTGTTGCACGGACCGCAATTCTGCCGTCCTAATTAAAAACACAGTGTAAGGGCAGTATTGGAAATCCAGCTATTTCTGCAATTTAGGTGAAAATTAAGAGTGACATATTTTTACAAAAGCTTTCATATATTTCAACTACTAGGTTAATGTCCGAAAAAACATCAATCGACAAAATATTGTCAACCTTAAAATGAAACAACTTTGACAAATATCACATATAGGACGTTTCTCCAACATTTCTTCCTCCCGTGAAAGTTTGGCTTTCACTTGCTGCTACTTCAAGTTTACAAATCTTGGTAATCGGTCTTCGATATCTACCAGTAGATGTCTTTACTTCAACTACTTTTACTAAACCATCTTTGCCAGGGAATGTGCAACAAGTAACTCTGCCTAATGGCTATTGGTTTCTTGGCAAAGTGATCTGCGACTATAACTACATCATTTTCTTTAATTGATGGCTTTCTGTCAAACCATTTTGTTCTTCGATTGATTTCTGGCAAATATTCTTGAGCAAATCGTTTCCAAAACTCATTTGCAATCAGTTGAGTAATTTTCCAGCCTTTTCTTATGTCATAATTTTTTTCTATGTGTCCAGGTAAACTGCTGTTATTTTTTCCAACCAGAAAATGACTTGGTGTAAGGCTTTCCGGTGCGCCTGGGCCTACTGTGACATATGTAAGGGGTCTAGAGTTTAAAATGTTCTCTATCTCAACTAAAGCTGTAGCTAAAACTTCTTCTCGTGGTGTTTTTTCCTTTAGGGCCACTTTCATGTTTCTTTTGATGGACCTTCTTAATCTTTCCCAGCTTCCCCCATATGTGGTGCTGCGGGAGGAGTAAAATTAAATTTTATTCTTTTTATCGTCATCTCGTCTAATACTTTTGTTTTGTCAACTTGATCTAGGTGTCTTCTTAACTCTGTTTCTCAACCTCGGAGGTTGATCCCATTATTCGAATAACATTCCTAAACCGGACCACGTCTAGCTAGGAATCTTTTTAGTGCCATGAGAAAGGAGTCTGTGCTCAAAGATGAGGGTAGATCCAAATTAATGGCTCGTATTGTTAGGCTTGTAAAAAAAGTAACATTCCCATTTCCTAATCTTCAAGTTTGGAACTCCTTATGGCTCTTCGAATTTTACAAAACTGACATTCTCTGATCACGTTTTTTGCTAAATTTCTTAAACCGGGAATCCAAAAGCGTTGTCTGATTTGATTCATTAAATATTCATAGCCTTGGTGTTTTGACATAATATGGTATTTTGAAATAAGCAATCCGACTATTTTATGCTTTGATGGAAGAATAATAGGATTTCTTCTTAATGAGATATTTTGAACATCTTCTGGAATTCTTTCTCTCATGTCTAAAAATGATGACAAATTGTAAATTGTGGATTTTGGACTAATTGGATTTTTTTTTTGTAAACTTCTTATTTCTTCGCCATAGCACTGTTCTTGAATTTTCCTGAATACTATTTTGTCTTCAATTTCTTGCCCTTCTAAAGTTCTAAGGAATTTTATTCTTTTCAAATTCATTTTTATAAATCTTCGACATAATGTCAGTGCTCTTATTAATTTTTCATAAGACGAAAATCCTTGAGCGTCTACCAAAAAATTGTTTTCTGACAAAACAAACTGGTTTAACAACTTCTAAGTTTTCTTGGTTACAGACTTAAAAGTTTAGGTCAGATTTAATTTTCTTGTTAATCGGGTGCCTAAGAAATGCCGCACTATTTGAATTGGACTTTATTGGTGTGCCTTCGTCTGCGACATTTTCTCTTGTATTTATCCAAAACCAATTTTGACTGTTTGATATCTCTAAAATCTCTTCAATTCTGTTTGACACAAATTTTCTAAACTTTACATTTTTCTCTTTCTTATTTTTCTTATCTTTCTTATCAACCAATAGAGCAAAGTTTTTGAGTCAGTACAGTAGTATTTTCTTGAAATTTGTATCGATATTTCGATACAACTATATTCATCAATACTTAGTGCTTTGTGTAACTCTAGCTTTTCCCATAACAAACGATATTTCAAACTCTTCTCCATTCCTAAACCTTCATTAAACTGCAGCTGAGCAGGCTTTTTCGCTAGCATCACAGAAACCGTGAATTTCTACGTCCTTTGCGTTCATAAAATTTCGACTATCTTGGAATTTTGAGAGTGGGAACATATTCTCGAATTTTATTTAACCAATTTTGGAATGTTTCTTCTATTTTTAAAGGGATTTCATTGTCCCATGAAATTGAAATCTTAAAAAAGAATTCTTCCAGTAATCAAAGTACTTGCCAAAAATCCTAAAGGATCATAAATTGACATTACAATTTTTTAGCATTTCTCTTTTCGTGGGAAACTTTTTACTATTTAGGATTTCTGAGTTAACTTTATCAAAATTTTAAGGAAATGTAAATTGAGTACTTCTTTAAGCACTGTTGTCGAATTTCCAATAAAATTGCATATTTAAAATCCACCTTCTCTATGAACTTCTATGACATCACTTATTATTTATTTGCTGTTTTTCCGTCTGGAACGCTCTCAAGCCAATCATCGACGTAATGTTGTTTGGTTATTGCTTCAAAAGCTTTCGGAAATTCTATTTTGTAGATTATCGCATTATGATTTTTAACGATTTGAGCAAGGCCTAGTAGAAGCGTCAATAAATCTGGTCCCTGTCGAAGTTCTGTATTAGGGCTTGTGCGTTTTGTCTTTGCTGCAGCGTCAAAAACTAAACGTAATTTTTCAGGTTTATTGGGGTTGATTACTCCAAAATGTGGAAGATACCAAATTTTTCGGTTTCAAATCTCAACTTCTTGACTTTCCAATATTCTTGCTTAGCCTTTTTCAACATAATCATCAATTTTAAGACAATATTGTTTTGAAAAATTTTCATCTGCATCCATTTTTCTTTCCATACAAAATAGACTCCTTAAGGCATTCAATTTACTATCAGGAAACTTAACTTCATCGTTTTTCCAGAGCAATCCTATTTCAAAACCATTTCCATTATTTTTTAAAGTTTCGCTCAAGTCTGCAGATTGTACCTGTTTCTCTTCATGTTTAATTCCAAGAAATTCCGTTAAAAATGAAGCTTTTACCAAGTCACGCAAATTTTCATAGTCTGTGAACTCGTTTGTACGTGTATTATCCAGCCTAAAGAAGTTTTTGATACTGTGGGGCCTTTAAATGTTAACTCAATGACATTTCTTGACGTGGCTAACTGACCATAATCTTGTCAAATCAAAATCTGCGGCCTTTTCTTGTATTATGACAAAATTTACTGTAACTGTGGAATGTCTGGGAATTTATCAATAAATTCATTGGCGTTGACAGATTGTAACGGTAGGTTTAAATTTTTTACAGTTCGGACAGCATCTAGGTTGAATATTTATTGTTTTGGCAATTTTATATTTGTAAGCTTAGTTTCTTGGAATTATGATCATATTTTGTTACATTGGTTATCCATTCGTAGCATACTGGTTCGTATTTTCCTTCTATATTTAACATTTATGCAAAATATGCATCAATAAGTGATACCGTTGCACCTTCGTCCAAAATTGAAATTACCGTGTTTTTTCCAATCAGCTTTACTGGCAGGATTATCAAAATTACTTTTGTTTCTTTTTGATTTTCTAAAACATTAATAGATTCTCTGGCAACCCAAGGGATTGTTCTTGCGGATACATCAAAATTTCTTAACGAATTCTAACTGTGTAATGCTGTATGGTGCAATTTGGTACATTGGTTAATTCCACACTCTTTTTTAAATCTGCAATTTCCACTTCTATGTTAAGGTTTTAGACAGCAAAAACATAACTTGCTAGATTTTACCATATCCCATTTTTCAGTTACATTTTTCTTTGTAAAATCTTCGCATTGTTCTAAAGGTTGATTTCATATGGAATGATCCGTGGCCGTGTGACTTTACAAATTTTACTAAATTTTTCGGAAATTTGCCCACTCTCCTTCCTCTCTGCATTTTCCCAGACCTTGCCTTACGCCTAAAGTCCACATTGCAAGTTCTTGCTGGCGTCCATAAATTAAGTAATGCGGCGCAGGTAAAAGTGTAACGAACTAAATACTTCAAAATATTTATTACCTTATTTAAAGAGAGGGGGGCGGAAGAAAGTTTTCGAAAATTTAATGAAGATGGACGAAATTTAAAATTTGGCAAAATTGGTGTTTCACGCGTTTATAGATGTAGGTTTTTTTATTTCAGAAGGTACGGTTCTCGTCCAAAATTAGCAAAACGTCATCGTCAGCAAGCGAAACGTCAGTTAAGTGCTTTGACAGTTTTCAATCGACAAATATGAATTAAAAAATGTAATTTAGTTTTCTCATCATATTGAAGATATGTTGTCTGAGGATATTTTTTTTCATACCGACCTCTGCCAATTTATTAATAAAAAACGATAAAAAATATGAGCAAGTGACCCAATTAATAGAGTATTTTTTAGGTAAAACGCCCACTATACAGGGATGAACCCACCGTTAATTTCCCTTTTCCCATCTTTTTGCGCGAAATTGGGAAACCTGTTTTTTGCGAAATCACTTATATGAATATAGTAAGTCACCCGATGTGAAATCCATTTTCCTTTGGTTTGGTTTGGTTTGGTCACCACCCTAAAAGCAGAAAAATATTCCCCGAACATTCCCTAAATGTTCTCTCAAATCCTCTAAGCATACCAGGGATGTTCAGTGAATATTCTGGGTCCTGGTACTGGGTTTTGATATTCCTAGAACATCCTGGTAGAACATTCATAGAATATTTTCGCAGAATTTTCATAGCACCTTTATAATATTATAAACCTTGTCATAGAACCTTGAAGGCGTGGAAAAAACATATTTTTGAGCTTGAAAAAATATGTTCTATCACAAAACCCTAAAAAAAAATAAAAAAAAAAGTTATTTAACCAGCGATGGGATTCAAACCCTCAACCTTCTGGCATCCATATAACACTTTTCAAACGACTTAACTTATTAGCCTAGCTTTTATTTTTATGGGATCAAATTATTACTCCCCTCCCCGAATCCTCCCAAACGGTAATGGAAGGGGATTACTTTATTTGTTCAATGCAGGATAACTCGCGAACGGCTCAACGGATTTTCATAATTCTTTTTTTATTGGATAAAAATATTACCCCCCTCCCCGAATCCTCCCAAACGGTAGTGGGAGGGTATTATGTTATTTGTTCTATGCAGGATAACTCCCAAACGACTAAAGCGATTTTCATAATTATTTTTTTATTGGAAATAAATATTAGCCTAGCTCCATAAGCTTTCTGAACAAAATAAAATCTTATTTGCTGCGTAAGCATGATCGTAGATAGAAAAATATTTTTTCCTTCCATGGTATGATTTGATGATATTTTTTTAGGCCAACAAAATGGTTTTTTCTTGTAACTATCCCGAAAAAAATCTTTATCGCCGCTAGAATAAAAAACATTACAATATTGTGACATTTTTGGTACTTTGGTAGAACATTGGTAGCTTATCGTGACTAGAACATTCGCTGAATGTATTAAACAGCATATTCCCAGCATATCTCCTAAATGTGCTATCAATGTGCAAATGTAAGGACATTTTTAGGACCTTACCAGAACATTCGTGGAATATCCTGCTTAGAATATTCTGTGAATGTAGGATCTGGGATATTCTGAGAATGTCTTTTAAATGTGTTATTTATGTGCTAAGTCAAATGTTCTTTGGGGGACATTTTTTGTAGATTCTGGGAATATCCTGTGAATGTGCCAGGACATTCAGACATTCATAGCACATCGAGAGAATATTCCTAGAATATCGTGTGCTATTAGGGCACAGGTGTGTGAAAAAATTGTTACATGTACCCCTTAAAACTTTTTTGCATTTATCCCATCAGGGTAAATATAAATAAATGAAGGGCAGAGGTGAAGCTACAATTTTGAAAACGTGGACAAAGTCGCGGGCAATTTCGGTAAGGTGTAGTAGCCAAAGTGCCAACCAGCGCACTCAGAGAAGTAGTGTAATCAATAACACCTTGCGCTACTCTAAAATCCATTGCAATGTTGCCATTCCTTTAACATAAAAACTATTAATAAAATAAAATAAAATATTAATAAGGAACATTTATGGGAGGGACATCCCTTATTTTTTGGTTGAACGTATTGAAATTGAACAAACCATAACGAAGTGACCAAATAAGTGTTTATAAAGTAAAAGTTACAAACACACAATGTGTTCTAATAACATTTTCTATTATCTTGGAAAAATGATCTAAAAAGCGGATTTCTCTTTTCAAGAAACAGGCAAACATCAACAAACGTACTGTGTTGTTTTAGAACTTCATAAAAGCCAAAAGACTTTTCGTTGGGGAGCCAGTATGGACTGCTCATAATCGCCCAGCTGACGAGATGGAAGTCAGGAAAGAATATGTGGACCTGGCCGACAAGAATTTCGTTAAAGTCATCTAACGCTGCTCGAATTTGAAACGTACGTACTATCGTGGAAAAATAAGTTGGCAGGTCGAAAACGGCGAAAGTTATCAGAATATCAATGACGTCACGCCTTAAAGATGCAAAGTGATAACTAAATCGGGGCCTTTTGTCAATAAAATTGTAGAATAAATCGCATCTTAGAATTAGCTGTCTATCATTTATATCTGATTTTTTCTAACCCGCCAACTAATTTGTTTTAATAGTACAGGCTATAAAGTATACTTTTAACATTCTTAATTATCAATAGTGCTTATATGATAATATTGATTTGTTCATTTTAATCCCTAGATATATATGTATTTTAATATTATAAATAAGAAAGGTTATTTCCTGTTTTAAATTCATTATTATTTCATAAATAAAATTTAATTTGGTTACACACATATATAATTATCTAAAGTGGACGGATGCTATTTCAAAATCACTATAAATTGCAAAAATTGAACTTAATTCTGTTCATTTTTAAAATAAATAAACAAAAACAAAAAATCAACAATGAGATCAAGTAACAATGTAGAAGGGGATTATCTAACCAAAAGTAAGAACCAACAAATTATACAGGATGACCCATAAGGGTGATACATACATTTACATAAAATAGCTGAAGTCGAAATAAGACTTTAATTTAATTGACTTGTAGTGGCCATTTGTTCCAAGATGCCAAGTTGACAAAGCTGACAAAAAATAACAGTTTTTTTGATAATACCGCTTGAATTACTAAAGACCAATTAAAAACTATAATGACAAAAAAATCATAAATTGTATATACAAATGTAACCGGCAAAAGGTTACTACTTCTAAATTGTTTCTATAAAATCCAAAATTATCGAATATCATGTCTTATTTAGTTTCAAGAAAACATTTTTATATGTGTCATTTCTTGTGAGGCATCCTGAAACCATAATATTAATAATTTAAAATTACTAACACTAATAGTCCATTTCCTACATGAAAAAAGCGCTAAATTGTTTTACAAGCGTGAAATTTGGAACGATTAAGAAACACATTTTAAGAGATTTGTCCCAAGTAGACCAAAAAGGAATCTATATCGTCATTTTATTTAATTTATTTAATTAATTTAATTTAAGCATTTATTATGGTTATTGGATCATGATTAGGAGTCGATTTATTATCTTTAAGGTGCAAGAAATTCAAAAAAACGTCATTTTGTATAAGAAATAACTTTTTGGCATGATTATGTAGTCGATATTATATCATTTGGGACGAGCATTTTAATAAAAGTGTTTCGAAGTAAGATGTGGCCACTTGATTTATAAATTCATAAAATTTCAAAATTGTCATAAAATTTGCCTAAGATGTCATAAAATTTCGAAATTGCTATAACTTTTTTTTTAATTCATATTAACGGCATAGCCAATTTACAAAGAAAAAAAAAAGATAGTGCATAAATAGCCTATCAATAGAAATAAGTAGAAAAAATATATAAAAACTACAACAATAAGCGAACAATAATATAACAATTTAAAAGTAGTATCGCAGTGACAATTTGTGTTATCATTTTTAAAAAAAATTCAATCACATCTGGTAAATTAGTGCAGGAATATATAGGCATAATAGCTTTGCCGCCCTTTTTAATATTAACCAACAGAAATGCTTGATTTTGAGAAAATAACCCTACTTACCGTTTAAATAGATTTATTTTTATATATTTTTATTAATAAAGGTTTTAACTTAATAATTAATGAACAAATTAAAAAAATAAGATGGATTTATTATTTCACACAATTACAGGTTTACTTGGAATTCAATTTCTAAAATATATTTTCGATTGACATCCACCTCCTGAAAAACTAAGACAATCAGTGGGTAATAGTTATTTATCCAAGAAGTGCGGGAAGTGATACTTTACCGCAAGCACCGGCGCGGCGTTTACTCGAACGACGCGTCAGCGGATGTCGGGCAAGCCGTAAATTTGGAAAAGACGCTTTCCGCACGCGTTAGGCCCAACATTTTTGCTACAAGCCTGAGGAAAATTAAAAAAACTGCGTGCGTAAAAAGATTTTTTTCCTCACAGCGTGCGGAATTTTTTTTTCACGCACGCTGTGCAGAAAAGTGGCACTTATGCCACATATTATTATTGATTTGATTACCTACCAACCTTCTAAAGATCAACTATATAACCACATTAAGTCAATTGACCAACATATGCATATGAAATTGTTAGTTGACAAACATGGTAGGTTCAAAGTAATCAACCCCTTCGGATAAATGGTTGACGTCACGGTGTCTAGAAATGGCCCTTATCCGCTCTTGACCAGCAGGCTTAATTTCTGGACTATCCAAATCCCTAAGAAATTTGATGTTTATTAGAAATCTCACCGAACAATAATAAAGTATTTCAACTAATGAAATAATGCTGCATCCCAAAAACAAACTATAAACGCCACCGAACGAAGCCAGTAGATAAATTGTGGAAGTCATTGTGTCTCTCAAGAGTATCCTCTGGGTTCTTCCCAAGAAGTGTATGTTAAGTAACGTGGTATTATCTGTGTCGTTAATCTCTTTCAGATAATCGTGAATCCATGCATTTCTCACGCTCGTTTCAAAGGAAGTTGAAGTGGAAATAACGTCATAATATTCATCTTCGCATTGTGAGGGACAATCACACTTTTCTATAATATTTCTGAATTGCTGAAGGCACGGCCACATCGAGAAATTACAAGTGATCTTGTCGGTAAAATCGTAAAAGTACGGCACACATCCGCATTGTTCAAAAGTTTGTTTTGCCGTGCACACTGCAAAGCAATTTGAATCGGTGTATTTTTCATAATAATCCAAAGTTAGTTCATTCGAATACGCGCAATGTCTGTGCTCAATCGGTAGATTTTCCACTTCTTCGCTGCAATACCTTTTCGAACCTGAAACTTGGAAAAAACTAATCCGACCGGCAGCCACTATTTTTGTGGTCGAATGAACACCGGGATAATCTTCAGGACTGTGAAGGAATACCTTGACTCCCACAAAATTGTGTCTATCTTCTTTGGGCGTGTCTTGATTAGGATGCATAATAACAATTAATCCTGTTTTAATACCGTATAATGGATTTGTCAAAGGTATTTTCCGGGATCTTTCCTTAACATAATTAAAAGAGCAACAAAGACCGTTTTCGACGAATTCTTCCTGAAAATATCGGCGACAGGGTACGACATTTTTGTTCCATAAACAAGTACGTATCAAATCGTCGCAATTTGGAGATATCTGCCGTATTACCCGTCGAACGTCATAAAAGTCGTTTTCGTTTAAAACATCTTGAACAGTTGACAATTCCGTCGCATTGTAGACATGGTAAATATCTTGCAAATCTTCCACTTGAATCAGGTTTCTTCGGACGATGTCTATTTCGTTGCTGCTCGCATCTAGTTGTGAAATGAATTTTTCCAGTTTACTATTCGAGATTTTGTTAACGTTACAAATTGTAACTCCAGGAAAAGGGACCGTAGTGGTTGGCGCGTATGCCGTTTTTATAGTAGTTCGAGTGGGGTTGCTAGTGAATCGCCCCCAGAAAAGGACGGTCATGTAACCGGCTCCGCACAAGCTCAAAACGATCATAAACGTCCAAAACGTCTTTTCATATTTGCTACAATGGTGCGAGACGATATATTTAAACCCGTGTAAACTTGTCTGCTTCGCAAAATCTTTAAACGTATCTGCCAAAACTTTTATTAGGCCTTTTTTGCGATTATTTTTGTCTGAACTTTTAAGTTTCATTTTTGTACTTAATTTAAAAGTACGCCCGACGGCTGTTTAAACCTGACTGCCCTCATTATATTGTCCATTTCCTGTGTAAATACAGAAATTAAAAAACCGTTTCCTGTCGCCTCATTTATTATTTAAAAAAGTTGCCAGGTGCCGTACACCTAGAAAAGATAGATAAATCAAAACTTTTAACAGTATTTTGCGAATTGGTTGTTAAAAGCTAGAGGCCCTGTATACGATTTTTGAGTTATTGTTTTACCAGAGGTGAGCAACTGGATTTAACAGTTGCTAGGGAAATGTTTAAAAACAAATTGTGTGTTGGCAATGATAGTTGGTAACCCTTGACAATAAATAATTTTGTCACTGTCACATTTTTGATTAAGAAACGTCTGATTTAAAAATAGAATTTTGCTGTATCAAAAAACTGTAAAAACACGTGCTTTGACAAATTTGTATTGTTCCGTTGTCCAACGGAGAAAGAAACTTAAGAAAAGTGGAAATAAAACATGCATTTACGAAGCTGGAAAATTAATAAAAATAGCCGAATTTGCGAGGTAAGTGAGTTATAAGCAGTAGGTACAGGGTGATATATTATATTTGGACACCCCTGTTATCGCGGTTAATATTAATGATGTTTTAAGATAACATTTTAATAATTTTGTCCAAATTTTTTGAAAACTTTCATAAATGCTGTCAAATGTCATTCCGTATGTCCACTTTTGACATCAACTTCATCAATCATCAACAAAGTTTTCTTTTCCTTTCTTATTTCAAAAATATTTCAATTGTCTAGGTGCGGTAAACAGTTTTCGAGATATTGCATGTTTTTGGTGGATTTTTGCACTCCCGTTAATTCCCTTAATATTAAAGATAGAAAAAAAGTTTAAAGGCAAAAAATGTATAAATAACTATACTAAATTAGGACTCTATTTTTAAATAAGAACGACAACAACACCGACAACAAAAAATTTGCTAATGTAACAAATGTTCGAACACATCACCAATTACTTCAACACAAAGTTCATAACGCCTTCTTAGGCCAGAAATTCTGTTGATTATTTTATGTCTCAGGTTTCTATTAAAATTAATTGCTTCATTATTTCCTCGATTTTTTAATTTCTTCTAAGGTGTTCGAGCGATTTGAGTAAATAGTCTCTTTTAAATCGTCCCACAACCAAATATCCGGAGATGTTAAATCTGGCGAGTTTGGTGGCCATGATATGGGCCCATTTGAACCAAGCCATATGGGATAATTTTGATTTAGAAAATTTGTTATTGCTCGAGTATTGTGAATTGATGCCCCATCCTGCTGCCATATTATTCGCTGCTCTTGGATATATGGAAGGTTGATGGAATTTTTTTACCGAGGAAATTTTAACGGAATAAGATATTTAGCATTTTGGAAGGTGATATTGAATCCATCAATAACCTTCAGCAGTAACAAATTTTCTAAATCAAAATTATCCCATATGGCTTGGTTCAAATGGGACCATACCATGACCACCAAACTCCCCAGATTTAACACCTCTGGATATTTGGTTGTGGGACCATGTAAAGGAGACTATTTACTCAAATCACCCGAACACCTTAGAAGAAATTGAAAATCGAGGAAATAATGAAGAAATTAATATTAATAGAAACCTGAGACATAAAATAATCAACACGATTTCTGGCCTAAGAAGGCGTTATGAACTTTGTGCTGAAGTAAATGGTTATGTGTTCGAGCATTTGTTAGATTAGTAAATTTCTTGTGGTCGTTGTTGTTGTCGTTCGTATTTAAAAATAGAGTATATAGTCCTAATTTAGTTTAGTTATTTATACATTTGACATAAAAATGACATTTGACATTTTCTGGCAAAATATATATAAAATCCGTAAAAAACTAAACAACTTTCGTTTTTATTTTTTTTTCTATCTTTAATATTAACGACACTAACGGGAGTGCAAAAATCCACTAAAAATATGCAATATCTCGAAAAATGTTTACCGCACCTAGACAACTGATATATTTTTATATAAACTTGACAAAATAAAAAATACACGGTGTTCAATTTAAAATAAGAAAGTTACTGTCAAAATTTGACATATAGAATGACACTTGACAGCTTTTGTCAAAGTTTTCAAAAAATTTGGACAAAATTATTAAAATCTTACATTAAAACATTTTTTCTCCCTCTAATATTAACGGCTATAACCGGGGTGTCCAAATATAATGAATTACCCTGTACAAGCATACGCATTTAGTAACAAAAATATAGATCAATAGGAGTCTTTATATTTTACCTATTATTTACATTTTTAATATCTCCGCGTGTATATTCACTGTTTGTTTTTGTTTTTTTTTGTCAAAACTTGGCATATATTTTACTAACCAAAAAAAATCAATCTTTCAAAAACTGTCTGGGGATATTATAAAAAGAGACAACAAAACATCAGTCCATTTCATAGAATGGCTTTTACACGCAAATATGAAAAAAACTAGAAAGAAAGGGTGTGAGTGAAAATACTGATGAGCCCACGCTGGTTACCCAGGGCGAAACATCGTTTAATCATTTCTCTTTTCGCTTTGATCTTTTGTGTGTTCCTTGTGGGATACTCATCCAAGTTTGAATTTTCGTTATTTCCACCCAAGATCTTTTGTTTTTTAGAGGGTAATATGAGTTGTCCACCTCTGGTAAAACAATAACTGTATAGAGGGCCTCTATTAAAAGCTACGTCAGTTATCTCAAAATTGGTTACCCAAGTACCTTTTGCCTAAAATTGGATAAAACAACCCGGATTGAGCTAGTAACTTTTCCTACAGAAAAATCAGAGGGAAATTTCCTGCCTTTTTCCCAAATTGAGGACAAAAACTAAGGTAATTTTGCAGGAGAAAATAGGTAATTAAAACAATTTGTCCTGAAAGTGAAAATACCCAGGTGACAGTTTTCACCAATTTTTGGTAAACGTGTACAGGTTTGCATAAGTTTTCAATGTAATTTGTGTCTTCCTGTGCAAAACTACTTCAAAATACCCTCTCAGTGCCCTCTTGTATGCTTGTAACCAACTACTTGTCAAAATAGAGAAATGGAAACATTTTTAAGGAATCTTTGCCTTCTAAAACATATTCTATATTCTAAGGTCATTGTACCCAAACATTGTGATATTCAGTGGCGCCGCCTACAGTGTCTTGTTCTAAACAATTCTAACCTACAAAACGTTCGGTTTTCTTGAGTGAATTTTGTGTCTTTTAAAGTTATGGAAGTTTTCGACGAGATTATGCTGGAAGATGACCTGGATATTTTGGACGTCATCGATATATATGGGCTCTCCAAGACGAATATACATTTGATCAAATTACTTCCACACCATGGACAACCTTACTTGTTTTAGGGTTTTGCCTTTTGAAACCCACCGTGCTCCATATTTTGGAGTTTATTGAGGAAGATTTAGAATTTCCCAACGACCTGTAAGTACCAAGAACTTAGTTATGGGTAACCTTGACCACCTAGTGCAATTCTGCTAATTAGATTTGCAGAATAAAATCTTGCTGAGGTAGGTACACAACTTTTAATCTCATTCTCTGCTCAAATTTTACACCAGCACTCCTTCACCCTTCTGAGAAATAAAATGGTGTGGTGGCTGGTTAACGAAGGATTTTTTATGAAAGCAATCCCTGCCCCCTTCTCTTCTTCTTGAAGGTCTAGAAAAATCTGGTTAGTAAATCATGGGCACTCCTAGTTTTGCATATTATTCATTTTTGAGAATCATTGTAATTACAAGAGCTTTGGTATTCGCCTCTTTTAAGCCTCTGGTTCTCGCCTACACCACATGCCACATGTTTTACACTGTTTTTCACCCAGCTTGCATAGCACACCATTTGTAAGTTTTTGTTTTAATTGTAGGAGCTCTTTTACAGCTGCTGATTTATAATAGTTACCTTTTTTACAGGAACAACAATGTCTTGCCCATAAACCAACTGTTAACGACTCTAAGATTTTACTCTAGTTTAAGGCACTTATCAGCAGTAGATTTTATGGGGATTCATGAATCCACAGCCAGTAGGATAGTTGCAGCAGCTTTAGGAAGATTATATCCACAGTTTGCGAAATATCCAACTGTCCAGGAATTCATAAGCAAGAATACATACAGAATTTTACCAAATAGCACGATTCCCTAGAGTACTGGGCGTAGTAGATGGGACACAAATTCGTATCATTTGGCCAGGTAACTTAATATCATCTAAAATCTTCATAAATATATAATGATTTAGTATATATAGTTTTGAAGTGGTTCAAGCAGATAAAACCAACCAATGGTACTACAGTTTACAGTCCTAGAACTGTTAATATATATAAATAATGTACTTTTTATTTTTGGGGGCGCTTTGCTTTTTATTTTTCCATCAATACAGAAGCTGTCTGTGGTCCAGACCTAAAATTTTTTGATGTGGTAGCAAGGTGGAAGGAAGGAAATTTAAACAACAGCTTTTTCCAGACTCTGTATTGAGGTAAGCTCTCCTGGGGCCATATTTTTAAATATCGGGAGAAGGATCAATCACTTCACAGTCAATGCAAATCAGATGATCATTCGGTTAAAATTTCACATGTTTACAGTTCAAAAATTCAGGCCCTTTTTTATTTCATAGATTACAACTATACAGGTTATTTGATATCAAGTCAACTTTAATTTTAATGATTTTGGAAATAGTTATTCTATGACACCCACAAGCAAACAGTTAATATTTCTTGGTGTTTTTTGGAAATCAAAACCACAGGTGTTTTTGGTTTATTTTTTAGGTGACAGTGGTTATGCTTTAAGATATTATCTACTAACACAACTAGCAAATCCCATCACCAGGGTAGCAACTCTACTAATGAATCAATAGTAAGAACTCGAAATATTATTAAAAGAGTATATATTTGGAATTTGAAAGAGAAGATTCCCAGTTTAGTGGATTAAGACTGAAGACACTATTTTGTCAATGATTCCAGCTGCAGCTGTCTTACACAATATCGCAAAGGAATTTGAACGAACCTCAACCACCATTGCCTGAAGAAATGGGCTTGATTATCTAATAGAGTTAGGACAGATACCTGATGTTCCAATGCCACAAAGCCCTTTGCTATTTCAAAATCAGATAGTGGAAGAATATTTTGCAAATTTGTAGGTAGTATTTCACTTTAATTTTTTCTCAGCTACTATCTCTATTTAAGATTTGATAAAACCTGGTAAAGATGAACTTGTAAAGTGGATTAATTAAAACTTTTTGTTGTAAAATTTATTCTAAAATTATTAAAATGCATATTTGGTATGTAATTTTTGATTCTAAGGCTGTTAATACCTGATTTACCTAAATTATGCAGCGATAGCTTCAGAACTAATTTACAGCAAAACATGACATCTGTATTAAATATTGGCTGGATCAGCCATTTATTAAAAACCCCAGTAAATTAATTTTTTTTGGATTTCAGAAGAATGCTACCTTTAGTGATTTAAGGTAATAGTTGAATGTTACCAGATTTCTTTTCTGGCATTGTTATAATTAAAAGTTTGTTAAACTACTTTGCTAAAAAAAAAACCTTTATTCCACAAAACCAGTTATGGCCACAAGAAATTTGCATGTATTTTGTAGAATTTTTAATTTGTATTTTAGAAATAGGGCGCCAAAACGCAAAAACCAACAAAAACAAAAGTTAAGGAAGTCTAGAATGAAATATACACCAGAAAGTTTGGAAAAAGCATACCATGTAGTTCGCAATGATACCCTTAAAGTTGCAGCAGCAAGCAGGATATACCCAGTTGCCAGATCCACTTTGCGGAGAAGATTATCAGGAACATACCCTCTAGATTTGAAAAGGCATATTGGACTAGAGAGTACCTTGGATAAAGTGTTAGAGCGGGATTACCAATATTAAAAAGAAAATTAATTTCTTCTGTAAAAAAAATTGCTTGATGAATCAGGAAACACTCGACGAAACAATAACAGCTTTACAAATAATAAGCCAGAAGATAAATGATTCTATTCCTTCTTCAAACGGGATCCTGAGCTTTCTGAAAAACGAGCAGAACATGTAAATCGGGCCCGAGGGGCAGTAACAGAAGAAAAAATCAGATAGTGCTTTTCTGATGTATATAATTTGTTGCAAATGACTTTTAGATCATCCCAATCGGGTTTTTAATACGTACGAAACCAATGTTTATTTACACCCAAAAGGTGAACTGATGATAATTCCCCGCGGACCACATGTGTATGATGAGTTCAAACATTCCGACAAGGAAAACATTACCTTTTTACCATCTTTTGTGCAGATGCAAGGAACAACTTTTGTGCTCCTACGACACTATACAAACACGAATGAATCAATAGCCTTCCAGAAAGTTCCTAAAAACTGGGAAATCGGTAAGACTGAAAAGGGTTGGACTTCACAAGCATTTTATGAATACATTGCATTTTTCGCAAGAGAACATTGTCGAATGGCCAGTGGTGGTATAATTTCACTGTACTCAAACAGCATATATATAAGACGAGGTTTTTGGCCCTTTAAAAAAAAATGGCAATTCATTGTAAGGGAGTGGCGTTTACATCATAACGGCCAGGAAATTTCTAAATTTGATGTACCGTCACTTTAAGTCAAATAGTGCAGGATCCAAAAATGCCTGCGAATATAAAATCAGGATTTCGAGCTTCTGCAGATAGCGTGGATTGTATCAAAGTGATTTGACGACAAAAGCCTGAAGATTTAGAGAATCAAGAAAGTGTGAATTAAATTGAATGAAAATCTATCCACTTGCAATATATAGAGTCCAAGATCAATCCAGATTTGCTTGAAGATTTTAGAAAAACGAAAGCGGCACAATCAGAATGGCAAGGAGTTTCTGATGCACAACTGCTTTATGATCTTTGGTTAAATACTTCCTTCAAAACTCCTGCAAAAGACTGAACTCAGACCAACTATAACACCAGTTACACTAACATCTTAAAAACTTAAAAACGGTTTGTTCATTTTTCGCCTTGATTACTAATCCTTCCCTGCACTCCCAAAGACTCCCATGGTTTGGTTGTCAACAACAGCGAATGCGCCCTCTATAATGCCAGCCTTACTAGGGGCGGCGTCCAGCAAAGAGTGAATAATTCACTTTCTGTCCAATGACATTTCGTCACAGAGAGAGAGAGAAATAACTGCCCTCCTAAACGCATACAGAATAATATTACCAAAAATGCGATGATCTTTCACGAAATTTTAAAAAATTTGCTCAATAAGGCAGATAGTTATTTTATTTTTTTGTTTTAATACTTATAAAGAAAAAACACGAAAAAAAATCGAATCTCGCCCATAATTGTGTCTTATCTCTTATGTCTCTTTTTGGCTTGGTTATACAGAGAAAGAGAGACTTCAACCGTGCATTTAGATTTTTTTAGCCCTGCTAATCAATAAAAGACAGGTAATGGAAAAATGCTCAGGTTCAAAAGCACGCGAAAGTTAGAGCTAATCTAAAAATTGTCGTATTTGTATTTATCTATTAATTGAAGTTACTTGTTAAATATACTTTTATTATTACTTTGTACTCAATTGTTTTATTTAAGAATGGATTATAAATTATTAATTGAAACACAAGTGGATTCGGTGCAAGCCAGACCAAATTAACTTAAGAGATTTTGACATATTGGTATTTATCAATTTTTAACATCTAACTAATAAGGTAAATAATTAGTATGTATAATATTATGAATTTTGTATGTCACTTTTTGACAAAAGTTGTATTTTACAAGATGTATTAGTTTCTTTGAGCTAAATAAATGATTACTAACTAACTAAAAATTCGATTTGGACGTTTACGTAAAGTAAGATCACGTAAGTGATTCCCACTTAAAAATAACTCGGGAAGTTCACATAATGATCCAATTGGTATCTCGCGTTGTACATGGTTATCTCTTCCTGACTTATGTATCCAGAGAGAGAGAGAGAGAGAGACTTCTCAAACTCGCCCAATAAATACAGTGAACCAACGTCGGTTACGAGGGTAAATTTAAAAAGAAAGCAAAATTTATTCCTCAAAAAAACTAAAATTAGGTCAAATGGATGAGCGCAAAACAGCTTTCTTGTTTTCTACCAGAAATACATTTTTTTCTATCAGGAAAAACAAAAGTTACAAAAGTTACCTAATCAAATCCCAATTTTCCATATGGTTAAATAAATTAGAAGAAATCCCCATAAGCTCAGCACATATTTCTAAGTTGTACTTACATAGTCAAATAAACCAAGGTTTGTCATAAACTAAAAAAAAACCCTAACTTTAAGGAATTTTTGTAGGTCAAAGATAAGTAACTGGTTACCCAGGGCGAAACATCGTTAATTCATTTCTCTTTTCGCTTTGATCTTTTGTGTGTTCCTTGTGGAATACTCATCCAAGTTTGAATTTTCGTTATTTCCACCCAAGATCTTTTGATCTTTTGTTTTTTAGTTTCTTTTCGGTTGAAGTAACTGATTTGGAGGTTTTTTTAACTTCTTCTTTGTTTTAATTGCCTTAGGAGCAGAATCCTACTGGAAATATTAACACGCCAGGACGAATTCGTATTAGGTAACTTGGATAAGTAAGTACCAGTGCGGAACGCTGCCTATTTGTGAGTGGTTCAAGGTTGGAAATCTAAGTGTATGATGGTGTTTAATGATGTATAGTGGAGGGTGACCAGTGAAACTACTGATGAGCCCACGCTGGTTACCCAGGGCGAAACATCGTTAATTCATTTCTCTTTTCGCTTTGATCTTTTGTGTGTTCCTTGTGGAATACTCATCCAAGTTTGAATTTTCGTTATTTCCACCCAAGATCTTTTGATCTTTTGTTTTTTAGTTTCTTTTCGGTTGAAGTAACTGATTTGGAGGTTTTTTAACTTCTTCTTTGTTTTAATTGCCTTAGGAGCAGAATCCTACTGGAAATATTAACACGCCAGGACGAATTCGTATTAGGTAACTTGGATAAGTAAGTACCAGTGCGGAACGCTGCCTATTTGTGAGTGGTTCAAGGTTGGAAATCTAAGTGTATGATGGTGTTTAATGATGTATAGTGGAGGGTGACCAGTGAAACTACTGATGAGCCCACGCTGGTTACCCAGGGCGAAACATCGTTAATTCATTTCTCTTTTCGCTTTGATCTTTTGTGTGTTCCTTGTGGAATACTCATCCAAGTTTGAATTTTCGTTATTTCCACCCAAGATCTTTTGATCTTTTGTTTTTTAAGTAACTTGGAGTTAAGATGTAAAACAAAAAAGTTCTTAAATTTTAAGGATTTCTTTTGGTCATTAATAAAAAATTTTGACAAGCGATGTTAACCAAAAAATGCCCAAAATAAGCCAGGACCTCATAGTAGAATGTCAATTTAACTTTACCATCAATTTTATAAATTTGAATCACGTTTTTCAGGGTCATCGAAGGCTTAAAATATATTTTTTTAAATTTTTATACCCAAATTATTTAAAATTGACTATAATCATGACCTAATACCTATTATGCCAAAAAAGTTAGTCCTTATCCAAAATGACGTTTTTTTACCTTAACTTGCATTTTTGAAGGTCATTAAAGGTCATAGCGACTTGAAAGACATTTTTAAGTTTGTCGAACCCAAAATACATAAAATCGACTATAATCAATACCCAACAACCATAAGAAAAAAATTAATAAATTTTTGGCTGCAGTTTTGAAAAAATGACGGTTTGAGTCTTACTGAACTTTTTTTTTCGGTCTACTCGGGTCAAATCAATTAAAATGTGCTTCTTAACAATCGTACCAAATTTTATGCTTGTAGAACAATTTGGCACTTTTTCATAAAATTCTGCTCCTAGGAAACGGCCTATTACTATTCAATGTTCAAATAAGGCTTACAATCTTGTAACCTAGTCAGCCTCCTTTGATCAACTGGTTCAGAACACATAGGACAGGAATCTTCCGATTGCATAATTCTAAAAAGAAAGTAGGGTATCTTTAGACCGTTCTTTTTGCTACTTTATTATTCTTATCGTTATTCTGTGACAACGCAGAATAACGCGCTGTATTTACAAAAGATAAAAGTTGTGCTTATTGTTATTTTGTATATTTATTTTCATTCGTCACATACACACATTATGATGAAGTTGAACGTAGCCGCAATATTTTTTAGGACAAAGTTAACGATAAGATTAACTATAACAGCTGCTAAGTAGTAGAGAATGGGCGGTGCGAAGTCTGGCAAGTAGGCCACCCTGGGCTCTTTCTGCTCTACCCCGAGCTATCCAAGCAACAATTATTATAGTCAACTTTACTGGTGCCATTGTCATTGCTACCAAAAATGGATTAATTTCCTACAAAAAACTATTTATAGGAAAAATGTCATTATTGTCACTTAGTGTGGTCACTATTATGGTTAAAAAATTACCAGTGTCGTAAAAATATAAAGTTATACGCGAAAGTAATGTATTCCACTATACAAAGTGATTCACGACGAAATTCAAATATTTTAATGGTAAGTATTACAGGCCAGGGGTAACTCATATCCAATGCCAAAATTTTTTTTTAGTCTTTTTGTCAAATATACAGTGTGATTTATGAAAATATTGCAAAAATAAAAACCGATATATCTAGGAAACCAATAAACGTAATGACTTTAAATTTGGCACACATAAAGGGCCCCAAAAGACACTTCTACCAATGTTTAAAAAAAATCCAGGCCCGGACTAAAAAAAATTAGTATTATATATTTTTATTAAAAACAACACCCTGTATACTGCAATTTGCAAATTTTGGTATTACCACATAAAAGCTAAAGAATGGTGCTCTAATGCCCTTAGATTGTATTTAACGCGTTAAGTCTCAGTTTTTTATAAAAAAAATAAAACAATCCAAATTTAAATCCTGAGATATTACGGTTTCAAACAATATCACATTTTAAATTAGTAAAAACGTATCTTTAGGTTAAAACCAATTTAGGCATAAATAAATCAACACCTTGATCAACACCCACCCTACACAAGCAAAAAACAGGCTGGTACAGGGCCGGATTAATATTTTTTAATTTATTAATAAACTCTTTTTTTAATTTGAAATTCGTTTTAGGAATTGACTTGAAGTCGTAGTCAAATGATTAAAATTTCATGCTCGGACTAATATTTATTTCATTTTATTTGTCCTTATTGGAAAACAACATTTTTTTATACTTCATCTGGAGATTTTGATATCAAAACATACAAGGCAAAGGATGTTGCTATAAGTATTTTTTAAATTGATCATCATCTACAAAACCGTCAAAAGATTACAACCACGGGATAATTTACAGGGTGATCTACCATAAATGGTACCGCAACTTTTCTTTGTTATTAGGCAGTGTTTGGTACAAAAGCTGTATAACTTTTTCCAGACTTTTAGAATATGTATGCCAAAGTTGGCAAGTGTCATTGCAATGTCAAATTTTGATATAGGTTTTCTTATTTTAAATAAAACATCCTATATTTTATCGAATTTTTAAATTCCTGGTTTTCTTCTGATTTTAAAAACTTATAGCATGCATATTAAGGGAGAAAAATGGCGGTGGCATTTATGGTAGATCACCCCCAATGAGCATTTTCAGAAACCTCTGGTGACAAAAATTTACATAATTATTATAAAGAGGGTTCCATTAATGGCCTAGGGTATTTAGAGGTTTCCTACAGGAATTGAGTTTGTAATTTGTTTTATTAAAGGTTCTAAATTGATGGTACCCTAAGGTAACATAAAACTAGCGTTAACAATATTTCCACGGACATCTTTATAAAAATTAAAGTCATCGGTAACAAATGTTATATAAATTGGTGTTAACAATGTTTCCACCAACATATTTATAAAAATATTAGTCATCAGTGACAAAAGTTATATAAATTGGTTTCTGAAATCTCTTTGTTAACCCATCTATAAAACCGTAAGTAACTATCAATTAAAGATATATAGATTGGTTTTTAAAATGTTGCTATCAACTTAATTAACCAACAACAAAGAGACACTTATAAAAACTTGGGAACTCACACACAATAATTATAAAATTGGTGCCTGTAATATTTTTATGAACTCATTCATAAACCTTTTTTGCCCATTCTTTCTATAATGTTTTTATTAATTTCTTTTTATAGTGGTTATAATACCACTGTTTTTACAACAAAAAAACGATTTTAATTTATAACAAAACAAACAAGATTTTTTAGGTTAATTTTGTGACATCAAAAGGCTCGTTTTTGCGACTTTAAAAGGTGCGTTTTTGCGACATCAAAAGGTGCGTTTTTGCGAGATACCATACCATCATTATCTGGTTTTAATTACATCAATCTGAGAGAGATAAGAGATCCAAATCTTCTTAAGATCGTTTTCGATGACAGATATCGGGATCGAATGCATTCTACACGTGATTCCGACCAGCGTTTCCCATGCGCGGCCACCCTGACTCAAAAAAATCATCACGTGGAGCGACATGAACTTGAGCCCACGCATAAGAAACCCATAGATGGGAACCGGGTTTTAGAAAAAGAGAACAATTTAGTAACCGTGTTAAGTTCGCAAAAATGCACCGTGAAACTTCGAGTGCATACAGTGCGCACGACTGGTCGGCGGCAACTGTGAACACATAACCTTACCACGCGACGGAACGCAGCCTCAAGGTTCGTTTCTGCGAGTTTGACATAGTTACTATTATCCTCTTTTTCTACATACATTCGTCTGAGAGAGATCCAGCATACCAGGGAAATACCTGCCTGTACACCCTTCGACCCCGCAATCTAACTATCTTCTTAAGATAGTTACCTCTGACAGTTATACGGGGTTGAAGGTTGTGCAGGCGGGTATTTCCGGTATGTGTAGTATGCTGGATCTCTCTCAGACGAATACATTTAGGAAAAGAGAACAACGGTAACTATGTTAAGCTCGCAGAAACGGACCTTCAGTGTTCACACTGGTATAATTGTATTGTTTTTTTTTATAGAATTGTCGGAAATTTTCGCCATTTTGGATTCCAACAATAGGTTTTTGACCAAAATAAAAACGTTATTTATGGGGTTTCAACATGTGTTTTAGGGTTAAGAACAAAATACAAAATTCAATATTTCTCGCAGAAAGCAAAAAACATATGTGAAAAAAAAGTATTATTTAAATGAATATTTTTTTCCCGTTTTCTCAAGTATTTTTGGAGCCCATGAAAAATTTTGTGAGTGTATTCGAAAACTATACAGTACACACGGAACCGCAGCTGATTATCAGAGTAGGATGACTGGGAAAACAGCTTTTATTTAATAAATATTCATATTCCTGCTTCAACTTATCTCACTTCCATTTTAATTTATTTTAGAAGATTGGTAAACACCATTTTATAAATTTTTTATTTTAAAAAGAAAAAGAATAATACATAACAAGCAAAGGGAAGAGAGATGGAAAATTTATATTTCTAAATCGATAAAAACCTTTAATTTGTTATGTAGTGTCGTTAGAACAGTTGTAAAACCTTTTTATAATAATATCTAGACTTGAGGGTTCATAAGGAATTTTTATAAAATCTATGTTGTTTTTCTATCCATTACTATGTACCATAAATTTTTATAAGGTGTTGGTCAGTTGTTTTTCAAGTCTTTTTTACTCATTTAAGAGATATATTGGAGTTATAAAATTATCACCAACACTAAATAATATAACTTTTGGTTATTTTATGAAGGTTTTATATTATTTGCTGTAACTTCTATATAGACAAAAATGCTCATTGGGCCCTGTACATTATCCCCTGGTTGTAATCTTGGGATGGTTTTGTAGATGATAATCAATTTAATATTGTGTGATACAAAAATCTTCAAATGAAGTACAAAAAAATTGGTGCTAGAAAGCACGAATAGTCTACCAGCCGCCGTAGCGCAGTGGGCAGCGTATCTGACTGCCGCACGGAAGGTTCCGGGTTCGAATCCCAGGTAGGTGCCTGGATATTTTGGGTTTGTCTTTAACTTTAGCTGAAACTGGGCATTGATCCTATAATGGATGGAAAGTCCCAGCAAAAAAAAAAATCAATTATTTTATGTCGAAAGGAAATCAAAATATCTCGAAAACTGTAGCTTTGAAAGATTGGAACTCTATAACAAAATTTTTGATTGATTTTAAAGTTATGATTTTTTTATATATTTTAATGTTTTTTTCAAATAACTCGGAAACTAAAGCTCCCACGAATTTTAACTTCATAACAAAATTTGTAGTTCATATTAATGGAAACTTAAATCTGAAAATCGTATATCGCTACTTGCTTTTATTCCAAAGTTACAATTTTTTACAATATTTTATCCACCTTTTCCCCCTTTCAACCCCCCTCCACTCTACCCAAAAATTAATCAGTTCATGGTCAGCCGATAGAGGATTTTTGTAGCAAATTTTGTTAAAATCGATTAAGGCGTTCTTGAGTTATCGTGTATAAAGACAGACAACAGACCGACAGACAATTTTTTTCGATTCAGGTGTTTTGGAACCTTAATAACTCATTTTTGATAAAATTAAGAAAAGTCAAAATTTCACGATTTTAATAATACCCCAGACCATATGGGTATGTTGGACTAAAAATTATGTTTATCAATAAGAAGAAATAACACCAAATAAATATTAGTCCGGGCCTGAAATTTTAATAATTTGACTAAGACTTCAACTCAATTCAGAAAACGGATTTCAAATTAAAATAGAGTTTATTAACAAATTAAAAGTATGTGTTTGTATATTTTATAAAAATAAATTATATTAATCCAGCCCTGTACCAGCCTGTTTTTTGCTTGGGTAGGGTGGGTGTTGATCGAGGTGTTGATTTATTTATGCCTAAATTAGTTTTAACCGAAAAATACGTTTTTAGTAATTTAAAACGATATATTATTTGTAACCCTAATATCTCAAGATTGGCATTTGGATAGTTTTATTTTTTTTTATAAAAAAAAAACTGAGACTTAACGCGTTAAATACAATCTAAGGATATTATAGCACCATCCTTTAGCTTTTATGTGGTAATACCAAAATTTGCAAATTGCAGTATACAGGGTGTTGTTTTTAACAAAAATATATAATACTAATTTTTTTTAGTCCGGGCCTGGAATTTTATTTTTTTAAAAACGGCTATTGGTTTCCGAGATATGTCCGTTTTTATTTGTGCAATATTTTCATAAATCACATTGTATATTTGACAAAAAGACCAAAAAAAAATTTTGCATTAGATATGAGTTGTCCCTGGCCTGTAATACTTAACATTAAAATATTTGCATTTCGTCGTGAATCACCCTGTATAACTATATATCATTACTAGAAGCACGAAAAAACTTTACAGTCCGAGGCTTACTTCATAGTTGTCACATTTAATTTCTTTAATATTACTTTTACGAGGTAACGACTCTACTGACATTAATTTGGTTGCAATTCAGTAGCCCCTACTCAATACAAAACTACAAAGTTATGGAGTCTACACGGTCGCCTATCTACCACGCAGTAAGAAATAAATGTGCATATATTGGAAAAACGTTGCCTATGAGTTATCGCCACTTTGCTGGCATTGTAAATCAACTGGATGGAATACCAATAAAAGAAAAAGTATTAATATTTAGTTAATAAAACATACTAAAACTGAAAAGCCATTTAATTTGGAAATTATAACCTCAAATATTTACGATTTTTTTTTATGAACATTTTAGATAAAACTAGGTCAAAACTGTTAGTCGCACGTTTTTTTATAAAAAAAATCAGAATTTTTAATCAGTAAAGTCCCAAGTAACATTTTTGGTTAAAATTTGGTAAAATATTCCCGAGTTAAGCTACTAATTTTTTCTTATGAAAAACTGGGAGGTCAAAAAAGAGGAAAATTTTCCGCCTTTTTACCAAAGTGGGGACAAAAACCAAGGTAATTTGGTGGGATAAAATACGTAATTAAATTTTTTTTCCTGAAGGTGAATTTGCCCAGAGGACACTTTTTACCAACTTTTGGGACACATGTACACATCTGCATAAATGCTCAACCTAATTTGTGCCCTCTTGTTTGTCTGTGACTAAAGCGCCCTCTACGTGTTAGAATAGAAGATGAAAATATTTTTAAATGAAAATAAAAAGAGAAAAGTAATAATTATGTCCATGGCCTACAACAACTTTGGAAATAAAAAATGGTGTTGAAAAATCACAGTTACATTTTAATCACAGGGATTAAACTACTACTTTAAACTATTAGTGGGAGGAAACCGACATGCGCCGAAAATTTTTTTGTTGAATTGTTTACTTTTACTTCCATAAAATTCAGGCGCACATCGAAACATGCAGTTTTAACAAAAAAATCACCAAAATTATGCTTCGGGAAAACACTGATTAAATATTATTTCCAATTTGTAATCATAATTTAATATTTGGATATGAAACAAGTGTAAGCAAATCATTTTTAACTAATCAAATCTTTATATTCCATATGGTTAAATAAAATAGAATAATTTTTCATAAAGTTCGAACATATTTTTAGGTTGTACTTATTTGGTGAAAAAGCAACATTTTTGTCCTAAAACTTATTTAAAAAAACCCTAACTTTGAGGAATAACTGCAGGTCAAAAATAAGTAACTCAGTTTTAAACCAAAAAAGTTCTTAGCATTAAGGGATTTCTTCCCGACATTATTAAAAACTTTTGACAAGCAATGTTGACGAAGAAATGCCCAAACAAGGCGGGGACCTCAGAGTAGAATCTCAAGTCAAGTTTACCATCAATTTACCTTCTCTTTTAATTTTATATTCAAAACAACTTTGAAGACATGATACGAGGAAAATAATTCGAAAAATATCCTAAAAGAAAACCTTTAAAATGTCGTGTATATAATGACCGTTTCTTAAGGTTATTTGTTCCAATTTAAAACTTATTTTCAAACCTCAAACTACAAAGTAATTTTCTGAAGGAAAACGTGGTATGTTTTAACTTAGGATTGGTAATCTTAACCTTCCAACTTCCCAATATGCCCTAAAACGTTACTTGGGGTTCTATGCGTTTATAAATTTAAGATGTTGTGACTTCAGAAAACTGGTTAATAAATTGATTATTAGATATAGGTTATAATATAGATAATAAATAACTCTTATATCAACATAACTCTTATATTAAAAGTAATCATTACCGTCGCGATGTAGTTGTATAACCGTTCCAAAACTGGTGAATATCTCGAGGTATAGTAGTAGTAAAACCGTCGGCGTGATATGACGCCACAACTCTATTACGGATAGGTCGTGGAGACGGTCACCACATCGCGACTGATTTTGTTGCTTAGGTAGCCCCTACTACAAGTCAGGCTGTCCTGGTCTTGCTGTTCTTTTTGCAAAGTCCAGTATTTTGTCCCACTTGAGCATATGCAGGTCCTTTGCGTCCACGATCGGGGAGCCGAACACTTGGTGCAGACCAGGCAAATCGAGTCATTTTCGACCGCGATCTGGATCGTTCTTCCTTAGTCGATTGTGACATGTTTTGACTCCTGTCAGCAAACTAGCATCCTTTCGCGATTTCTCAGTAGCCATTTTTGTCTGGCCGGGTCTGGGCCCAACAGCCCCTAAATTACATACATGTTCATAAACCCTCTATAAAAAAAATAGCGGCAACAAAAATATTTTATTTAAAAATATGGTCAAGCAGTATGCGAAAAAAAAAAGGTTTGTCAAAAAAAGAAGTAATAAACATGCAATTCAGTAGCATGCTCTTACTTCTTTTTTTGACAAACCTTTTTTTTCGCATACTGCTTGAACATGTTTCTAAATAAAATATTTTTGTTGCCGCTATTTTTTATAGAGAGTTTATGAACATGTACTTTAGGAGCTGTTGGGCCCAGACGCGGCCAGACAAAAATGGCTACTGGGGAGATCGCGAAAGGATGCTGGTTTGCTGACTAAGGAAGCACGACCCAGGTCGCGGTCGAAAATTACTCGATTTGCCTGGTCTGCACCAAGTATTCGGCTCCCGCAAGATCAAAGTATAGTTTACATTTAAAAATAAAATATTCTCTTTATTGGTTAAAAAATATATCACGTTAGTATTATTAAATATTCTTAGTTAAGAGACAAACTGGTTTTCTTAAGTATAAAATATTTTTGTTTTTTGGGCGTAATTTTATTAAGCAGGAATTTCCAAGTTTAAAATTTTTGATTCTTTGAATGTTTTTGGTGAAAAAAATGAGACAGGGAGGGGGGGGGGTACAATTTGTAGACTAATTGATAAAGATTTGTCCTATCGAAATAAAAATTTTTGATAGATTACAAGTCAGAATGATTTTATCAAATATTTAATCTGTAACAAAAACCCTTAGGGCTGACCTGTGTTCGCGAAAATTTCACTTAAATCGGTACGGAGTTTTCGGGGCTACCGTAACACACATCTATCTACCGGGTGTAACAAAGAATAGATACGGTGACTTAGCGCCTTTATTTTTAACGATCAATCGTTAAAAATTATTTTTAACGATTGAATTCTGAAAATCTGGAATTTTACAGAAGTGATAAAAGCTCAAAATTTTAGTCTTATTTTAAAGATAAAGCTTGAATCTAGGGTTCTCTAGTGGTACTAGTCTTGCAGATATATATAATCTTGCAAGCGAAATTTTGCATAAGACAAGGTAAGCTGCCACCAAAGACTATACTCTTTACTTTTAATTTTTAAATGATACACCCTGTCTATTTCATCATATCTGAAGACGTAAAGCCATTTTAAATAGTATACTATACATTATTATGTGTCATTATGACAAGTGTGAAAAAATATATTTTTTTACATTTTAGTTTTTTATTTTATTTTTTGATTGACCTAGAGGCTAAAAGAAATCTTTAAAATAAGGGAAATACTAATAGTTAAAGATTTCATTTGCATTTTTCTACTTTAAGACGAATGAAAACTTTTTGGTAAACCAACTTTTTTTGAAATTACACTATTTTTCTTGACTTGAAAAAATAAAATATTCAAAGTTGTCAAGAAGACGTATAAAATATACAGGGTGCTTTATTTAAAAATCAAAAGTTAACCTTGTTGCCATGCGGAGTGCGATGCATACCTAAGGATGAGGCATCAAGTACTCGGACAACCGAACCTGGATGGAGAAGACCTACGAGCTCTCAAGAGGGCCAATGTACTGGACTTCGTGAAGAGAACAGGAAGGCCCGGAAAGCCCACTACCGTACAAGCGGTACAGGTGGTGGATTAGGGGGCTAGGCTGGGGTAAGGTAAATAGGACCGATTGGGCCTACTTGCCAGGTCTTGCGCCGCCCCCTAGTTACTACTACTACTACTACTGTTGTCATGGAAATCTGCCTAGGTGGAGCAAGGACTTCGAGCAGGCGCTCTTCAGTCAGCTCTGTTTCGGTTGGACCGTCCATGCTGAACACGGTTTTGACCTGGAGCTTCCTGAGCTCCTTGGCCAATTTGTTTACATCAGCGGCGTCCGTAGGCGCCCCTGATGCGTTTCTGTTAACACTTATTGTCTAAACATAATTGTATATTTGTCAACTTACTCAATAAATTCTTTTCTTAAGGCAGGAAAATCGCAGTTCGGGCAAGATGTTAGATCTTCATCAATAATATGGCGACCCTAAAATAACGAAAAAAGTTATAAAAATAAAGAAAACACAGAGGAAAACACAAAACTTAAAAATTTAAAACTGCCATTTTCCCGCACTTTAATCCAGAGGAATCTATCTACGTGAATAATAGTTGTAAATAACTAAATCGAAAATAACGAGGTCTACACTATTTTGAAAAAATTTGGAATGATTTTGACACAAAAAATATTAGTCAGAATTTTTCAGTCAATGAAATAAAAATAAATAGGCCGTAGTTCTTTTAAACTACAAAGATATCCATCATAAAAGAAATTACACTTAATTAAATTAAATTAAAAGGACCGAAAAAATCTTGGAAAAAATCGTGTGTTATTTTTTCACCATTGTGCAGAAAGGCCAGCCCTGAAGGAAGGTAGTCTTTATCCCAAAGGCAGGAAAGAAAGACTACACTGCAGATCCATAAGTTTAACATCCTTTATGATGAAGTGAATGGAAAAGATGGTGGACAGACACGTCCTAGGGGGAGTCCTTGCCGACAATCCTTTCCATAAGAACCAAGAACCAGGACGCCTACATTCAGGGCAGGTCGACCGACACAGCCTTACACGCAGTAGTGCACAAGGCAAAGCACTTCAATTCAAAATGTATTCCCTCGCGGTATTCTTTGACGTAGAGGGAGCTTTCGACAAGGCGAGGGTACAGATCATAACAGCCGCCCTTCAAAAGAAAGGGGCTTAACCCTTCATAATTGAATGGGTAAGATCTGTACTAAAAGAAAGGAAGATACAGGCTAAACTAGGTGAATCCAAGGTACAGGTCGACGCTACGGGAGAATGCCTACAAGGCAGCTGCCTGTCTCCACACTTATGGTGCCTAATTATTGATACTCTTCTGGAAAAGCTAACAAAGGACGAAGGATTCGAAGCCCACGCGTATGCAGATGACGGAGTTGTAAAGTAAAGTAAAGTAAACTAATGCTTTATTTTCCTTTCGACAATTTTACAATTGTATGGAACACGTCACATATGATAAATCTAAATATAAAGATAAAAATTGTAAATTAAATTTACGTAGATGCCTAGTGCCAAATATTAACACTATTTGTTAACATAAGCAATATAACGTAATTGAAAACAACATAAAAACATAAAAGCTTTAATTAGTATTGGTATGTGGAGGTGACAGGGCGCTTCCTAGACACCGTCTGCAGCAGAATGCAACGATCTGTACGAATCATAGAAAACTGATGCCAAAAGAACGACCTCTCTGTTAATCCAGGACAGAAAGAGATGATCCTGTTCACCAAAGAGAAAAATGGAGGGATTCAGAGCACCCATAATGTACGTGAAACCCCTGACTTTGGTCTTAGAGCTAAAGTACTTGGGAGTCACCCTACAGGTGAGGACACCGCATGTTGCCAAAATGACCGAAAAAGTCTGGCAACTGCGTCGGGTGGTAGGTCGGACCTGGTGTATTACACCCAGGAATCTTTACTGGATGTAGACGGCAATACTAAGACCTAGGATCCAATATGAATCCATTGCCTGGTGGCCGGCAGTGGAGAGGACCACTATATCCCAAACGCTCAGAAGCCTGCAAGGGCTCATGTGAAGGGGAATAACCGGCTCCATGAGGACGAAACCAATCCAAGCCCTCGAGACCATTCTGGGACTGCCTCCGCTACCGACTTGGATCAAGAAGGAAGCGATGGCGACCCATCTGCGTCTGTGGGACTCTGGTCAGTGGAGAGGAAGAGGGGAAACCGTTGGATACCTAAGGGTCGCGCAAATGGCCACCAGAAGGATGCCACTTGCGTCCTTTGAGATCAAGGCACCCGAATTCTCTGGAGATTCAATAAGAGGTACAAAGTAGTAATTCCAGATAGGAAATTCTGGCAGAGTGAGAACCTCCACCAACAGTTCGAAAGGAACGCTTTGATATGCTACACCGATGGCTCCAAGTTATCGGAGAGGCAGACAAGAAATTCAAATGAGCTACCCGCTCGGAGAGCAAACTACGGTCTTCCAAGCCGAGGTTTACGCCATTATAATGGCGGCAACACTGGAAGAGGTTCGCAATGGTCTGGAGGAGCATGTGTACATATGCTCCGACAGCCAAGCGACCCTAAAGGCACTTAGTGCGCCAAAAATTGCTAATACTCTTGTGGAAGAGTGCATCGAAGCACTGGAAGCCTTGAGTCAAGATAAGGGAGTTACAGTGATGTGGGTACCGGGACACACGGGAGTGTCGGGCAACGAAAAGGCGGATGAACTCGCTCGACTCGGGGCCAGCACTCAATACGTGGGACCGGAACCACTCTTAGGTACAACAAGGAGACAGATGCCAAGTCGACTCATTAAATAAAGAATTTATCGACGAACCGGACGCGGCCAGACTCAAATGGATCCTGGGAAGGACACGAAAAGATATTGGACTACTGACAGGAATACTGACCGGCCACAACCAAGACAGTAAGCATCTGACTCGCATCGGGATCGGGAATGACTCTATCTGCCAGGCCTGCGGGAGGGCGGAGGAGACATCCCGGCATCTCATTGTGGAGTGAGATGCACACCTAAGGATGAGACATCAGGTCCTCGGACAACCGAATCTGGATGTAGAGGACTTACGAGCTCTCAAATGGGCCAAAGTACAGGACTTCGTAAAAAAAACAAGCGGTACAGGTGGTGGATTAGGGCGCTGGGCTGGGGTAAGGTAAAACGGGACCGATTGTGTCTACTTGCCAGGTCTTGGGCCGCCCCCTGTTTACTACTACTACTACTTCTCACCATTGTTGTGGAAAAACAATACACTACTTTGCCATGTTGTTAATTGGTCCCAACTTAAGGCGGGAAATAGAATTTTTGACGTGACCCAAAAATGTACACTCCGTGGATTTAACCTGACCTGATCTCAATTGCGATGCTCCATTCAATTCAATTCAATTCAACATTTTCAACAGAGACCGTAAGGAGACACTGCATATTGTAATATCAAGCCTTTTTAGAACTACGAGATGTCTTTCAAAACTTTGCATTTTGAGAGATTCCAGGCCAGAGTTTAAGATCGCTTCCCAGACTTTAGGCCGCCATCTGTTTACTAGTACTATGAATAATTTTATGTTGCAAACTATTTTCGCTTTCATATAAATATTGTCATAAGGGTAATTTCCAATAATTACAAAAAGTAATATTTTAATAACATAGTTCAATCCGCGACGTGTTTATGTGTTAAAATCACATACTCTCAAGACAGTTACCTCTGTGCAACGTTTAAGGTTAAACTCGCGATTCAATATCCTAGTGTTTTAATTATTAATTTATTATTAAGTATAAACTTTTCGTATTTTACAATAACTAACTATCCTAACATCCTAGTTCAACGAAAGGTCGGAAGGTCCTGTTGAATGAACTATCAATGTTAGAATAGGTTTATAAAAACGTTTCAGAGAGGTTAGGAGTCAGTTAGTAGTGATTCGATATTTGAGAGTAAAGAATCAACCCAAGACATAAGCCGTTCAACATGATGAAGAAAGTGTGTGTATTTTTAATGTAAGTACTAATTTGTTTATTATTTATTTTATTATTATACAACCATTTATTTAAATGCGTGTATTACTCATACTAGTTGCATAGTTGTGTAGCTCTAAGGAGCGTCACGACAATATCATAAAGTTGGCATTTTTCCGAGCATTTTTCTTATTGCCAGTATTTTCTTAAAATCATGCAATGCATATGGTTGCAGAGATACTTAATATTTTCTTTCTTCATATTTGCATGCATACGCAGTAAAAAAGTTTGCTTACCGTAACAATACAAAAGGGCAAGTTATTTTTGCAATTACTGCAAACCATTTCTGTCTCAGGTAACATTTTGTCACAGTAGGGGCAAGGTGTGCAAGGCTCTGATGGATCACCGCTACTTGTAGAGTCTCCACCTAAAATATCACTTAATATATGTACCTTATTGTATATTAGGTATTTTTGAAATCAGAAAGAAAACGATTAATCAAATTTGCGAAAACATACAAAAGTAACATCGACGCCTAGCTCTGCCTCCTTATTGATTGGCGGCATGACCGGCATCCAAAAAGGCGCTCTTTTGTACCACTTAAGTATGTGAAATTTGACTTTTCTGCCTCTTTCGGTTTTTGAGATATTTAGGGGTCCCAATGAGCATTTTTGTCTATATAAAAGTTACAGCAAATAATATAAAACCTTCATAAAATAACCAAAAGTTATATTATTTAGTGTTGGTGATAATTTTATAACTCTAATATATCTCTTAAATGAGTAAAAAAAACTTGAAAAACAACTGTTCAACACCAGCTTATAAAAATTTATGGTACATAGTAATGGATAGAAAAACAACATATAGATTTTATAAAACTTCCCTCAAGTATAGAGATTATTATAAAAAGGCTGTTCTAACAACACTACATAACAAATTAAAGGTTTTTATGGATTTAGAAATATAAATTTTCCATCTTTCTTCCCTTTGCTTGTTATGTAATATTCTTTTTCTTTTTACAATAAAAAAATTTATAAAATTGTGTCAATCTTCTAAAATAAATAAAAATGAAAGTGAGATAAGCTGAAGCAAGAATATGAATATTTATATACTATAGTCAAATAAAATCTGTTTTTCAAGTCATCCTACTCTGAAAATCAGCTGCGGTCCCCTGTGTACTGTATAGTTTTCGAATACACTCACGTAAATTTCATGGGCTCCAAAAATACTTGAGAAAACGGGGAAAAAAATATTCATTTAAATATCAGTTTTTTTTTTCATACGCGTTTTTTTCTTTCTGGGACAAATATTGAATTTTGTATGTTTTTCTTAACCCTAACAAGCAATATTTCGATTGAAACATATGTTGAAACCCCATAAATAACGTTTTTATTTAGGCCAAAAACCTATTTTTGTAATCCAAAATGGCGAAAATTTCCGACAATTCTATAAAAAAAAAATAATACAACTATACCACTGTTTACCTCGTCAATACTATTTTATGACCCTTTTAAAAAATCATGCTACTTTGAACAAAGGGCTGCAGATGGCGCAGTGTTGAACACTGATGGTCCGTTTCTGCGAGCTTAACATAGTTACCATTGTTCTCTTTTCCTAAATGCATTCCTCAAGAGATCCAGCATACTACACATACCAGGAAAAATACCCGCCTCCACACACTTCAAGCCCGCATAACTGTCAGAGGTAACTATCTCAAGTTAGATTGCGGGGTCGAAGGGTGTACAGGCGAGTATTTTCCAGGGTGTTCACATTAACACGGTTACTATATTGTTCTCTTTTTCTAAAACACGGTTCCCATCTATGCGTTTCTCATTCGTGGGTCCCCCGAATCAAAACACGTATCACGTGGTCTAAGCGAGATTTGCCTATACAAGTTCATGTCGGACCACGTGATGAGTTTTTTGTAAAATGCATTCGATCCCGATATCTATCATCGGCAACCATCTCAAGAAGATTTGGATCTCTTATCTCTCTCAGATTGATGTAATTAAAACAACATAATAATGGTATGGTATCTCGCAAAAACGCGCCTTTTGATGTCGCAAAACGCTCCTTTTGATGTCGCAAAATCGCGCCTTTTGATGTCACAAAATTAACCTTAAAAAATCTTGTTTTTTTTTGTTATTATAATTGCCAAAATAAATTAATATTGTTTTTTTTTTGTTCTAAAAACAGTTGTATTATAATCACTATATAAAGAAATTAATAACAACATTATAGAAAAAACCTTATGGGCAAAAAAGGTTTATGAATGAGTTCATAAGAATATTACAGACACCAATTTATATAAGTATTGTGTGTGAGTTCCCAAGTTTTTATAAGTGTCTTTCGAAATATTTTCACTCTCATCTTATATAAATTTGTTGTTGGTTAATTAAGTTTTATAAGTGGGTTGATAGCAACATTTTAAAAACCAATCTATTATATATCTTTAATTGATAGTTACTTACGGTTTTATAGGTGGGTTGACAGAAAGATTTCAAACACCAATTTATATAACTTTTGTCACTGATGACTTATATTTTTATAAATATGTTGGTGGAAACATTGTTAACACCAATTTATATAACATTTGTTACCGATGACTTTAATTTTTATAAAGATGTCCGTGGAAATATTGTTAACGCCAGTTTTATGTTACTTTAGGGTACCATCAATTTAGAGCCTTTAATAAAACAAATATACAAACTCAATTCTTGTAGGAAACTTCTAAATACCCTAGGGTATCAATGGAACCCTCTTTATAATTTTTATATAAATATCTGTCACCAGAAGTTTCTGAAAATGCTCATTGGGGTATAGTCACTTCTCGGACACTCTGTGTAGAATGGGCTTTAAAATCTGGACTATTTTTATCTTCGATTACCTGTTTTGTGTTCCGTAACCGTCCATTTTTTATAAATTTTAGCTTTTTATAAAGGAGAACACTTTAGTATTTTTTACAAACACGTCAAATTTAAAAAAAAAATAAAAAAAGGTTTTTTTTTTAAAAAAAAGAGAATACATTTTTATTTGACCGTCCCGTAATTTTGAAATATATAAATTTTATGTTAACGAGGTAACAGTAATAAAATTCGGTTCATTTAAACAATAGTTAAGTTAGCTTGACGTTATTTTTATAGGGCCCCAACAAAAACTAAATGACTTTTTTAGTAAAAATTGCATTAATATTAAAAAAATTGTTCATTTATTCTTTATTTTGTCAGTTCCGAGCCATGTAGTTTTTCTTACTGTCTTTTCCATTTCTAGGCGGTTTTCGCACGACGGCCTCGATTTTTTTGGAATATTTTGGATCGATATCTTTCCTAAACTCTGGATTCATTAGAGTAGTGGCATATTTAAAAGCAGCATGCCTCAAACCTGCTCTATGACACTCTATAACGGTGGAAGTTAAAATTGGAACCACATCTAAAAGAACACCATTTAATGAAAAATATTTAAAGTAGCGATTATACAGGGTGTTCTACAACTTATGTCGGAAACTTTTAGAGCGTATTAAGAGGCCTGAAAGTAATACAAAAATATATAAAAAAAAAACGATCCCGCCGTTTTCAAAAGCCTCTTCACAAATGTTTCAATTAGGGAACATTTTTCCAAGACATGGCTTTACCATTAAAAGTATAAGTTGCATATATCCCAAGTAGCATTTATCAGTCTTCCAACCTAATCTGTCATAAAGTGACGTCGTATTAGGTACAAAATAAAGTTGTCTACTAGTAAGTCAAACGACAAACGTCTTTTGTAATAAAATCCGACATTTACGTAGTCCGGTACGCATATACGAACCTTAAACAACGTCAAAATAGGCAACGTAATTTGTACAAATATTTGCCCAGACGGATTCACGTCAGTTTACGTTTCAAAGCAGACTGTTTTAACGCCTATACCTAAATCGATCACGAAACATCGTAGGCCTTGTTACCTTAATCGATGTCGCATTTCAGGGCCCTTATTTGGATACCTACCAAAAAAGGAACGAAGAAAAAGAAGGATACTTAACCTACAATTTTGCATCTGGGACATCAAATGGCACAATTTGTTGGCTTGCTGCCAATCAAAAATTTGATGGACCTTCAGCTCGCACTTATATTTCTTCCAGTCCACTTTATCTGGAGCATTAGTGGGGTCACACTAATATTGTTTTATGTCACTTTTTTTGATGGGGAACCAACAATTGTTATCCTTCTCCCACATCTGCGAGACAGGTTCGAGCTCATTCAGTGCTTTAATAAATACAATCTTAAAATAATCCATGTTTTTAAGGAAAAAACAAGGAAAATCGGAAAATATTTTCCTAGGTAATGTTCAGCTGAACTATCTTTCTTCTTTTAAGTCAGTTTTGGTTACATGGCCAACGAAGAATGGAGGCGGATTCCGAACGTTTGCACATATTACGTAGTTTAACGTTGGCTACTTAGATTTGGATAAAATTAGTGCTGCAAATCGGTGTCCTTGTCCAAATAGGTGATAAATTGGTATATCAGCCCCAATTCGGCCATTTTGGAGTTGCAAGTCATTATTGACAACAATTTTTTTGTTTTTCTTGAAAAAAAAACAATAAAAGAGACTTAATAATGCCTTAAAGATGCGTTTAGTATTATTCTTGAGTGATTTAATAATTAGAACCGAAATAGTCCTTTAAAAAAATATATTTTTTTAGATATTTTTGGAAAGGGGGGAGATATTTTTCGCTCCATCTTGACGAACTTTGTCAGTAAAGTGACCCTCGCAGAAATATTTCGCTCTAGATTACTCGGTAAAGTGCCCTTTTTAATAACATTACTTTTATTGTTAATGAAATAAAAAGGTGGCCATTTATTTTTGTGAGTTATAATTCGTTAATATATATTTCATCTAAAATTTACTAAACAAGTACCACATTAGGTAATCAGTTAAATAATATAAAATTACGTAAGCTGGCGGACGTATTATCACGTCGTAGCTAGGTAAACTACTATACAATTGAAGTACAATTAGCGACGACGAGCCGACCCAAATTTGTATTCCCCATTTAGGTCGGATTGGGGTCGTATGAACTGAGATTTGTAGTCCGCTTGCCAACCTCGGGGTTTTTAAGCCAACGAGTAGAGGACGTAGTTTGACGTCCAAATGCTACTTGGGATATAAAGTGACAAAAACCCCTAATCACTGAACATTCTCATGACTAAATAAAGAGGTCAAATAATGACATACCTCTATTAATGTAAGGGGACACAGGAATAAACTCGGTAAGCTTCTGCGGCGGGTTGTTGTGCTTCGTTATAAATTAAAGCTGTATCCAGTAATTCTCTGTTTAATTTTCGAAGAAATGAATAGTTGTATTTAATTAAAAAAAAAACAAAATCATTAAAAAAACTTATACTCCGCACCACAACGCGACGTGACATTCAAAACTGAATCAGCTACTATTGTATAGTTTGTTTACTTTCTGTGGTACGATACGAAAATAAAAGCGGGGCGGCAACGCACTTGCTTACTTGATGATTATTTCTTGTTAGGTACTTTGTTTATAAGCTTCAATCTACAGTCGAAGGCAAAGAAAATGTTTTCCACATTTTTGGTTATTTTTTTTGCGAAAACTTTTGAACAAATTTAAGCGAAATGAATCGTCATTTCAAACACCGACCAGTTTATTTTCAAACATAAGTTGTGAAACACCCTGTATACAATTGTTTTGATAATAAATATCAAATTGATTTCTAAAAAAAACGTTTTAGTGAAACAGAAAGGATAAAATCTAAATTTCTATCTAAAAATCAGTACCGAGTGTCTAGTTAACGCCCTGTTAAATTGTTTAATATAAGAGATCGAAGTTTTGTAATTTTCTCTAAGATTTACCAGTCAAAGTTTATATGTTTAAATGAAACACCCTATACATTATTGATTTTTAATCGGCCTATCCTTCTTACATTTTTTGATGAAAGTATTGAAAAAAAATGGAATTATCTATGTTAACGTGCAAACCGCGTGACGCTAGATGCTACGGTTCGTGAGTTTCAATTTTTCAAAGTTTAATCCCCCCTCCTACCCTTAAAAACTAATCAGCTCTTCGTCTGGTGCCAGAGACTTTTTGTGTCAAATTGGATAAAAATCAGTTAAACGGTTTTTGAGTCATCATGTGACAGACAGACAGACAGACGCCAATAGCATCCATACTATGTATGGATGGCTAAAAATAGTGTTTACAACTCTGGGCGTAAATATTTTTTTAAATTTAATTACTCGCTGGATTCGTTCTTTAAATCCCACGCTTGTACTAAAAAGCACTATTAGCCACTACTTGTAATAGCTATTATTTTATGCTTTTTATTTTTAAAATGTTCAGCAAAGCATTTTTTTAATCACTCGTGATGAACTAAGAAATATGTTAATCTAAAATAAAGTTGTCTAAATAATTTATAAAATTACCAGGGCGCACAAATTTAATTTATTTTTTGATTTAACGAAGCAGTTCACTAAACTGAAAAGTTGCTAATCGATGGCAAAAAACCTTACGATGAATGCCGATCCTTATTTCTTTCTATAAAACCTTGTTAATAGTATACAAGTTTGTTTGTACCGTCTTATTACAAATAAGACAGAGATGCATGAACTGCGAAATGAACGCGAACGTACAGTTTATATTTACAGCTTAAAACATTACGAACAATGGAAAAAAGTCACTGTCAGTTTTTAGGCTATATCGTTCGACAAACGTCTACAGAAAGAAGTGTGCACTGCACACTACAAACGTGCTTATACCTTATATTAGTGAGGCTTTATAGAAGAATATCGACATTTATCGTAGAGTTTTCTTTTTGACATCTATTAAGCTCAACTTGTTATTTGGTGAACTGGTTCTTTAAGGGATCTGGGACTGTTTTATGTAAAAATAAAGCAATTTTTTTTTATCTAAACCTCCTCTCAGCTTTTAACCAGCTCGTAATCAAAGGACGTTCGGCGATTCTCCCGTGAAGTCATTCGCTTAGCAAGAAGGTTTGGCCCAGAATGTACATCTTAACGTATCGTTGCAAACGAAGTGTAAAATAAATTAAACAAAAAAAAATACTTACGAGAAGGAAACTTCGAAATGTTATTGGCGACTCTAATAAGCATTCTGGCACCTTTCATATGATCGCCTCTTCTTACGTGTAGTCGAACTAATATGTAGCTGTGTAGCAGCATTAGATTTGTGTACATTTCGAACGGAATTTTAATACCTAAAATTAACACAAAGTTAGGTAAAAAATTTCAAAGTAGAACTTTTGAGCTTGCTCTAATTTTGACAAAAGCCAACAACTCGCGTTGCTTGACGACGAAAGTTGTTTAAATTCGCTGGATGTGGTTGCTTATGCTATGCTTCAAAGGTCAGGTACAGTCCTATTTTACCCTGATGAATTTTAGCAAGGATGAAACATGCTTGCAGGTTTCTGGACCATCCATTACATCTTCGAGGCCTGGTCGTAATGAATTGAAAAGCACAACCCCATACAAAATTTAATGTACTTGGATGACTGAAGCCGATATAGCAGACATAAATATACAATTTAAACTCAAAAAAAGCCACTAGTCATGATAAAATCTCAGTAAGAATTATAAAAACAGTTAAGGATCAATTAATTCCAACTTTAAAACATTTATTTATTTTATCTTTTAAAACTAATTTTTCCTGAAAAATTAAAAATTGCAAAGTTACTCCATTATTTAAAAATGGAGATTTTCACAACCCAAATAATTATGGGCCACTCTCGGTTTTACCAATAATAGCAATAATTTTAGAAAAAATAATGGTAAAAAACTTTTAGATTTTTTAGAAGTTCAAGTTCAAGTTCAAAAGTAGCTTTATTGTCAAAAATTCATAAATTATAGTCAAAGCCATACTTAGCTTAAATTAACATTAAAAATAAAACAGTAAAGTAAAACTACTTAACAGCTATTTGAAAAGAACAAGATATTGTTTGATGGACAGTACGGGTTTCCGAATCCAGGGACACGGAAGCAGTTGCATTGGATATTGTAATAGATATTCAATTAAATATCGATCAAAATGCTAAGGGCTGTTTGCTGTCCCTGGATTTATGTAAAGCATTTGATACTGTCAATCATAATCTTTTACTAAAAATCTTGTGGAATTATGGTGTAAGAGGCAAAATTTATTGTTGGTTTAAAAATTATTTGGAAAATAGGAAACAATATGCCAAATTAATAATAATGTTAAGGTTCGGTACTAGATCCCATTTTATTTTTACTACATATAAATTCGATTTCTAAATTAAACTTAAATGGCAAAATTAAATTAATTATACATTAATTTATTTTGAACAGTTTTTGTTACATAAAATTAAGCATTTTAGAAGACATGAAAATCTTTAAAAAATGGCTTAACTCAAATAAATTAACAATCAATTTTTACAAATCTTCTTACATGTTCCTAAGTAAAAGTCAAATAACATATCAATGTGAACCAATTAAGTTTGAATCCAACCTTATTAAATACAGTAAATGCACAAGATTTTTGGGACTGTTTATAGATGAAAATTTAACATGGAAAAATCATATAGAGTATTTATAATAATCATTATTGCCCCTTATAAGAGTTTTATATAAAATTCGAAATCTTATTCCTTTATCTCATCTTAAAAAAAATTATTATGCCCTTTTTTATTCAAAAATACAATATCTAATATCAATATGGGGTTGTGTAAATTCTTGTGTCATAAATCCTTTTAAAAAATTACAAAACAAAACAATAAAATGTATCCATACATTTTCATTTTTGGAGCCAACTACCAATTTATATGTAGTGAAGACGTGTATTTTTATTCATTCTTTAATAACTGATAAACAAATTTCAAATATTCAACTTGACAAAATCAATATTTTGCATGCACATCAAACAAGGCAATCCAATCCAAACAATGCAGTTTAAAAGTAATATTGGTAAAAAAACAAATTTATATGATGGAATATTGTATTACAACAACTTACCAGAATCAATTAAAAATATATCTACAATCCAAAGGTTTAAAACAAATATAAAGAAATATTTTTTGAACGAATAATGAACTCACTATTTATTTATATATTACATCCAAAAACCTACAAATTAAAGCAGATACTTGTAAAATTAATATTAAAAAAATAATAGTATTCGCTTTTTATTTATTTATATTACATGATTCTTAACTGTTTTATTTATGTTTCTTTATAATTTTAATTTTTTTAAAATCTCTTTTTTTGAGTTAAGAGGTTTCCCTGTAATAAACATTTAAATTTGTTGGGAAATAAATGTTATTCTAAAAAAAAATGTGCGTCCGATGCCACGAACCTTTCTTTTTATTTATTTGTCACGGACAAGAAATCTACTTTTATATTTGTTTAGTTTCCACTTTAGATTTATAGAAGCCAACTTCATATTTTCACGGAATCAAAAGTAAATTTTACCAATGGTTTAAAAAAATAAACTCCAAAATCCTTACCGAAACTACCGATTCACGAAAAAATGAGCCGCCAAAATCGGCCATATTTGATTTATGTCAAGATTTTTTTATTTATTACCAGATTACATTCACATAACATTTGTGCACTTTGATTTGTTTAAAGACTAAAGAGTTGACTTTATCATATTTCACCTTTCCGTGGAATACGCCATTTGACGGAGCAAAAAGCTTGTTCTCTTATAATTATTTTTGGTGTGAAATAATATCTGGTTTTTAAATGTATGAATTGATTATTAAAAACTAACCATTTTGCTTTAATTCTTGATACATAGAAAACAGTACATCGTGGGCGTTCCTATAGTTTCCATTTATTTGTTCTTCGTTGGCTATTATTAGAGCTGATTTTGAAGCCTCTCTATATTGTTTTCTGGCCATATAGAGCCTAAAATATATCAAATATTGCATGTAGTTCACTGTGGATTCATAAAGTTTCCGAAGAAAAATGTTCAAGTGACTTTAAAATTAGAAATTGGGTTAGTTATTTTTTTTTGTTGAACTATTTTTAAGACGTGCATACGTCCTGTGAGGTGATATTTTAAAGTTACCTAAAAAGATACTTGGGATCCTTCGGTAGGCCGTCAGACTCTCCCAACAAAAATTCAATTAAAACTGATGACAAACTTTCGTCGTTCGACGACGCAATGACATCTATAGCTATGGTTATAGCTTCTTTCTCGTTTGAGCTCGATTTAGCAGCATTTAAAAGGTGTTTCATAGCCTAAAATGTATTGTTTTTAAAAATCCAGCAAATTACAATTATGTTGTTTATTATAATGCCAGTAACTTCGCATAAACAAAAAAAAAAGATGGAAAATAATTGTTTGCACTTGTATTGGGGCGGCACTATTCAAATGCGAGGCACTGGATCGCAAAAGGCACCTAATATTTGGGGATGTTGAACTAGACCCAATATCGACTAGGCACTACTCCATTAAGGACCCGTACAAACTTGCACAGGGGACAAAATTAATGGAGTGGTTAGCCTAGGAACCAAGAGGGTGCACAATAAGCCAGTAGGAGCTGCAGTGCAGTGACTGTGGCTTGCCACCAGGCAGGTTGGTGTTACAATCGAGGTTTTAGTTGGTAGGGGATTTCCCGGTAGAGGAGAAATGACTGGCAGGAAAGTAGTTCGGGCGTATGGGGCGGCACGCAGCCTGGCAAGTAGCTTTAGACATCCCTGGGCCCTTCTACTTCTTCTACCTTACCCCGAGCCTGCCCCTATCTTCCACCTACACTACCGGTCTGGCAGTCTGCTCTCTTGCAAAGTCCAATATTTTATCCCATTTAAACACTTGCAGATCTCTGCGTCCAGATTAAGCAATCTGAATACATGACGTGTCGAGATCATGATCCTCACTCTTTTTTTTTTAATTTAAGGTAGGAGCTTTAAGAGGAATTATCAGAAATTTTAGGAGATAGTTTCCAAATTTCAGAAGAAACGCGCGAAATTTTAGACCTTTATGACTACTAAATTAAATACATTTTAGTGCATTGCGATTTTTCTTTTTAATGTTAACTCATTAAATCACTAAAAACTGTAAACAACAAAAACTTACCTACTTGTGAGAATCAAATAAACAAAAAGTAATGCAGCATATATTATAAAACGAAAAAAACTAAATTCTTTTTAATTTTTCTAGTTCCTTTTCAATGCTGGAAATATCAGTGTTCAGAGATAATAGTTATTTTAATGTACTTTCAGGTATGGATTGATTTGGCTTTTTTCGCTTATTATATTTGCTTGTTTGTGATAAAATGTTATAAGTGGTTTCTACTCTTTGCTTTTTCACTTTTATCTGTTATATTATACATTTCTTTCAGTGTCTTCCAGTTTTGGTTTATTTTCTCTTTATTTTTCTTCTGTTTTCTTAAGGATAGTATAGTACTTTCATCAAGTACTTCTCTTCACTCCAAAAGATCTTTATTTACGCTGAATCCGCTCTATGGTGCAGCATTACAGTGTGATACAGTCATAAATGATATTATTACGTACATGAGCAGAGGATATTTTTTTATCTGAAACATATTTGTAGCCCTTTCCAATATACGGGAAAAATATGGACAAAAATTAGAGTATTTAGGTTGGGATATCAATTTTCTCCAAAACAAACTACTGAGAAGAAATTCTATTGCCGCAAGAAGGCTTCTATCGACTTGAACCTCGAATTGAACGTCTTTTTATGATGCTACCAAAGACCTTTTATGCCCGTGTGCACGGATTCGGCTTGACGTGTAAACCTACCTTAACCTTTAGTTTTACTTTGCAATGGTGTGGAATATCATGTAAGTGGCACTTAATCTGCAGTTAAGATAAGCCGCAGAGTTACTTCGGCTTAAGTGCATTTTGAGGTTATGTGAGGTATTTTTTGGTTAAGTTTTTAAACAAAAGCCATTAATTTTGTCAGGTTATAAAATTGCTCCGTTGCCTTAAAACCTTTCTTGCATTAGTGGTCTGTGCTTAAAATGGAACTTCTTTGAGATGACGAAGAAGATGAAGAATTAGACTTTGTGATTAATGGAATACCAAAAAGGATTTTTCAAAGAATGAATTTATTTCAACACTTTGTATGAAGATACCTTTTACAAAAAGTTTAGAATATCCAAAAAAAAATAATGTTTTTAAAACTTTGCACAATACTAAAGACCAACCTTTTTTCTCTAAGCAAATAATTCACCTTTTTTTTCGCAATCTCGTAGCAAAGAAACTCAGAAAGAGGGTTGGGTTGGTCTGATGGTGTAATAATAAATAGTTTCATTTGTTTTATTTGCCTTTTCCTCCATATAATCATATAATAGATCAGGGTGCCCACCAAATTCAGATTTCCATATTCCCTGACTTTTCCAGGTTTTCCCTGACCATTTTTAAAAAAATTCCAAGTATTTTTTTTTATATAAATTGCTTGTCTACGTGAACAAAATTAGCAGGTATTTATACTATCGAGAAAAAAAGCAGATAAATCAGACGAGAAACTTTGTTCGAAACTTTATTTGAAGACAAAAATCACAGGAACAGAATTCGTTAAATCTTAAAAACAAATCAGGTAGTTAAGAGTATTAAAAATAAAATACTAAATTGCATGAAATGTTAATATATATGCACATGTGGAATACGGAAAAACTCAAGACAAAACAAATACAGGAAATATACCGGAAACCAATTACTGAAGAAAAAAAAAAGAACCGCAAAGGGGCTACAGTGTAAATGAGCTCTGGAAGAACATCCAAGAAACAGTCACTAGGGTGGCTAGTCAAGTGATCGACAAAAAGAGAAAACAAAGAAGGAAGTAGTTTGATGTCGACTGTAGTAGAGCGACGGAAAGAAGAAATATGACCAGAAAAAATGCTTCAACACCCAACAGCATTTAATATAGAAGAGTATCACCAACAACAAAGATCTGAAGCATGATATAAAAGAAAAAGAGATTATTATAATAAGAGAAATGGAGGAAAACAGACAAAATAACAGAATAAAAGAATACTTTCAGGGAATAACAAAGCACAAAACATGATAACAACTCAGAACCGAAAACTTCCTCTCAACAAACAACGGACAACTGATAACCAACGAAAGAGAGATCCTAACCACATGGCAGAACTACTTTTGCGAACTACTCAACGAAGAGATAAATACCGATCCTACACCCATAAGCATATAGACCAGATTTCAAACAGGCATTTTTGTGGGCTTTTAAAAACCGATATCCCTGTTAAAAATGTGTTCGGAGGATACAAGGTGCAAGATAAGGGTGGAACAGAGCTACTCTAATTGCTTAAGCAGGGTCGTGACTCTCTTTCACCCCAACTCTTCAACATAGCATTAGAATATGCAATTCGAAAAGCCAAGATTGAGACACCAACGGCTATTTTCCACCAGGAAGGAATCAACCTACTACTGGCCTTCGCAGATGATGTGGTGGACATAATTGGCAACAGCAGGATTAATCTTAAAGACTCCTTGCACCACAATATTTCTGCATCCATAACTGTTTGCCTAATAAGAAAAGATTACAAAAAAGGAGTAGAACCCTTTTTGGCAGTGGAAACAGTTGCTGTGGAGTTTCCTACACTTCCAGACTGATAGTGTATCAGTTTTCTTGATTAACAAAGTCAACTTCCTTTAATTTTTTTTCATCATCCACGTACTTTACATAACCACTGCTCTTAAAATGGCTCAATTCAATATTTTTTAAACAAAGCTTACAACATGCTTGATATTTATTGGTTTTCAAAGCCTGTAGACACTGCCACTCTGGTGGACTTATGGAAGGACTTATCCAGTCTAAATTAGAAACTGTTTTTTCGACATTTTGTATTCTTGCTCCTAAAAAAATTGAAAATTCTCGAAATCTCACATCGCAGTTGCACCCCACATCATTTAAAGGTTAGGAGTAAATACATTTCATTACAAATATTGTCGGATTAGAAAAAACGCGCTACACTACACTTAAAAGTTGTAGCAGAAGAGAGCGCGATGTGTGCTTAGAACAAGGAGAAATAATACCAGGGGATATTTATTATTTCGAAACGAAAACCAAATATGTTCAATAAATACAATCTGCCACCCTGGGCAATAAGTTCACGTCCTACACGTTTTAAAAAGCTTTCCACTCTCTTTTCTCTTGCTTTTGGATTTTAGGTGGACTGTAACTGATTGAGCGCGAAACAGATGAGCAGAAAAGAACTCGCATAATATTTTTTTCCAGGTTTTGTGTACCAATTCCCTGACTTTTGAGGATTTTTTGCTCATTCCCTGACTTTTCCAGGTAGCTCTCAAAATTCCCTGACTTTTCCAGATTTTCCAGGTCAGTGGGAACCTTGTAGATAGAGAGGTGATGGCAGTAAAAAATTAATCATTTAATCTCATTTAAGGTTTATATAGTTTTGATAAAGACACACCAAAGATAACAAAAAAAAAATATTGGCAGACGTCTAGGTGGAGGCTTTTTCTACAGGGAGGCCTTAAAAGAAATTTAAAAGGTACCCGCCTATGGCGGGGCGTTAAAGAGTAGTTAATATGTTTCCAAATATTTGTGATACATCAAAAAGTTTAATACACATTTAATACATCTAAAAGTTTAATTAGTGCTATTATGTCAAGATCCTCACCGAGATAACAAAAAAAAAATGGCGCGCCTCGAGGTGTGGAATTTTTACAGCGCCCTGTAAAAAACGCCACCACCCTGAGAGGTCCAATATTTTTTTTTATCTTGGTGTGTCCGTTAACATAATAGCAATAATCAGAAAAGAGATTAAATAAGTTCATATAGCAATTATTTTCTGCAAGTTTTGGGGCCTCCCACCTACAGTTGTGCAATAATTTTTTTATTATATTGATGGGGCGCTTTACACAATAGCACTAATCAGAGATGAAATGACTTTACAGAACTATTATTTTTTGCAAGTTTTGGGACCTAGGCTTCAAAACTTGCAAAAAATAATTCCTATATGAAGTCATCCTTTTTCTGATTTGTGCTATTATGTTAAGGGCCACACCAAGATAACAAAAAAAATATTTCACACCTCTGGGTGGGGGCGTTTTTTACAGGGAGGCCCAAAAATTTGCAAAAAATAATTTTGAAGCTATATGAAGCAATTTCTTCTCTATTATGATTAGTGCTATTTACTAAACACATACAGACGACTGTTAAACAATTACTCCTCTTGGTACCAAGGCCGGATTTTTTCCGACCTATACTGTAAAGGGAATCTGGATTGTGTTTCGGATAATCAAAACAAGAAGTCGGATATTTCTGAGAAACCTATATTTTCCTGATGAGATCCAACGAGATCGAAACTAGTCGGTCAACTGGAAAACAAGGCGGGACAAACAAAGGAGAAGATTCTTGAATCGTCGTGAATATTTTTTGGATTTGCTTCTCAGTGGGTGTAAGGGTGCACAGAGATTGAACTGTGACCAAAACGCGGAAGGTTTTCTGTTTGGGATTCAATACCTGTCAAGGCAAGAGCCAGAGGAGTAGTTGTTTAACAGTCGTGTGTATGTTTTTGGTAAATTCAGAATAGAAAAGAAATTACTTCATGTAGCAATTATTTTTTGCAAGTTTTGAGGCCTCCTTGTAGAAAACGCTCCCACCCAGAGGTGTAGAATATTTTTTTTGTTATCTTCATGCGGCCCTTAACATAATAGCACTAATCAGAAAAGAGATGAAATGGGTTTATATAGCAATTATTTTTTGCAAGTTTTGAGGCTTTCCTGTAAAAAAAGCCCTCACCCAGAGGTGTGTAATATTTTTTTTGTTAGAGAGAGATGAAATGACTTCATAAAGCTATTATTTTTTGCAAGTTTTAGGGCCTCCCTGTAAAAAAAGCCCCACCACTTAATTAATTCGTATGGATGTAAACTACATGCCACCACCTCTCTATCTATAATTCATCAATAATTTTTTTTAAACGACCTCAAATTTTGTTGTTTTTTGACAGCTGACAGGTAATAATCATGGTCACGACACAAAAAACACAAAAAAATGCAGATAACTGCCACGTTGCCAATAATTTTCTTACTTTTTCCAAGTGGAGCATATTCGGAACTTTTGCAAACCAAGTAAATCTCAAGGGTCACCCTCAGTTCAAGCGGCACTTGAACAAGTGGAAGAAGTAAGGGGAAGTGGTGCACAGGGACATAAATACGCCAACGGACCACGGAATAAACTTACTGTTGAACGGTTGGCGGTCGGGATTCTCATACATTAACAAAAGAAACAGGCCTAGTATGCTTGAAGCAGGCCGGACAAATGAAAATTTCCAATTCTGCAATATTTCTGTTGCATTGAAAAAATGCTTTAAAAACGGTCGATTTTTAATGAGTTTTATTTAAGACAAAATGAAAAATGCTAAAAATTTTACGAGATCTGTAGAATTTTTGCCTGAAATTTTAAGAGATTACTAAAAGAATAGGAGGAGTGGCCACCCTGCGAGATGTCTCCTCCGCCCGACCGCGATTTGAGTCAAGTGCTTCTGAGTCGGTTGTGAAGTGTTGTGATTTCTGCCATCAGACTAATGTCCTTCCGCGATCTCAGGCCATTTTAGTCTGGTCCCGTCCGGGCCCACCAAAGTCTTTAATCTTTCTGCAGCCTGAGTCTCTACTTCAGGTGATTGCCATTACAAAATTTACATTACAAAACTTTTGAGTCGACTCTGCATCTGTCTTTTGGTGGTAACACTGGTATTAATCCAACAGACCAACTGTTTAAAAAAAATGTTATACCTTGTGATATTCTCTAGCATGAAACCAGTATTTCCCAGCTAACAAAAAATGCCTGTTGTTTTCAAAGTGCTGTGCCAAATTCGCAAAATCTTTGGGTCTGATTTCGTCGTCACTAAAGCTGTTCAGCAAAATTTCTCCGTATATTTCCAAATTTCCATTTTTTTTCGCCAATTCGAAAGCGTCTTCGATACACCGAGATAGGACCAGGAAACGAATGGCTGACTTGCTGTCGTTTAAACTTTGGAAAAATCTAAAAAAAAAATTACAAATATTTTTAACATTTCTTTAAATAATTTTTTCTTTACTTGGTGGCAAAAAACTCCAAAGATAGAGAAATAAATATCAACAATTAAAGGTGTGTTGGTGTAAAATTTTTAATTGATAAGCTGCTTTCAACAATTCTTGTAGAGTTCGTATTTGTTCCATCAGGATCATTAAAGTATATATTGGAGATTTTTTTAGCGCTAAAAAATTACAAGACATTTCTACGAGAGAGAGAGAGAGAGAGAGAGGGACAAACATCATAAAATAGATATTTTTGAAACCAAAAACTGCAATTTTTTACATGTGAAATATTTCCAATATTAAAGTTTTCTGATTTTCTGATAAATCTTCGACAATTGAAATATTACAAGCAAAGTTTGAACATAAAACATTTTTTTTGGTTACAGTTGCTTTTGTAAAAGAAAAATTTTCCATTAAATTGCCGATCTCGCCTGTATTTCGTAAAAAGGGGCTATTTACAATTCTATTTTAGTCGTTTATAAAAAAATATACAGATCATATGGAAATGAAATATTAAACCTATCATTAATCAAAATCAGTTAAACCAAAAATTAATGAGAAGTTTATTCATTTATGAACGTCGGAAACTGAAGTTTCAAAAAGAAGTTAGATAGTCGGTTCTCACAAAACACCTGCGATATCCATCAACCCCAAACCAACCCAGCCCAAATAAACGTAATAACTTATATCGTCCTTTACAAATCCTTAACCAAAAAAGGAGGAGGCACAAATAACATGGGCGTTGTAGAAAAGGTCCTCTTGTGGAATGTTTAAATATAAAAAAATCTTTCAAACAACTGGAGGAGCTCTGTAATTTTCATCCAGTTTAAAATTTGACAATTTTTTGTTGTTGAAATTAAGCAAAATGTCAAGTAATTTTGAATTTTTAATTTTTGTAATGCGTCGTTTTTTTACGATTGGTGGACTTAAAGGTCAATCTGATCATTTAGAAAATTAAAAAAACTGTGACAATAAATCTTTGTCAAATTCCAAACTTTGGATGGAAACTACATAGCTCATGCAGCCCATCGGAAAATTTGTCTAATCCCAACGCACATATTATTTTTCCCTCCTCGTTTGTCCTCATAAGGTGTCCCATCTCTTCCCATATACTTACTTTGCAACTAACTTTGCCCCTTCAATACTTTTCGTTTCTTGAACTAATTCAACGGCTATTTCAGGATTGTTTAACTTTTCTAGATGTAACCGAATCACAGAGTCGAGATCTTTGGCTTTTTCGTAAGCTTTCACAGCTTCGTCGTATCTTCCCTCTTTCTCTTTGGCTTTCGCGTACTGGTAATAAATTTTCGTAGAAGTGATGTTCGGTAATAGATCGCCCACTTTCGACCAGTTTTTCAGGAGAATATAATTCGAGGCTGCCCTAAAAATTGTAATCGAATATGGCTTAATATGAAACCCTGTATGGCCCGGTTGTTCAATCAAGGTTCAACTGCGGGTTCAAGTGAACTTGGTTCAAGGATGAACCTGGTTCAGCTTTAATCTCCGGTTGTTCGATCAAAATTTGGGTTCAGATGAGTGAAGTTTAACTGTCCATCTACTTTATTGAAACCAATAATGAACTGGTCACCTGTAATATTTTGTGCAGAATACAACATAATCCGGAATATTTTGTTTTATTTTGTATTGTTTAAAAGAGCGGTTGATTTTATTAAGTTTGCAGTATTTCTTGTTCGATTCTAGCTGGATGGATGAAACTTGAATATAGTAAACAGATTGCTGGAAAGACTCCATACTACAATAAAAAGTATTTGACTAACACCCTGTAAATTTCCACTGGTCTAAAAAAACTAAACATACTTTCTTCGATTTGGCCAATGAGAAACCTCACTAACTCTTTCGTAAAGCGTCACTATATCACTTCCATCTTCCATAAAAAATAATCTGGCCTTGCCTTCTAATATCTCCTTGAATCACCATACTAAAATATTCACAAAGTCTTCATCATCTGTAAGTTGCTCCATTTCATAAAAGTTATGCTTTTTTAATTTTGAAAATCTCCTTTAAACTATAAAAGTATTTTTTTAATCCATATTTCTCTTTTTTAGACAAAAAAAAACTTTTTTTTAGACTGAACTTCCGCTTGAACTCTCAAATATGAGGGTTCAAGTGAACCAGGTTCAAGAGCACGGAAAAATTCCGTTTAAGTTCTAAACTAACATTGAACAACTCACCATTTTCCTTAAACCAGGTTCAAACACTGAACTGGCTTTGAACGGCCATTGAAGAACCGGGCTTTTGTATGACCTTTATTTAATATACTCATAGGGAAGTTATACAATCTTATGGGCAAAACAGTTGACGCTTTTTGGGCCAAATGGGGGTCCAAATCGTTTAATATGCTGGACCCAATAAGTTAATTTAATATAGTTTTTATTTAAAAAATGTTTTATGATATGCTTCAAAAAGTAGCAAGTTTACCCCATAAGGTTGTATAACTTTCCTATAAGTATATTAAATAAAGGTCATACAAAAGCCCAGTTCTACAATGGCCGTTAAAAGGACAAAAAAACACAGGGTGGTCCAATAAGACTGACCACGGGATGGGTGACCCAATAACTGCCACCGCCAGATCTATCTGAGAAACTATGAGCCCTAGAAACTTGGTACAAAAATTTTCTTACAAAAATTGGGGCTTGCCCGAGGGTAAGCCCCAATTTCAGCCTTTCCAAAGCCTATTTATAAGGCCTTAAAACTTTTCCCAAGTAACATTTTCAATTAGCTCAAGTTTTATAAGTTTGGTTACCAGTTCTTATAAAGGTTATAGGGTTTTATTACCAGGTTTCCTGGTTTCATAAAATTACATGAAAGCTTGACAATTTTTATAATAGAAATTATTGTAACCTTGCAACTTTAATATTTATTGGGTTACTAAACACGGTTTTATTAAATTGCTACTACATAACTGCAACAATAATTAAACAGTTATTATAAAACCAGAATCTTTTTTTATAATAGGTCCCCTATGAAACTGATAGTTCGTTAAATTTATAAAGGTTTCATTATAAATTCCATCACTTGTAAATCTACTTCTGCAGCTTCATAGAGATATAACCACCTTTTTTTAATAACACAGGGCTGGTGTAACCAGTCTTTTTCTGGATATGATTTGTTGTCTTCGTCCAACTTCTTGCTGCGTGCTTGAACCTCAGCCCCTTTGCTAAAATTATCTTCAGTGGACACCTCTACGTCTACCCTTCTCAATAGTCTGGACGATTACAAAAATTTTTAATTCGAAACAAACATTGAAAAATGATCCTGTTCTGTTCTGTTTTCTTGAAAAATGGTTGAAAAGCACTGTTTTTTTATGGTGTTAAAATATCTGTCACTCTTCTAAGTCTTCTGCATAGTTTGGGCCAATCGGCCAATTCCTTTAACAGATTTATTAGAGTTTTGGTCACCTGGATTCGTTACAAATCCAGTTAATTTTTAAAAAATATTATTATATTTGTTTAAAATAATAAAAAACTTTTTATATTTTGGTTTTTCATAACAAATATTGCTGTTTTTATAGTATATTCATAATATAGTACAAAAAGAATCAACAAAAAAAAAACGAAAAAATTTTGAATAGAAAACAATTATTTTTTTTATCAAAATAAAACTAATTGCAGGCGCGCGTGTTTTTTAGGTTTTTGACATGTACTTTAAAAATGATTTTACCATCATAATATTCAATCACGGCCTATTTATAATTTGATGTTCTTTTGATCCATGTTTTTTATTACGGATCCATAATTACTTTTTTAGAACCTCAGAACTATTAAAAACATTTTTCTATGCATTTTCTTATAGGGGGCGATGCACTCGGGTTAATTTATTTCGTTTCATAAAGGTTTCAGACACTTTCCTGTAACCTTTACGTCTCCAAATGCGCATAACTAAAGGTAATAATATAAAGGTTGTAAGAAGGTTCTCACAGGCATCTTCTAAGTTTTTAAGGAGTTTATAAGAAACGTGCCACTACCTTTATAAGATCCAGCAGTTAAGGCCAATAAGAGGGTAATAAAGATTTCGGGAAGGTTCTCGTTACTTTTCTATAAAAATTTTAATTAATTGTGGCGGTAACTTGCTCGCAACCTCTATAAAAAATGAAATGTTACTTGGGTTCCCAGATGAATCCGGTGGCCAGTCTTATTGAACCACCCTGTACAGACACACTTATTACCTGTCAAACTGTTCACACTTCTCAAACAACATGGCAGCCTCGGCTGTTTGTCTCTTTTTGTCCAAGATTTCGGCGCAATCTCGTAAAAGTTGTTTATTTTCCAATTCCACGGCAATGCTGATACCATGTCTAAAATTCCCGCAGTGCAAAGTCGTCCTGGCCATGCCAGCTTTGCACAAAAAGGTGTGTGCTTCACTTAGGTTTTCTTGTAGGCCCTTTTCATAATGAATCAAGGCGTCTTGGTAACTTCCTCTAAAGGTTTCAGGAAGAAAAATATGATTAAAGAAAAGAAATAAAAGCCATTTTAAAGTTAATGTTCTACTTTACAAACAGGAACACCATTTGGTCGATATTTGACAGGATTATTTGTTTTATATTTTTCAATAATTTTATGCAGAAATACCTTAAGAAATACAGGTTTGGATATTTTTACAAAAAATACATCGCAAGTTCCATAAAATACAACTATGATTAAATAATGTTGACTATTTCCCAATGAGCATTTTCAGAAACCTCTGGTGACAAAAGTTTATATAATTATTATAAAGAGGGTTCCATTAATGCCCTAGGGTATTTAGAGGTTTCCTACGGGAATTGAGTTTGTATACTTGTTCTATTAGAGGCTCTAAATTGATGGTACCCTAAGGTAACATAAAACTGGCGTTAACAATATTTCCATGGACATCTTTATAAAAATTTAAGTAATCGGTAAAAGATGTTATATAAATTGGTGTTAACAATGTTTCCACTAACATATTTATAAAAATATAAGTCATAAGTGACAAATGTTATATAAATTGATGTTTGAAATCTTTCTGTTAACCCATCTATAAAACCGTAAGTAACTATCAATTAAATATATATAGATTGGTTTTTAAAATATTGCTATCAACCCACTTATAAAAACTTAAGTAACCAACAACAAATTTATATAAGATAAAATTGAAAATATTTCGAGAGAAACTTATAAAAACTTGAGAACTCATAAACAATAATTATATAAATTGGTGCCTGTAATATTCTTATGAACTCATTCATAAACCTTTTTTGCCCATAAGGTTTCTTTCTATAATGTTTTTATTAATTTCTTTATATAGTGGTTACAACACCACTGTTTTTACAACAAAAAAACAATTTTAATTTATTTTGGCAATTATAATAAAACAACAAACAAGATTTTTTTCGTCAGGAGTAAGGTTAATTTTGTGACATCAAAAGGTGCGTTTTTGCGACATCACAAGGCGCGTTTTTGCAAGATACCATACCATCATTATCTGGTTTTAATTACATCAATCAGAGAGAGATAAGAGATCCAAATCTTCTTGAGATAGTTTTCGATGACAGATATCGGGATCGAATGCATTTTACACGCGATTCCGACCAGCGTTTCCCATGCGCGGCCACCCTGACTCAAAAAAATCATCACGTGGAGCGACATGAACTTGTATAGGCAAGTCTCGCTTAGACTACGTGATGCGTGTTTTGATTCGGGGACCCCACGCATAAGAAACCCATAGATGGGAACCGGGGTTTAGAAAAAGAACAACATAGTAACCGTGTTAAGTTCGCAAAAACGCACCGTGAAACTTCTAGTGCATAAGTGCGCAGGGCTGGTCGGCGGCAACTGTGAACACATCACCTTACGACGCGACGGAACGCAGCCTCAAGGTTCGTTTCTGCGAGTTTAACATAGTTACTATTGTGCTCTTATTCTAAATGCATTCGTCTGAGAGAGATCCAGCATACCAGGGAAATACCCGTCTGTACACCCTTCGACCCCGCAATCTAACTACCCTTCAACCCCGCAATCTAACTATCTTCTTGAGATAGTTACCTCTGACAGTTATGCGGGGTTGAAGGGTGTGCAGGCGGGTATTTTTCCTGGTATGGGTAGTAGGTAGGTAGGTAGTAGTAAAAGAAACGGACCTTCAGTGTTCAACACTGCGCCATCTGCAGCCTTTTGTTCCAACTAGCATCATCTTTTAAAACGTTGATAAAATAGGGTTGAACGAGGTAAACAGTGGTATAATTGTATTGTTTTTTTTTATAGAATTGTCGTAAATTTTCGCCATTTTGGATTCCAACAAAAGGTTTTTGACCAAAATAAAAACGTTATTTATGGGGTTTCAACATGTGCGTTAATCGAAATATTGCTTGTTTAGGGTTAAGAACAAAATACAAAATTCAATATTTCTCCCAGAAGCAAAAAACGTATGTGGAAAAAAAAGTATTATTTAAATGAATATTTTTTCCCGTTTTCTCAAGTATTTTTGGAGCCCATGAAAATTTTGTGAGTGTATTCGAAAACTATACAGTACACACGGGACCGCAGCTGATTATCAGAGTAGGATGACTGGGAAAACAGCTTTTATTTAACCTATAGTATATAAATATTCATATTCCTGCTTCAACTTATCTCACTTACATTTTAATTTATTTTAGAAGATAGGTAAACACCATTTTATAAATTTTTTATTTTAAAAAGAAAAATACATAACAAGCAAAGGGAAGAAAGATGGAAAATTTATATTTCTAAATCGACAATAACCTTTAATTTGTTATGTAGTGTTGTTAGAACAGTTGTAAAACCTTTTTATAATAATGTCTAGACTTGAGGGTTCATAAGGAAGTTTTATAAAATCTATATGTTGTTTTTCTATCCATTACTATGTACCATAAATTTTTATAAGCTGGTGTTAGTTAGTTGTTTTTCAAGTCTTTTTTACTCCTTTAAGAGATATATTAGAGTTATAAAATTATCACCACCACTAAAAAATATAACTTTTGGTTATTTTATGAAGGTTTTATATTATTTGCTGTAACTTCTATATAGACAAAAATGCTCATTGGGTTGTTGATCAAAGAGAAATCACTTCCTAAACTGGCCAAACAAAAAAATATAATTTTTATTATTTTTTAGAAAAAACTAAATTTTTGAGACATAAAGACATGAGTCGTAAAGTGAGTAATTTACATACGTACTTCATTTTTACTTTTTGTTAAAAAATAAATTACATAATTTTGACTATCTTTCAGGGAGTAAAAAGTTTTTCTTCTCGTACTAAAAAGGGTTTAATATTTAATAATAGTGCTAAAAGGGACACTATCAATAATTTTTCAATTATTTCACATATGCTTGAACTTAAGCTCAATTTTTTGTCCTGTAATTTTAGGGTTTGTTACATGTTTTAAAACGAAAAACAAAAATACCATGTTGATTCTATTTTAATATTCGTTTCTCCAAAATATATATAATAGATCCAAATTTACTTTTAAAAGTGAGGCTTGTTCGCCGCCGCGTAAATGAAAAAACGACCAAAACTCATAACCGAGAGTTATAGCTTGTGCCTACGTGATCGTCGCGAAAATTACGTGGATTTCGATTTGTAGACTTCGTAAAAATACAACAAAAAACTAGTTGGGAGGTGTACATTGTGTGGAATGGTAGTATTTCCCCATTTGACTGCAAAAATAAAGACTAAGAGTTGTATTAGAAAAAATTGAAGTAATATTTAGCTGCTAATTCGAACACAGACAAAGAAAAACAAGTTGCAACAATTTTAAGGATGATAGATACAAACACATACAAACTTGTACGTGACTTATGTTTTTCAATGTTACCCAAACATAAGTCATATTAGGAACTAAATAGCTTACATAGAAATCAGTATAAGTAGTCCGATCGTAAACGTATGGAGTGAAAGAAATAAATTGTATGTGGCCAATCAAGGTATGCTCATTTGAAAAGTTTAGAGGCAAATTGTAAATTGTCTGATAGATTGCTTGAGTGCCTCAAAGATAAATTTATTACTGGTTGAAAAACCGCCTAATTAAAGATAAAATGTGTGAGGAAGAAGTGTCATCTCTACAACTGTGGTTCAAAGAAAGAATCATATAACAAGTAAATCACTTTGTGATGTTAACTGGCTGAGAAACGCATCGCATAAAAAACGTATTTACCTAAAAGAAGTATATAAACATGGACCAAAATCTTCAAATAATGACAGCAGTAGTAAATCTTTTAATGTTAAACGTCAAATTTGCGGCCGTTACCATGGGAAATTAAATTGTAGATTTGAGGACGCAATATGAAGAGGCTGTTCTGTCCAGGGACATCTTAAAGTCATGTGTCCTAGAAAAAGTTGGGAGCATAGTACAATTGAAATAGTGGATGACAGGGTTGTAATCAGTAATTATAATGATGAAAATTATTATATGTCTAGACACAAACTTTTGAAAAAATATCATCTGATGATGACAACCCTATAAAACCAATAGGGTATTTTAAAGTGTAGGAAATATGTATGGATTAAGCTTATTAGGTCTGGACTTTCGCTTTTTATTTAATATCACTTTAAATTTAGCCAAAATAAATAGTATTAAGGATATTAAAAATAATATTTAAAAAAAAATCCAGAGGTATTTAGCGTATAAAGAGAAAATCGAACAGCAGTTGGAAGCTATGGTGCAAGAATGTGTTTTAGAGCCAGTCAATTTTTCAAAATATGCAACCCCAATTGTACCCATCATAAAGGCAGATGGTATATTACATATATGCTGTGATTTTAAGTCAACTTTATTATTATATACTATATATTATCCTACTTCAAGGATCACAGAAATTTTTGCTGAATGGAACGAAGGTGAACTGTACACAAAATTGGACTTGACTTGAGATTACCATTTGGTATAGACCTCACTTTATATTCAACAAAAAATAGAGCAATTATTTAAGGAAATGAAAGGCGTAGCTTTCTACAGTGACGATATATGTATCACTGGAGTAAATATAGCAGATCATAGCAGAAGATAAAAAAAAAGTGTTGTATCATGTCAGGCTCAAGCTCAGGTATAGCTAGTGATAGGACTTAAACTCACAAGAGTAGCTCAAGTAAAGAGACCTTTACTGATTTCGACAATCCAAGCTTACATCAACGAATCTTAATCGTATACAATAGAATTTGACTAGAAAGAAATCGATAGTGAGTTTTGTCACATTAAAATGTAATCGTAAATTGTAATTATATGTCATATACAAATATGTTTAGTGTAAAAACAGAAAGTAGTGAAAAAGTAATTATTATGATATACAGGGTTCTACATCGAAAAAAGTACTTTTGCCTTAGTTACAATACTCTTCACCAAAAATCTACTATTCAAAAATCCCAGTTTAAAATTCTAAATTAATTTAATACCAAATATGTAGCTAAGCAGTGGCGAAGTAAACCAGTATGTTTTGTAGCCTCCTGGTTTTAGTTTTAATTGATTTTGTCAACAAAAATATCTTGAAAACCGTAAAAATGACAGTGCGTATAAAGATAAATTTTCAGGATAATTTAGACATCCTAAAATATATAGATAGAGATTTACAGGTTGCATTCTTTAAATGAAACGGTGCTTCTAGCGGCTTTAGGGAAGATGTTTTTAAAAAAAGCTAGAAGCGGATGTTTAATAATTTTTTACAGACTTTCCGCCCATGATAAAAAAAATTGGGGCCCCAACTATTTTTTTTTAAATTTAAAGAAGGTACCACTTATTGCACCTTTTTGGAAAGCTTGTGAAAAACGAAATTGAACGCACTAGCTTCTTTGACATCTGGCAACCAATGTGTCAAAAATTTAAAAACACCTATTTTTTTGTCAATTGTTTTAGCTTCAAAAAACTAAATATTTCTCTATTTACTAAGCGGAATAAAGAAAATACCACACAAAGACATTATTGGGAGCCCATTTGGGAGCCCTCACTGAAGGCCCAGGGCCTACCAATATTTTTTTAATGAGGATGTACTACTTGTGGCACCTTTTTTAAAAACCTATTTTTTGTCAATTTAGGTCCAAAATAAACTACATATTTCTTTATTTAGTAAGTGGAATAAAAGAACTACCACACAAGGATATCATTGGCGCCCCATTTGGGGGCGCAGCCGAATGGTCTTTTTTTAAATTTACTAGATATTAGATGTGGGGTTTTCGGGCTGCGCTGTAGAGGTAGTCCCTCTTGTTTGAGATGGTCGCATCGAAAGTCATAGACTGGAGATGGTTTTAAACAATTAGTCCTCACAGGGCGGTCAGCTCTTACTTATGGCTCCACGTGCCACACCTCGGTAACTGCATCGACCTGCAGGCCAAACTATGTAAGGGTAGCCAGATATGGCGACAAAATTAGTGTTGGGAAGCAGCAACACTAAAAGTAACTGCTCGGCGTATTTCTAGATATAAAAAACAAAACGGCAACAAATTACATAGTTAAAGGCGTGACAAGGATTGTTTTAACCGTTTTAATACTGCGATGAGGAAGGCAATGGGAAACCACCTTATTATTTCTCCCCAGGAAAATTATCACCATGACTCGAAAACCAAAAGCCCAAAAGCAATATTCGATTGAAACACATGTTGAAACCCCATAAATAACGTTTTTATTTAGGCCAAAAACCTATTTTTGTAATCCAAAATGGCGAAAATTTCCGACAATTCTATAAAAAAACAATACAACTATACCACTGTTTACTTCGACAAACACTATTTTATGACCCTTTTAAAAAATGATGCTACTTGGAACAAAGGGCTGCAGATGGCGCACTGTTGGTCCGTTTCTGCGAGCTTAACATAGTTACCATTGTTCTCTTTTCCTAAATGCATTCCTCGAGAGATCCACCATACTACACATACCAGGAAAAATACCCGCCTCCACACACTTCAAGCCCGCATAACTGTCAAAGGTAACTATCTCAAGAATATAGTTAGATTGCGGGGTCGAAGGGTGTACAGGCGAGTATTTTCCGGGGTGTTCACATTTGCCGCCGACCAGCAGTATCAGCGTATGCGCTCGACGTTTCATGGTGCGTTTTTGCGACCTTAACACGGTTACTATATTGTTCTCTTTTTCTAAAACACGGTTCCCATCTATGCGTTTCTCATTCGTGGGTCCCCCGAATCAAAACACGTATCACATGAGTTTTTTGAGTCAGGGTGACTGCGCATGGGAAACGCTGGTGGGAATCGGGTGTAAAATGCATTCGATCCCGATATCTGTCATCGGCAACTATCTCAAGAAGATTTGGATTTCTTATCTCTCTCAGATTGATGTAATTAAAACAAGATAATAATGGTATGGTATCTCGCAAAAACGCGCCTTTTGATATCGCAAAAACGCTCCTTTTGATGTCGCAAAAACGCGCCTTTTGATGTCACAAAATTAACCTTAAAAAATCTTGTTTTTTTTGTTATTATAATTGCCAAAATAAATTAAAATTGTTTTTTTTTGTTCTAAAAAGAGTTGTATTATAATGACTATATAAAGAAATTAATAACAACATTATAGAAAAAACCTTATGGGCAAAAAAGTTTTATGAATGAGTTCATAAGAATATTACAGACACCAATTTATATAACTATTGTGTGTGTCTCTCGAAATATTTTCAATCTTATCTTATATAAATTTGTTGTTGGTTAATTAAGTTTTATAAGTGGGTTGAGAGCAACATTTTAAAAACTAATCTATTATATATGTTTAATTGATAGTTACTTACGGTTTTATAGGTGGGTTGACAGAAAGATTTCAAACACTAATTTATATAACTTTTGTCACTGATGACTTATATTTTTATAAATATGTTGGTGGAAACATTGTTAACACCAATTTATATAACATTTGAACCGATGACTTTAATTTTTATAAAGATGTCCGTGGAAATATTGTTAACGCCAGTTTTATGTTACTTTAGGGTATCATCAATTTAGAGCCTTTAATAAAACAAATATACAAACTCAATTCATGTAGGAAACTTCTAAATACCCTAAAGTATCAATGGAACCCTCTTTATAATAATTATATAAATATCTGTCACCAAAAGTTTCTGAAAATGCTCATTGGGCTATAACGGCGTAGCAGTCATTTTAAATAAAGAAACTCAAAAATCCATAATCTCCTTTGTCCCTGTGTCAGATCGAGTTATGTTCCTTCAACTAAACTCACAGCCTTTTAACGTCAATATTATTCAGGTGTACGCTCCAACCGGAGAATCTCCAGATGATGCTGTAGAGGCATTCTACAATGAAATTCAGGCTGCCCTTGATTTGGCTAAAAAATCAGAAATTACCATTATGGGGGACTTCAACGCAAAAATTGGAAACGCTCCAAGAGAAGATATTGTTGGAAAGCACGGTCTTGGTATACCAAATGATCGTGGAGATCACCTTTTCCAATTCTGTCGAGAAAGGGATTTCATCGTGTCGAATACTTTCTTTAAACTTCCCAACAGGCGCCTATACACCTGGACCTCTCCTGCTGACGCTCCAGAGAGGATCGTTAGGAATCAAATAGACTACATATTAATTAATAAACGATACAAAATCTGCATTAAATCAGCAAAAACCTACCCTGGCGCAGACATAAATTCAGATCATAATCCAGTTGTAGCCAAAATTAGATTTACCCTAAAGAAAAATCGCCCAACAAATAACAAACCCAGACTCCGGAATTCAAGATACCATGGAATCAGCTGAACTAAGAGTCGAACTGAACAAAAAACTTAAGAGATATTGATAAATCTACCAAACAAGATGCAGAAATGGTCTGGACAGATGTCAAAAGCGCCATAGTCGAAAACACAGCACGCCTATGCAAGGGTGAACCAAGGAAAAAAAAGAAAGTTTGGATGACCGATGAAATTCTGGACATAATGGATAAAAGGCGCAATAAAAAAGACACCGCTCAGTACAAAGAAATTCATAGAGAAATAAAAAACACAATTTAGCAAAACAAGAATGGCTAACACAACAATTTCAAGAAATAGAAGATCTGGATGCTAAACATGACAATTTTAATTCACACAAACCTATAAAGGAAGCGGCCGGTTTAGTTAATAAGAGACAAACAGGAATCCTTGTTGACAGTGAAGGAAAAATCTTACCTGATACCAAAGAAAAACTAAAAGAATGGTGTAACTACATAGAAAATCTCTTTAGAGATGATGGTTCCGAACATTCAGAAGAATGCTCAAGTCAAGGCTGAGATATAACACCGGAAGAAGTACAGCATGCAATATATTTAGCTAAAAACAGAAAAGCAGTAGGGCAAGACGAAGTATACACGGAAGTTTTGAAACTTATCAAAAACGAAGAGTCGCTGAATATTCTTTTCAAACAGTGGTAAAATCCCAGGTGATTGGCTAAAATCAACATTTGTTACATTGCCTAGAAAACATTCAGCAAAGAAGTGTAGTGATTACCGTCTAATTAGCGATATGCCAAAAATTTTTTTAAAGATTATTCATAAGAGAATTTATAAAAAATGCGAATTCTTTATGGGTGATATGCAGTTTGTCAGTGCCAGTATATGCCTGTTTTATAGATTATGAGAAGGCCTTCGACCGAGCCCAACACGAAAAGCTTATGGAATCTCTTAAAGAAGTTGGTCTAGATGATCGAGATCTAAAAATAATTGCCAACCTATACTGGAGCCAGACAGCTCAAATAAAAGTTGATGGTCAACTGTCCGGAGAAGTCCGAATAAAAATCGTCGAGAATGCACTTCACAGGAGGTTCTAACTATAAACGCCATAAAAGTTAACAATTTGAGATATGCTGACGACACCGTCATAATTGCAGATACGTTGGAAGGTCTGCAAGAGCTGATAAATCGAGTCGCAGCCGAAAGTTCGCAGTTTAGGCTTAACTTGAATGTTGGAAAAACAAAATGGATGGTTATAGCCAAGCAAAAAAACATAAGAGGCATACTGGAAGTAAATGGCCAACAAGTCGAACGCGTAGAATCGTATAAATACCTGGGCTGTCAGCTCAATGAAAACTGGGACAACATGCAAGAAGTCCGTGCAAGAATTGAACAGGCTAGATCATCCTTTGTCAAAATCAAATTAGTGTTGTGTAGTCGCGATCTTAATACTACTCTCCGAATTCGCGTGCTTCGTTGTTATGTGTTTAGCATTTTGTATTACGGCGTAGAGGCATGGACACCGACTGATGCAATGTGCAAAAAATTGGAGGCATTCGAGATGAATTACTATCGTAGAATGCTCAGGATATCTTGGGTGGACAAAGTACGTAACGTGGATGTTCTTCTTAGATTGAATAAGAATCTTGAAGTTTTATTCACCATCAAAAGACGTAAAAATATGAACTCTTAAAATTAATAATAGAAGGAAAAATTGAGGGCAGAAGAGGTCCGGGTCGCAGACGTATATCATGGCTTAAAAATCTGGTATGGCGTTAGTACTACAGCACTTTTCAGAAAGGCAGTGGATAGGGTGCAGATCGCGCTGATGATAGCCAACGTTCGAAGAGAGCATGGATGGCACCTGAAGAAGATTAGATAAAGGGATTCAAAGCACATGTTGATTTTCTTTTTCACTCAACCGTCCTTAACGACAAAAAATGATTTTTAAAAATTTTTAACACATGGGCCGACAGATGTCAAAAAAAAAATTTTAATCAAATTTCTTTTTTAAGCTTTCCAAAAAGGTGCTCGAAGGGGTACGTCCTCATGAAAAAAATGGTAGCTTCTAATTGAAAAAAAATAGTTGGTAGGCCCTGGGTCTCCAGTTGGGGGCACCAAATTTGTTTCTATCATAGGCGGAAAGTCCGTAAAAAATCATTATAGATTCGCTTTTAGCTTTTTTAAAACCTCTTCCCTAAAGCCGCTAAAAGCACCGTTCCATTTAATCCACCCTGCATGTAAAGAATACATGTTTTTTATTACTCCCCGTGTAAGATTTAGTGAACCTTTAGAAAGTGTTTTAAAAAATAGATAGATTGGGCATCTAGGTAATAAAGAGATTTATAACTGATCAAATTGTACTTACTAATTTTTAAGATTTTGCTTTGTCAAATAACATTGTAAACATTTTGAGAAAATAAGGCAGAAAAAAGCCTGGAACTAGACAAATTTACTTTCGCAAAATACTTACAAAAATTCTAGTTGTTGTGCATACTCTCTAGATAACATGGAAATTTGCTCAGGAGCCATTTTTCTGGATAACTGCAACGCTTCTTCCCATTGCAACAGATCTCTTCGCATTTCTAAAGCTACTGTAGGGTTTTTGGACGCCAAAAACCTATAAAAAATAGCAATTTGTTTACTTACAAAAATCATTCTAATAGATAAAATATCAAAACAATCTTATATAAGTATTATCCTTTTCTTTTATAAAAAAAATATCTTATTCTGCAAAATCTGTAGTTTGTCAAAAACTCTTTAGGCCCATTTCTGATACCTTAACATACTTACTTTTGTTCTCGTTTTTTAAATGCATTCGTCTGAGAGATCCAGCACACCCGCCTGTAACCCCTTCGACCCTGTATATCCAACTATCTTCTAATTGTCCATGCCAGATATGCGGGATCGAAGGGTGTGCAGGCGAGTATTTTTCCTGGTTTGGGTAGTACGCTGGAACTCTCTTCGATGAATTCATTTAGAAAAAGAGAACAATAATAACTATGTTAAGCTCGCAGAAACGGATCATTAAAATTGCAGAATATAGAAGTGTGGAACAATAAATAAAGTACGGGTATTGTATTGTAGACAATCCATACTTAAATTTATGCATACCCTATTTTACTACAAATTTCGTTTATCATTTTTCATATTGTTCAATTCAATATCCAACTATATATTTTTATTATAATTATCGAACATTTTGTTTTCCCTGCATTTAATTTCAATTTGTTAAGTTTTAACCCATTGGAAGTAATTTTAAGTTCATAAATCATAATTACTATCGCTTAATTTTTATGTTTGACATAAATTATTGTACCATGTAAAAAGTTTAAAGGTAAATCATTGGCATATTCTGCTTATGAAAAAAACATTATGTTTTGTAATAATAGCCACTAACCATTTCTGGGCAAGGTCATATTGCTGTAAAAACATGGCAACATAACCGGAAAGAAGCTTCCAGTCCTCTATATCTAACACGTCCTCCAAAGAAAGAACCATCGAAACGTCTTCTAGTTCTCGACATATAGTAAGTGCTAAAAAAAGGGATGTAAACTAAGTACTATCATAACATAACCTACGGTAGAAAAAAAGTTAGAGGTGCCCGTTTTTCCATTTGGCCAACTGGCCTAGGTTGATTCCTTTTGTAGAATTTTATCTTGTAGTAGTTTTAAGAACTTTATCATTTTGGACCTGCCAAACATATTTTGTAATAGTTTTCAGAACTTTCATTTTGGACCTGCCCAACCTCGGACCTGCCAACACATTTTTCTTTGATACTATACCTACTATTAGAGAACATCAATTTAATAGAAGTTCACAAAAAACGCTAAATTTTGAGCAGTTAAAAGTTAACTAGACAAAATCATTTTTTTTTACACACTGAATGATTCTGATTACATCATGTAAAGGGTGATTCAAGTTAGAGGGGATTGTGTTGTTTTGGGTATTATTATTATTATTTTATTTATTTATTTATTTCGTTTATTTTCCTCAGAGACAATAAATTTACAATTGTGTTAGGAATAGTCTAAAACTTAAATCTAAAGAACCTATATAAATGAACAGAAAATATGTAAAAAAAACGACTCATTAAGTGAAAAACAAACATATCATTTAGATCGTCTAACAAACATAATGTGAAAATTATATTTTTAAGTACTTAAGAAGATTGTAATACTGTAAAAACATTTTGACAATACTTTTTTAATTTTATTTTTAAATGATTTAAGGGCATGTCAATCGGCAACTAATTATAAATATGTGGACCGGCAAATGGAAAGTGCAACTTATTCTTATTTTTTTGTCTAGTATTGACTAGATGGTAATCATCAACTTGTGTAAGCAAAATCAAATTTTTATGAACATAAACACAAATTTAAAAAAATGTATAGAATATACAAAGTCAGAATCTTAAACTCGTGAACATGAGTCACTATTTTTAATTCCGGAAACATTTCGTATCACCCTTTATTGAGCCAAAAACACATCTACGTTGATCGACCAACCCCAAAAGCAAATGCCGTATCTAAGACGTGACTCTATCATAGCATAATATACCATTATTTGTTGATTCGTTGTTAACGTGTATTTTAAATTTTTGAACTTATAGCATACAGAGTGTAACCCTGACTAACATTTCACAGTGACTTGTTGACACTTTGTATCGTTTAGTGTAAATGAAACTGAATTAACACTGTTTTATCCATATTAAAATACAAAGCATGCTCATGAAACCAACTTTCTAGGGTTCAAGAGAGCCGTTGCACAGCAGCTCACCGTTAAGTCTTGTGTTTTTTCTGAAATGACAACTGATTTGTCATCTGCGAATTTGGTAAAAAAAAGCATTAGATACTGCTGAATCTACATTGTTGACGTTAAGAATAAAAAACACAGGACCCAACAGGGAACCCTGTGGAACGCCCATAACCACGTCCCTAACTTCTGAACAAACATGTCTGAGATCTCCTCTCTCCAGATTAATCATATCCACGTACTGGGTACGACCACTCACTATTTCTGAGGGAGATGGCGAAAAACCAATATGCATATGTTACGGGGTCGATTTGTAAGAAATTATTAATGCTGAAAACCGCTTTTCAGTATGTTAACCCGTTTTTGAATTTGGCTTACAACTTTTTTATTAATGAAAATTTCTTTTTGGTGTAAATTGTTTTTTTTTTATTTTATCTGTAACACTAAGTTGGTATTTTTCTTGTGGAATTAACCATTTTTCACTTGATTTTTGAAATCGGCATAAAATATCCTTTAAAATGATATATATTTGTAATTTTTTATTGTTTTCTTATTTATTTTTAAAAACGACGATAAATTGTCATAAAAAAATAAGAAAACACAAAAAAAATTATTAAAAAAATCGAAAATAAGTAAAATAAATAAAGAATAAAAAAAGTAAAAATATAGAAAATTATATGCGATGAATAAAATTTACAGAAAAAAATTAGTTTGACAGATAAAGCTTACTTTAAATTATCTATAGAAAAGCGATTTACACCAAAAGATATTTTTATTAATAAAAGACACATTCTAAAATGCATATTTTTAAAAAGCCTTCGTAGCTCAAAAACCAGTTGACATACTAACATGCCGTTTGTATGCCCATGTAGATTATTTTTCGCTATCTTAGTTAAAAATGGATTTGTGGTGGCTACATGCACATCTTGAAATTGAAGGTGTTGAAAGAAAAAGTTCTATTTCGTGCAATATCTTCATTAAAAATTTAGATGGAGATCTTTAGCCCTTGGGGCATCCATCAGCATCTACGTCAGGTTAGGCAGCTGTTAGAAAATATACATAATATATAGCCAAAGAAAAATGTTCGCTAACCTGACGTAGATACTGATGATGCCCCAAGGCAAGAGATCTCCATCTGAATTTTTAATAACGATATTGCACGAAATAGACTTTTTTCTTTCAACACCTTCAATTAGTTAGAACTACCTAAAACTCCACAATTCCCTCGAATTTGGAACACCCTGTACACTTTTGTTAAGAAAAAACGTGACATGACACGACAAGTGTCGCAAAATGTTTAAAAAATAATAAATAATAGATGAAAAATCAGGGTTAGCCCTGGGCTAAGATGAAAAATCTAGTGCTCGTGTTTTAAATAATTAATTAAAATTCTTTTTAATAATAAAAAATATATTTTTACTAAAAGTAAATAAAAATATATTTATTTTATTTTCGTTTTGGTCACCTTAAATGTCGGGGCACACTTCACTTTTTGGTCGATTTCAAGGGAAAAAAATATATTTCTTGAATTATGTGTTTTGTGTTTATACCATTCAGCACTATTATTTAAGATAAAAATCAAAATCTTTCATATAAATCTTAGAGAATACCACCCTATAAACCTATAAAAAAAATGCCAAAATTTCTCAAAATTAAAAATATTAAATTTAAAAAAAAATAAAATATAGCATAGAAAGAAAGAAAACTTTTTTGTAGGAAATATTTCAAAATTTGTAAAAATTTAAGTTTTAGAATTTTATACATCCTTCATTAAAAAATCAAATTTTTTAAAAACAAATTTTTTAGAGTTGTAGCAAAAAGTGTTTCATAAAGTTTTTGTAGCATCTACACTTTTCTTACAAAAAAATCTAGTTTTAAATTCTGCAAAAACGGTCAATTTTATTGCCCTTTTTTGCACCAAGGTTTCACCAGGAATTTGGCAATAAAAAAGTTAAAAGCCAAATGCAAAAGATAGCTGTGTTCTATATATACAGGGTGGATTCTTTAAACGGAACGGTGCTTCTAGCGGGTTAGAATTTGGTTTTATAAAAAAATCCAGAAACACGTCAACTGAGATTTTTAATTTTCTTTAATCGTGCTATTTTGGATTTTTTTTATGTCGTTTTGTTTACGAGGTATGGCAAAAAAATATATTTTTTTAAATAGGACACCCTGTATAGTTTCACATTTTTAAATTAAAAAAAAAATTATCACACGCTAATACTCTATCTCTTATGTTTTCCAAGATAGAGGCATTTATACTTGCATGGAATTGTTGTCTATGCCCTGTTTTACGGGGGATATTTGAATGAATGTCGAAGTTTTCCATACAGATTTACATAAAAATATCTTGATTATTGTAAAAGATGGATCCTACTGTGTGGTATTGCTGAAGAGAGAATTGTTTGCAGATTTCAAAAATTGCAAAATATACAGACATAGACAAAATCCAAGATAGCACGATTAAAGGAAATTAAAAACCTCAGTTGACGTATTTTTGGATTTTTTTATAAAACCAAATTCTAACCCGCTAGAAGCACCGGTCCATTTAAAGAATCCACCCTGTATATAATAATGTTCACTTTGTCAAAGTGACAGGATTTGTCCATAAGGTTTATTGGCTAAGCCATAAAAACTAAGAAAAAATAATTTTTTAAAAACATTTGAGATTTTTTAATGAATTGAGTTAAACAAACTACACTGTATACATAATCAAAAAGAATTTTTGCTTTTTTGGTGGCCATATTGAAATGCAAGATGGAACGAAATTAAAATCAATGTAGAAAACAATTAACATTAGCATAAAAAAAGGTACAAAAAAAATGTATGAAACACTTTTCTATACAACCGTAAAATTATAAAACTTCAATTTTTACAAATTTTTAAATATTTAAAAAAATTTCCCTAAAAAACTAAACGTGCTACAAAAAAAGTTTATTTGACATTTTTTACTTAAAATTGAATGCTTTATTATATGCCTTTTTTTTTAAATGTAATTTTTGTAATTTTGAGAAATTTTCGCATTTTTTTACAGGTTTATAGTATTATACATATACTCTCTCTGGAAGATTTTGATTTTTATCTCAAATAATAGTGCTGGATGGTCCAAACACAAAAGCACATAATTCAAGAACTATATATTTTTTTTCTTGGAATCGACCAAAAAGTGAAGTAAAAAAGCGCTGTTGAAAATTAGTTAGGGACAGGGTATATATGAAGATTGGTGGTGGATATACCTATCTAAAAGCAAATTTGTTAGTTACCTGTTTCTAAATCAAGATATTTTAGACATTCCTCAGCTAAGTTGGCCATCAGATCATTTGATTTTAAAGCCCGACACGTAGACAGCGCCGATGAAAACCTAAAAAAAAAAGATTTTTAATTTCATTTTTGTAATGTACATAATGAAAAAAAAATATTTTTGAATTATTATTTATACACTGTTAGCAGCATATACTTTGGATAACATCCTTGAAGCGATTAGTAAAATATTTTAAAACTAGCCGAAGACCCGCTTTGCCTGCAGCCTGTTTTTCCTGCTTTAAATATTACCTATTTATTTGTTCCTGCGAAGTGAAAGTCCCATTAAAATCGGTCCAGTGTTATTTGCGTGACAAACAGACAGACACAGACAGATAGACTTTGACATTATTACAGATTTTGATTAAAATGTAAATTTTCCATCTAAATATGAAAACTAACTGCTACACGGTTCGTGAGTTAGAACTTTTATACATATTTTTTGATTTTCTTGAAATGTGTAATTATCGATCTAAGCCATCTCAATCTGAAAACAGTGTGTCGTTAGAACACTACCCGAAGAGCAAGCCGCAGCTATTCGCACAGAAACTTCCTGTATATTACGAAAAAGTAAACCGCCAAAAAAGAACCACATTCAAAGAGATCCGTGCTATAAAAGAACTTAATTCATGAAAGCATACTTATTCTACCAGCTGACAAAGGAGATGCCACAGTAATAAAAAAACTATAACAGAAAAAGTGACGAACTTTTAGACCCAATACCTACAGAAAATTTAAAAAGAATCCGACCATAACAAGTAAACAGTCTTATAAAACAATCCTCCAAAAATATTAAAAGACGCTGTACAGAGGCCCATCCATCTAGAATATACGGACTGTCAAAAATATACAAACAGAATCCACCACTGAGAGCCATATACACCCGTATACATTAAGAATTAGCTAAATACCTAACAGAATTACTTCAACCACATCCAGGAAATAGAGAATGTATTATTAAAGATTCCACACATTTCATCCAAAAAATCCAAGAAGTAACATTAGAACCACAAGATATTCTAGTCAGCTTTGATGTGGTGTCTCTTTTCAAAATGGTACCACTTACTGACACCTTGGACATAAAAAACAGACTTTTTCCAATGGACCTTACTCATTTATTTAAAACTTGTTTAACAAGTACCTATTTTACATGGAAAAATGAATTTTATTTTTATTTAGCAATGGGCAGCCCTTTAAGTCCTGCAGTAACACACATATATTTGCAACAATTCGAAGAACAAGCCCTAACAACAGCACAACTAAAGCCCAAAGTCTGGTTTAGATATGTGGATGACACTTTTGTCATATGGAGACATGGACTCGAAAAACTAAACAAATTTTTAAAACATATCAACAACATTCATCTCAACATTCAATTTACCATGGAAATAGAGACGGATAGAAAATTCTCATTCTTGGAGGTTCTGGTTTCACGAAAGAAGAAAAAACTGGGCCATACTATACAGAAAACCGACGCATACAGACAGATAACTTAACAACAATTCTAACCATCACCCAAGGCAAAAAGAACCAGAAAACTTTAACGCGGAAGTAAACCACCTAAAAAACGTACTTCAAGCAAACGGCTAATGAACAAAGCAATTCGATAAATGTCTTAACACAAGTCAAGGGAAAACAGGCAAGAAGGAAATAAGATCCAAGACATTTTTACCATACCTACCTGGCATCACTGATAGAATTAGTAGTCTTAAAAAAATACAAAGTGAACGCTATTTTGAAACCAACTAGAAAACTAAAAGATTACTTTCTATCAGCAAAAGACAAAAAGGATTTATCTATCCTCGTCAGGAATATGCAGAATACCTTGCTCTTGCGGAAAGGTTTACATAGGACAGACTAAGAGGTCTAATAACTAAAGGAACACAAGGACAGATAGACTTTGACATTACAGGACATACAGAAAAATCATCGGTAGCAGAACATACTCTCAACAATGAAAATCACCAAATCAAGTTTGACGAAACTCAAGTTTTGGCACGAACGGCACATTTGCACACTAGACTTTATCTTGAAGCCATAGAAATTTATAAACACAAAGAAAATGTCAATAGATCGGAAGAAATGCTAAAAATAAACCGCACCTGGATAACAGTCTCACAAGATACACAAACTCTGCGATACACCAAACAAAAAGATAAGACACGTCCACTGATTCCGATTTCGACCAATGAGGTACCACCCATTTTACATAAATATGAGCTGCAAAGCAGATCAAATCATCAGTCCCCGTTCAGCCAATTGTGGGAACAGATCTCCTGAGGATGCCGAGCGAAGGCCTAACTTGTTTAATTCACTTTAGCAGCTCGGACACGTTCATTTTGTCCACTTCTTTGTCTGATTTTCGACAAGATTGAAATTTTTCTCGCTCTAGAGGCGAGTGAGAGGGTAATACGCGGATATTTCATCACAATCCTACTACTTGGCAGTACTTTTGCAGCAGATACTTTCTCAGTACTTCACAGTAAATTAAATTCCCATAACTTTTTAGTACATCCACGGTGCCACGGTGCCTCGCGGAAAATACGCTATTATTTACATTATCATTGCGGCTCGCGGGAAATTGCTTTATTTGCCCTTAACCAGCTATCAAAACTGTTGTACTCTCGTATTACCTGATCACTTACCGATGCAGAGCCACTTGTTTATTAAAATTAACCTCCAAAATAGTTTTATCCTGCTCGGGCACGTTGACGTACGCAGTATCGTGAGTGGCTAATGTCATTTGAGATATTTGACAGTCGGCCGACGCACAAATTACATCTCCCTTATACATAAGGAGGGGTACTTGTTTCGAAACAAGAGGGGTGGTGCCGATTTTATTGACGCTAGAACCTAAAAATATCAATTACTATGTTTATTCGAACCGCTTAAAGCGCTCTTATGATAATTTGAAAATTTTATCGCACAAACACAACTAAAATCGTTTTAAGCTCACTAAATCGATTTTGTATTTTAAAGCGTTTCAAGAAAACCGTTTTAAAAACAATCTTTGGTTCGGTATAAACACTTTAAAAACGCTTTAGTGCATTGCTGTCATCCTTAAAAAATACCCAACCGTACTTTTATGGAAAAATGTTTTATGCATTTTTTTTTAAATAATAAATATAAGATTTCTTTAATATTAAAGTATATATTTTTTTTTAATTTTTTGGAACCTGTAAGGTAAGATCATTAGGTTAGCAGTACTTCAAAAAGTTTCTGCCACTAATTTATTAAATCTATGCAATAAAAAGTTTTAAAAATTATGCTACCTTCCACAGAAAACCGTACATAAAGAAAAGTATGAATTTCTTGTTCATCAAACATTAAAAAAACATTTCTGTCTAATATATGATTATCCCATATGGCACCATTTATTTTTGTGGGAATTTTTAGTATGGGGACAACTTCATTAGAAACCTAAAACAAATTCAAATTTAATTTAAACTCATTGGCTCCCTTCCTGGACGTGTATTCTTGAAAGTCATACGATCCGGTCTTTCTCTCGTGCGATGGGATCTATCGCATGGGATCTATCACCTCCCACGATAAAAAAGCAGTTAGTTAGGAAGCAATACATTCCAAAAAAAAACTCTTTATTGCGTAAGCGTCACTAGATTCAACGCTGTTCCCCGGTTTCGGACCATGCGATCAGAAACGTATGATTTTTATGAGATCCGTAGGATCGGATCATTGCTCAAGAATATAACGTTTTCATCCCATGTGATCATTCACCATAGATCTATGCCGCTCCCTACTCAAGAATACACGTCCTGTTAGCTTTTAGTAATTGTTGCAATTTCTCCAGGGTTCTTGTTCTTAATAGTTAGACCAATGGCAAAGCTAGAAACTGTTACGAGTGCTCGAAAAATTCAATCAATCTGACTTAACCAAATGTAGAACGTTTCGTTTTTTTATTTTATTTATTTTTTTTTTATTTATTAGTTAAGTATCAACAGCCATTGGCCAATTACAGATACAAATTCTATATAAACATTATCACAATGGTAAAACCTTTATGCTTAAGTCTAGATTTAAATGTAGTCATATTATAAACTAATACTTAAAAAAAAAATATCTATCACACCAGTAATAATAAAATGACACACACAACAAGTAAAGACAGTTTAGAACAATAAATTTAAAAATAGAAGAAAAAAAAAAAAAAAAAATGTTATGTAATATTAGCCCTCAATTTATTATCTACTAGCTTTTTAAAATGCTTTATAGTAATATTGTCGATGTCTATGTCTAAAGCATAAAGATTATAATAATTACATAATTGATATATTGGCGAGCTTTTGTACAGATTTGTTCTGGGAAATGAAAGATAAAACATTTTTGGATTTCTTGAGTTAGGCCGATTAATTGCAAAAGGTAATTGATTTAGAATGTCCGGACAGTCAATGTCGCCCTTAAGGATTCTAAACATGGTACACAAAAATATTTTGATCCTTCTTTTGCTCATTGATAACCTACCAAACAAACCCAAAAGATAATCATTATCACAGCCTCTTTGGGGATATGTGCCAAATTTTCTGAAATGTAAACCCTTTAAAAATTTTCTCTGGACTCCCTCGACAATGTTAATCCAGACATTGTACTGAGGAGACCAAATTACGGTGCCATATTCCAAGATGGGCAAAACCAAACTATCAAATAAATGCAAGCTAACATTAGTGTTTAAATTTTTTGTATTTCTGATGATCAAACCTGATACTTTCTGGGCACTTTCTATTTTGGCTATAATATGGTCAGAAAAGGAAAGAGAAGAATCAAATATTATTCCTAAGTCCTTCTGACTATCAACTCTTTTAAGACTAGCTCCATTGAGAGTGTAATCAAAATCAATAATATTCTGATTCAAAGTAAGTGTCATACAAGCACATTTGTCTTTATGTAATTTAAAGCTATTATTATCACACCAGTTAACTATATTATTAAAGTCCTCCTGAACTAGTGCACAATCACCACCAGTTATTACTTCCAAAAACAACTTGAAATCGTCAGCAAACAACAAAGCTAATGAATTTTTTACATTTTTCATAATATTATTAATGGCAATTATAAAGAGTAGAGGTCCCAAATTAGAGCCTTGAGGTACTCCTGAGGTACTAATGTACGTTTCCGATTTACAACCTTTTACCTCAACATATTGGTACCTTTCTACTAAGTATGATTTAATTAGGTTTGTTAAAAAACTTGGAACATCAATTTGAGATAAGGCATTTATTATAACATTGTGGCTTATTTTGTCAAATGCCTTCTCCATATCTGTATATATTACGTCTACTTGATGTTTTCTGTTAAGTGATTCATGTATATATTGTGAAAATAATATTAGGTTTGTAAGAGTAGATTTTTTTGGCATGAAACCATGTTGATTACCTGAAATCTCACCTGATACTTCGTCGAAAAGTATATTAAAAATTATACATTCAAAAACTTTGGAAATAGCACACACAATCGTTATAGGCCGATAGTTTTTTATATCTTGCCTGGGTCCATTTTTGTGGATGGGAATTACTTTACTAAGTTTCCACTTGTTTGGATATGTAGATGTTTTTAAGATAAGATTAAAAAGCAATTGAAGAGGGTAAAATAGAACATCTTTGCAACCTTTTAGGACAAAAGCTGGTAGCCCATCTGGACCAATGGCCTTATTGGGTTTTAGTTTTTTTATTGCCCTGTCAATATCATTAAGGGAAATAATTCTATTACAAAAGAAAGTTTTTGATTCAGTTGGAGTACTATGAATATTACTATTTATGAAAACTGATTGAAAATAAGTTGCAAAGCCGTTCGCAACATTCTGCGCACCACTAAATACAACATCCTCAAATGACATTTCCTCCAGCAAGTCAGGGCTACTTTTGAGACTATTTAAGAACGACCAGAAATATTTGGGATTAGTTTTAAGACTACTTTCTACATTTTCGAGATATTGTTTATGTGCCAAGTTTATTTTAAGTTTAATTAATGCTCTTAAGTTTTTGTATCTCAACTTCCAAAACTGTGATCCATATTTCTTAACTTTAAGAAGGGAATTTTGCTTTTGTTTTATAAGTGATATTATTTCATGGTTGAACCAGACAGGATATTTTTTCTTTTTTTGTGTAGATTTAGGAACACATTTTTCAAAAATGTTAAATGTCTCGCTGTAAAAATAATTTAAGGCATTATTTGCATCGGTCAGATGTGCCAAATCTGACCAATCATGTTCCTTAAGGAGAGTATACATTAACTCAAAGTTAGCTTTTTTGAAATTAAATTTAGTTGTACCTATGAGTTTACAATATTTCACCATACTTTTTGTTTCCAAGCCTATATTTAAACAAGGATGGTGACTATTAACAGGTAACAATGGATCCTCAGCACATTGAACATAAATATTCTCTAAAGATGAGATGACAAGGTCCAGGAGGACTTTATTTGCATTTTTTATTTGATTGTATTGACACAGACTGTTAAATGCAAGGAATGATCTTAAACCATTAACTACTTCACTACATGTCAACATATTTACAAAACCCGGCACATTAAAATCTCCTAAAATAATTATCTCTGAGTTAGGTCTATTTAACAGATTATTTTCGATTTTGTCAAAAAAATCCTCATATACAATTAGAGAACTACTTGGTACAATATAAACTAATACTAAATATAAAACCCTATTTCCTTCTAGCCCAATTGAAAGACATAATGCTTCCTGATTATCTTCAAATATGGTAATTTCCGAAATTACCAGGTTTTCCTTAACTGCTAGAAGTATACCCCCTCCCTGCGATTTACCAGTTAGCAAACTATTACGATCTTTTCTAAAAACCAATCTATCTCCAAGAAAAATTTCGCTATTATTAATATTTTTATTTAGCCAGGTTTCTGTAAGGGCAACAATGTCATTATCATTATTTAGTAAATTTAGTTTCAGTTTTTCTAGTTTAGTTTTTGTTCCCCCACAATTCTGGTAATAGATAGTTAACAGTGAGCCTACGTTTTCAGTACTTCCTTGGAAGCCTGTAGAAAATTTTCCGGGATTTCTTCATCGAGAGATATTGCATCCGGGGAAGCACTTAAAGATAAACTTACAGAGGTATCATTGATAATGTTGCTTTGATCAAAAAAAGCTAAGGAATCCTGAAATAAGTTTTCAGCTGGTTTAATGTATTTTAAGTTTTTAATATTACTGCTCTTGATAGTATGAAGTATGTTTTGTGATAATTCAAGATTTGAAAGCTTTTTCCCGAGACTATTACAAGAATTTAGAAAAGATACCTTGTTTGGAGAATATTTGTCAAAATTACAAATTAGGTTATATAATTTATAGTTAAAAATATTACAATTATAGGGACATTTAAAACACACCGGGGTAGATAAAAAAATTACATTAGTATGCACACATTGATTTCGACATTTAAGCACAGTTTTTATGCGGGGCGATTCGAATTTAGCAAAGTTATTATATCCAGCAAACAACACAACATAATCTTTATCTGTGAATTTTGCCAAGGATGGCTGAATGTTTTCGATGACGGAATCAAAATCAGCATATGGTTTCAAAATTATTTGAACTTGGTACTTGGATTCATCAACAAGTTTCCTTAGCTGAATATCTAGACCTCTGCCCATCTGGTCACACAGGATGAGTATTTTATTTTTATTTTTTTGTTTTACTACCGGGAGATTCTGGTTTACTTTAACGATGTTCTGTTCTATTGGTTCTGTTTGAACTGAGACATTATTTACCTGCACAGTGGACTCTGATCTTAATATTTTATTTTTAATATTTATTAGTTCTTGCATATGCTTATCATAGTCGCTGGTTAGCGCTGATATTTTTGCTTCTAATTTAATATTTAAATCTCTTAAATTCAATAATTCATTCTCAAGGCTATTAGATTTTAAAGAATATATTTTAACATCATTAGTTAGGTCTATGTTAGTATTTAGAGTATCAAGATGGTCCTTTTTAATACGTCTAAGTTCTTGCGTAAGTTCTTGGATTTGGTTTTCATAACTTTTTTCTGCTTCCATGACTTCATCATCAAAGTTCTGAGTCCTCCTTTGTAACCTCTTAATATGGTCATTCTTATTTTTAATGTCCTGATTTAGCCTGTTTGTTTCATCTCTATAGGTGGATTTAAGGTCTTCCATGTCATTTTCTAGATGTTCAATGTAACTGTCCTTTTGCAATAGGTTGTTTTTAAGCTCTTCATATTTGTTGGAAAATAGTAAAAAGTCGGGTACTGCATCCTTGCATCCCATACAAAGAAACACAACAACCCTGTTTTGAACAGTCATTGCATCAGCTTCGCTGGAAGATATGTTTGAGCATGTTTTACAGAAGAAATGTTTGCATCCATCGCATGACAGGCCAAAAAGTTCACCCTCTTTGGTGTTAGGTCGACGTTTGAATATACACCTGGACTGGCAAACTGAACATGTTGATGCCATGGTAATTATTTATTTATTAATATTTAATTATGTTAAAATGTTGTTTTTCTATGCTATTAAGTTCAGTGGTTTATTTAAAGAGATAAGAATATTTATTTTATTTTATATTATTAAGTTTTTTGTGTGTACTTTTTTTGATCCATTTTAGTCAAATTTCACTGTTATAATTTAACTGTTTTGCTAATTTACCGGCACTACACCATTTTTACAATAAAGAAAAACTAGTTAGTAAACAGAAAATTTCACGGGCTTTCACACCATACAATTACTAGAATTTTCAGTGACTTTTTTCGCTCTTATTTTACATTTTAAGCGGAGCTACTTTTTCGTGTGTTTAATTCAAAAGACGCGTTATGAATTTTCTTTGAAACTTCTCTACTGGTAATATTAATAGAACAAAGCTTTATTGCAGTGAATCAGGTCATTTACTAGCTCTTACACTGGTCGGAATCAGTGGCCTTATTCTTGATTCCATAGGGGCGTGAAGGTTCCATACATTTAAAATTCAAGAGTCAGGTCCCTAAAGTAAAGATCCGATAAGAAAAAGAAATGTTTTGGTTAAGTAAACTTACAGAATTGTACAGGTAGCCATTACTTTTCGCGTCTATAAAAATCACTCTGGACCCTGCAGGATCTACAAAAATTTGACAGATTCCTATACTGTGCTTATATGTGCAGGCAACCGACCATTCCTCAATGTGAAAATGAACTATTTGTCCCATGTCCGTGGCGTAAACAAGAAACTCTGAGGTAATTTCGTGACAAGTGATAGACGGACTGTCATTAGAAGGGTTCGGAAAGATTATAGTCTCCCTGTCTTCATGACATACTTGAGGTTGTTCGATCTAAAAAAAGTTAAGTGAGTTATATTTGTAATATTTTAAAAGGTAGCGAGAGATTCTCACTAATTAATTCGATGAAATTATATTCACTGATTGATTCAGGAGTGAATAAGCCTAAAAATTGCACTTCCCCCTACGGGTCACCCCACTATGCCAGCAACTTGTTTTCGAGAGTCGATTTTTTCATCTATAAATAATGAAAACTAGCATGAGGTTTTGGAAAATGGTCGATCAAAATGATGAATTTTCGTGTTAAATTCAAAAACGAGTAATATATATAATAAGTTCGATCTGATGTAGACGACATATTGGGTTGTTTTCGTTATGTGTATTTACTGAACTTGGTTTGATATTGGTGGAAACCGTTGGAAACTGATAGATCTTTTCTAGATGTACATTCTAAAACAATTTGTTCTTCTGGTTTTCTTATGGGTAAAGCCGTTAAATGGGTCTTAAAATGTACCAGAAGATGTCTTCAGCTGTAGTAGTCCGACTTGTCCATCTTTTCGAAGCAATTTATTATCTGTGTCATTTCCCATTAACACTACGTCGCCTTCTTTAAGACTTTCCGTTTCTTTAAAAAAAAATTTCTATCTAAGAACAAGTTGTCCGAAATACTCAATTCTGAAACGTTTTTTCAGATTCTTTCAATTCAAACGGTATTAGATTCTTCTTTGTAATCTGGAAGCATCAATCTGATCTATACGTGAAGTGTCAATTTTTTGAATTTCTTGTATAAAACAGCTGTGTACATCAAAAGTCTTAAATTGATGACTCCTTCACAATCGCACAAAATAGTTGACAATTCATGTGTTACTTAAAATCGCACTTTCTTAAAATACTGAGTAGTCCTTGAACTCCAACATGACATATTCGAACGTGAAATTTGTTCATTAATCTTTTTACCACTGGACGATCATTAGGTAAGACTACTGGTAAGCGAAAATTTGAGTTATATGCGCCCTCAACGATTTTGGTTTTTATTCCCAAAATTCCTCTTGCATCTTGGATACTAGGAGTAAAGAAAATCTGTCATCATTGATTCCACTGAATGACTCTTTTTGTAGCAGATAAATCACACTGTTTTCCGCTTCTAAAAATTAGTCAATTAGTCTAAAAACAGTTCGTTTCTAACTTGAAAAATGTTCATACAATCGTTTATCGAAATCATAGAAATATTTTGTTTTTTCTGTAGTCACATTTTGTTCTAAAATTTCGTAGTTCTGTATTGGTCACTAAACTTTATAAAGTTTTTCAAAGCCAAGAAGGGCCTTTCCACCACTCTGATTTTTACAACAGCTTTGTTTGACAGAAGGCCTGATGTGTTCTTATTGACTGGGACGATATTTAAAATAATTAGATCTGTATTCTGTTTCAGGCAAGAGGTTTCCAAATTTCATTTCTTTTTATCCATGGTAAAACTTTGGTTTAATCAGTCCAAAATAAACGTGTGTCAAAAAAGATAAAATTTTGGGCGATAATTGTAAGTACTCTCGATACAATTGTAGCGGCAAATATTTCTAGTCTTGCAACCGAAATATCTGTATTTGTTAATCGGTGAAATTCTACTTTTAGCCTGAACTAGACTAACTTTTATTTCTGATTGAGATACTATCCGTAGCAAAATCACTGATGCATCGCAAAATATTTAATATCTTTTAAAGGCGTATTCAGAAGTAAAAAGTTCAGATTTTCCAATGCTTTATTTCTTAAAGCAATTTCAGAAAATCTTCTCTTATGTCATCTGGAATCGGAGAATTCTATCCTAAATCCCAGTTGGGTCAAAAATTCGACTGGATACTTTGAGCCTTTCAATGATTCTCTCTATTGAAATATTCTTCATATATCCCATCAAGATTTTCAAAGTGTCATTCGTTCGATTCCAGGAAAGTAAAAGTATCCAGGAATTGAATTTTCTTGCATTTCTTTATTAATGTTCGAGTGTCCTCATAGTATTAGGTCGAATTATGTTTCTTTCATCACATCAGTCGCTTTTTTCGTAAAATCATGGAGTTCATCTACTTTATCTATGCGTGTCACACAAAATGATACTCAATGACAGCTGCAAAAAGAAAAGGAGTTGACGTGACACCAAATACTACCCGTGCGTGTCCCAAAATTTGAATTTCTTTTTTTTTCGTCAAACTATAGGAATCTTAAGTAATTTCGGTCATCTTCATTTAAGATGGTATCAATTCAATTATGTCGACTCCCTTTTTAAGACATTCATTTGGTGAAGGAATCTCGTTACTCTGTTTGCAAGATGCATCAAAAACTTAGTAGGAGCTCTGCTGATTTTACAATATGTCGATGCGGTATATAATGAACCTGTACAATGACGTCGGGATCTGCAGAGGCTACTTCTATTACTCCTCCTCTATTTAAATTTCGTATTCTTGATCCAAACCATCTTCGTCAGTTTCTGAGTCAAATTTTAAAATCGTTTTCTGTTTCTCAATCTAAGGTAAATTCACTTGATATTTTCCATCGGTTTCTCTTTTTAGTGTCTAATGTTGACATTTCATGAGTGTTCTCCTTTGTCTTCGTTTGCTATTGGGTCATCACTGCTGCCATAGATCGCTAATTGAAATATATTTCGTGAACATTGATGTGACGGTCGAAACACTAAGAACAGTTTTGCTTTTTGAAGTAGGTTTGATTTTTCTGAAGAGAACCCATCCAAGTTTGGTTTCCGGAGTACAATTTTCCAATGAAGTATTTTGATTGGTATTTTGATTGGTCCGTCATTTGTATCAGTAACTTCGACGTTTAAATCATATATTTACTACAGATAACTGCTTGACTCACAGTATTAAAGTTGGACGTATAGTGTTTTCTCAATGGTGTATTTTGGTCTCTTAGTTGCGTTTGTCTTCGTGTTTGATTTTAAGAATCGTTCTTATCATATCATGTCCCTGGTTCCATTTATCTTCGTGGTGTATCATTTCCTTGAAAAGATTCTCTATGGTGATATTCTCTATCTGTAGATCGTGTATTGTTGTTTCGCGGTAGTTCTCAAATCTTTGGCAATACCTACATATGTCGTCCGTTTTCCCTATTCGCTTTGTGTATGTCCTAAAAGATCCATTTCCTGTTAGAGCTTGTGTCATATAGTAATCAATTTTTTGTGTTTGCAGTCTATCTATGTTTTAATGCCAGGAATAGTTCTTTTCGTCCATTGTCCTTTTTCTGTATTTCGGTCCTATCGAGCTTGCCAGGATTCCAGTATTTTCTTTATTGCAGTTTCTTTGTTTTCTTCCCTGTGGCCATTTTTATCTTCATATATAATTTCTTCGACAATTAGGTCTAAGGGCGGGATTCCTATTATAACCTAAATTACGTTGATATCGTTCGGTATCCGCAGGCTACTCTTAGTAAGGCTTTATGTTGCATTCTTATCAGCATGTTTCTGTACTTCTTTGTACGCAGTACTGGACTTCCATATCACTGCACCATATGTCACGATTAAATGGATTACACTGTATATTAACTTCCTCTTGCTCGTACTGGGTTCGTTTATGTCTTTGTATTTCAGCGAGTCTTTTAGTTGCCTGTTTAGTGGTTTATTCTATATGCTTTCTTTCTGGTTTACACCGTTGTGGATTCCAGGATATCGTACGCCCTTTTGCGCTTTTATGATGATTCTATTTAGGCGGAACTCAATGTTTTTCCGGTCTCTTTTTCCGCTTAGTGTATCGGTTTTTTCTGGTGCTAATTCTAGTTGGTTATTTGTCCACCATTCGTTAGTAAGTCTTGTTGTCCCGTTTGCTCTTTGCATAAGATGTATCGCTGTGTCAACCCTGACACAAGAAATTCTCAAACAGTCTGTAACTTGTCTGTGACCTCCAAGGTTACAGCAAGAGTTTGCATAAAAATACTTCTTTGATAGGTTTTCGACGGTATTTATTTCCTAATTATTATCTCTAGTATTTATCTATAGTATTTTTGGTTAATTTCATTAACAGTTCTAGTTTGTCTTTGCAATTCAGAGTATGATCCCAGTTAGGATCTATTTGCCGAGATTGGTACCCAATGAGCATTTTTGTCTATCTAGAAGTAACAGCAAATAGTATAAAACCTTCATAAAAGAACCAAAAGTTATATTATTTAGTGTTGGTGATAATTTTATGACTCTAATATATCTCTTAAATGAGTAAAAAAGACTTGAAAAACAACTGACCAACACCAGCTTATAAAAATGTATGGTACATAGTAATGGATAGAAAAACAACATACTACTTAAAAAATTAAAGGTTTGCATCAATTTAGAAATATAAACTTTCCATCTTTCTTCTCTTTGCTTGTTATGTATCATTCTTTTTCTTTTTACAATAAAAAATTTATAAAATGGTGTTTACCAATCTATTAAAATAAATTAAACTGGAAGTGAGATAAGTTGAAGCAGGAATATGAATATTTATAACTATAGTCTAATTCATCCTACTCCCAAAATCAGCTGCAGTCCCGTGTGTACTGTATAGTTTTCGAATATACTCACAAAAATTTCATGGACTCCAAAAATACTTAAGAAAACTTTAACATTAATTTTTTTTTCACATACGTTTTTTGCTTTCTTGGAAAAATATTGAATTTTGGGTTTTGTTCCTAACCCTAAGCAAGCAATATTTCGATTAAAACACATGTTCAAGCCCAATAAATAACGTTTTTATTTTGTTCAAAAACCTATTTTTGAAATCCAAAATGGCAAAAATTTACAATTCTATAAAAACAAAAACAATACAATTATACCACTGTTTCCCTCGTTCAACACTATTTTATCAACGTTTTAAAACATGATGTTAGTTGGAACAAAGGGCTAAATGCACTCGTGAGAGATCCAGCATACTACACATACCAGGAAAAATACCCGCCAGCACACACTTCAACCCCGCATAACTCTCAGAGGTAAACTATCTCAAGAATATAGTTAGATTGCGGGGTCGAAGGGTGTACAGGCGGGTATTTTCCGGGGTGTTCACATTTGCTGCCGACCAGCAGTATCAGCGTATGCGCTCGACGTTTCACGGTGCGTTTCTGCGAACTTAACATCGTAACTATATTGTTCTCTTTTTCTAAAACACGCTTCCCATCTATGCGATTCGAATTAGTGGGTCCCCCGAATCAAAACACGCATCACGTGGTCTAAGCGAGATTTGCCTATATAAGTTCATGTCGGACCACATGATGAGTTTTTTGAGTCAGGGTGCCCCCGCATCGGAAACGTTGGTGGAAGTCGGGTGTAAAATACATTCGACCCCGATATCCTTCATCGGCAACTCTCTCTTATCTCTCTCAGATTGATGTAACTAAAACAAGATAATGATGGTATGGTATCTTGCAAAAACGCGCCTTTTGATGTCACAAAATTAACCTTACTCCTGTGGGTTTACGAAAAAATCTTGTTTGTTTTTTATTATAATTGCCAAAATAAATTAAAATTGTTTTGTTTGTTCTACAAACAGTGGTATTATAACCACTATATAAAGAAATTAATAACAACACTATAGAAAAAAACCTTATGGGCAAAAAAGGTTTACGAATGAGTTTATATAACTATTGTGTGTGAGTTCCCAAGTTTTTATAAGTGTTTAAAAACCAATCTATATATCTTTAATTGATAGTTACTTACCGTTTTATAGATGGGTTGACAGAAAGATTTCAAACACCAATCTATATAACTTTTGTTACCGAGTTTAATTTTTATAAAGATGTCCGTGGAAATATTGTTAACGCCAGTTTTGTGTTACCTTAGGGTCCCATCAATTTAGAGCCTTTAATAAAACAAATATAAAAACTCAATTCTTGTAGGAAACCTCTAAATACCCTAGGGAACCCTCTTTATAATAATTATATAAATGTCTGTCACCAGAAGCTTCTGAAAATGCTCATTGGGTAGTAATTCAAAGTATTTCTAGTGTGTTGCCAAAGGATCAAAAACTTTGCCTTAAACAAATTTTGAATTGATATTTTGTAGAATCAATTTAAGTTCTCTTATGTAATACTCGAGTAACAAATAATCTCTACCAAATCGGTGTTTAAAATTTCTATAACTTTAGTAGAGAAAGGTGTTATCCTCGCTTTCAACGATTTTTCTGACTTTTGACTCGAGAACAGTATCTTGTACCAAATAGTAAAATTTGTCGACGTTATCCACTGTTTTGTCATTATTTGTAGGTTGAAATTGAGATCAGAAAGGTAGACATTCTCTAATCTCTCCTCCAGATATCCGAAATTTAATTTTCTCAAAATTTGATCTGTTCTACATCATATTCAAGACTATTGTACCTTGTCATTAGTTAATCAGCAACTGCTATCTCTTCATAAATTTATTGTTTATTATAACAGCAGCTGAGCAGCTTTCCGTTCAGGAGATCTATAACACTTGCCTTTTTTAAAAGTTCCATTATAGTAGCTTTCTTGATGATGTTGAATTCATAAGTCAACCTTTGAGCCTTCTACATGTCCATATTTTAAATATCAAATGTGCCGGTCGCCATATTTCCGATAATGGTGTAACAAAATTATGAGTTTTCTCTATTTCTCTATTCTAAATTAATGACAGTATTTAACAATGTATATAATAAAGTGTCCATCAAAATAGACGACGGGAATTTTTCACACGAGGATTTTTAATACTCCATACTCCGAAGTACTGCGAAAGTACAGTAAATGTATTGCGAGGTTATGAAACTGTCTGGTACTGCAAAAGTAATGCGAAAGTACCGCAAAAGTACTGCGCGTCAAAAATTGTATTTATTTATTTATATATACAGACCGCTTCAAGCTACTGCGAACATAGGGCGAAAGAAGTCTAATTTGCCAGTGTACGTACATGCAGAGACACCGCACGCCTATCAGTGAAGCAACCAACACTCAGGCTTCCGATCGCCATTCGCTGCCGTTCGCCGCCGTTCGCCTTGTATTTAGAACGCCTCTAACCACGGTGCTATGTGGAGCGTAGTCAATGAAACCGGAATTTGGTCAATAAATACGCAAATTTTTATAACGTAATTTTCTTATTTTTTGTCACTGATAAATAAAAGCGTTTTATTGTCAACTGCTCAGATTTATCAGTGACGACGTGTTACAATGAAAATAATAAGGAAAAAAAAATAAAAGCAAGTTCTCAAAATAAAATAATACATTCTAAAAACCGAAAAGATTCTCCCAGTCAAAAAAAAATTAAAGCAAATGTTCGAAAAGTCCTCCTTGCTCGGCTAGACAATATCCGAGCCTACTATAAAAACCCCTTCCAACGTTTCCAAGCATGTTAGGGGTGATAATTTGAAAAGCTTCTTCAAAAACAGATAGAAGTCATTAGGAGCAAGATCGGGAGATCGAGCTGGCCATAAAATAGTTCCCCGTGTACTTATAACCCGATTAGGAAATACATTATCAAGATATTCCCTAACAAGGCCAACATTGTGAGCGGAACAACCATCTTGTTGAAACCATGTTTCACCAAATCTTACACCTAACAACTGCCTAGCAGTTGGAATAATGTGCTGCTGCAGTAGATCCAAGTATCTAGGACCATTCAAATTGCAATTGCCGTTAATAAAAAATGGCCCAATTACGTGTTCCCCTACAATACCCCCCCCAAACATTTAGTTTTTGGGGATACTGTGTTCTTACGTCAAAATACAAATGCAAATTTTCCCCCGACCAATATCGAACGTGTGTTGGGTTATGACGATTTGACCATTTGACCATCAGCACTTTTTCGGCAACTTCGTAGACATCCATTTTTAGTTTTAAAAATGTATTATTTCAATTAAGAACTTACGCATCTGTTTCTCGAGCAAGGCAGAAATAAAACAAAATAATAAAAACAAAATGAATTTCCGAAAGATAACACTGCAGCGTGCTTCGAATCCACCTCGGTCGTACGGCACGGAGAGTAAATTGGACTTGATTCCCCCTATGTTCGCAGTAGCTTGAAGCGGTCTGTATAATAGCGTGAGGTCCTAAGGTTTTTCTTTCAATTTAAAAGGCAACGAAACTGATCCGTTGTGCTTTTTAAATTAAATTCTTCGCGCAAAATACAATAGTTTATATTTACCATGTGTAACTGAACTCGGCCTTCAAAAAAAACAGAGACGTATTCAGGATTTAACTTAATACTACTGACAGCGCCCAAATATTGCCTGTCATTTAATTTTAAAGGCATGTCGGAGGATCCTAAAACAAATCATACATGTATTAAAATGTTATCCATATTTCTAGACTAGGTTACTACAAATATAGGACAATCATATATTTAATAATTTCTTCTACAAACTAATAAAAACTGATCCTATTTCATAATATCTCTTTTATATTCTCTAAACCAAAAAGTTTTTGTAGGAAAATATACAGAAGTGTTCTTGCTTGAAAGGTTTAATAAAAAATGTTAAGAGTATTAAAAAATGCCAGGCAGAATTCGAGGGGGTATAATCATTTTTCGGACATTTAAAGCCACGTGTCCGGTTCATTCAGAACTTTCCGCAAGTTTGTGAACGGTGAACGGGGATTATTTTTTAAAACTTATTTTGCTTTTAAATACGTACACAAGTATAAAACCATGTTGGAATTAAATAGCCAGGAGAAAATTAAATGAAGGTTTTTGTTTAGAAACATCGTCTAACAAAAATATGTGGAAAAGAGCTAGGCAACATCGCTTGCTTGCTAAAGCATGTCTGTGATAATTGCGGGTCAGTTGTCAAGGGCGAAAAAAACCGTAATAAAACTCGACTACTTTTTTTTAAGTTTCTTTGAATTCTTAAACACATTCATTTATTGATTTGTCAGGCTTTGGCGTGTGGATTATTTAGGTTTAGATTTTCGTGCTTCTTCTCAAGCAAGTAGTGCAACATAAACTCACACATTTTTTACAATAATAATAAAGAAAATATACTCAAACAACCAAAAACATGCCGCAAAAGTAAACAGCAACATCGCTGGAAAATTCGCGTTCAAGTTTAGTCGGTTTATTCGGCACACGGCTCGTCAGGCCTATCTCCTTCGTACTTAAGGCGCAAACTGTCGAAAATATTTTTTAATTTAACTTGTTTAAAACTTTTTGGTTTTTAATGACTTTAAAATTTTAGAAAGTAAAAAATGATAATTTGGTAAAGATATTATATGTTAATTCTTTTAATGACTTTGGAATAATATTAGTAATTTTGGGTGCAAGCACATAAACCTTTTCTGACTAATGGTTTCATTAAATTTGGGGATAAATAGTATTTTGTTGTTATGGATTTTGAATGGTTTTAAAAATGTTGATAGATTTGTACAGTACAGTTCTGAAATTTTATTATTATTTTTTTTATTTCAGCTGTATGTTCTCTATGTTTACATCCTTCTAGACATCTTAAAAACGATTTTTGTATGATTTTTATGTCATATAATTTCTTGTTTTCTACCACGAATTATATTCTCGTAGCTTAAAACTGATTGAAAATTTCAAAATAAAAGGTTCGTGTTAACGTATTTGATACTAAATTTGTAATAATTATACCCAAATCTATAATTTTATTTGTTTGGTCTATTATCTGAAACTTGAACTTATAAACATACTATATTTTGTATCCCAAGTTTTAAGGTCATATTTTATTATTATTTTATTAAGATAAGTTGGTTTAATTTATTATTAATCACTAAGTTAATCACATCCCTCAGAGTTTTTGATATTTCCGTCTTCTTCTGATTTATACTCGTCAGCAAAAAAATACCTCATAGAGAAAGACACATTAGATGTTTTCATCATCTTTTTGGGAAACTCTATTCTCTAAGCTTGCAATTGCTGTTGCCTCTTCCTTTGTTCGTAGTGGACCGGTACTGTGTACAATAGAGTACAAAATGTTCAGTTTTTTTCTTAATCACACTCTACATGCAGAGTGGGCATGAAGTTCTGTTTTTTTAATTGAATACCCTGTATATTTGATAAAATTTTGATCGATTTTTTTATTCTAAAAATATATCATATGTAGGGTTTATCTTTGGCGGTTCTCGAGTAAAATCAAAAATAATTTACCATAAGGGCAAAGAAAAATAGTTTCGGTGGCTCTTTGTTCAACACATTACTCTTATGGCAACGTGTCTATGAATTTGCTCAATGACCATTCAAGACAATTTTAACACATGGTATATTTTTGGAATCAGAAAAAAAAAGATCCATCGAAATTTTAAAAACTATACAGGGTGTTTGTTCCATTAATAAAAAAGGACCTCATGGCCATCCTGCGTGTAATGGGTGACTAAAAAAAAGTGAGACTAATAGAAATCTTCATAATTTCATGAGTAATTCACTTTTTTGTTTATCTTTTTGTGACGAATAATAAAAAAGTTTTCCTAGGTGGAACTTTACAAACAGTTACCATATTTTCCCAACTACATGCAAAGCTCATTTATTATTACAGATAGAAAAATAGTTTAAATACGAAAGGTGCTTAGTTTTTGACAGATTTTCAGAAAATTCAACCAAAATTTTCAAAATGTCTTTCAAAACGTCAAATTTAGACAACAACTTTCTTATTTTAAATTGAACACCCTGTATATTTTTTTAAACTTCGATAGATTTTTTCTTCCTAATTCCAAAAATATATCATGTGTAGGGTTTATCTTTAGCGGTTCTCGAGTGAAATAAAAAATAATTTGCCATAAGGGCGATGTGTTGGCCAAGGAAAAATAGTTTAGGTGGCTCTTTGTTCAACACATTGCTCTTATGGCAACGTTTTTCTAAATTTCTTCAATGACCGTTCAAGACAAAAATAACATGGTATATTTGTGGAATCAGGAAGAAGAGATTGTAATGACATTTTGGATATTTTGCTTAAATTTTCTTAAAACTTGTGATAAACTAAGCAACTTTTGTATTTAAACTTTTTTCTATCTTTAATATTAAACGAGTACTGTAGTTGGGAAAATATGGGGAATCAACCTGTACGTGCAAGCTTACGTATATAAATCATGTGCCTTGTTAGGATTTAATGTACTTTATAATATTTTATTAATACCTGGTTGGTTCTTGGTCAAATCGTAAAAACATATTCGATTATTAGAACCTGCGGCGAGATGGTATTGACCTACTCCTATAAAAGAGGGTTCTGCTTCTAGATGGATAAAAGTTGGGGTCAATTTGGACTAAAAAAACAGAAAAGTTACTAGTTTTGGAATCGTTTAGAAAACTTATAGTTTCTATAGTGATTAATTATATTTTTATAAACTTGAAAATTAACCATTTTTTGATATTTTGAAGATATTGTACTTTAGTTGAAAAAAATTAAATTCTATGAGCATCGTATGTCTGTGATAAGAGATATGAGATATGAAAGAACGTATGTCTACTAAACACCTAGGGAGAATTTTTCTCGTAACTTGAAAAGTAATTTGCAGATTTTCATTTAAAAGGTATGTAAATACTGCATAGAGGCATAACCAGAATTATAATATAGGGGGGCTTTAGTAATTAGGAAAGTTAATTAAAAAAAAAAAAAAACGTAAATGAGACTAAAACGTGTTTGTGTTTTATTTTCTCTGATGGTGTTTTCTTAAGGGTTAGTCGTCTTTAAAAGGTAATTTAAGGGCGTAGGCAGAATATAATTTGAGGGGGGCATGGGCTTTAAAGTCAATAAATAAGAAAAATGTTAAAAACAAAAACCAACTCTAATATTTTGCATTAATATTTTTTATCTCATTTAATCAATGAGGTGGGTACTCTTTAAATGGTATAGGCAGTGGCATATGCAGGGGTGCGTTTAGGGTTTTTTTTCCCTAGATGTAATGAATATTGAATCCTAAAGATTAAACTCTAACCAAAAATCAAAAATAAATTTTCATCTGAAACTATGTTGTTACTTAAGTCCCCCCAGAAACGTCAAGACCCCCCCCCCCTTAGAAACAAAATTTCTGCATACGCCACTGAGTATGGGTCAAGTTTTGGTATTAGGTTGGGTTTGGTGGGAATAAATCAGAAAAATGGAAAAAATCGGATTTAAAACATTGTTGTAGTAGGTTTTCTTTAAATATTATCGTGTTGATTGCTTTAATTTTATCATTTTAGATTCTTTATCAGAGGAAAACAGTAGCGTAGTAATTACTTGTGTTATTTAATTTTTAAACAAAACTTATAAACTGATACTTCTTTAATATCATACTATGCATATTTATTTTTAATAAAACTAAGTTTTTTGCTTCCTCGATCTGCAGTAGCTTTAGTTAAGGGACATGTATAAGTCCGTGGGATTTTTCATGAAGGAGTTTTGTGACTAAGTGGGAATGATAGCTCTTTAGTCACACAATCAAGTGTTACCGGGTGTTTTGTTCGAATCCGTGTAGAAGGGGTTGATATGACGTCATCTTTCAAGATGGCGGCCAAAAATCATAAAAAATACAACTTTCGCAACCAGGCGATGATTATACTCGATTCCATATAATTCGAGGACGAGGATTCCAAAAAATTTACTTTTAAGGTCATCCGACATTAAATGACCTGAAAATCGCAAAAAACAAGATTTTTGCCATTTTCTCTTCAAAAAATCATAATAATTCGACGTTTTATCAGAACAACTTCAAATGTACCTCAAACTATTAGGCATGTATGCCAAATTCGATCCTTAGAGTTTGATACAGTTTGAAGCTTCATGACCTTGAAAAATACCCCAGTAAAATTAACAAATTGCAAAAAAAATAACATAATAAAGGGCGCTTTTCATCAACTATGTAAGCGAAGAGAACCAAATTTGGCAACAAAGATAAGAAGGTCAAGTCCAACAATTTTCTTTAAAAAAAATTTGTTCAGCTATGACGTATTTCAGTAAGGCGGCTGATATATCAAAATGGCGACCTATAACCACATTTTATTTTATCCAATTTCGTAAAAAAGTAAAAATGACAAGGTGGCCATCAATTTTTGTTGACTTATCCCTGCTTACTATGAAAAAAAAGTTTAGTTGATGCATAACCCCGATTGACCTTGAAAATACCATGTAAAATTGAAAAACCCGCTTTTTGCAGTGTTTTTTCCAATTTACCACTACGCAAAAACTTTAAGTGCCGAAGATGAAATTAACATCTTAGCCATAAAGAAACACTTCATTTTAAACCTTTTTTTTTTTGATCTGGCGTTCCAGATGTTGGTGTAACCAAACGTTAAATTATGGAAATTTTTTTAAAAGAAAATGGCAAAAATCGTGTTTTTTGCGATTTTTAAGGTCATTTGATGTCGGATGACCCCGAAAGTGATTTTTTTTGGAATTCTCGTCCTCGAGTTATATGAAATCGAGTATAATCACGCAGCGGTTGCAAAAATTGTATTTTTTATGATTTTTCGACCGCCATTTTGGAAAATGGCATCTAAAACACCTGGTCAACAACTTCTGCTAACTCTTTTATAGGTAATTTAAATGACTTTGTTGGCTAGACAAGTGAGTATAACATAAAATCCACAGTTCCGAAACTAAAAACAACAGGCATATAGGTCATTTTTATCGGGGTATAGCATAAACATCTGGGACGTCAGATCAAAACAAATGGTAGAGAGGTTTACAATTAAGTGTTTATTTATGGCTAAGATGTTAATTTCATCTCCGGCACTTAAAGTTTTTGCGTAGTTGTAAATTGTAAAAAAACACTACTACAAAAAGCTGGTCAATCCAGGTCATACATCAACTAATTTTTTTTTCATATTAAGCAGACATAAGTCAACAAGAATTGATGGCCACCTTGTTATTTTTACTTTTTTACGTAATTGGATAAAATAAAATTATAGGTCTCTATTTTGAGATATCAGCCGCCATATTAAAACGTGTTATAGCTGAACAAAATTTTTTTAAACAAAATTGTTAGACTTGACCTTCTTATGTTTGTTGGCTTTAATAATTGATGAATAGCGCCCTTTAGTATGTTATATTGGCAATTTGTTAATTTTGATGTTAAGCTTCAAACTGCATCAAATTCTAAGGACCCAATTTAGCATACATGCCTAATAGTTTGAGGTACATTTGAAGTTGGTCTGACAAAACGTCGAATTATTAAGATTTTTTGAAGAGAAAATGGCAAAAATATTGTTGCGCAGAAAACACTCGTGGCATATCGGACAAAGCGTTTTTGTTTCCCACTTCATTACGACCAGGCCTCCAATGTCTAATGGAAAATCCAGACACCTACAGGCCTGTTTCATGCTTATTAGGAATCATCAGAGAGTCATAGGATTGTACCTGGCAGTTGAAGCTACACAGTGACCATGCACACCTCTCGAATTTAAAACAAGAAGTTTGTAATCCGTGGGGACGTAGTAACTGTGTGCGCCACCTGTCGAATAAACCGAGAAACAAAAACATCAAAATTGAAAAGTGCAGAACACCGTAAATACAAAATCCTGTACCTTTCAGCAGGTTATAAAGTAGAAACCTGTAAAAGTATAAGGTAACATGACTCTTAAAAAGAGGTAACGGTCGTAGCAGCACCGCCCCCAATTGGAGCTTCATACTACGTGGCCCTAATTTTAAGGCATCAGCAAGCAATCGCTTGCTCGCGGAGGAGGCTTGTTGCGCAGAACTAAAAAGCCAAAATATTTATTATTTTGTCCGATATGCCACGAGTGTTACTTTAATTTTTATTTGCGGACACGAGATTCATTTTGTTGTTTTTTAAATATTTTGGCACGTAGTATGAAGCTCCAATTGGGGGGCGGTGCTGCTGCGAACGTTACCTCTTTTTAAGAGTCATGTTACAGTGACCTTATACTTTTACAGGTTTCTACTTTATAACCTGCTGAAAGGTACAGGATTCTGTATTGACGGTGTTCTGTACTTTTCAATTTTGATGTTTTTGTTTCTCGGTTTATTCGACAGGTGGCGTACACAGTTACTACGTCCCCACGGATTACAAACTTTTTGTTTTAAATTCGAGAGGTGTGCATGGTCACTGTGTAGCTTCAACTGCCAGGTGCAATCCTATGACTCCCTGATGATTCCTAATAAGGATGAAACAGGCCTGTAGGTGTCTGGATTCTCCATTAGACATTGGAGGCCTGGTCGTAATGAAGTGGGAAACCAAAACGCTTTGTCCGATATGCCACGAGTGTTACTTTAAAAATATTGTTGTTTGCGATTTTCATGGTCATTTAAGGTCGGATGACATTGCTTGCTGATGCCTTAAAATTAGGGCCACGTAGTATGAAGCTCCAATAGGGGGCGGTGCTGCTGCGAACGTTACCTCTTTTTACGAGTCATGTTACAGTGACCTTATACTTTTACAGGTTTCTACTTTATAACCTGCTGAAAGGTACAGGATTCTATATTTACGGTGTTTTGCACTTTTCAATTTTATTTTGATGTTTTTGTTTCTCGGTTTATTCGACAGGTGGCGCACACAGTTACTACGTCCCCACGGATTACAAACTTTTTGTTTTAAATTCGAGAGGTGTGCATGGTCATTGTGTAGCTTCAACTGCCAGGTACAATCCTATGACTCCCTGATGATTCCTAATAAAGATGAAACAGGCCTGTAGGTGTCTGGATTCTTCATTAGACATTGGAGGCCTGGTCGTAATGAAGTGGGAAACAAAAACGCTTTGTCCGATATGCCACGAGTGTTACTTTAAAAATATTGTTGTTTGCGATTTTCATGGTCATTTAAGGTCGGATGACATTGAAAGTTAATTTTTTGGAATCCACGTCGTCGAATTATATTTCGGTTGCAAAAGTTGTAGTTTTTATAATTTTTGGCCGCCATCTTGAAAGATGTCATCATATCAACCCCTTCTACACGGAGTACAAAACACACGATAACACTTGATTGTGTGACTAAAGAGCTATCAATCCCACATAGTCACAAAACTCCTTCATAAAAAGTCCCACGGGATAGAAATTATCGACATATGCCCCTACACTACTTTCTAAAACAAAAAACAATTTTCAATAACACTTACATAGATATATCACAAATGCATCATGACCTACTCCTAATTGTTTTTCAAAGCAAAGTCAAAGCCCACTTAATTTAAACTTACCTGAACCTCTTATATAAATCTCAATCCATTCGAATAAGATGAGTATTATTACATTTTGGATTAATTTATATGGACCTCTCCAGGTATTTATGACTTCGCTAAGATAGAATTTTAGATACAACCCTGTAGCGTATTTGATTACTTTTAAAATGAGGCCAAACTTGCGGAAAACTATCAGCGAAAACAGGAAGAAATAAAGTGTAACTGTGATTTCATATTTTTTTAAAAAAGCAAATTGGCCCTCATAAGCACGGCAACACAAAATCCTACGTACGCCTCTGTAGACTAATTGATTACCTTTTAAACGAGACCAGACTTGAAAAAAATCGTTCCCACAAACGGGATTAAAATAAGGTTTTACTTTTAATTTTTATGTTTTTTTTTTTAATTAACCCTCCCAGACAATCAAGCTTTCCTAAAATATAATCCTGGATACGCCCCTGTGCAGTATTCAAGTACTTTCCAAATGACACCACAATTACAAAAATCTATAAAGTACTTTTCAAATTACAAGAAAAATTCTCCGCATATGTTTAGCAGACAGACGTTCTTTAACGGCTCATATCTCCTATCACAGACATACGATCCTCATAGAATTTCACTTTTTTCACCTAAAGTACAATATCTTCAAAATATCATTAATTTTCACGGTAGGCCATAAACCCATGTTATCCGTGCGGCATTCTTTTTTCCTATATAACTATGAGATAGTAGGGACATTTTGGAACGCTTATTTGACACTTCGTAGTGGTTGTGGTAATTACTGTGCCTGCGCAATAGCTAAAAGTCATGCCGTTGTGAGAATTAACCACTACCACTGCCATAAGCTACGAATGAATTTCGTTGTGGTTGTGGTTATTTTTTTGGTTAATTTTAGAGAATTCTGGCGCAATTAATTTTTAATGTGTTCCAAAAACTCTGGTAAAATTGGCTTATGTTATGGTAGTGTAGTTAAGCACTACAGTATAACAGCTGTCAAAGTTGTCAAAATTTTAAGCGTTCCAAAATTTTCGTATTATAACTGTTAGCCTGAAAATAATCCAGAGGCGAAGAGTATATCGGGCAGGTGCGTCGACTGCGTCAGTAGTGAAACCAACTGACAGCCATTTGACAGCAAAAATTTAGGTTATGTCTAATATTTTTATTTGCTTTTGGAAAATGTATTAATAGAGTAGATACTACCGTAATTTTTTTTTAAAGTGTTGTCTAGTGTTTTTCGTAATTTCGTATCAATAGAAAATTGGATTCCTCTAGATTTAAACATGGACAAAACAAGATTAGAAAACAAAAACCAAGATTTTTGAGGCTTAATTGGCGAGTTTAATTATAGAGTTTAGGTCAATCTTTGGCTTTCTCCAAAGAAAACCCACTTGCTAGGTATTATTGGACTTTATTTTTCAAATTTTTCCATACAAGTTGGGCATACAAGTGCTCTTGGAGGCATTCCCTGCTCTGTACTTTGTAAGTGGGACATTTTGTAGGTTAAAGGGCAATTAATATGTAGTTTATTTTAGAAGGGAGGACTAAGATGCAAAAAGAGGTCATGTGCTTCGCATATTTATTTAAACCACGAAAACACCACAATAATGTAAACAAAATGGCGAAACCACATCTCGTCAAAAATTTAAAGTTTTCGACGATGCCTAGTTGTGCAAAAATTGCCAGAACAAAAAATGTTGATGTTATTTTTGTGCATTTTCCTACTAGTTTCTTCATCAAATCAAGTAAATTTTACTTTTAATCGACCCCAATGCTTTTAAAAAGCTCTAACATCGAAATTATATTGTAGTTGAAGTACATTTAAAGTAACATAAGATCCTTTCAATTTATTTTTCATGGTACATTGGGCAACGTTGATAGTTTTTGTATTATCTGGCATGGCTTTGTTAGTGCATGCCCAGTAAATTTTCCGCCTTTGGCTTGACCCAAACAGTGCCAAAGCCAACCGCGATTTTGAATTTTCTTATTTGTTTTTCAAAGTTATTTTTGTTACACATTTTGCGACACTTGCTTAGATTAATTGTGTATTTTTTCTTTTTCATTAGTTAGATATTTTGATTGTGTTGTTTTAACTTTTCTTATTTTTAAATTTTATTAATTTTAATTTCTGCTTAGCTAAAGATGCAATGTTAATGAATATTTTAATTTTTTTTAACACATGACCAATACTATTTAGTGTTTGTATTTGAATTTGTTTATATTTATTGTTACTTTTTCATTCAAATCCTGTTTATGTTTTTTTTTTATTAAGTTAAGCATGGCTTTGTCAATGTAGACTTTAACGTTATCAGACAATAAAGCTACTTTGAGATTGAGATTATAGTATCTCATAGATATATGTTTTTTCCACTACTTTACCCATTTTGCTTTTTTTAAACTAAGAACTCTTGACAAAACCAATGGACATTGAACTGTCACCACACAAATCAAGAATCGATAACACAACAAGGTTATGAAATAGGTTGCTTGTCTACACCAAATAGACTTAACTGACTTAACTGTCAAGAAGTAGTAGTTGGTGAGGAGACAATTTCTTTGGTCTTGCGACTAGGCACTACACGCGCCCTTAGGATGGAAGTTTTCTTTCTCTAAGAAAACTTGTTTTGCCTGGTAGCTCTTTGTCAAGGGCAAGATTCTTTATACTGCGTAGAAAGTATACACAGTAGATCCACGTTTTACACCCCTTCTCAAAGATGGTCCTGCTACATGTTAGTCTGGTATCCGCCTAACACCGCTATGGACGAACGATGGACTTTTTTCTATTCAACACAAAAACATTCGCGATCGACTCTCGAGAGTTTGCTGGCCACATCCTGGTGCTTACTATGGCAACCACGGCTCCTAGCTTACTAATCCTGGTTTCGTCGGTTGTACACTGGCTCCTGGCCTACTCCCGGCGTTAGATGTCAACTGAGTTGATATGTTATTTTGAAATGAAAACTTTGTTCTTAAACTGTAGGCTCTGAGAAACGTACCCCTGGACCACGCCTGCCCCCCCCCTGCCTGTTAAAAATGTAATTAATTTTTGTTTTGTGTGACTTGGTAGACTTAATATTTAATGGAATATGTAAGAAAAAATATGAATACACAAAGACATACTGAAAAGTACTAACCTTATCAGAACTATAGTTATATAAACTAATCTCTGTCAAACTGGAAAGTATAGCTATCCTGGGAACGCAAACCGATGTCAAAAGTTGCATATGTGAAACGTAAATATTGACAGAACCGTTTTTTGTGCACACAGCTAAAAGCTGACCGTCCGTGCTCCAGGCAATTCGATCTAAACCCGTTTCCTGAGGTAGGTTGATGACGCTTGAGGTTTCTTGTAAGTTGGAGAGGTCGTGAATTTTGACACTAAAAAAACGTTTAAAAACTTAAGAATTGTTTTTGTAATATTTTTTTCGAGATTTTTTTGTTTTTTTTTACTTCTTTGTTTTTATTAAAAATAATATCTAAGTCCATATGAAACTTAAAAGAAACCTAAAAAGTACGTTAAATATAACAACAATATAAACATTTTACGGAAAATCTACAAAAATAGCAATAATTTTAAACATAAAACATTTCTTCCATACCTTTTTGGCAAGGTAAAGTCCTGAGAACTGATGCGGCGTTGCCCCTCTGAACTGCTTAACTTATGTTTTGGGTAATGAACGATTTAACTCTCGAATCGCCTCCCCATACACCCTTTATAAGTTGACCGATTTTGTTTAATACATTTTTAGCCACAAGTCCTAAAGGGCCTAAGATTTCAACGGAAAAGGGCATGAAACAGAAGCGATCCAAGAGTTCCTCATACTTCCTTCTCTTCAAGGACTCTCCCAGTTTACAAACCTCCCCTGCTGTTTTTGATGACAAATGAATCTAAGATTGACACAAAGTATCTTTGCATGTTACATCCCAGAGGAGAGGTTTGCCAGACTTCCATGGATATCTGGTCATTCCGTCCGCCCGTTTTCCGTCGCTCCGACACAATCCAACCGGTTCGAGAACTGAAGGAAATTCCGCAGAATCTAGAGCCCGTTGAAGAATGACATTTAACGTGCTGTGGCGAGCCATCCTTCCTGCACTCTTGTGACAGCTCAGACCGTGATAGCCATAAATATATACTGTTTGGCCACAAGAGTTGCAGTCGTGAGACTCGTAAACAGGAACGCCTAGCCTCAAAGCAACGGAAACACGAAAGGTCTGATTATCCAGTAGAGTACCCAAAAGAGAAGATGGGAGAGCATTAAGCCAAGCAGTACTTTCTTAATATTTAGTTTTTTCGGTTTCCTTAACAAACCAGCTTTCAAATAGTTGTCAAGAACCGTTTTAACGCTTTATCCGCATGGCAACGGTCTTACAAACAAAAAAGTGACCTTTCAGGATTCAAAGAAAATTTTTCAGCTTCAGCAATAAATCTTCAGAATGCATTGTAGTTTCACCATAAACAATAATTAAGCAGTTATTATTATAAAAAACTATAATTATAAATAAAAAGAGAGTTTGACCAACAGAAAACTGTTGGATTTTTCGCCTTCTCCACCAGTTCTAACAGTTCTTTTTATTTATATTTAACTCCACTATGGACATTGGGAATTTATTTCTCATTCTGTTAACTAATGTTGTGCCGAACATTTGTCCATGACTTGTTGATTAGATCGTTCATATTATTCGACTATAAAAACTTATGTCGTACTGATGATCTCTAATAAGAGTGAAACACGTGTCTGCGTCTAGTCTTCTGCATATAGAAGCAAAGGAAAGGTGTCTCCAACTACACGATCAACAAAACTCTTCAGATCACATCAACAGAAAGGACGACACGTAAATACTGAAAGAAAGGCGACACTTATAATTCCACACATCAAAGGAATCTCAGAAAAGATAAGAAGAATAGGCAACGAGTACCATCTTCGGACTGTCTTCAAAACGACCAAAATAAGAAGTCAATTTACAAAAACTAATCCCATGGAAGTTCGCCTTAGAGAACACAAACGCAAAACTCAACAAGGGGGATACAACTGGATCAAAAATAACTCAACATTGCTGGGAAAATCAATATCATATGGAATGGAAAGAGACAAAGATCGTCGCCAAGGAGGAAAATCTATTCAAGCGGAATTTCAAAGAAACAGCATTCATACAGAGGAACCAGAATGTATTTTCTAAACAAAGCGTTACGATCAAGGACATTTGGAAACCCATACTTTTTGAAGGTGACATATTTCAAGTGTGAAACAGCGGAACCAACCAGCTTAGTTTTTATGGGTCACAGGTTTTTGTTAGTATTCACCTCATGACGATTGCAGATACATAAACATTCGAAACTCAAGTTCAACATTATCTACCACCTTCAAACAACACCATATGCTATACTACTATCACTACCCCTGGGTCAAGGTGACCCATTTAGTGATTCCCGCAAAATACCATTCTAGCAATGATCCAAAAAATTTTACATTCTGGGAACTAGATCATAATGTACCAGGCTATGTTCTTTGGTCTATATTGGGAGTAATTTTGAAAATAATATAATAAGAAGAAGGAGAGGTGTTCAAGGCTGCATATTGTCTCTGCTGTTGTTTAATATCCATAGTAATAAAATAACACAAAATGCACTTTACGACTGCGAAGAACGTCTGACTATAAATGACATAAAATCAACAACCTATCAAAAGTGGGTTGAGTAAGATGCCAAAATTTTTAAAATTTAAGCCAAAAATTCTTCAGAAATTCATGTTTTTTTCCTGAAATATATATTTGAAAAAAAGGTGAAATGGGTAAGCTATACATCTGATGAGGATGCGATTTCTTGGTTTTTGTTAGAGGAAAGGGCAAACTACAAAAAATACTTTTTCGCCCTGCTCAAACCCCACTTTGCAGTGGCTTAACTTCTGGACCGGCCTTTACCTTAGTCCACCAGGAGGTTTTGCTTGTGTCCCACCTTGTTGTTATATTACGGAATTATCGGAACGCTCAAGTCAAATTTGTTTACTGGGACCTATCATTAATATATGCCACCTAGCTGGCAGGCCATACTTTTGTACAGAACGGCAACTCAGCCTTATTAACTGCGCTTGCGTATCTGTCATTAGTGTCAAAAAGAGCGCTGATTTAGCTTAGGCCAATTCGAGTTAAGCGTTCCGATAATTCCCTATTATTTTTGTCAAAAAATCGATCAATTGAGACTTTTTTAAATAATTAAACAGTATGTAAATACCTATGTTATAAAGTTAAAACTCTGAATTTGTTAAAAACTTTTTTACAAGGTACTAAATAGTTCTGCCTTTTATATTTCAATAAATTTATGGTAAACTGACTTTTCCCTAACCGTCGAAATTCCCTGACTTTTCCCGGTTTTCCAGATGGAAACTATAATAGTATGACATGTGTCAATAAGACACAGTTTTGAGCTTTTATCAGTTTTGTAAAATTCCAAATTTTCAGAATTATCCTTAAAAATAAAGACGCAAGTCGCCATACTTATACTTTGTGACATCCGGTATATGCTTTACTTATTCTCTTTTGTGGATAAAAAAAACTCCTACCTGCTGTCACCACATGAGGCTGCCTTCCCAATAGTTTGGTTGACAGTGATATCTGTCAGTAAAGTCTTATGATTCCTAATTTGAAACAGCTCTTGACCAACCTTAAAATTTAAAAAAATTGTTGTATTAACAGTAGTAAAGCAATGAAAGTCGTGGTATTCGGTCATTTGAATTATTTATTATTTGCTTTCTACGTACGTTTCGGCTTACGCCATTATCAGGAAAAAATGATATGCTAAAAAATTATAAAAAAAATTATTTAATGTACACAACAAAAGTACAAAAGTAGCGAATTATAAAAGTATTTTAATATACTAACATTTAAAAAAAGTTTTTTGCAAAATTGGCAAATTTTTTAAAAACATAAATTAAAATTATAAACACCGAGGACATTTAAACATGAAAGACAAATTGTGTTTGATCTAAAGAAATGATTTGTGGTAATATTTTGTTATCAAGCTATTTTTTGACTATTATAAGAACAAATTTTAGTCATTTTAGTTAGTCAGTTATTTTAAGGTAGTAAAGATAAAAAGAAATTGCAATTATTTATTTTAAAATATTGCAATAAATTTTAGAAAGGTTTTAATGTCAGTTCTAAAATTGATAGAATTTTCATCATTCATCATCCATTTCTAACATCATATTAGTGTCTATAAATACGTTTAGGTAAATATTGTTGTGTAATACCAATTTATGTGGAAGGACAGTCCTTACAATTTATCTTATAAACAAGGTTAGTTTGCTTTGAATTGTCAATTTTAGGTTTTAATTTGGTCTCAAAGATACCTTAATTATAACTCTTCTTTACCATTAACCTATAAAAAAAAGTGTTGTTAGATCACTTGCAGATCGTGCTATTATTTTATCACATCCTAATACCCGACCCAATATTTTTAAAAAAGTGAGGGATACTTTAGATTTGAATGGTTACCCGAAATAATTTTATAAAATAATTACAAACCAAGTTAATAAATAATTAATAAAATTAAATAAAATTAAGTTTAGAAATAGTGCCACCAGATCTTCTAACAACAAATCTAAGAAGTTTTTTTCTATACCTTATACACAAGGCGTTACCGAAAATATTAAAAAAAGTGTTCTCTAAATATAACATCTCGGTAGCACATAAACCTACCGATGATACTAAATACTTATTTAATAAATTAAGACCTAAAATTCACAATTCAAAGAAAACTAACCTTGTTTACTAGATATATTGTAAGGACTGTCCTTCCACATACATTGGTATGACTCAACAATATTTACACAAATGTATCTATAAACACCAATATGATGTTAGAAATGGAAACGAAGGTGCCACTGCATTAACAGAAGAGAATCCCACTATGTAATGTAGCACAACCACAATATGGCAACGATTGTTTGAAAAATTAACATTTAGGTTATTTTATCCATCACTGAAAAAATCGCACTGAAAATGTGTGCCACATTGGTGCAACACCGTACTCAACTAAAAAGCCAGTTAACTCATTTTCGTTTTAGTATCCTTTGGCCTATGATCAGTGCCATATTGACACCAAACTGACAGAAAATCAATTTGGTTATAAAAATGGCAGCCACAATAGGCTAAAGAGCACTGAGGCGGTAGGAGTTAACAGGCTTTTTAGTTGAGAATGGTGTTGATTGGTGACACCTTCAGAAATAAGGATACTTTATTCACAAAGTTTCCAGCCACTATTATGTTAAGTAAACTGATAATTTGGGTTTTATTTATTTTTTGTTTATGGTTAAAATAAGTGTAGTGTAGACAAACCAAGTGAATTTGAAATAAGAAATTCGCTTAAAAATTGAAGTTTTACATCTAGAAAATAAAATCAAAATTCAGTGTTTCAGATACCTTAAACAGTGGTTGCCATATTGTGCTAAATAGCAATTTTCGTTTTATGGAAATCATAGTCAAATGAAGAATACTAGAATAATGAGATTTTGCATACAAGCCTAACATTTTTTTAGAAAAAAAACTTAAAAAAAAATAAATTCCAAAATTAAGATTTGGCACATTGGGCTCTGTAGCGCAATTGGGAGTCACATTTCAGCCCTCTAGCACTTTTTGTTTGGCCAGGATTTCCAGAATACCTGCCCTGGGGGTCCTGGCTCTTAAGTAAACCCTCTATTGATAAAGTAATTGAAAAACAAAATGACTATCTTAAAAGAAATGTACTTGAAATTATTATTATACAGAAAGATAAAAATGCTATCAACCTTAGAACTGACATTAATATCCTTTCTAAAATTTACTGCAATATTTTAAAATAATGAATTGCAATTTATTTCAATCTTTAATACCTCAAAAAATTTAATTAATTATACTATGGCTAAAAATTTTTTGTTATTTTAGTAGTAATCACAAATAATTTCTATAGATCAAACACAATTTGTCTTTCATGTTTAAATGTCCTCGTTGTTTATAATTTTAATTTATGTTTTAAAAAATTTTGCAAAAACTTTTTTTAATTTAATTAAAATACTTTTATAATTAACTACTTTTGTACAATGTTGTATACATTAACTAAATTTTATTATAATTTAATAGCATATCATTTTTACCTAATGAAGCCGAAACGTAAGTAGTACACAAATAATAAATAATTCAAATGACCGAAACCCATGACTTTCATTGCTTTATTATACCAAACGGTCAAGAATCTCTCAATAAATTAGTAGTAGTAGTAGTAGTAGTAGTAGTAGTAGTAGTAGTAGTAGTAGTAGTAGTAGTAAAAAATTCAGCCGTATTTAAAATATTTCTCAACCAAACGACACTTTTAAAAATCGGATAACTAGTCTCAGCCCAACAATTTATTTACGAAACGAATTGAAGGAATATCCCAAGCGGCATTTTTAGTCAGAACATACGTAATATATCCTTAACATAGAAAAGGACTGTTTCCCTATACAAATTAAATAGTGTCATAATTTTTCTGATAAACTTCAATATTTTGTATCTTGAACTAGGCGCCTTTAAAACGCGTTGAACTTGGACCTTTAAAAAAAGTAAATATCAAAAAAACCCAAATACAGGTTTTCTGACACTGAAACGTTTTAAGAAGATTTGGTACATTTTTTAATTTCATATTCAATATTATTTTCTTTTTGTTTTCATATTTATAAAATTACCGAAAATCAATACTTATAATAAAAAATTATGGCGGCCGAACGATTTTTACCTAACTAACAAAAATTAAATTTCAATTCAATTCAAAAAGTACTTTATGTCAAAAATGTTAAAAAATACTTAAAACTGAATAAAAATCACACGACACCAGTACTCGCACTACAGAATAAAGTTAAAATATTAAATATAAACATCAGGTACAATTAAATATTCAGCTAGCTAACATCACTATTATAAAATTAAGTTTAGGAATAGTAAGGTCTACCCAACACTATTTTTCCAATTTTTTTCTGAACTGTTTAATAGAGACAGCTTGTCTAATGGCAAGAGGTAACTTATTATAAATTTTTCGACCTTCATATATAAACGATTTTTGTGTTAATATGCTAGTAGGTATTGGTAAGATTAAGCTACCATTTTGTCTTGTTACCCGATCATGTCTTGTTTCCAAGATCTTGCTACGATTTTTAAACGCAAGGTTTGATGTTTCAAGTATAAACAAAAATGTAACAGTCATAATTTTGTGCTTTACAAAATAAGGCCTGCAAGATTCCTTCTGATGTATGTTCGCTATGAACCGTACTGCTTTCTTTTGAAGAATAAAAAGCACTTTAGGAAGAGATTGGTTAGCTGTACCCCAGAATGGAATTCCATATCTTAAGTGAGACTCAAAGAGTGCAAAGTATGCCATTCTTGTCATATCCTCGCCCAGATTGGCTCTTACACACCTGACGGCAAAACACCCAGAAGAAAGTTTTTTGCTTAGCTTAAAAATATGTTCATCGAACCTCAATTTATTGTCGACGTGAACTCCTAAAAATCTGTTTATTGTCTGATTCTGCAAAGGATCATCACCTAAATTTAAGTCTCGTAAATCACATTTAAAACTGAGGATGTTAGTTTTATTAGCATTAAAACAGAGACGGTTGGCATTGCACCAGTTTTTTATTTTTAAAAGATCTTGAGAGATAACCATTCCAGAATATTTATGTGTTTATAGTGCCATACAACTGAAGTGTCATCTGCAAATAAGGTAAATAATCCCGATATATTCAATTTAATGAGATCATTAATGTAAATTAAAAATAGCAGTGGTCCTAAAACGGACCCCTTAGGTACACCACAACAACTGATTAACTACGATCCCTCAGATACGATCTAAACCATGCCAACACCATAAAAAACCATAAAATAAAGGTTCAAATCATTCTGCTACAACAAAACGAGGCATAATGAGAAATTTGTATAACAGAGCCGTTCAAATTTGTAACAATTCTCATGACTTGGAAATCGAAATAAGAAACATTAAAAAGGATATGCAGCAGAATGGTTACAGTCTTAAACTTATAACATATACTATTTCTAAATTTCAGCAAACAAGACAGAGATTAGCGAGAGTAGCGAAAAACTTTAACATAAAAACATCTTTTAAATCTAATAATACAATTCGAAGCCTTCTTAGTAAAATCATACCGGAATGCATTTACCGAGTTCCCTGTGAGTGTGGTGAATCATACATAGGGGAAACAAAAAGACCACTATCTGTTACGCTTAAGGAACATCACACAAATTAACCAAAGAGGTGAAACAACGAAATCAGGAATCGCCGAACATGCATGGTCAAAAGAACACCGAATGAAGTGGACCGAAGCAAAGGTTTTGCACAAGGAATCACACTGGAAGAAACGAAAATTCCTTGAAGCTGCCTTTATTGGACAGAATCAGGGTATTTTCAGTAAACCAAGTGTTGAAATTCCAAATATTTGGAAGCCCCTTGTTGGGCGGAGCCAACTTCTTAAACTTCACGATCGAGTAATTTTCCATAGTATATGGGTACTTAGCCTTAGAAATAGATTGTAATTTGCACCTGAAGACGATCAGAAATGGTACTGATCGAAACGTCGTTTATAAATAAAATATAGATAATGAAAGCTCGAAACACAGAGTAATTTCACCTTCACCCTATTAAGTTTGGAATAAACACTGTCCAGAAAATGACATATAGCATCATGTGTACCTTTGGATGCCTGAAAATCATATTGTTTGGAAGTAATTAGTCCAAACTTTACTTTACATACAAAACACATTATTATTTTCTTAACTATTTTTTCAATAACTTTTTAGAGAGTTGGAAGAAGGGAAATTGGTCGAAAATTGGACATTAGTATAACCTCCCTTATGGAAAACATGTGAGAAGGATTTGACATATTTCTTACAAAAGCTAACTAAATCGATCATCAAAAATTTAGTTGAAAAATAGGTAATTTGCGACTATCGCGAATATCAAAAAAATGTCTAACTATACTTGGTAAAAAAGAGCTACATTAAAGCTTCAAATTCGTCCCTGAATCCACGTAAAAAAAAAACGATACAAATTTTGTTGCAAATTAGAAATCACAGGAACTGAATTCGTTAAATCCTAAAGACAAATCAAAACAGTATTAAAAATAAAAGACTAATTGGCCTAGTTCTACCAACGTTTTTTTTTGTTCATCTAGCAAGTTATAAAACTAAATTGCACGAAGTGTTAATATATATGCACATATATGCACATGCACAAGAAAAAGAAGACCAGCATAAGCTGGAATACGGAAAAACTCGAGACAGAAGCAACGAGGGAAAGACGAAATATGACCAGAAAAAAATGCTTCAACACCCAACAGCATCTAATATAGAAGAGTATAAACAACGAAAATCTGAATGATCTGAGAATGATATAAACGAAAAAGATCGACAAAACAACAGAATAAAATAATAGTTTCAGAGAATAACAAGCACAAAACAGGATACCAACCCAGAACCGAAAACTTCCTCTCAACTAACAACGGACAACTGATAACCAACGAAAGAAAGATCCTAACCACATGGAAGAACTACTTTTGCGAACTACTCAACGAAGAGGTAAATACCGATATTACACCCATAAGCATATAGACCAGATTTTCACCGTTAGACAAATAATCGAAAAATGCTGAGATTTGAATTTGAGAACCTCACCAGATATTTATTGATTTCAAACAGGCATTTGACAGATTATTTAGAGCCAAGTTGTGCGAAACAATGCAGGAACTGGGCTTTCCAAAAAAGCTGATATCTCTGGTAAAAATGTGTACGGATACAAGGTGCAAGATAAGGGTGGAACAAAGCTACACTGATTTCTTTGGTATCAACAATGGGCTTAAGCAGGGTCGTGACTCCCTTTCCCTCCAACTCTTTAACATAGCATTAGAATAAGCAATCAGGAAAGCCAAGTTTGAGACACCAACAGCTATATTCCACCAGGAAGGACTAAAACTACTACTGACCTTCGATCTTAAAGACTCCTTGCACCACATTATTTCTACGTCCATAACTGATTGCTTAATAAGAAAAGATTACAAAAAAGGAGTAAAACCTTTTTTGGCAGTGGAAACAGTTGCTGTGGAGGTTCCTTCACTTCCATTAGTTGGTGTAGATGTAGGTATATTGTCATTTTGGGCCAAGACTGATAGTGTATCAGTTTCCTTGATTAACAAAGGCAATTTCCTTGATTTTTTTCAGCCTCCACCTACTTTACATGACCACTACATTTAAAATGGCTCAGCCTGTACACTGCCACTCTGGTGGACTTATGGAAGGAATTATCCAGTCTAAATTACAAACTGGATTTTTCGACATTTTGGATTCTTGCTATTAAAAAATTGAAAATTCTCGAAATCTCACATCGCAGTTGCACCCCACATCATTTTAAAACGCGCTAGACTATACTTGAAAGTTGTAACAGAAGATAGCGCGATGTGTGCTTAGAACAAGGAGAAATAATACACGGTGATATTTATTATTTCGAAACGAAAACCAATCTGTCACCCTAGGTAACGATGCGGTTCTTCTCCTACTTGTTTTAAAAAGCTTTCCTCTCTCTTTTCTCTTGCTCTTGGATTTTAAATAAACTGGAACTGATTGAGCGCGAAACAGATGTATACTGGAGAGCAAAATAAATGCAACACCATGTATATGGATAATTATTTGAATGAAAATTATTTGTGTGTATACCTTATCTCAAAAGATATATTTGATACATTTTTTGCCTTCTAATATTTCCTTTTTTTACATATTTTTTCTATTCATTTTCAAAAACAACCAACACATAAAAGACCTTTTCTGAAAATTTTAAATCATTTTCCTCGTAGTTTTTGGTCTTTACCTAAAACATAAAAATGCCAAGATTCGCGGTCGCCAACAATTTCACCATTTAAATGACTTCAACAAAGGACGCATCGTGGGCATGAAAGGGGCTGGTTTTGGTTTACGGGAAATTTCAAGAAGGTTTAATGCCAATCCATCAACAGTGATAAGAGTTGGAAAAGGTGGTCCAATGATGAGACTTATAGACGTCGTGCGGGTTCTGTACGCCCTAGATTATTACAAGGTCGTGATTTAAGAGATGTTCTAGTTGCAGCTACAGGACGCGTGTTATCACAGTTAATCGAAGATTGCTTGGCGCTTTTGGTGCTAACTTTGACCCCACAACAAACATAAGGATCGCCGCTTGGAGTGGTGCAAGCTCGGCAAAACTGGAATGACGAATGGAATACCATAAGCTTCAGCTACGAATCCAGGTTTTGTTTAGGCGACCATGAGACGAAATGTAGACTTTGCTGTTGAATGTGATACAGCAAGACAGCAAAGTATCATGGTATGAGGTGCTAAGGCAATCTGACTGCTCGACGATATATCGATGAAGTGCTGCAGCCAGTTTTACGTCCTTACCTAAAAACTATCCCAAAGCGATCTTTCAACAAGATAATGCCAGACCGCATATTGCTCGCGAAACAATGGACTTCTTACATGAACTTGGCATAGAGACTTTGGAATGGCCAGCAAGATCGCCTGACTTGTCGCCTATCGAACACGTATGGGATATGATAGGGCGCAATCTTAGTCGGTTACCACGTCCCCCTGGAAACTTAGATGAACTCTGGCATGCCGTAAGGAGGATTTGAAAGAGTGTTCCTCAATATGATATAGACCATCTTATTTTGTCAATGCCTAATAGAACAAACGAGTGCATAAATAACCATGGAGGAGCCACTCATTATTCATTTTTTGATGATGATCATGGAGGAATCTTCTTGGAAATGTAATCAATTACTAAGAGCATCTTAATGTATTAATTTAAAAAAAAAAATATTAAAATATTTGTCCTTTCTGTGTTGGAAGAGCTTTTAAAAAAAGCTAAAAGCAAATCTTTAATGATTTTTTACGGACTTTCCGTCCATGACAAAAAAAAATTGGGGCTCCCAACTGGAAAGCTTGTTAAAAAAAAATTTAAGGCACTAGTTTTTTTTGACATCTGTCAACCAATGTGTCAAAAAATTTTTGTTAATTAAATACCACACAAGGACATCATGCCAGCCCATTTGGGTGCCCTTACTGAAGGCCCAGGGCCTACCACATTTTTTTAATGAGGAGGTACCACTTGTGGTACCTTTTTGGAAAGCTTGTTAAAAAAAGAAATTCGAATAAATAAATATTTTTACAAAGTTGGTTTAAAAAATAGGTTGAGAAAGAGAAACTCCGGGTTTTGTGTCCCAATTCCCTGACTTTTGAGGATTTTTTGGTTATTCCCTGACTTTTCCAGGTAGCTCCCAAAATTCCCGGACTTTTCCAGATTTCCAGGTTTTCCAGGTCAGTGGGAACCCTGCAAGGATTCTGAAAAGTTAAAAAGGAGTAACACCTTACCTAATTAAGTTACTATTCCTGTAGTACTATTTTACTGAACCTAAAATGCCGCTTGGGATAAGTTGTGGAATTACACCAAATTAATAAATTCGTGAATTTCTTCATGAATTTTTTTGCGAATAAATCGTTGCTGTATACTGGCTTAAGTGCAGCTAAACGGGTTTTGCTGGTGGCTAGCGCTATTACTAAAGCTGCGTGCACTGCGACCTCAGTGGACCTCAGGAAGTTACTAAAGATAGTAATTGAAACACATACAACCCAGGAACTTAACTTATTCCAGTTGAAGCTTTAGCGGAAGCCCAGTAGGATGATGGAATGTGTACCTACATGGTAGTTAATTCTGATATAGTATGGCATTTTTACAACTAGTGGCTAAAATAGTGCTTTTTTTACAAACATGGTTTTAAAGAACGAGCGCAGTGAGTGATTTAAAAAAGCGAGTAAAAAAGCATTGTTCGGCCGTGAGAAACACTATTTTTTTTAATACCCTCATCAAATATTTTTAAAAAAAGGAAAAAATATACTAAAAACTAGAACATAAAAACATTTACTTTGACCGTTTTCAAATTTTGTACCATATCCTTTTCTTCACCATTTAATTTTTTGACATTATTTGTGTTCGAAAAAAAATTATCAAAATAATTTCTTTCCCGCCTCAACAAAAAAATGTTTGCATAGATAGGTAACCAAAAAAGCCATAGTTTTGTTATTTGCGGATAGTGAGTAAAATCATGTTTTTGATGAAGGTATAAAAAAATCTATTTATTTACCTCCTTAAAATGCGTAGATATGGATATAAAAAATCCAGCCGAAAATCCGATCAAAATGTATCCGTCTCCGTACCATTGGTATTTGATTATGGTACCATAATGCTGCTGAAAAGCCAGCTCAAATGGATTATCTGGGTCATTAAGATTATAGAGGTATAACGTCCTTTTGCCTACTATTGCACTTATCTAAAAAAAAAAAAGATGATACAAAAAACTGCCACTACTCACTTTTGAGATTGTTGTTCACTATAAATTATGTTTAGCTCCTCAAAGAGGTTTGCAACTCGTATTGGTGAAGCATCATTCAGTGTCCTCGCTTAGACACATCCTTGCAATGCAAGTCTATAGATCAACCAACCTGCGGAGTTCTATGATGAACTCTTTCGAATGGGCCAGTTTTGGCAATTCTCTCCAGTACTGGCGGAACTTAGTGTCGATCTTTGTAATATTCTTAGAAGCAATAAAGTTTACTGATTACTTACTGTCTTTCCAGTTTGAGAGGGCAGTGTTGACCACGTTGTGTGTTATGCTCAAGTTAATTATTTGCAAAATGGCAAATCTATAGATATAATAAATCTCTAAAAAGATCATTTCTGTACAAAAAATACATACATTGAATAGTTTTTTTTTTTAATTCTGGGTGGGAGCTTTTAACCAAACTATATAGATTACAAAAATCCAGATTTTAGAATTTTTGTCTGTTTGTCTGTCCATTTGTTCCAGCATTACATAAAAACTACTGAACCGATTAGGATGGGAGTTTCACTACTGCATTTCTTGAACTCCTGGCGAGTACAGAGGCTCTATTTCATCAAAATAGATTCTCGGGAACAAAAGTTATGACCATTTAAATTAAAAAAAAAAAAAAACGGGAACACCACAGATAAAGCGGATATTCAAGTCGATGGAAAGGTTTAAGAGGCTGAAGGTTTAAGAACATGAAGTCGAAGTAAACGAAGTCGTGGGCGACCAGCTAGTGATAAATAAATCTTTACCAAATAATCTTAAGCCTACGGTAACTTACAGTATTCTCTTTAGATACCCTCTCATCTACTTTCATGCCAGAAAACTGTAATTCTGAGGGATCGGCTCTTAAATTTATGACCTTCATAGTGTCTCCGTCCATGTTACTGATCGATATAGTTTTATCTTCCGAGCCCATAGCCAGCAGGTTTTCATTATTCCAACAACCACAAGTTATTTTTTTGGTGTGTTTCCCTATTACTGGAATTCGTCTGAAAAAATTCTTAAATTGCAGGCTTTAAGAAGTACGTGCTCGCAGGCTTTTTTATAAATTAAAAAAATGTACTAAATGTTGTTCCTGTACTGACATTTTTTCTATTGTTTCCGAGATTGTTTCTAATTTCGGTAAAAGGCTGCAATCCAATATAGGGTCTACAGGCTTCATAAGTCATGCAACATTGTTCTGTAGGTTACTAATTTTGTGTTTAAACCAGCTTCCTTTAAAATGTTTAATAATTATAATATATTTCGTCTTTTCCAATATTATTAGTACTTTAATTTTAAATAGACCATAGACCAAGTCTTACTGAAACATATGCAAAATAAATAAACAAATGTTTAAAAACTATATGTATTAGTTTTTGTCTCTAAGTTTTAGAAAACTTTTTATAATTCTCGACAATTTATTGCCTTCCAGTCCCTTTTGGTATTGGTACCTTTAGTATTATTTTTTAGTGAATTCCCAAAACCAAAGTCAACCTCTCCGTGTATACAGAGTGATCCAATAAGACTGCGGCCACCGGATATATATGGGAAAAAGTTTTGGAACCCTCATAAATAGGCTTTGGAAAGACTGCATAAGCAGCACAAACATATTTTTAATAAAAAAAAATTCTCAAGTTTGTAGGGTTCATACTTTCCCAGATAAATCCGGTGGCCAGTTATTGGACCACCCAATCGGTGGCTAGTCTTATTGGACCACCCTGTATACTTATTTTTTTTAAGTTTTTAAGAAATTACTAAAATTTGATCTATCCTATGTTTGTAGTAACAAAAAAAATCCATTTAAAGATAAAAATTGAATTTTTTCCAGTAAAAAGGCTATACAATATTTAGACTCGTTTTTACGATTTTCAGTTTTTCATGTATTTCTAAAAACTAAAAAGTCTTACTGAAACGTGTACAAAATTGTTTTGAAAAAATTTGATTTCTTTTGGTGTGTTTTTTTTTTATATTAATGGAAAGACTGCATAAGCAGCACAAACATATTTTTAATAAAGAAAAATTCTCAAGTTTGTAGGGTTCATACTTTCCCAGATAAATCCGGTGGCCAGTTATTGGACCACCCAATCGGTGGCTAGTCTTATTGGACCACCCTGTATACTTATTTTTTTTTAGTTTTTAAGAAATTACTAAAATTTGATCTATCCTATGTTTGTAGTAACAAAAAAAATCCCTTTAAAGATAAAAATTGAATTTTTTCCAGTAAAAAGGCTATACAATATTTAGACTCGTTTTTACGATTTTCAGTTTTTCATGTATTTCTAAAAACTAAAAAAGTCTTACTGAAACGTGTACAAAATTGTTTTGAAAAAATTTGATTTCTTTTGGTGTGTTTTTTTTTATATTAAAAAAATACCACCCACCTTGAGGTATTATGGTTATAAATAGAAACATTCCCCTTATTGGTACCAACGGCCAAAATAGGTCCAGTTTTGGCCCATACTAGGCACGACATGTAGTCTTTCAGACCTACATCTATTGTAGACTTCTTTTTGACATTTGCATCCCATATGATTAACTGAGACTGACTAACGATACCCAACAGATCACCATCGAGATCCCAACCAAAACTGGTACATAAACTAAAAAAAAGTATAAATTTTACATTTTAGGTTAGAATTAGAGAAAAAATTAAATTAAAATTGGTTGTGGCTACTGTTACCGACAGTTGTATTAGAGTTACGACAACAGACTTCAAAAATATATAAATTTCAATTGAAATTATTTCAAACATTTTGTTATGGTTTTAAACAAATGACAGACACAAATAATTCCTTAAAAAAGGGTGAGTCACTGCAAGAGGCGGCAGGTTTTTCTATCATTTAAATTAAAAATTAAAACTAAAACAAAGAAGGGGGCCAGCGATCCAACTAGGAAATGAGAATTAAATTCCAGTCCATTTTATACATTTCTTCCTCCGCTCAGAAGGAAGAAGTCGTCTAAAAAGATCTAAGAAAAACTAGCTTTGCTTTGCTGAGAAAATATGAGTCTTACTTTGGCAATCTTATTCTCTCCACAATTTCCCCGTATCGATCCAAAATATTGACAATGGAGTCGACACCAGTGGTTGCTAGGAATATGCCTGATCCCCTTTGCCATGAGACATAAATGTCTCCCAATCCATGTGGCTGTTCTATCCGAAATAAAAGCTAAAATTAAATATATTATGCATGTTCAATATGTTATGTTATTATCCAATTTTTTGTAAACTTAAAGACTTTCCTGCTTATTAAAAATTAAAAATTTTCTTTTTTTTTGTATTTTTGCTCGTTATTTTGGACATTCTTCCGGAAGATGATTTTAAAAGTAAGTAAAAAGCACCATTTTTAAGTTTGACTTCAAATACTAGAATAACAGATTTAGTTATATCATGGTTGACATTTTTAGACTGTGAGATAACATGTTCTAAATTATTTCCAGTTATTTTTTTTACATAATACAATTTATTTTTTGCTAAAATAAACAGTTTTAAAAAATGTCAAAATCTCCTAATTCCGATGTAAATTTTTGACTTAGACCCTAATTCCAACCTAAGAGATCCCTAATTCCGACGTTTGTTTTTATAATATATTTTTTTTAATATGCATGGTTGTAATTAATTAGCACAACAACCTTAAATACGACAAAAAATATGCAGAGATATATATTTTTTAAAGTAATAAAGATACAATATTCAAAAATAATCCTTTTATAGGGTCAAACCATATCGAATCGACCGGGCAATTGTTTCAACCATGTCCGATTTTGATGATTTTTCGCACATATAATCTACCTACAAAAAAACTTAAAAATAGAATATTTTAGAATTTTGGTACCAGTAGTTTTTTTTATGGATTTTTGAAAATCCCAAAATTGTTAATTCTGGTCCTCCTTACAAGCCCCAAGCTTAATATTTTGAAAACTGTGATAGCTACGAGATTGAGTGATACCTTGTTTTAAAGGTATTTAAAAGACCTAGTTTGAAATTTAAAAAAAAACTAAATTTTAAGAAATCTCAAAATTCCCTATTTTTCTTTTTTTCAAAAAAAATATATACTTATTTTTTTTATGTTTTCTCAACATACTCACAAAATTTTAGGATGGGGAAACGATGGGTTCCATCTCGAAAAAAATTACTAAAAATGCCTTAATCAATTTTGATTCATATTGGTATTTACAAAAAGGGTGATATCTGGAAAACCATTAAGGTAAAACACCCAGTTACTGATACCATGCCAGTGATTGATACTTTAAAATATTATTTTCAAAAACAAAGATTGTATGGGTTTTAAATACTATTACGGATGTTATTTAGTAGATTCAATTATATGGCAAAACTGCACCAATTTTCATATTTATAATTCCAGTTCCTGCCAAAAAAATATTAGTTCAAGTTTAAGAATAAATTAAGGTAAGATGTTCTTTAAAATTAAAGTAACACTCGTGGCATATCATATGACTCCCTGATGATTCCTAATAAGGATGAAACAGGTGTGTAGGTGTCTGGATTCTCCATTAGACATTGGAGGCCTGGTCGTAATGAAGTGAGAAATAAAAACGCTTTGTCCGGAATTCCACGAGTGTTACTTTAATTTTTATTTGCCGACACGAGATTCACTATGTTCTTTAAAATCCTTTTTGTTCTTAAACATATTCAAGTCATTTCATTAATTTTTTATAAATATTTGAAATAGAACTTACAATAAAAGGTCATCAATTACTGGTTCAACAAAAAACTCCTTTTCTAGTTATTGATACTCCTATCAATGACTAGTTTCAATGGGAAAACTTGTCTAGGCACTCTGTTAGATTGCCCATGAAAAACCTAGGTTGCTACTATAAAAATTTTCTGCAAGAAGGTGGCAAAAGAAATGCCACAAATTACAGATACATTTGTGTTGTACAAAATTTAAACCATGCAGTTTACATTTGTAAAAAATAACTTGTTTTTGCTTATTTTTGTTCCTATATTTATAGTTTTTAAGCTAAAATATGTTAAATATTAAAATATCTTTTAAATTAATATACGCAAATTTTTGAATAATATCCATAATGGTAAAAAAATTACAAATGAAAAGTATCAATTATTGGGTTATCAACTCGGTTATCAATTACTAGAATTTCACAAAAATTTATTATAAATAAATGGCACCAAAAACATTAATTAAAAAAAAATAATTTCTCATAATAAACTTGATTTTTTCAATTATTGATAATGTGTACCTATCAATTATGGAAAGTTTGAACCATCGTTTTCAGTTTAAAAAACTGACTTAGTTCAAAAACTGTTAAAGTTATGTTTTTTTTTTCTCAAATTTTGGCCTTAAGATATCAATAACTGGGTTTTTTACCTTATAGCTAGATCATATTGAGTAATAGCTTGTTTTAAAGGTCTTCTGAAGACCTATGAAATGATGTACCACATGATAAATAGTTTTCAAATTATTTTTCTTATTAATATATTTTTGAATATACATTTTTCTTCAGTTACTTTTTATGATATGATATGTGAAAAAATTCACGTTGATTCTTGTTTGAGTTCTCGAGCCATCTGTCCACATATTTCTTCAAATGAACTTCCTGAAATTTTAAAATCTAAAACTCCTCCCCTTTATCTCCTGATTGGTCTTCCCACTGCCCAAAATTTTTACAGGAAATTTCTTGCATAAACAGGAAAATTAAGAGGTATGCAGAAAAAAATTTAGTCTTTTGTCACTTCTGCTATAGACTGTTTCAAGGACTGTTTGTGGCAGAAAGTTCGGAAAAGTGGAAAGTTTCAGCAGTCATCTCCAGTACCAGGGTAAGTAGTAAATATAATAAAAAAAAATTCTTTAATTTTATTAACTTGACAAACTTTTGTGAACTATGGATTTAGCACAAAGATTATTTTTCCAATTACTTATAATTATGTTAAGAGTGCCTGTGTTGGCTGAAAAGGAAAGTCTCCAAAGGCCACATGAAGAGCAGATCATGACACCAGACCAACTTTTTAAATTTGCAGAAAAGAATATTCCTGGTATAGTTTTCAAATACTGTACAACAGATGATTATACAAATCACGAAAAGTATCTTGAAACAAGATTTCTTGATGCCCAAACTATCTCAGGAACTCAAGAAATACACACAGTCATTTGACATGAACTTATTTCAGCATCTGGCTTGGCAACAATGGAACTTGAGAAAATTGATTCTGATTTTGTTACTATCAAATATGACAATTTCTGGTGGTTGGGCTGTATAATTAGGAAGCACAGAATGGGGAGAGTTTAAAATTAGTTTTTTACACTCTCAAGGCCTGCTGATACATTAATTATTGATCACACTTCACCATATTAAATAAAGTTAATCCAAATACAGCCACTGGAAGAACATACAAATTATAAAATTTCGTATTTTCGAGTTTTTTTGCAGGTAGAATAAGTGTGCCAAAAATCATCAAAATCCGAGAGGGTCAAAAAAGAAACCAACTTTTTTGTGGTTGAGTTGATATGGTTTGACCCTAAATTCAAAATTAAATGCGCACTCACAAAAGAACACACTCAAGCAATTTGAGGGTTATATATTAGAGACTTAATTTTTCTAACAGATATTTTCGGGGAGAGCTGAAATTTTATGACCACATCCAAATTTTAAGTTTTGATGACATTTTATGACTTTTTCAAATTTTATGATTTTTTATGATTTTATGACTGGTGGTCACCCTGGTATTAAGACTCCCGCAGGCCGCGCTAGGCCCACACATTATCACAGAATGGAATGGATTGTAATGGAATGTAACAGAACAAATTAAATGCATCGGAAATTATTAACACAGAATTCGGCGGAACAATTTATTTTATACCAGGTTAGACTAGGTTTTTAGTGTGTGATGTTTTTTACAATGGATTTAGTTTTTTTTATTAACAGACATGCCATTTATACATATTATAATTTAAGAACAATTTTTTTTTAAAAAAACATCATCATAAAAGAGAAAATTTTTAAAATAAATTAGATATATTAGAAGTATAGGTGCGTTAGCTGGAGCTGATCTGAATTTTTTTCAGGTTTGTTAAAATAAAATTGATAGAAATTTTATTTTTCAAAAAAAAACTTATGGAAGATATGAATCTGATCTATTTTTTGCGCTAGATTGACGTCCTTCCCCTCTTCTGGTGAAGGAGATATGTAGTAGTAGTAGTACTGTATTGGTTTATTTTTGACTAAATAAAGGATTATTAGTATTATTATTTTTTGTTGAATTTCCATAATTCCCCGCACTTTGGTTAATTTAGGGAATATCGTTATTTAAAGCGTTCTGTAGGGTTTCTTCATTTTAAATGGTCTGGTGCTATTGTAGAAACAGAGAATGTTTTTAAAAAAATTTAAATAGCTTATTTAAAGGACCGTGAAGTCTTCTTTTTGTAGTAACCCTGGGGCAATTCCACGTGCAATAAAGGTTTTTGGCATTTTTTTATTTTTGTATTTAAATAACTACAACCACCAAAGAAGTGTCTGGGGTACACAGTACTGTGCTGGGGTATCAATAAACATGTACAATCATTTTAACATAATAACTGTCCTCCAAATCATAAAATAATAGCCACTGGCCAAGCATTTTATAAAAAATATCTTGTTACTAGCACTTTAATTGATTTTACTCTGCCCGTTTTTCATGTCCCATCAGATATCACCAATTTTTTGTTATATTTTGGATCCTAATGAAAAAATTAATTGTCTGTTACTCTCAAATTATTCTGAAAAACCCTCTTCATAATGCATTAAGATGTGGTTGTTCTGGAATATCTTTAAAAGAGAGAAGAATGAGATCAAAAAATTAATTACTTAAGACTTTTCCCATCAGTTATCATGGTATTGCCCTCTGGTGAGTCAATCATTGGCATTCACAATTTCAAAAAGAAAAACTAAATACAATATTACATGATGGATTTCTAAAGTCAAGATTTTTAACAACTTTATTTAATTTTATTTTACAAATTTGTATGTTGTCTGATGCTGTCCATGGTAGTGTGTGAATTGAGGTGCGGATTCTAACCTTAGGCCTATTTACCAACTTTTAATGCCTAATGGCTTAATTTTTAATTTTTAAAGTTAAAAATATGGAAACCAATGGTACTGTTTACTCAAGGTGTATTGCCTTATTCTTAAATTTAATGTGTAATGGATAACTGATGAAGTTTGGCCACTGTTGTGCATTAAATTTAATCCAAATAATAAAATGCATATGCACAATAGAGGTAATTATGGTATAAAAAAGCAAAGCCATTTCAAATAATTTATTTATTTTAAAAAAAAAGATAAAATCCAACCATTGAAAATATGGGTGAGTTTGTAAAGTCATCAGTGGATCCAGCGGTTCAATCAAAGTGCTCTTGAAATATTTTTTATTCCATAAAAAATATTCTTCAAATTTTCTGGTGAACTTTGAAGGTCTGTGAAAATTTTTTGGTGGATAAACACTTGGATTCATAAAACTTGACTAAACACCCCTATTAATTAAGCATTACATTATGCATTAAAGGCCACTGGCGCACCGAGAGTGGGGGTTTTGAGGTTAAACCCCCCCAAGATGCCTGTTTATGTTAAATTTTTACTTCAAATTACGTTTTTTTAATTATTTATCCTCAAAAACCTCCTCCCCGAAGTAAATTCCTGAGTGCGCTAGTGTAAACACTATCCATCATTTATCAATTACGCATTAAACATTAAAAGTTAGAGAGTGTCTAAAGAGCCAACAATTTGGCTGAATAGTGAGGCTAAAGAGCTGACAGTAATTATTTAGTATATTTTTAACTAAATGACCCCAACCCAACTGAAACAGATTTAAAGCAACCCCAAAGAAAAACACTTTAACCCCTGCTTTGCATTAGAAAAACGCCAGACAAGGATTTAGGGGCCCTAGAAGGTGCCTCCTCCCTTTTTATTTGATGTGACTTGTCACATGGTGTGATCTGTAATTTTTAAAGTTATGTTGTAATTGATTCTGGTGTCACTCGTGTGATCATATGCAGTCAGATTTTTTTTAAAATCTGGCACCACTGCATACAACTCCCAACTAATTTACCTGAAAATGGAGAAGCACGGAAGACACAGTTTAGGAGTGTAACCTGAAATGTATTACATAATTCAGTTTTTGTGAAATTTTGGTGGTTTTAAAACAGTATTAACATCTTGGCCGAGATAAATGTCACACATGTTTCTGTATATATAAGGAGTAAATGGTAAGATATTTACTTTCAAAAATGTGATTTAAATATGAAAAGTAGGCATTTTACTAACAGGTAGTAACTTTTTTATTTTCTTGTTATTTAGACATTTTGCTAAATATGTCACGAATAGCACTGGTGTGATCTTTCAGAATATTTTATTGATAAGACTTGTGAAATTTTTCGCTTGTAATTAAAAAAACCCAATAATTTTTAGAAAACCAATGGAAAAACGAGAGAAAAAACTAGAAAGCCTTTGGCAAAAGTACCAGAAAAAGAGAGAAAAGAAGAAATCAAGTAAGGGCATATTATATATAGCAATATATTATATTTACTTAAAAAGTGGTAAATCAATTTTTGTTTTTTTTTAAGCTATTACACCAAATGTTAGCATTTTTCAAGAACAACCCAGCTATAGATTCTTGATTTTGATTTGAAATAGGTATAACTGGTGTTAGCTGGCTGTCACCTGTGTTAGCAGATGAATTCACAATCTCAAAAACTCGCTCAAAAATAACTCAAGAACTAGTGAATTGTTATCTTGGCCATATAGCACATTTTAGTCCAACCAACTACAGCAACCAAAATTCAAAGAACATTAATTTGTTTTTTTTTTAAGTTACCACTTGAAATGTTACCCTTTTTCAAGAACAACCCAAGTTGGTTTGAGTCTGTTTAGGTTAGGTTGGGTTAATTTAGTTTTAAAAAATTTAAAAAAAAAACGAAAATGTGGAAAACACATAATAAATAATTACTGTCGGCTCTTCAGCCTCACGACTATTCAGCCGAATTGTCGGCTCTTTAGATGCTCTCTAATAAAAGTTAACTAAACAGGCCTTGTTATATGCATTTTAAAATTTTTGATCTGTTCCATTCCCTTCTGTGACAATGTGCTGTTTAAAAGCAGCTAGGAGCTGATTTTCGAAAGCCGCTGGGGGTATCAAATTAATTTAAACCTAGACCAGCTAGCTAAATACTAAAAAAAACTAGAAAATGTAGGTAGCATTGAAAATATTTGAACCCTTACTTTTATTGTTTCAAAAAACTATAACTAAACGTGCAAACATTTACCTTTTCTGTGCCCATTATTTTAATTTTTCTAATAAACGACTTAGGTATCTTTATTAAAAATTGTTCAAAATAACGAAAAATACAAACAAAACATTTGTTTGTGTTTACATTGCGCGTTTGACCTACTTCCTACTTCTTCATGGTGCGTTCTTTTATATGATCGATTTTTACTGTATGCTCCAAAATGGCAAATTCCCGTTCTTTTACTGAAAATCGAACAAACCGTGCGCACTTTTTCACGTTCGTTTTTAGACTGACCGAGCGAAAACAGCTCCTTGATTAGCTCGGTGCTTTTTGAGCACGATCCGGACCGGTATTCTCGTAACTAAAGACGCTCGGCGTTTCGTACTCGCTGACCGTATGATAACATAATATTCGCATACCACGTGACCAAAGTAACAAAAATGGTATTCACGTATATTGAACGCAAGGCGTCGACGAAGTGCGCTCAACGCGTGGCGACCGTTTGAGAAACACCTACCATTTGCCAGCTGTTTTGCCCTCCGCGCGTACGATTTTCCTACCCTACAATACTTTGTAGAGTGCTGCAGAAAATATAGTAGTTTTTTCAGTTTGCGTTTTTATTAATAATTAGAAAAATAAAAATCTCTTATTAGTAGCTTGGGGACGGGTGACAAACACGCACACATCAACCTTACTATTTGATGCTTGACGTAAGACAACTTTTTTCCAAAAAATTGCAACAAAAACTTTTCGTATCAAAATCGACATCGAAATAATTGAGCATCCGTATAATACTAGAAATAGAAGCAATCAAAATTCTGTAAAACCAAGGGTAAAAAAGCCATTGGTCAGCGGTGCTTTTTGTATCTTTCTTCGGATGTGTACCAAAAAATATCTGGTTTTGTTAGGCTCCTGCCCACATTTATTGTTTTCTTTCAAAAATAAACTAAAAGCTTTCATGAAATATGAAATTAGCAGACATGAAAAAAATAGCTTAATTGATATAAAAAATAATTAGTAAACAATATTACTTTTCTGAAATATCACATTTTTTAAACTAATTACCATTTTTATGTTTTTTTATCTTTGTAAATACATACTATAAACTTATGTAGGCAAATACAAATGTAGGCATACATACTATAAACTTATGTAGGCAAATACTATAAACTTATGTAGGCAAATCTCGCTTAGACCTCGTGATGCGTGTTTTGAGTCAGGAGAACCACGCATGAGAAACACATAGATGGGAACCAGATTTTACACTAAAATAGTAACTGACTTTAAATTGCTTGTGAAATGAGTGTTATTGGAATAGCGGGTCTACGATCGGCGTTGAGCATTATTAGACAGTAAAAGTTGCATATAGAATTAAATAGATCCTTGTTTTTGTAAGTTATCATAGTTTATTTTGTTCCAAACAGTCCTACTGATGTTTACGAAAAGTTCTGTAAAAAAATTGAATCGAACTTAAAATAGAAAACCTCAGAAATCATACTAATTGGGGACTTTAACATTCCGAACTAAAGAAATAATCTCTCGTATAGTGATATACTAAATACTCTTAGTGTGTTTCAAATTATTATTATTATTTATTTGCAAAACATAAATATACATAAATAAGCAACTGCCATAAAGACCGAAGACCATGCGCGTGGGATAGGCTCCTATAAATTTCCACCAAACGTAGGACCTCTAATAAAATAACAATAAGAATTCTTATATGATATCGATGCATATATTTATAAACTCTACTATAGCCATCCTATATAAATAGCAAAATAGAAGAATAATAATTCCTATAGAAATCTACTGCGTACCCAGATAAATACAAATCTTATGTGATTGTAAATAAAAAAAAGTGGTTAAAATATATAGCGATCAAGAACCTTATGGAAAAGTTATGGGTTCTCGTATTTCATCTCTATTGCTTTGTGCAAGAAATTTTTTTATTTTCATTTTAAAAACATGTAACTGATTACCATTAATTAAAATTTGCTTTTGGGCTGCTGGTAAATAGTTAAACAATTTTTTTCATTTAACAGCTTGTCTCATTTCAATCAAATAAGAAACCATAATAACGTTATTCTTGATCTTGCGATCGCGTCATTTAACAATGTACAGGTTGATAGAACTGCTAACTTTATGCCCGTGTGCACCACTTTCCCTTACTTCTTCCACTTGTTCAAGTGCCGCTTGAACTGAGGGTGACCCTTGAGATTTATTTGGTTTACAAAGGTTCCGAATATGTTTCACTTGGAAAAAGTAAGGAAATTATTGGAAACGTGGCAGTTGTCTGCATATTTTGTGTTTTTTGTGTGGTGCTCATGATTATTACCTGTCAGCTGTCAAAAAAAACACGTAAAATTTGAGGTTGTTTTAAAAAAAAATATTTTATTGATGATTTATCATTGGAGGAAAAGGCAAATAAAACTACTATAATTGGTTAACTATAAAACCTGACTATTTATTTAGTATATATGTTTTCACATCGTAATCAATACGTATTGAAAAGATTGTCTTCTTTTTCTTTCATAGAGCACGTTCTCTGTTCCGACAAAGAGCATGATATATGAAGAACAAGATGCTTGATTTTCGATACGTATTGAATACGATGTGAAAACATACTAATTATCACACCACCAGACCAACCCAACCCATTTTTCAGTTTCTTTACAACGAATTTGCAAAAAATGGTAAATTATTCGCTTAGAGAAAAAAACATGATTTTTTTTGGATATTCTAAACCTTTTGTTCATCTCATTTTTTGAAAAATCCTTCTTGGTAGGTATTACATTAATTACAAAGTCTAATTCTTCATCTTCTTCGTTATCCCAAAGAAGTTCCATTTTAAGCAGAGACCACTATTACAATCACAGAAATATTTTAAGGCAACGGAACAGTTTTATAATCTCTGATTAAATTAATGGCTAAAAATGCGCTTAAGCCGAAATAATTCTACGGCTTATCTTAACTACAGCTTAAGTGCCACTTACATGATATTCCACATCCTTGCAAAACAAAACTAAAGCTCGGCTTACATGTCAAGCCGAATCCGTGCATACGGGCATTAGTCTTCCAATAGATAATAGGGATATTTTGGAACGCTTACTTGACAGTTCGTAATGGTTGTGGTAATTACTGCGTCTGCGCAATAGCTAAACGTCATGCAGTTGTGGTAATTAACCACTACTACTGCCGTAAGCTACGAATCCATTTCGTTGTGGTTGTGGTTATTTTTTTGGTTAGAACTAAAGAATTTTGACTTAATTAATTTTAAAAATAATAAAATATTACCAGTTTCCAACATATAAAATATTTAATTTGTAAAATTAAGCCCAATTTTGTGTTTTTCCTCATCTCTAAATTTTTAAAAGTAACAGTTTTTAATGTGTTCCAAAAACTCTGGTAAAATCAATGAGTGGTAGTGCTAGTGGTTTTTAAACACTACCACAGCGGCTGTCAAAGTTGTCAAAATTTTAATCGTTCCAAAATTTCGCTAATCATCACCCTAGCAATTTTTTGTGACCCTACTATAGTTACAATTGTTCTCTTCTTTTAATTGCATCGGTCTGAGAGAGATCAGGCTGCCCATGAAAATCTAACTATCAACTATCTCCTTGATATAGTTGTCGTTGACAGATAATACTGGATCGAAGAGTGTACAGAGCTGTTTTCTTTTTGTAACGGTTACGGTTAACCTTGGTCCTAAAATTTCCCAAAAGGATAAGCCAAAGAAGGAGACCTCGATTGTCTAATATCTTCGAATATTGTTTAAATTTACAGATAATTGTTTATGCTTAAATGTGTATATAATCAAAACTCTTTAATTTGTATGAATTTCCGGATTATACTTAAATTTTCACATCAAAAATGCTATGACGTCATCTACTAGCTCACATGAACAGAACAAATGGACGTAGATAGCACATCCTGTAAAGATCCATACCTTGAGAAACGCAACCATTCTGAACCGGAAAAAAAGGCTGGTTCCGATTCTCAAGGCATCGAGCATGACAGGATGCGCTGTCTACATCGATTTTTTTCTGTTCATATCAGCCAATACATGACGTCATAGCATTTTTGATATGAAAATTTAAGTATAATCCGGAAAGTCATAAAAATTAAAAACTTTTGATTATAGACACATGTAAACATAAACAATTATCTGTAAATCTAAACAATATTCAAAGATATTACACAATCGAGGTCTCCTTCGTTTGCTTATACTTCTTGGAAATTTTAGGACCAAGGTTAACCGTAACTGCGACAAAAAGAAAACGGCACAGGCGGGTCTGACAGGCCATTTTCTGGTATGCTGGATCTCTCTCAGCTGAATGTACTTAGAAAAAGAGAACAATAGTAAGTAAAGTAAGCTCACAACAAAAATGCTACTTGTTTAGGTAGACTTCTAAGAACTGAATCACCCTTTGAACATTGTAGTAAAGTCGTATCTACTACTAAATCTAATTTGAAAAAAGCAAATTATTCACTAATGTATCATTTATTTCATAGGCAGAATTGGGACAGTCTGGAAAATTTTACAGATATTGACTTGGCACTGGATTATTTCTATACAATTATTAATGGTATTTTTGGTAGAAGTGTTATCAAGTCTGCTTAAATAGACAAAAAAATATCCTGTTTGGTTTGATCGGGAAATAATTAAGACAATTAAACTTAAATATAGCTATTTTCTCAAATCTAAAAAGTATAAATCCCATTATTGGAGACATAATTATTCAAACATCAGAGGTGTAGTAAAAAACAAGATTAAATTGGCTCATTCTTAATATTTTTGTGAAGTTGAGTCAAACTTAAAATCGAATCTTAAAATATTTTGGTCATAAATATAAAGCCTGAAAGTTGCTCCGGTAATGGATAGTGGCGAATACTGTGGTTCACAAGATGTTGCAAATGGTTTTGCAGATTTTTTTAAGTCAGTGTATATTAATTATAATGATTTTATTTGCGACCCTACTGTCCAATCACGATTCTGTGACTATGAAATTGCAAGCAATGATATTAAAAATCAATAAAGATAATCGATAGGTCCAGACGGGATATCAGGATACATTTTGAAGGGCTGTAAGTAGTGATCACTTTATTAAACTACTTCAATTTCTGTTTAACTTAATATTAAAACCCCAACATATCCCAAAAAGTAGAAAGTTGGTAAAGTCGTACCCATATCTAAATCTGGAAGTAAGCAGAATATAAAGAATTAAGCTTGATTTCTACTGACCGCCCGCCGTCTGCGTCTGCGTTCGCATCGGCGCTGGGAAATATCAATACATGTGAACCCTTTACTTCTATTTATTCCTTGCCGTCGTTGCGTCGACCCGCCGCTGGCTGCCGGCCGAGATGAGCCAAGTTTATCTTTTTCCGTTTGCCGTCCCTAGCTACGCGTAGTCCGGCCAATAGAAAAGCATGTTGAGTGGTCACGTGATTTTTATTGTTGTTTTTGTTTTGTTTGTCAAGAATTCTAACCTAACTTGTTTTGATTGTTTTCTTTTTATGAACTAAATTTTTTAATTTTTAATTTTTAAAATGGGTGATACAGAAGAAAGCCAGCTGAGTAAGCTGTATGAAGAACTAATACTCGAGAAAATATCAACAAACACGATGTTAAAAAACAAAAGATCAAAAGATCTTGGGTGGAAATAACGAAAATTCAAACTTGGATGAGCATCCCACAAGGAACACACAAAAGATCAAAGCAAAAAGAGAAATGATTGTAAACAAACCTTTCGCCGCGGGATTAGATGTGGCACTTTAGTCCCTAGGTTTATAATGTACTATTTGTTTACAATATGAAGTAGCGGTCTTTAAGCACCAAAAAGAACAGAATAAAACATAAAAAGTAAGTACAGGTACTTACCCAAACAAAAAATCTTGTGGCACTTCCACACAAGGCCCATGTGGGTTTTTCTTCACAAAGAACTTTTCCAAACAAAATTCACTCAAAAATTGATAACAGTCGTCCACCATCACATTCTGATCAGATTTTTAGTCCATATTGCGTGCAAAAAGTTCATGAAAATTATTATTTTTTCCGAAATTTCGCCGCAAATTCCAAGAAAGGTAAACAAACTTGACCGACTGTCGGCATTTGACAGTTGTGTTGGGAAAGTATTGCGGGTTGCGTGCCATTCAAGCCTTCTTCTTTTTACTTAACAATAAGCGATGTTGCCGTAACAGTGAAAATAATGGCGATAGCGATCGTTATCTCATAACGATAGCCCACTGGAATTGCCCCCTGGTATCTCATCAAAATCGACCTTGAACTTATTTTGAACTTTTCGGTTGGCACCACTGGCTTCAAAAACGGTTTGAGGGTTTATAAGCACTTTTAAATGGTTTTACAAATGCTAATCCGCATTTTTAAAACGATTTTAGCTAAAGCGCATCGGACCTCTTAAAACGGTTTAGATAGTGTTTATACATGCGTTTTAGGAAAACGGTTTGAAATTTAAACGGTTTAACGGGCCCGTATAAACTAAGTAATTGTCTGAGCCTGTCAAAAGCTTTTTCCATATCCGTGTCTACATCTACCTAGGATTTTTTATTTATGGCTTCATGGACATACTGAGCAAATTTAGTTAAATTAGTAAACGTTGACCGATGAGGGAAAAATCCATGCTGGTGCGATGAAATACTACGACCCACTTTACTAAACAATAGATCAAAAATAATCCACTCAAACACTTTCGAGCTGACCATAACTGGTGATTTATACTGGCGCCGCCTACCGTTTCCGTCGCCGTCGCCGCCGCCGCCCGCCTCTACCGTTCGTAGCAGCAATTTATACTGCCGTCGCGTCGGTGCGATGTTTTAACCTCGAAAACATCGTGTTTAAAACAAAGAAGAAGTTAAAAACCTCCAAATCAGTTACTTCAACCGAAAAGAAACTAAAAAACAAAAGATCAAAAGATCTTGGGTGGAAATAACGAAAATTCAAACTTGGATGAGCATCCCACAAGGAACACACAAAAGATCAAAGCAAAAAGAGAAATGATTAAACGATGTTTCGCCCTGGGTAACCAGCGTGGGCTCATCAGTAGTTTCACTGGTCACCCTCAACTATACATCATTAAACACCGTCATACACTTTGATTTCCAACCTTGAACCACTCACAAATAGGCATCGTTCCGCACTGGTACTTACTTATCTAAGTTACCTGATACGAACTCGTCCTGGCGTGTTAATATTTCCAGTAGGATTATGCTCCTCAGGCAATTAAAATAAAGAAGAAGTTAAAAACCTCCAAATGAGTTACTTCAACCGAAAAGAAACTAAAAAACAAAAGATCAAAAGATCTTGGGTGGAAATAACAAAAATTAAAACTAGGATGAGTATCGCACAAGGAACACACAAAAGATCAAAGCAAAAAGAGAAATGAATAAACGATGTTTCGCCCTGAGTAACCAGCGTGGGCTCATCAGTAGTTTCACTGGTCACCCTCCACTATACATCATTAAACATCATCATACACTTTGATTTCCAACCTTGAACCACTCACAAATAGGCATCGTTCCGCACTGGTACTTACTTATCTAGGTTACCTGATACGAATTCGTCCTGGCGTGTTAATATTTCCAGTAGGATTATGCTCCTGAGGCAATTAAAACAAAGAAGAAGTTAAAAACCTCCAAATCAGTTACTTCAACCGAAAAGAAACTAAAAAACAAAAGATCAAAAGATCTTGGGCGGAAATAACGAAAATTCAAACTTGCATGAGCATCCCACAAGGAACACACAAAAGATCAAAGCAAAAAAAGAAATGATTAAACGATGTTTCGCCCTGGGTAACCAGCGTGGGCTCATCAGTAGTTTCACTGATCACCCTCCACTATACATCATTAAACACCATCATACACTTTGATTTCCAACCTTGAACCACTCACAAATAGGCATCGTTCCGCACTGGTACTTACTTATCTAAGTTACCTGATACGAACTCGTCCTGGCGTGTTAATATTTCCAGTAGGATTATGCTCCTCAGGCAATTAAAATAAAGAAGAAGTTAAAAACCTCCAAATGAGTTACTTCAACCGAAAAGAAACTAAAAAACAAAAGATCAAAAGATCTTGGGTGGAAATAACGAAAATTCAAACTAGGATGAGTATCGCACAAGGAACACACAAAAGATCAAAGCAAAAAGAGAAATGAATAAACGATGTTTCGCCCTGGGTAACCAGCGTGGGCTCATCAGTAGTTTCACTGGTCACCCTCCACTATACATCATTAAACACCGTCATACACTTTGATTTCCAACCTTGAACCACTCACAAATAGGCATCGTTCCGCACTGGTACTTACTTATCTAAGTTACCTGATACGAACTCGTCCTGGCGTGTTAATATTTCCAGTAGGATTATGCTCCTCAGGCAATTAAAATAAAGAAGAAGTTAACAACCTCCAAATGAGTTACTTCAACCGAAAAGAAACTAAAAAACAAAAGATCAAAAGATCTTGGGTGGAAATAACGAAAATTCAAACTTGGATGAGCATCCCACAAGGAACACACAAAAGATCAAAGCAAAAAGAGAAATGATTAAACGATGTTTCGCCCTGGGTAACCAGCGTGGGCTCATCAGTAGTTTCACTGGTCACCCTCCACTATACATCATTAAACACCATCATACACTTTGATTTCCAACCTTGAACCATTCACAAATAGGCATCGTTCCGCACTGGTACTTACTTATCTAAGTTACCTGATACGAATTCATCCTGGCGTGTTAATATTTCCAGTAGGATTATGCTCCTAAGGCAATTAAAATAAAGAAGAAGTTAAAAACCTCCAAATCAGTTACTTCAACCGAAAAGAAACTAAAAACAAAAGATCAAAAGATCTTGGGTGGAAATAACGAAAATTCAAACTTGGATGAGCATCCCACAAGGAACACACAAAATATCAAAGCGAAAAGAGAAATGATTAAACGATGTTTCGCCCTGGGTAACCAGCGTGGGCTAATCAGTAGTTTCACTGGTCACCCTCCACCATAAATCATTAAACACCATCATACACTTTGATTTCCAACCTTGAACCACTCACAAATAGGCATCTTTTCGCACTGGTACTTACTTATCTAAGTTACCTGATACGAATTCGTCCTGGCGTGTTAATATTTCCAGTAGGATTAAACACCATCATACACTTTGATTTCCAACCTGTGAAACTACTGATGAGCCCACGCTGGTTACCCAGGGCGAAACATCGTTTAATCATTTCTCTCTTTGCTTTGATCTTTTGTGTGTTCCTTGTGGGATGCTCATCCAAGTTTGAATTTTCGTTATTTCCACCCAAGATCTTTTGATCTTTTGTTTTTTAGTTTCTTTTCGGTTGAAGTAACTGATTTGGAGGTTTCTAACTTCTTCTTTGTTTTAATTGCCTTAGGAGCATAATCCTACTGGAAATATTAACACGCCAGGACGAATTCGTATCAGGTAACTTAGATAAGTAAGTACCAGTGCGGAACGATGCCTATTTGTGAGTGGTTCAAGGTTGGAAATCAAAGTGTATGATGGTGTTTAATGATGTATAGTGGAGGGTGATCAGTGAAACTACTGATGAGCCCACGGTGGTTACCCAGGGCGAAACATCGTTTATTCATTTCTCTTTTTGCTTTGATCTTTTGTGTGTTCCTTGTGCGATACTCATCCTAGTTTGAATTTTCGTTATTTCCACCCAAGATCTTTTGATCTTTTGTTTTTTAGTTTCTTTTCGGTTGAAGTAACTCATTTGGAGGTTGTTAACTTCTTCTTTATTTTAATTGCCTGAGGAGCATAATCCTACTGGAAATATTAACACGCCAGGACGAGTTCGTATCAGGTAACTTAGATAAGTAAGTACCAGTGCGGAACGATGCCTATTTGTGAGTGGTTCAAGGTTGGAAATCAAAGTGTATGACGGTGTTTAATGATGTATAGTGGAGGGTGACCAGTGAAACTACTGATGAGCCCACGCTGGTTACCCAGGGCGAAACATCGTTTATTCATTTCTCTTTTTGCTTTGATCTTTTGTGTGTTCCTTGTGCGATACTCATCCTAGTTTGAATTTTCGTTATTTCCACCCAAGATCTTTTGATCTTTTGTTTTTTAGTTTCTTTTCGGTTGAAGTAACTCATTTGGAGGTTTTTAACTTCTTCTTTATTTTAATTGCCTGAGGAGCATAATCCTACTGGAAATATTAACACGCCAGGACGAGTTCGTATCAGGTAACTTAGATAAGTAAGTACCAGTGCGGAACGATGCCTATTTGTGAGTGGTTCAAGGTTGGAAATCAAAGTGTATGATGGTGTTTAATGATGTATAGTGGAGGGTGATCAGTGAAACTACTGATGAGCCCACGCTGGTTACCCAGGGCGAAACATCGTTTAATCATTTCTTTTTTTGCTTTGATCTTTTGTGTGTTCCTTGTGGGATGCTCATCCAAGTTTGAATTTTCATTATTTCCGCCCAAGATCTTTTGATCTTTTGTTTTTTAGTTTCTTTTCGGTTGAAGTAACTGATTTGGAGGTTTTTAACTTCTTCTTTGCTTAATTGCCTCAGGAGCATAATCCTACTGGAAATATTAACACGCCAGGACGAATTCGTATCAGGTAACCTAGATAAGTAAGTACCAGTGCGGAACGATGCCTATTTGTGAGTGGTTCAAGGTTGGAAATCAAAGTGTATGATGATGTTTAATGATGTATAGTGGAGGGTGACCAGTGAAACTACTGATGAGCCCACGCTGGTTACTCAGGGCGAAACATCGTTTATTCATTTCTCTTTTTGCTTTGATCTTTTGTGTGTTCCTTGTGCGATACTCATCCTAGTTTGAATTTTTGTTATTTCCACCCAAGATCTTTTGATCTTTTGTTTTTTAGTTTCTTTTCGGTTGAAGTAACTCATTTGGAGGTTTTTAACTTCTTCTTTATTTTAATTGCCTGAGGAGCATAATCCTACTGGAAATATTAACACGCCAGGACGAGTTCGTATCAGGTAACTTAGATAAGTAAGTACCAGTGCGGAACGATGCCTATTTGTGAGTGGTTCAAGGTTGGAAATCAAAGTGTATGACGGTGTTTAATGATGTATAGTTGAGGGTGACCAGTGAAACTACTGATGAGCCCACGCTGGTTACCCAGGGCGAAACATCGTTTAATCATTTCTCTTTTTGCTTTGATCTTTTGTGTGTTCCTTGTGGGATGCTCATCCAAGTTTGAATTTTCGTTATTTCCACCCAAGATCTTTTGATCTTTTGTTTTTTAGTTTCTTTTCGGTTGAAGTAACTGATTTGGAGGTTTTTAACTTCTTCTTTGTTTTAAACACGATGTTTTCGAGGTTAAAACATCGCACCGACGCGACGGCAGTATAAATTGCTGCTACGAACGGTAGAGGCGGGCGGCGGCGGCGACGGCGACGGAAACGGTAGGCGGCGCCAGTATAAATCACCAGTTATGGTCAGCTCGAAAGTGTTTGAGTGGATTATTTTTGATCTATTGTTTAGTAAAGTGGGTCGTAGTATTTCATCGCACCAGCATGGATTTTTCCCTCATCGGTCAACGTTTACTAATTTAACTAAATTTGCTCAGTATGTCCATGAAGCCATAAATAAAAAATCCTAGGTAGATGTAGACACGGATATGGAAAAAGCTTTTGACAGGCTCAGACAATTACTTAGTTTATACGGGCCCGTTAAACCGTTTAAATTTCAAACCGTTTTCCTAAAACGCATGTATAAACACTATCTAAACCGTTTTAAGAGGTCCGATGCGCTTTAGCTAAAATCGTTTTAAAAATGCGGATTAGCATTTGTAAAACCATTTAAAAGTGCCTATAAACCCTCAAACCGTTTTTGAAGCCAGTGGTGCCAACCGAAAAGTTCAAAATAAGTTCAAGGTCGATTTTGATGAGATACCAGGGGGCAATTCCAGTGGGCTATCGTTATGAGATAACGATCGCTATCGCCATTATTTTCACTGTTACGGCAACATCGCTTATTGTTAAGTAAAAAGAAGAAGGCTTGAATGGCACGCAACCCGCAATACTTTCCCAACACAACTGTCAAATGCCGACAGTCGGTCAAGTTTGTTTACCTTTCTTGGAATTTGCGGCGAAATTTCGGAAAAAATAATAATTTTCATGAACTTTTTGCACGCAATATGGACTAAAAATCTGATCAGAATGTGATGGTGGACGACTGTTATCAATTTTTGAGTGAATTTTGGTTTGGAAAAGTTCTTAGTGAAGAAAAACCCACATGGGCCTTGTGTGGAAGTGCCACAAGATTTTTTGTTTGGGTAAGTACCTGTACTTACTTTTTATGTTTTATTCTGTTCTTTTTGGTGCTTAAAGACCGCTACTTCATATTGTAAACAAATAGTACATTATAAACCTAGGGACTAAAGTGCCACATCTAATCCCGCGGCGAAAGGTTTGTTTACAATTGGCTAAGGGATTAAACGACACTTTAGTCCCGAGGTTTATATACTATTTTATGCACTTTAGGTAAAGATCTTTGTTAAAATTACGTTATTTCTACGCCAAATGGTTGATCAACTACAGGAAAGGGTGCTAAGAATGAAATCTTGGCCAAGAGCAAGGGCTGTTTGGCTTGACTTGCCATAAATTTAATTATAATTTTCCACGGATTAGTTTTTTTTTAATCCCTGAGGGATTAAATTTACTTCTAATCCCTAATCTGGGGATGAAAAGTACCTATTTAATCCTTGAAGTGCATAAAAGATGTAGGTCAATTTTAAGTTCAGGCGGCTGATTCTGAATTGCTATATGCTATATGCCCCTTCTCCAATGATTTTTTTTGCACAGGCCATTTAAATCAATAAATGACAGACGAGAATCATGTACTTAACTTTCGTACATTCAAATTGATTTTGCTAAAACAAATTCTGATGTACACATTTCCTTTTTTTAAGGTTTACAAAATTTTAATGTTTTAATGTACTGTTCTTTTTTTTAGGTCAACTGTTGAAAATCGACAAGAGAAGGACCCATGCTGTAGTGCTAATAAGAGATAAAATAAATTATGAAGTTTGGGAATAAACACTTACCATAGCTGCTCAATGTATATTGATCATTTATCCATAGAAATTAGTTTTGGTAAGTTTTCAGTTCAACACCTGATTTTAAATTTGTAGGTCAAGTATGTCAAACTATCCTAAGATTTTGTCTCATAAAGTCAAGTATTGTCAGGTATTATCGAGTTTTCGTACACCTCTCGCATTCTAAGTTTTAAAAATGTTTAATTTAATCTCGGATTAATAATAAGGCATGTTTAAAAAGTAAACAAAAACTTCTAGTAAATTTTACCATCAGTACCTATAGCCATTGGGTGGTTTAATCATTCTAATTTTTTTAAATATATTTTTTAGTTAAAAGAAAAAAATTTCTGTAAATATAATATTTTTTTGTGAAAGTAAAGTATTGTGGTTTTTAAAGAAACATCATTTTAAGTTTCGCAATTATGTCTGCGTAACTTTAATACCAATTTTCTCACCTTTGTCAAAATCAAAATGCATAAAACTTTTAGCTTTTCAAGCTCTACTATTGATCAAATTCCTGACTTAAAAACTCTTTTAGTGTTTAGAAACTTAAAAAAATTTAATGTGCCAAATGAGGGAAATAATTTAATAATAATAAAATGTAATTTTACTCGGAAGTCATTTTATTGGGATAATTTCAGATAATTTCGTTTTTTTAACCGGTATCAGAGAATTTTCACCTCGACTCCCCCTTGCTTTGGGACGCCTACCTATTTAACAAATCTTTTGCAGTTTTGTTATATAACGTTTACAAAAATTGGATTATTTAATTCACATTACATTTTTTATGCATAGATTTGATGGACGTCAATAAAATGTGTTATAAAAAATCTAAACTTTTTACATGGAAAAGTTAGCTCATTTTTTTCCTCGTATTGAAAGGTCAATATCTCAATAACTGAAAGAGTCTCAAAGACAGAAATTGAATCATCAGTAAAGCATGAAAGAATAACAATATATGACAAGTTTTATTCATTTTGATTCAGGCCCAGATGAGAAAATTAACTTTAAATTTAGCACAAAATTTGAAAAATACTGGGAAAAACAAAAAAAAATAGCACATGGTATTGCTATTGTCTGAAGTATTAATTCAAGTGAGCTAACTGGTTAGCTGCTTAGACTATACATACATCACATTATAAATTATTTGTTTAATTTCAGATCAATCATTTCTCGTAATTATTAAGATGTATGATGAAGACATTTAAGCAGACAGCACCCCACCCCACGCATTTTAGCAAAATCCGACAAAATCATGTGAAGGACAAAACACAGATGGTAAGCTACCTTGACCACATTAAAAAGAAAACATTTTAAAATCCAAGAATTCGTCAGTAAAATTAAAAAATTTGGCTACTTTTTGGAGAATTGTTGTCGTTTCAACCAAATATAAATTTTTTCTTCTTTATTGCTGTAATTTAAGTTTTTGTTTTCTACTATTTTTATTAGCCACCAAAACATAAATATTTCAAATTTCATTAGTTAAATCCAAGGTGGGATAAATTTTTAAGGTAAATTTGTATGTCCAAAGGATATTTAAAAAAAAACATTACATAACAATTGAAGGTAACTAGGGGATAAGCCACACTTATTTCGTTAATTTACAAGAAAAAATCAAGAGTCTTTTTCCACTTGGATCCCAACAAAAGTTACTGTATAAAAATCACGTTTGAAAGCTTTCAATCCTAAGTAGCCATTTTACTGGCTTACATTTTGAAATACATCTTATTTTTTTGTTTCAGGTTAGCAGTGCCTAAGCTGATGAAAGAAAAGATGCAATCCACCAATTATTGAAATATTAGAAAACATTTCTTAATTCTAAGTAACATTTAAACCAATAAGTAAAAATAAAACAGTTTTGTTTCCCAAATTTTATTATTTTTTAATAGCAATGTTAGGAGTGAAAAAATCAAGTTAAATCAATTTTTTCTTTGGTACATCATAAATTGGTAATATTAATTTAAAAACTAAGTATAAACCTAGCCAAAAAATTAAATTTACCTACCTATGCCAGTCAGTAAACTATTGAAGTTAATTTAGAAATGCGGAATACATTTTAGGCACTTTATTTTAAGTACTAGTTTTTCAAGGGTATTATTTATAAAAATAGTTCTTTCAAGTAACCGTTTATTTTATTATTTAGAATTTATAACCTTGAGTTATTAGTTTTTTTGCTAGCCCTTAAAATAAGTTGACAGAGCAAATATAAAGCTATTAAAATAATTTGCTTAAATAGGCAACTGCTAGAAATATCATTTAGGTAACTTAAAAATGGATGTAAAATAATGAAGAAAAATGATTTAGGTAAATATTAAATCACATCAGTTCAATTTTTTAAAACATCATCAATTTTTTTTTAAGCAACCAGAGCTTCAAATAACCTAATACTGTATTTAACTTACCCCACTCATATAAATGCATACATTCATCTGCTCTGCTGATAATTTAAAATGACAATTATAGGAATAGGACATTTTAACAAAAAAAAACCCTGCCTTATTTTAAAAAGTTTGCATTAAGTAAAATTAATATGTTTAGAATAAAGTGGTTTTACATGTGTGGCAGTGAACAGTAACTGTGACCCACTCTTTCGACGATTCCCCTAAAAAATCTCCAAATTTTCACGAAAAAGTTCCAAAATCCAAGTTACAATAGGTACAATGTTCCATAATTTAAGTGACATTTAAATAAAGTATTCAAGTTATGCTCTGGCAGATTTAAACAAATGTGGCCTAACAGGATTAAATAATGAAATTTTGTTTTTGTACTATATTTTACACAACTGTTTAATAGGTACCTTAAAAGTTATCTTATATTTTTTTTTGATGGGAGAACGAATAGCATTTAGCATACATGTACATATATTGCATCAGTTTCTTCTGAAAGTTAGTTTCACTAACACACTACACTTTGCCATAATTATCACGAAGTTCTTCGTATGTCTATTGAACATCATCATCAACATGTCTAATTTCATCTAGTACCTTGAAAGGTTGGTCTATGTCTTACTTGAATCCATCCATACTTAATAGGTGCTTTCGTTAAAGGGTTGTGGCCCGGGCTGTAGTACTTGATTGGAGACTTGATCCTACTAGAAGGTTTCTTACATGTAGCTCTATTCACATACCCTCGCACATTATACCTAAAAATAAGCAGGATACATTTTAAGTTTTTTCAAAATAGTACTTATCCAAAATCCACAATTTAAGTATTTTTTCTTTGGTAAACTGTAAGAATCTAAGTCAGTAGTTTTCATTTTAATTAAACTATCTTAGTAAAATATATAAATGGACTCAATAGCTCCAGCTATTAGCATGCATTGTTTGCACGGTCCCTAAGTAGATGCAAAGCATATATGCTCACTTGTTAACTTTAAGACCAAAATCAGTAAAGTATGTTGCATAAAGTGAGCTTTAATTTCTCACAAAAAAAATTTGAATTAGCTTTTACTGCATAAATTTAAAGCATTTCTTAGCTAACAGAATAGTGCAACCGGTTTTTTGTTTTAATTTATTATATTTATATTCTTGATAAAGACACCGAACATTCGGTAATAAAGAGTTAAAGACTAACAATTAAAGCAAAACATTTTATGTATCCGAAGCAAATAATCACCTCAAAGTATCACCTTCTCACCCACCCTGACTTTAAGTAGGTAATAAATTTTCGCAAACTCAACTATTCAGGTTGTGCCATGCATATCTATTCTGCCATAAGGGCTTGCGATTCCTTTTACAGAAGAGTATAAAATATAAACCCACCTTAAAAGTTCACTTTCATAAATAGCTAGTCGGGAACTTTTGATATCCAAGTTTAGGGTGAGAAACCAGTATTTCCCCATAACAAAAGCTAGTTTTACTTACTGTGCTGCTCTTTGTGGGCTCCAAATATAATGTAAACTTATTTTCGTCCTCCATTCGGGTGGTTATAGAAAACAGAAGATCACAGGAGAAACTAGTCGGCAGGAATTATAAAAAGTTTATCATCATGTTAATTTTTCTCAATCATTATAGTCAAAAGTTGTATTTTTGTGCGAGTTTAGTCGTCAAAAGTCGAATTGACACGGCCGCGGCCATTATGAAACTGGTAAACCAAACAAACCGCGATGTTGCCGCGATAACGAATTCGCTTCGTAACGATATCGGTATGAGCCACTGGAATAGCCCCCCTGGGGGGCACAAAAATACAACTTTTGACTATAATGATTGAGAAAAATTAACATGATTTCTTCTGCGATGGTTGCAGACGTCGAGAAAGAATAAACTTTTTATAATTCCTGCTGACTAGTTTCTCCTGTGTTTTCTATAACCACCCGAATGGAGGACGAAAATAAGTTTACATTATATTTGGAGCCCACAAAGAGCAGCACAGTAAGTAAAACTAGCTTTTGTTATGGGGAAATACTGGTTTCTCACCCTAATCTTGGATATAAAAAGTTCCCGACTAGCTATTTATGAAAGTGCACTTTTAAGGTGGGTTTATATTTTATACTCTTCTGTAAAAGGAATCGCAAGCCCTTATGGCAGAATATATATGCATGGCACAAGCTGCATAGTTGAGTTTGCTAAAATTTAATGCCTATTTAAAGTCAGGGTGGGTGAGAAGGTGATACTTTGAGGTGATTATTTGCTTCGGATACATAAAATGTTTTGCTTTAATTGTTAGTCTTTAACTCTTTATTACCGAATGTTCGGTGTCTTTATCAAGAATATAAATGTGATAAATTCAAACAAAAAACCGGTTGCACTATTCTGTTCGCTAAAAAATGCTTTAAATTTATGCAGTAAAAGGTAATTCAAATTTTTTTTGAGAGAAATTAAAGCTCACTTTATGCAACATACTTTACTGATTTTGGGCTTAAAGTTAACAAGTGAGCATATATGACTTATATATGCTTTGCATCTATGTAGGGACCATGCAAACAATGCATGCTAATAGCTGGAGCTATTGAGTCCATTTATATATTTCACTAAGATAGTTTAATTAAAATGAAAACTACTGACTTAGATTCTTACAGTTTACCAAAGAAAAAATACTTAAATTGTGGATTTTGGATAAGTACTATTTTGAAAAAACTGAAAATGTATCCTGCTTATTTTTAGGTATAATGTGCGAGGGTATGTGAATGGAGCTACATGTAAGAAACCTTCTAGTAGGATCAAGTCTCCAATCAAGTACCACAGCCCTGCCACAACTCTTTAACGAAAGCACCTATTAAGTATGGATGGATTCAAGTAAGATATAGACCAACCTTTCAAGGCACTAGATGAAACTAGACATAGATGTTCAATAGACATACGAAGAACTTCATGATAATTATAGCAAAGTATAGTGTGTTAGTGAAACTAACTTTCAGAAGAAACTGATGCAATATACGTACATGTATGCTAAATGTTATTCGTTCTCCCATCAAAAAAAAAATAAGATAACTTTTAATGTACCTATTAAACAGTTGTGTAAAATATAGTACAAAAATAAAATTTCATTATTTAATCCTGTTAGGCCACATTTGTTTAAATCTGTCAGAGCATAACTTGAATACTTTATTTAAATGTCACTTAAGTTATGGAACAATGTACCTATTGTAACTGGGATTTTGGAACTTTTTCGTGAAAATTTGGAGATTTTTTAGGGGAATCGTCGAAAGAGTGGGTCACAGTTACTGTTCACTGCCACACATGTAAAACCACTTTATTCTAAACATATTAATTTAACTTATTGCAAACTTTTTAAAATAAGGCAGGGTTTTTTTTTGTTAAAATGTCCTATAATTGTCATTTTAAATTATCAGCGGAGCAGCTAAATCAAGAGCATTTACATGGGTGGGGTAAGTTAAGTACAGTATTAGGTTATTTCAAGCTCTGGTTGAACTGATGTGATTTAATATTTACCTAAATTATTTTTCTTCATTATTTTACATCCATTTTTAAGTTACCTAAATAATATTTCTAGCAGTTGTCTATTTAAGCAAATTATTTTAATAGTTTTATAACATTTGCTCTGTCAACTTATTTTTAGGGCTAGCAAAAAAACTAATAACTCAATGTTATAGATTCTAAATAATAAAATAAGGTTACTTGAAAGACCTATTTTTATAAATAATACCCTTGAAAAACTAGTACTTAAAATAAAGTGCCTAAAATGTATTCCGCATTTCTAAATTAACTTTAATAGTTTACTGACTGACATAGGTAGGTAAATTTAATTTTTTGGCTAGATTTTTATTTAGTTTTTAAATTAATATTACCGATTTATGGTGTACCAAAGAAAAAATTGATTTGACTTGATTTTGTCACTCCTAACATTGCTATTAAAAAATAATAAAATTTGGGAAAGAAAACTGATTTATTTTTACTTATTGGTTTAAATGTTACTTAGAATTAAAAAATGTTTTCTAATATTTCAATAATTGGTGAATTGCATCTTTTCTTTCATCAGCTTAGACACTGCTAACCTGAAACAAAAAATAAGAAGCTTTCAGGTTTGGTTTATATAGTAACTTTTGTTGGGATCCAAGTGGAAAAAGACTCTTGATTTTTTCTTGTAAATTAACGAAATAAGTGTGGTTTATCCCCTAGTTACCTTCAATTGTTATTTAATGTTTTTTTTTAAATATCCTTTGGGCATACAAATTTACCTTAAAAATTTATCTCACCTTGGATTTAACTAATGAAATTTAAAAAAATAATAAAAATAGTAGAAAACAAAAACTTAAATTACAGCAATAAAGAAGTAGAAATTTATATTTGGTTTAAACGACAACAATTCTCCAAAAAGTAGCCAAATTTTTTAATTTTACTGACGAATTCTTGGATTTTAAAATGTTTTGTTTTTAATGTGGTTCAGGTAGCTTACCATGTGTGTTTTGTCCTTCATATGATTTTTGAGAAATGATTGATCTGAAATTAAACAAATAATTTATAATGTGTGATGCATGTATAGTCTAAGCAGCTAACCAGTTAGCTCACTTGAATTAATACTTCAGACAATAGCAAAACCATGTGCTATTTTTTTTTGTTTTTCCCAATATATTTCAAATTTTGTGCTAAATTTAAAGTTAATCTCATCTAGGCCTGAATCAAAATGAAGAAAACTTGTCATATATTGTTATTCTATCATGCTTTACTGATGATTAAATTTCTGTCTTTGAGACTGTTTCAGTTATTGAGATATTGACCTTTCAATACGAGGAAAAAAATGAGCTAACTTTTCCATGTAAAAAGTTTAGATTTTTTATAACACATTTTAGTGACGTCCATCAAATCTATGTATAGAAAATGTAATGTGAATTAAATAATCCAATTTTTGGAAACATTATATAACAACACTGCATAAGATTTGTTAAATAGGTAGGCGTCCCAAAGCAAGGGGGAGTCGAGGTAAAAACTCTCTGATACCGGTTAAAAAAACGAAATTATCTTAAATTATCCCAATAAAATGACTTCCGAGTAAAATTAAATTTTATTATTATTAAATTATTTCCCTCATTTTGCACATTCAATTTTTTTAAGTTTCTAAAAACTAAAAGAGTTTTTAAGTCAGGAATTTGATCAACAGTAGAGCTTGAAAAGCTAAAAGTTTTATGCATTTTGATTTTGACAAAGGTGAGAAAATTGGTATTAAAGTTACGCATACATAATTGCGAAACTTAAAATGATGTTTCGTTAAAAACCACAATACTTTACTTTTACACAAAAATATTATATTTACACAAAATTTTTTCTTTTAACTAAAAAATATATTTAAAAAAATTAGAACGATTAAACAGGGTCTTTTAAAAGCTACTATTAGCCTACCTATTCTGTATGTAATTTAAGATATCTTGGTTTTATTAAAACCACAATATTAAATGATAACCAAGTAAGTACATATTTACAAACAGAGAAAAAAAACTAATCTTGGTTTTTTTTTAACCAATGCATGTAAATTATAGTATATAAGTGTCAAAAATTATCAATTTTAAAACATGTTGAGAAACAATCTAATACCAAATTGGTCGATTTAAAAAGTAATAACCCAATGGCTATAGGTACTGATGGTAAAATTTACTAGAAGTTTTTGTTTACTTTTTAAACATGCCTTATTATTAATCCGAGATTTAATTAAACATTTTCAAAACTTAGAATGCGAGAGGTGAACACCTCCAATAGGTGTACGAAAACTCGATAATACCTGACAATACTTGAGTCTATGAGACAAAATCTTAGGATAGTTTTCATTACTTGACCTACAAATTTAAAATCAGGTGTTGAATTGAAAACTTACCAAAACTGATTTCTATGGATAATTTATCAATATACATTGAGCAGCTATGGTAAGTGTTTATTCCCAAACTTCATAATTTATTTTCTCTCTTATTAGCACTACAGAATGGGTCCTGCTCTTGTCGATTTTCAACAGTTGACCTAAAAAAAAGAACAGTACATTACATTAAAACATTAAAACTTTGCAAACCTTAAAAAAAGGAAATGTGTACATCAGAATTTGTTTTAGCAAAATCAATTTGAATGTACGAAAGTTAAGTACATGATTCTCGTCTGTCAGTTATTGATTTAAATGGCCTGTGCAAAAAAAAATCATTGCTTGGTGGTGCATATAGCAATTCAGAATCAGCCGCCTGAACTTAAAACTGACCTACATCTTTTATGCACTTCAGGGATTAAATAGGTACTTTTAATCTCTCAGTTTAGGGATTAGAAGTAAATTTAATCCCTCAGTGGTTTTAAATAAACTAATCCGTGGAAAATTATAATTAAATTTATGGCAATTCAAGCCAAACAGCCCTTGCTCTTGGCCAAGATTTCATTCTTAGCACCCTTTGCTGTAGTTGATGAACCATGTGGCGTAGAATTAACGTAATTTTAACAAAGATCTTTTCCTAAAGTGCATAAAATAGTTATAAACCTCGGGACTAAAGTGTCGTTTAATCCCTTAGCCAATTGTAGCCCTCCCTACGGTCGGGCTACAAACCTTTCGCCGCGGGATTAGATGTGACACTTGAGTCCCTAGGTTTATACTGTACTATTTGTTTACAATATGACCACTACTTTAAGCACCAAAAAGAACAGAATAGAACATAAGATAAAGTAAGTATAGGTACTTACCCAAACAAAAAATCTTGTGGCACTTCCACACAAGGCCCATGTGGGTTTTTCTTCACAAAGAACGTGACTTTTCCAAACAAAATTCACTCAAAAATTGAAAACAGTCGTCCACCATCACATTGTGATCAGATTTTTAGTCCATATTGCGTGCAAAAACTTCATGAAAATTATTATTTTCCCGAAAATTCACCGCAAGGTCCAAGAAAGGTAAACAAACTTGAGTGACTGTCGGCATTTGACAGTTATTTTTGGGAAAGTATTGCGGGTTGCGTGCCATTCAAGCCTTCTTTTTAATTAACAATAAGCGATGTTGCCGTAACAGTGAAAATAATGGCGATAGCGATCGTTATCTCATAACGATAGCCCACTGGAATTGCCCCCCAGGTATGTATCCACTATACCAACCAGTCGGCTTTTGGTTGCGTCAAGATTGGCAAGCATTTTTAATTTTAACGTATAAACAGTAGGCGAAATGCGCATTGACGGTAAACCGCATTAAAATAAAAACGGTTTACGGGTCGTATAAACTAAGTAAGTGTGTTATTATTAAATGATTAAAAGACGTGGATATCCTTCCTTATTTAGTTGAATTAATTCAGTCTTATATGAGTTAAAGACATCAATATGTATACTTATTCGTATACGGGACGGTGGTCCTAACGATACGTTCAACGTAACGTAACGACCCAGAGCGGTAATTCTTGAATCTTGATTGAGAAATGAGACGCATCCCTGGGTGCTTATTTTTGAAAGTGAGGGAAGGGAGCGTTTCCGGGGACCATACTAGGGAGTGACAAAAAAAGTTCTAACATCAAAAATAATAACGATTTTTAAAGCTATTCCCTGGCTGACTTCTCTTGAACTAGGAGAACGCGACATTCCCTCGATGTCACTTGATTTTGAATACTCCCTAATTCGCTCCCCGGGAGAATTTTGCTCCCTACACCTTCCCAACAGTCAAGAATAAATAAGCACCCAGCATGTTTTCTCTCGTGTGATGGGATCTACTCCCTAGGGTCGAAAAACAGTTTAGGAGTAGTAGTAGTAGTAACCATGCTTTATTGTCTAAGAAAATACAATCTTGTTGACAAAGCCAAAGACTTAAATCTAAAATCTAATATCTATAAGCACCTAATAAAAGTTATGCGACTAGCACGCCTGCAAATATATAATTTTCATAATATATATTTTTTTTAAAAGCTACCTTTTAAAACAAAAATATTAATTATTTTCCTTCTTATTAAAATAGAAGTAAATGGCAAATATAAAATAGCTAACTATCCTCTATTAATTAAAGTCATAACAAAAAATTTAACATTTAAAAATTTAACATTTAAAATTTAAAATAGATCCAAGTCAATATTTTTCTTGATTGTCAGGAAATTAAAATAGAACTAATTTTTTAACATATTAAAATTTAAAACAGTATACAATAATACACACATGCGTACAAAGAAAGAAACAAGAACAAAATAGTTAAGCAAAGCTAAAATTTTAACATATTAGAAAAAAAAAACAATAAGAGATGTGTTTACAATTATTGACTTATTTAAGTAAAATAAAATAGATTTTTGTACATATATAAGCAGACAACGGTTACAACCGTCGCATTCGTCCCATGGAAACCATAAGATGAAGGTAAAAAAGCGACCAAATAACTGGTAATTGATAAGAGATCTCTTAACTAAAAGAAAAATTAAAATATTCATCAAGCGAGTAGAAAGCCTGTTTTACTAGTGTTTCCTTTAAGATTTTGCGAAACTTTGATGAATCAGTTATGATTTTAAAATTTTGGGGTAGGTGATTATATACCTTTACACTATTATATATAATGGAATTCTGGACTAGAGAGGAATTTGGTATTGGAAGAGGAATGTCATGGGATCGGCGAGTCCAATAAGCTGTCTGATGAACTGGGAATGCAGCAATGTGCTTATGTATGAAACTTGCAGTCTCTAATATAAATAGGCATGGAAGTGTAAGAATTTCATAACTGATGAAAAGTGGCCTACAGTGATCTCTAGAAGAGGCCCTTGCAATGTAACGTATAGTACATTTTTGAAGTTTAAAAACAGATTCAAACAATTGCTGGCTGCAACAACCCCAAAATGGTAGACCATAAGAAAGATGAGATTGCACAACTGAAAAGAAAACCATCCTGGCAATTGATGTACCCAAGTTGGTTGCCACTGCACGTACGCAGTAGCAGCCAGATGCAAGCCTCTTGTTTAATTTAAGGATATGATTTTGGAATTTGAGGTCAGCATCCAGCTGTAACCCAAAAAATTTAGTGCTTTTAGAGCTTTTGATGGAGAAGTGGCCACAATCAATATCCTCAATATTAGTGCGGAACCCAAGCACTTGAGTTTTGCTAAAGTTAAACAAAAGTCCATTAGAGTCGCACCAATCCTTAATAACAACAATCTCAGGAGAAATTGTCTGAACAAAATCAACTGGGTCCTCCCTGTACCACACCACAGTAGCGTCGTCAGCAAAAGCAGCGAACAAAAGGAAACAATACCTTTTAAACAAAATCTTTACGGCGCAAGCGTCACTAGATTCAACGCTGTTCCCCAGCTTATGACCGTACGATCGGGACCAGTGTTCTTGAAATCTCACCTACAGAGTACTCCCCCAAATTTGAGTGAAAGTAGCATGCGCATGCGTTCTCACCCATTTCAGAGATATTGGTTGGTTCGGGCTAGAGGCCCTCTATACATTTGACAGTTATTGTTTTATCAGAGGTGGGCAATTTATATTGCCCTCTTTTTATGAAATGGACTGATGTTTTGTTGTCTCTTTTTATAATTTCCCCAGACGGTTTTTGAAAAATTGAATTTTTTTTGGTTAGTAAAATATGTCAAGCTTTGACAAAAACAAACAGTGAATGCATATGGTAGATATTAAAAATGTAAATAATAGGTAAAATATAAACACTTCTATGACTACTCTTTCTCTTACAATAAAACATGGAAACATAATGTGTTGTTTGACTATGTTTGTAACTACTGCTTGTACCTCACTTACGTCGCAAATTCGGTTATTTTTAATAATTTTCCAGCTTGGTAAATTCATGTTTTTTTTTCACTTTTCCTCAGTTTCTTTCTCCGTTGAACAACGGAACAATACAAATTCGTCGAGACACGTATTTTTACAGAGTTTTTGATACAGTTTAATTCCATTTTTAAACCTGACGTTTCTTAATCAAAAATCTGACAGTGACAAAGTTGCTTATTGTCAGGGGTTACCAACTATCATTGCCAACACACAATTTCAAACATTTCCCTAGCAACTGTCAAATCCATTAATTGTTCACCTCTGGTAAAACAATAACTGTCAAAAATCGTATACAGGGCCTTTAGTCCGGGCCATTCGAGATGTGAGTACTCCCATCTCACTTTTTCAAGAATACTGGCGCGGGAACTTATGGTTTTCATGAGATCCGTAAGTGCGGATCATCGCTTAAGAATATAACGTTTTCCTCCCATGTTTTCATTCGCCATAGATCTTTGCCGCTCCTTGTTCTAGAAAACACGCCGTGATTTTCATTTAGGAAGGCAGTGTTTTTGTCCAAAACGAGCAGCACTGCACTACTCGAAAGCACTCAGGCAGGACAGCCACCAAAAATAAAAACGGAAAAGGTTCTATCTTTTTGCCCCTCAGTGACAAATGACATCTCATAACAATGGTTGACAGTCAGAAATCTATTTAATTGATCTATGCAACAGTCAATGAAATGTTTTGAAAAAAAATATTTATTTTTTAAATATTCTTAAGGAAAATCCGAGAGAATGCACATATAAAACTTCCTGGAAGTGTGCTTATGCATTAGGGCATACAAGTAAAATAAACACAATGTCTACATCTCTCAGGTAATTTTTTGTGATATTTTGGGATTAAGTATGTTTCTCAAGACTGCTTTATAAATTTGTTATAATTTTTCTCTTTAGGTTGGTGACTTCGTAAGAATGGAACTAAAAGTTTGGGTGGAAGGCATTCAGAGGATTGTCTGTGGCGTCTCAGAGACCACAACTTGTCAAGATGTAGTGTTTGCGCTGGCACACGCCACTGGCAAATCAGGCCGGTTTACTTTGATTGAACGCTGGAGGAATAATGAGAGGCAACTGGCCCCACAAGATATCCCTCTTAAAGTGATGCTTCAATGGGGAGAATATTCAAATGACGTCCAATTTATCCTACAGAGAACTGAGAGTACTAAATCAGGCCCACTAAACAACTCAAAATCTTTGCCTGCTAATAATTGGCCCCAACTTGGTCACAGTCAAAAAACATCACAATTATTTGGTATAGAAAATGTTGGTGTTGTGAAAGGTATCCCTCAGCAAGTTAAAACCCTTCATTTGGAAGTGAAAGATGAAACTAAAGCTGTTCAACAACAAGCATCACCAAAACTGGCACCTACTGTTAGGGAAAATCCTAGTTATCAGCTGTATTCCAATTCCCCCCAAAGTTCCCCAAAAAAGGTTGGCAGTTTTAGTAGTTCAGCAGGAACCAACTCTCCCAAGCCTAGGCCTGCACCACCTCCATACAGAGACCCACCACCTCCGTCTTCAAATGTAAACTTTAAAAGAAATTTGTGTCAGGAGGGAAATCAGCAAAAGAAAAACTGGCAGGAAAACCGGTTAACCAACTTGGCAGAAGTAGCATCATATAGTAATCAATATAGAGAATTAGTTGCACTTATAAAGTATCAGAAGGAGAAACTAAATAGCCAACAAGAAGATCTCAGCAAGGTATTTGACTAATTAAAAATATTTGTGCTCTTTAAGGTTTTGAGAAAAATAAAAAATAGATCTTTAAACCTTGAGATCCCTTTCCCAAATAAATATAGCTTATAATAGTGAATTGCTCTCGAAATTTACTCAGAATGAATGTTTTGAAGAATGTTTACTTCAACTCTGTAAACTTAGAAATGTGCGTTATTTGATAAGTTGGTTGACTTTCCAAAAATTTTGGGCTCTTTTGGCTTATCTTTTGGTTTCCAAGAAAATTTATAAAAAGTTTGGTTGTTTCATTTGCTAGCTACATAAAGTTAGCAAGCCCATACCTAACTAAAACATATTTTATTAATGTAAGCTCTTTTTCCCAATTTTTTTTTCCATTTACAGATTTTTTAAGTTTTTTTTAAGGTGTGCCCTGCCAAAAATACCATGTAAGTTCTTATAATAGTCCATGAGCCAGAATGTTTTCCTTGTAAAAAAAAACAAGATTTCTAATGATTTTAACAAGCATATTTCGGAGCATATTTCAGACACCTTCACTTAGAAACTATAAAACCTGATAAAAATGATTAATATTGTAAAATCTTGTAATATTTTCATATTTTTTTCTAGATTTTATGTGGCTTTTTTGCCAGGGTCGAGGGGGTATTTACTAGTGTGAAATTTGTGAAGCGATTTCGCATTTAACATATTTTTCTTATGATTTCGCGCGATTTCGCGAAGACTTGCGGGATTTCGCGTGATTTCACTGGGTTTCTATAAACCTAGCAAACCCCCTGTATAACATTAAAAAAGTATATTTAATAATATTTTATATTCTGTTTATGTGCTGATTTTGTCCACACCAACAACATTTTGTCTGTGGCTTCCAAAAAAAATGTTTTCTTTGCTAGCTTAACATAACAACAACCCAAAAATTTTTTTCCTAAAAACCAGAAAACCTAGCAATTCTACACCTAAAAAAAAACTACAAAACAGTAAATAAAAAGAAAAATTGGCAAAAACAGCACATGAAAGGCAGTTAATTTTCGAATATTAATATTATAAAAATCGGGATAAAAATATTTAGGTAAATGTTTTGTAAACCAGATGAGCATAAAGTTTCTGAAGAGTGAACAAAAGTAGAACATAAGGAGCACATAATTCAGGAATGTATTTTTTTTATTTTATAGAAATGGGCTTGCTAGGTTTATGGAGGTGTTTACTTCTTTTGTGGGTGAATTTGCAAATGTTTTAAAGCACCAAGGAATGTTGAGTAGACACTCAAACCAAGACTCAAACTTATTATTAAATTCATTAAATTTTGTTGAAATTAAAAAAAAACTTTAATTTTTGAAAAACAGCATTTTTGATTTTTTTTGTTAAATATATTTTATAGATGTTTCAAACTATGTACAAAATTTCAAGATGGAGACTTGATGGGATAAAAAAAAATATTTTTAAAACAATTTAAAAAAAATAGGTTATCAAAATGCTCTTTAAAATACCTATAAAACAAGGTATTACTAGCTTTTTTATGGTATACAGTTCTCAAAACATTACTCTTTTTGTGTATACATTCACAAATACTTACTTACTACAAAATCGAGTGATAGCTTGTTTTAAAAGTATTTTAAAGGCCATAAGTATCACATTACCTTTTTTTGAAAAAAATTTTTACAAATTTTTAAAATAATTTTTTTTGATTAACCCATCAAGTCTCCATCTTGAAATATTGTAAATAGTTTGGCGAAATATCCAGAAAAAAAATAAAAAAATGCTGATTTTCAAAAGTTAAAAACAAACAGTTTTTTTATTTTATTTTTTACATCATGTGATACATAATGCGAAAGGTATTTAAAATACCTTTAAAACGAGCTATAAACCACAGTCCAAATTTAAGTGGTTATCGAGATATTTGAATTTTTTAAGTAATTACATGTTTGAGCAAAATTGGTAGTTTTCGTGATATTCAAGAATTAATTTAAAAAAAACTAATGGTCAAAAATATTTCAAATTTGAGATTTTTCATCCCCTTTAATATGGGTAGACTGTACCAAAAATTATCAAAATCATGGAGATGGTCTGCCAAACCTCCCTTTTTTTTTGGTTGATTTCATATGAATTAACCCTTAAACCAAACTTAAAATCTTCTTCTTCTTAAAATCCTTAAATGTACATTTTTTAGTTTGACACAGAAATAGTATTCTTCGAGAACAAAGAACGAGAGAAACAACTTCAGTTAGAATTCATAGCTCAAGAATTGATACAAGTCTCTAACCAAAGTAAAGCCACTCAGGAACAAGTAAGTTTAGTTAGTTTAAATTAATTAGTGATCTGGTTTTTGATCAAATTTTTGATATTACTGGGAATAAAAATTCCTTTAATTATATTTTAGATTCAAGCTCTATCTTATGTTGAGGAGGAGTCAGAAATAGTAAAACAGCAAGAAAAAACTCTTAAGTCAGAAATTACTTTGCTCAGGTCTAAACTGGCCAACTGTGAAACTGAACTATTGCAGTGCAAAAACAAAATAAGGTTGGTTTTAGCAAGTTTTAATAATTAATTTATTAAAATTTTTTTATTAAAACAAACTTAAAGAACAAGCTTTTATCAAATGCACTTAAAAGTAGAAAATAATTTTTTGTTCTTTCCTATATCATAATAAAAGCGACGGGCGCAAATTAAAAATTTTAACTTTAGGTGTCATATATTGGTCACATCGATGATTTACCTAAGAAATAGTTGTATTACTCTATAACCTAAGGACATTTTCAAAGTCTTGACAAGCACGGCAATCTCACCCGTTCCCAGCTTCTTTAGATGAAAACATTATGTTTATCATTCGAATAGAAGAAGAATTTAGTTCTTCTTTTGTCAGTGGAAAGTTAAAATTTGTAATTTGCGCCCATCGCTTTTATTATGGTATAAGAAAGAAAAACTATTTTCTATTTTTAAGTGCATTTAATAAAAGCTTGTGCTTTAAAAGTTTTATTTAATAAAAATTTATTTTTTAATTTTTAGATTTGTAACCTAAATCGTCCATTCTGAATCTGCCATATCGAAATTTTCAAATTGATCAAAAATTCATAATCCCCCTGTATAAAAACCCCTATATGTCAATTTTGATTGTAATCGAACACACTAAATCTTTTCCCCCTCCACTTCCCTCTTTAGAGGGTACCTGAGAATACCATATTTTATTTTCACTGAATTTCATATTGAATTTTCAAAATCTGATCAAAAATTCGTATTCCTTATCCCCAAAAGCCCCCATATACCAATTTTGGTTGAAATCGGATAAACTTAGGTGTTTTCCCCCTCCACTCCCCTCGTAGGGGGGAGGAGAGCCTAATAACGACATATTATTGTACTGTAACCAGAACTATAAATGCATGGCAAATTTGAACGCAATCGGATGTGTATAAGTTAGTAAAAATTGGTTAGCAAAAGACAACCAAAAATCGTGTGTGCCTCAACACACCAAATTTCAACGAAATCGCGCGTACTTCAACTGGACCCTCCTCCACCCTCTTCGAGTAGGGGGAAGCTGTCAATTGCATCATACTATATTCTTGTGTTGTCACTGCAACTATATAAGCATGCCAAATTTGAAGCCGATCGGATGCTGGGAAATTAAGTGGCAAGATTCCACCTGAACAAACATATCTCGTTATATAGATAGTTACATACATTGCAAGTTAAATAAAAGCTTGTAAAAATCTTTGGGAACTGTTTCTATCCAAAATTTGCTTTTAGATTATTGATGGATGAATTGCAAGCGGAATCTCGCGTACAAAGTAGAACGTCAGAGTCCAGGAAACAAATTGAGAGGACCATTCTTATTGAGATGGAAAGACTGCAAAAAGATATAGAATATGCCAAACAAAACAGTGATCTTCATTATATGACTGCTGATACTCTAAAGACAGAGGTACTGTTACATATTTTTTAAATATTTTTTTAGCTGCCACAGAGGGTGTAAGACTCTCACTAACAACAGTGGTTGCTAAATATTTTAATATTAAAAATATAAATAAAATAATTAATTTGGAGGTAAAGTAAAACTTTGTAGCAAAGCAAGCAGTTTTTATCTTCAAATAAAACAAAAATCTTTTAATAATAAAAATATCAATAAAATATTTCATTTGGATGTTTTAGGATAATGCGAGGGATAATGTGTTTTTCTTCAGCTTGGTCTGTTTTGGTTTTTAAACAAAATAAACAGTGGGATTCGAGTTCTTAATAGAGATAATTTTTTTTAGTAATTAAGGTCTACTTAAAGTAATTTTATATTTTTTTGAAGTTAGTTAACGCCCTATTAGTCAGATTGTGTAGAGATTATTGGGAATAAGGACACCTTGTTATTGCTGTATACATTTAGTTCATAAGCAACGTTTCGACAATAGTTTTTGTCTTCCTCAGGCTAAAAAATAGAGTTTTTTTTTTATATATTTGCACATAAAGAATAAACAAAGAGAACTTATATAATTAAGTAATAAAAGTTATTTAACATATTGTTTCATAATTCATAATGTTCAATTCTAAAATTGTATATGATTATTATTTTATTTATATATGAAAGTTGATTTAAATTTAATACGAGAATAAAACAAATTAACAAAACAATTAAAATCCAAACTAGGTAGTTTAAAATTCATAATATTTCTTAATTGTACACATACTTAAATTATTTCTTTGGTTTACTAGGATACGAAAAGATGTTTAGGTTGTTTTTTATTGTTATTATTAAAATTCTACTTCTAATGATGATTCACAGAAACAACCTTACACTAATAGCAGAGAAATTAAAAGATATTTTAAGATTCCTGTTAATGACCTTTCACATAAATTAAGGAAATGCTTTAAGGATGATGGCTTGGAAATAGTATTTTATAACATAAAAACAACAAACACTCTTTTTACTAAACTGAAAGATAAAACGCCTCCCTCTAAACAATCGGGTTTCATTTACGAAATTCCCTGTAGTTGTGGTAACATATACATAGGTCAAACTAAACAATATTTTGAAAATCGTATCAAACAGCATAAATATGATTGTCAAAATAAAAATAAAAAAGAAAAAAACTGCCCTTTCCATTCACCACTTTGAAACCAATCATGATTTTGACTTTGATAACCCGAGAATAGTGGAAAAAGAAAACAACTTTTATAAGCGTTCCATTTTGGAAATGATACATATTAATCTTGATAAAACTAAAGCTGTAATAAAATCTAAATAATTTAAAAAAATATTACGAAAAGTAAATAAGAACAAACTCTATAATAATATAATTATTATTAATTTTTTGGTAGTACTATAGGACATAATTCTATCTATCTTTGTCTCTCATTAGAAAAACACAATTTAGCGTCTTCTTTTTTGTCGAAACTTAATATTTTAATATAGTTGTTAAGTGTTGCCATTCTTTAAATACTAACTACTTTTGCTCTTCTGTGATAGATAAACAAATCATGATCATCTTAAAATTGAACCAACATTGTAAATATAACATTTTTTAACCGCGGTTTTATTGTTTTTTTCTGTCAAATCTATGTGTGTGATAATTTGTAAAAACAAAATAAAAATTACAAAAAATATAGTACATATCTATATTTACATTACATGTAATAGTTTAAAGATGTACATCACCAGCCTTCCTAAGTATACAACCAAATTCGAAGGTAAGATTTACATTCTTAATTTTTTGTCACTCGTTAGCGCCACAACGTATTTATTTAATAAAAGTAGAAGGGTCATTCCATATCAAATCAACCAAAAAATCACAAAAATTTTACGCGACCAATTCCAATTTTGATGATTTTTGGTATATATTTTCTTCTTACCATAAAAGTTGAAAATGCAAATTTTTAGATTTTTTTGATTCGTAGTTTTTTTTTTTAATTTTTCAAAATAAAAAAGTCAGCATTTTGACCTTAACAAGAATGTACAAAACTAGCAATATCTCGAGAACCACTTACACTAGGAAAGTAATAAATGGCTCATTTTAAAGTCATTTTGAAGCTCTTTTTTATGAAATATCACAACATAATTTTAACAAAAAAAAAAAATTGAAAATAAAAAATTGAAAAATTCAAAAAGGCCATTTTTAATTTTTTTGAAAAAAATATATAATTTTGGTCAAAGTGTTACTTAATTATCCACAAAATTTTATGATGGAGAAATGATGGGTTCAATGTCAAAAAAAATATCAAAAATATTAAGTACATTAAAAATCATGCATTTAAAAAAATAAACATATTTTAGGAGCACCAATAGTGCACTGGATATTAAAATAAATAAATTTGTTGGATGGATACAGGTTTTAAAAAATACCCAGAGGCTTTATCTACAAATTATTTTATTTTAAACTCGCAAAAGAAATAAACAAACTTTTCTACTTCGTTGATAAAAATTAGACAGAAAACACTAAGACTAACTATATACCTTAAATTTATTTTTTTAACTTTCTTTTAAGAATTTCTGATGAATCTGACATTTCTTTTTTGCTGACATTGTAAGTTCTGCCAGTAGCAGTGTTGGGTTCAACTTTTTTTGTAAGACTTTCTGGTTTAATAATTAAAATATCTTGAGGTGTTGGGTAAAAAAATGATGAGGCAGGTCCTCGTGGATGAAGAAAGCTTACTTTCAGTTCTCCGCTCTCATTATTTTTCCCCAAGACACAAGCCAGCCACCAAGCACTGTCATATTCTACAGTGACAAACCCTGACTCGATATTTTGCAAAATAATACTTCCACCTTTAAAAAGATTATGTGTTTCGACCTCTAAGCATGTAGAAAACTGTTTTGCCAAAAACGTGCTTTCTGTAAGAGGAATTACAGCATGAATTTTTTGTGTCCCCGGTATTGTTAAGACTTCCGCAAATCTTTTATTCAAAATTATTTCATGATTTGTAGAATCTGCTTCTGTGCAATATTTAAAATCAATGCCAGATATGTTTTCTTCACACCAAGTAAACAATTGTAGAGGTGTCATTATTTGATTATCATAGGGCCTCTGCAAACTGGCTTTGGCAGCAAGTCTTTTAACAGTTCCTCCCAAGCCATCGCAGGCACTTTTGCCATGCGAGGTGGCAAAATAATGCCACTCTGCTTCAACACCAAAATCTTTTTTATGCAGGCATATATTCAGAAAATTCTTTTTGTTTTTGTACTGCGCAGCACATCCATCCGAAAAATAAAAAATTTTGTTAAGTCCTGGTATTTTGATTTTTAAATCAGGCATTAATTTTTTTAAAAATAAATGAAATGCAATTGTATTATGTGTCAAGCTTTCCGAAATAAACACATAATTCAGGTTGTGCAGTTTACCATCACTTAGAAAATAAATGGCAAAAGGGTGGAGGGTTGCCTGGTTGTTATTCCAATGATAAGACTGGACTTCATCTTGCATAACAAAGGAATAATTTTCCGCAAAGTCGCAAGTGCTCAAAGACTCTCCAGGTTTAAGGTTAATTTTTATTTCATTGTATCTATCTTTTTGCATTTTTGCAATAAAAGAATGTGATTTAAGTTTTACAAGATCATCAGTAAATTCCTGGACAAAATCATCACTTTTCTTAACAACGGTTTCCATAGTACACCTATCTACTGAGACCCACTTTTTAAATGAGACCTCATCAATTAATTCTTCCTCAAATTTTTCTATTAACGTATTTTTAAACTGTTCTACTCCAGGACATTGCTTGCATCTATTGCTTAAAAAACAGTCCACTGAAGGTGGATTACACATTAGTTTATAAAGGCAATCATGATAAGATATTGCAAGAGTTCTGTTATTTTCATCATATAGCTTATTTAATTTGGAGCCATTGAGCATTAGTTTTATATTTTGATGTATAGTACATACACATACAGTATGAGTCCCACTTTTTCCTGCCAGTATACAGTTTTTGGGTCGCAGTTCACAAAATTTTGAAAACCCAATTTTTTCATTGGGGTACTCAGTTTTAAACAATGCATAAATTTCTTTTAAATTAGCTAAGACTAATTTTTTTTGTACATATTCTATTTCAGCTCCATATTTTCTGATAACAACATAATCTTTTTTACCTGGCATGGTCCTGCTAATGTCATCTCTTTGGTAAAAATCTACCACTATTTGGGCCACTCTATCACTAAGGGTCTTTCCCGGTTTGGGGTTAGGAGAACATAATATCCCATTGTCCCTAACTAACTGTTTTAAAGCTCTGGCCAAATATTGAGAAACTCCAAATTCTTCTTCAATCTTCTTTCTACTTCAACTTTGAGGTAAACATGATAAAACTAGTATTTTCTCACTCCTCTTTTCGGTTTTTAAAAATTTGTCCTTTAACTGCTTAATCATTTCACTTTCGTCACTCTGGCATTCCTTTACTAGCGTTGAATCTGATTCCTTTGTAAATGCTTTCGCAATTGTATGCTGTACAATATCAATTTTTTCTTTGTATACATTTTTTCTTTTAATCGGCGACACACCAAGAAGCTCCAATGACTTGTTTAAAAGAGTAAATGATTCAGCAGGATCTTGAAAATCTGGATCATTTTCTGGAACTTGACTGGGTCTAAAAAAATTTAAAAAGTTAGTTTTTTATAAGAACTTAAAAAGGGGGTAACAGCTGACCCAAAATGTGTACATAATGCCAAGAAATTTGTACATAATGTCTGTATTCTCAAAATGCCATGCAAAATAATGCCATGCAAAATAATGCCATGAGATTTTTCCACTCCGTACTTGACGCAATTGGTTTAGTTTATTAATTTTATATTAAAAAATACTATTTGTTACTTACCCTGCCTCATCTTCTTCAGATGCCTTAAACTCCTTTGAAAGCTTTAGTCTACAACCATCACAGATTTTCATTCCCATTTTGACATTTTTGTAACTGCACATCCACTTGGTCACATTTCTTAATTTCCCAAAATGCTTGATTTTTAACTCTAGTGGATCACAGCACTTTACTTTATATTTAGTCCATCCACTTGCCTCACCCATAGTTGAAACTTTTAAAATTACACAGAGATGACTTCTGATAAACCTTCAGTCGAACTATTATGTATCGATTATTTGGAGCTGTATCAGGAAGATACTTGCCAAAAATTTAAAATCAATTTATGCAGGAATTTTCATGTCAGCAAATCCCCACAATGTACCTAAACAGACCAATAAAATGAAGGAGGTATGTCCTTAATGTTAAACAGGAATAAACAGGCAGTATTTCACAAAAGTATTGGCAGGTTTATACAGGCATATTTTCCTAAGAATTGGAACATCCAATAGTACGTCTCCGGTGGAAAAGAGGTTTTGTAAGTAAATATTACAATGGGGGGCAATGTTAATCTGATTACTGATACAGAATGAAACGTAGGATATAATTTTTTATTAAATAAAATATTGTTAAATATTTTTATAATATCGCTTTAAACCCCATTATATTCTTCTAATTACCAAAATGCATTGTCTATTTATAGGCGATTTTTCATGCATGTGACATTTTTAATAAATTTTTTCACATTGAACCCATGATTTGTCCATCTCAAAATTTTGTGAATAGTTTAATAACACTTTAAAGAAAATAATATAATTTTTTGAAAAAAATTAAAAATGGCCTTTTTGAAATTTTTCAAAAAAAAAATCAAAAATTTTTTTTTTATTGTTTTTTTCAATATATGTTATGCAATATTCTCATATGAAAGGTCTTTATAAGAGCTTTAAAATGAACCTTCACCTACTTTTCTATTATAAGTGGTTCTTTGGATATTCCTAATTTTGTGCGCACATGTTAAGGACAAATAAGTGACTTTTTCGATTTTCAAAAATTAATTCAAAATAAACAACTGGTCAAAAAAGTCTGAAATTTTGGATTTTCCAGTTTTTTGGTAGGAAAAACATGTATACTAAAAATCATCAGCATCGGAGATGGTGTGGTAAAATACCCTGGTTGACTTGATATGGACTGACCCACAAGTAGAATTTTAATAATAACAATAAAAAACAACCGAAACATCTTTCCGTATCCTAGTAAACCAAAGAAATAATTTAAGTATGTGTACAATTAAGAAATATTATGAATTTTAAACTACCTAGTTTGGATTTTAATTGTTTTGTTAATTTATTTTATTCTCGTTTTAAATTTAAATCAGCTTTCATATATAAATAAAATAATAATCATATACAGTTTTAGAATTGAACATTACAAAAAAAAACGGTAAATATATTTAAAAAAAACTATTTTTTAGCCTGAGGAAGACAAAAACTATTGTCGAAACGTTGCTTATCACTTAAACGTATACAGCAATATCAAGGTGTCCTTATTCCCAATAATATCTACACAAAGTAATTTTATATGCTGGTGTTCTGTTATAAATGTTATGTTATTACCTATCTTTCCCCTCATGTCTCTGTTATTATGTATGCTATAAAAAAGTTAAGCCAGCTTAGCGAAAAAAAAAATTTAAGTGATTTATCTTAAAAATTGTTTATCACCGCCTAGAGGTATATCATATTTTTGAATTAGAAAAAAACTTCAAATTAAAAAATGCAGGAAGACACAGGGTATTTTATATATAATTTTTCCAGTTTCAGAAGCTTGCAAAAATCTATGCAAGTTTTGCACATCAGTTACATTTTACCCAGAAATCGTGAACCAAAGCTTATTTTGATGCTCAAATAAAGCTAAACAAATTATTAAAAATTAAACCAAACAAAAATCTCGTAACTAGAAACTTTAAAATACCGTTTTTCAAACTTTATTCACGATATCTAGCTCAGCCTGTACATACCTAAAGGTCCGCTCTTCCTCAAACTAAAAATGTGTTCTTCCGCCATATTCAAATTTTATTAAGTTTATTAAATTATTAATTTATATTAAGTAAGTATTAGTTTTCCTACAAAACTCTGACAATTATTGATTTATCTTAAAATTTGTTTATCATAACCTAGGTATATCATATTCTTGAATTAGAAAAAAAAACTTGAAATTAAAAAATGCAGGAAGACACAGTAACACTTATAATAGAACATCCTGTAGGTGCGGTATTCTATTACATTTGTTCAAGAATTTGGAAAATTGATTAATTCATCTCTATCTACTAAAGGAAAATTGGCTAAATTTGTGTTTGTTCAGTCAGACACAAAGAGTTTTAAAATAAAAAATACGTATATTTTTCTGCTCCGTGAATAATAGTGTATGCAGTTAACAAGGTGTATTTGCATTTAATGTACTGTTATAATATGTGATGTCATTAAAGTTGCCTAGAGAATATATGTATCACATATTTTGATAAAACAGAAGACTTACAATCTCATACATACAGGGTCTCTAGAGTTGCCTATGTATTGTTGCGTAATTTTATTTGTAAAGATTTTTGCTGTGTGTGGTGATTACCCCGTTCAAGGTAAGCAAACTCAACCTACATTTAAAAAAAAAATATGAATAAGTGCGGATTTAAGAGCAAGGTATTCTGATAAAATTATATATTGTCATGGCGAAAATGCACAAAATTTCGTTTGGGGTGAATCGTGAACTGACCCTTGACGGTACTATTGCCCTAAAAAATGAAGACACTTTACAGACTTTAAAAGAAAAACACCCCGATCCAGATTTTTGTGAATTTTACTTTACGATAGTAGTCTTGCTTAAAAAATTCTTAAACTTAACGGAAGAAGAGGTAAAAAATGCAATATTCTCATTTAGTCCTGGGTCCTCCGGTGGTATCGATTCTCTTCGCCCACGTCACCTCAAAGATCTTGTAGGCTATAAACAAGGCCCTAAAAATTCAAAATTAATATCATCACTTTGTTTACCAGAAAATCCGTTTAAACTTTTATGGGGCCAATCTTTGTGTCTTTAATAAGAAAAATGAAGGCATACGTCCCATTGCCGTTAGGCTTTGCCTTCCTCGTTTAGCTGGCAAAATAATTTTTCACCGAGTTTATGACAAACTTGGTAAACTTTTTAGACGCCTTCAGTTAGGTTTTGGAACAAAATGTGGTACAGACGCAGCAGCCCATGCAATGAGGAGGTTTTTAGATTTTCCACACGATTCCGACCAAATTATTTTAAAAATTGATTACCAAAACGCTTTTAACATGGTCAACTGAAATATAATTTTATCAAAAGTCAAAGAATATATCCCGCAATTTTATCATTTCATTTATCAATGCTATGGTGAACAAAGCATTCTTACTTACGGCAAGGCAAATATTTTTTCCAGACGTGGAGTACAGCAAGGTGACCCTTTAGGTCCCCTATTATTTTGTTTAGCAGTCGACAGCGTCGTAACTTCTTTACATTCCTTAGACTTAAATTTATGGTATTTAGATGACGGTACTCTGGCAGGAGAATGGAAAATTGTATTGAAAAATTTTAAACAACTAATTTCAGCAAGCCAAGATATAGGACTTTATTTAAATTTTAATAAATGCGAGATTTCAACAATATCAAAAAATCATTCAAATTTACTAGAAGTTCCAATTTGCAATTTTAATTTGCTTGGGTGTGCATTTTCTACTGATGAAATTAGTTTAGCTATTAAAAATAAAATACTTTATTTATTAAAATCGTCTTTTTCAATACCTAGAATTTCATACCTTCTAAGATGTGTCCCTTGTTGGAAAAATGTCGATCCTCTCAAAGAATATGATAGTCTCCTACAAACTTCTTTACAGGAAATAACAAATTGTTCAATAAAATTAAACTTTTGGTTTCAAAGTACAATTCCAATAAAATTGGGTGGCCTTGGAATAAGAGATACATTAACATTGTCTATTTCTGCCTTTCTAGGTTCTATATATGATTCGTCTACCTTACTGAATAACATTTTATCGAATCATATTTTAAATTTTGTGACTTAGACTTTGAATTATGTATGACAAAATGGCTTTCCCTTTTAAATTTGGAGTGCTTTCCTTCAGATTTTAAATACTCGCAGAAGAATTTTGATTTAGTAATGTGCAAAGAACGACAACAAAATCTTTTGACTGAGTGCCAGAAGGATGAGGACAGGGGCGCGCCTACTAGCTCTTCAAGCTTACGAACCACATGCATGGCTCAGTGCCCTTCCGTCCGCCACTCTGGGAAACCTTCTTCATAACTCCACTTTTTGCATTTCTGTAGCCTTTAGACTTGGTCTGCCTGTGGCTGAGGACCATCCCTGTATTTGCAACGAAACAGCTGATAAATATGGCTCTCACGAGCCAAGTTGCAAAAAAAGTGCAGGACGTGCTTCCAGACACAGTCAGATCAACGATATAATCAAGAAAGCTCTAGTATCTGCAGAACATCCTGTAGTACTGGAGCCTCTTGGTATCTGCAGAGATAACGGAAAGAGGGTGGACGGGATGACTTTGATTCCGTGGAAGTAGGGAAAGCAGATGATCTGGGACGCGACTTGCAGTCATACTTTAGCAATGTTGTACCTTGATAAAACAGCTAAGGTCCCCGGATCTGCTGCTGCCCTTGCCGAGACAAAAAACACCTAAAATATAGAGAGCTGGAGGATCGTTTTGTTTTCATTCATATCGCTATAGAAACGCTAGGTGCTTGGGGTGATGAAGCTAAGAGATTGATTAAGGAGATCGAGTCTAAGATTCCTAACGAACTGTCTCTTAGCTTCGTCACTCAGAGGATCAGTTTCGTGCAGCGAGGCAATGCAGCCTCAATAATGGGCACCATCGGAGAACAACAGGGACTGAATGAAATTTTTATTTTTAGGGAAAGTGGGAACTTTTGGGGTTTTGCAATTTTCCTTTGTTTATTTTTATATTTTCGGTATAGGTATATTATGTTTATTGAAGTAATTTTTGCAAGACTCTACACTTTTTTTACTTGATTTTTAGTGTTTTGCTGTAATATTTAGAATAATTGTAATTGTTTTACCTATACGCATAATAAAGAACGTTATAGTTTTAAAAAAATACAGAGATGTGTTACTTACTCGTGAAAAGATAGTTAAGGCAACTTTTTTGAACTTTTTTTTTACATAAAATACACGTCTTAGGCATTTTTATAAGTTTTGAATAAAAATATAAAAATAACATTTACAAAAAACTAACAAAACCGCGCGGGATCGGATTTAAGATGCCAAAACGTGCAACGAAAAGAGCAAACCAGTCAATAAATTTTTTCTTCTGGTTGTCAAATTATCAGCAGAAAATGTCCTAATTCTGATATAAATAATTATTTCTAGAAGGTAAAACAAAACGTATTAAATAAACTTATTTATGCATTTTAAACTTTTTTGGGACTATACCTATTTTATGAGAATAATGTATTTTATTTATAGGAAATAAAATACGGGGGAATCGCAGATGCTTAGCGGTGCAAATTTCCAAAATGTGGGCTTACATGTGTAATTTGTCTCAGGATTTTTATGAGGTTTCTAGTTTATTTTAATTTCTTTGGCTGCAATCGCCACTAAAAAATTCAATGTAACCATTCACGAACGTTTGACAAAAAATCAAAAAGTTTTTTTTTTGGAAAGAACAATTTATTGATTTATTAAAAAAAATACATTTTTTATCCTAAATTATCCTCTACAATCAAATTTTCTTCTATAGCAGGTGCTTTTTTACATTGTAGGTGGTCGCCTTAGAAGTGGCAATTAACGAAAAGAAGAAGCAAGTGGAGGCCTTGGTAACGGAAATGAAAGAAGCTAACCTGTTAAGCTTAAGTATCTCGCCGCCCGATGACATCAGGCTGATCTTAGATGGACCTAAACAACGCAAAATGGTAGGCTCACCTAGACAGCTGGAGACGGCGGTTCCCACTAGCAAAAATCCCCATGGAGTGTGGGTCTAATAATACTAGGAGGTAGATATAACTTAGTCAGGATACGCGGTAACGAAAATATATTTGACCAAAAATATTAACCATCAAGAAAATTAGATTCTCCCATAGTGAATAATAATTCCTTGTAGATATCTTGGTAATTAAAAGGACCTTGATTTTCGCGTATTTTTGAGCGGTTATGGTTGCTAAGAAATGTGATAAAACTAGATACGGTCGTGCCCAGAAGTTGATCGGTATTAATTTTTTTATATATGTATATTAGAAACTCGTGGTTTGCACTCTTACGAAAGCTGAAGCATGCACTGCGTCCTCTAATGGATGTATAATTAATTATTGTGTTCGGGAATGTACTGAGATTTTGGAGATCGTAATTAAAACATACAACCCAGAAAACTAAAACTCCTGCAGATTACAATAACTTGATTTAGGCTTAATACTTTGTCCACAACCTATGTAAATAGGCCAGATAAAGCTTTAGTGGAAGCCACATTAATTTTTGTACTCCAACAGTATATTAAAAAAACGACTCTTTGCACATGAGCGATACATGTTGGTGCACACGGTATGTGTAAATTACCGATTTCAGATTGGGTTTTCCGTGTGCAAAACAGTCGTAGAAAAAGGAAATTTAAATGCTTAGACTGCCTAGTAAATGCCTAAAGAATGCACGCAATCCCCTGGAAATTATATTGCGAATATGATTATGACAGTTAAAACAAAATCAAAATATTTTTTATGCACTTCCGGGAATAAATGCACCCATTTAATTTCGTTTTTGCGGGAATAAAGTGAGTCATTTATTCCCTAGGAAAATAAAGTAAAATTTATTGACATAGCGACGCATATGTTTCTGCGTTTCGGCATACTGATGTTATCGTTTGACATAAAGACAGAGCGAAGGTACATGTGGCGGTTTGTCTACAGAGTGCGATTCTTTGAAAAATAAATAAAAAATATAGTTATTTTTTTTACTTTTCTACTTATTCTAAAGTGCATAAAATAGTATATAAACCTCAGGAGTAAAGTGATGCTTAATCCCTCGACAAATTATAGCCCGACCGAAGGGATTAAATGTACCACTTTACTCCCTAGGTTTATAATGTACTATTTTGAAATATTCTGGAATATCAATATGGATAAAAAATAAACAGCTTTAAAATTTTTGGCAAGTGTATCAAAACCGTTACCTTTATTATGTTTTTGAGAGGCGAGGTGTCAGCTAAAAATGTCAAAAATTTACATTAATTTTGTATCTTGTTGGTCTGTCTGTCTATCTGTAACACGTTTACTCAAAAACCGCTTAACTGATTTTTATCAAATTTGGCACAAAAATTCTTTGTCACCAGACGCAGAGTTGATTGGTTTTTGAAGGGGGTGGGGTAGGAGGCGGAATTAAACTTTTAAAAAAATTCTAACTTATGAACCGTAGCAGCTAGCGACACGCGGTTTTCACATTAAGATAGGTAATTGCATTTTCAACCGAAAAAAAGTATTATTTTTTTTCAAGATTTTATGGATAGCAATACGTGCCTGCTGTCGCCATTTTTTTGTTCGGAATCCTGCGTACTGATAAGTTACATGTAGGGATTAAATCCAAGGTTTATCATTTCGATACTTCTTCGCCGTCTTTAAGTAACAAACACGCACACAAACAACAACTGCATGGTTTTATCAAATTTTATGCTTAAATGGTAAAAAAACTGAAATACAATGTCTTCAAGGATAAATGTATGGTTATTAAGTGCAAGACCGATTTATAAATAATTTAATTATTGAAAATTTTGTATTATTATACAAAACATTTTTTAGAATAATAGAAAATTTTCAGTAATTGAATTATTTAAACATTTAGGGACAAGTGTTGATTCCAAAACAAAATTGCCGTTACTATAAATGCGAATGTTTTCGTGGGATTTGTTATTTGTGAGGTGTCTGATGTCAGGTTAGGTTAGATTTGTTATGAGTGGTGCACCAATGCGACCTAAAAAGGTCTATGGACGCAAATTCCGCCCCTGCCTTAGCAAGGCTTTTTCGTTTCCTTCAATTCCTATGTGGCCCGGGACCCATACAAGAGTGATTTTGTTGGTTCCACAGATCTTTAGCAGAAGGCACTTCCAAACTAAAAGTGATTGCATCTTATTTGAGCTTATTGTTTTCAGAGTTGACTATCTGATATGATCTTGATGCCTTTGTCGGCTATTTCTCTTGCACAGAGCTCCCTGGTGTAAACCTCGGCTTGAAAGATGGTAGCAAGGTTACCGAGTCCAACTGAAATTGCAGCTCTTGAACCTGATATACCCGCTGCCACGCCGTCCTTGGTTTTTGAGCTGCTCTTGCCTCCTTCTCCACCCAGATGTGCAGCGGGTGGAAGTGCTTCCAATAGTGTTGTCTTCAATGCTGAAGTTATGACTTTGCATGCTGTTGGAGTGACCTGCTTTGTGTTGTACCACTATAAGCTATAAAGCCATAAGTGATCCAAAGAGTCCAAAGAGCCTTTCTAGATAACTTTGTTCTGATGTCCCATTTTACAAAGATTATAAAAGCCTTTTTGGTCAAATCCGAAATGTGGTGTCAACGGGTACAAAACTATACCTAAGTAATTAACTTATATGTTGCTAAGCGGAGAATTAGTTTACTATTTTAGGTGACTATTAAAGATCGTAAAAAATATTATTGGCTTGTAAAAAAAAAAATAAGGTCCCCCAGAGTCTCAGTTCGTTAGTTAATAAAGCTTCAAAAGCTCTTTAAACAAAGCATCTCAACAATCCGTTTTATATAAAACTGAAATAATTGAAAAGAAATAAAAATATTTCGTTTTTTTTGTTGGGATACTTTTTTGTTCAAATTAAAAGCTTGGGGCCTACAACTTAGCTTACACCAAAGAGAGCATATCATTTAGATTTATATACTCTCTGCTTACACTTACCGTACCGTACCGTATAAGAATTCCTTTAGTAGGTTTAAGTAGGGTAGTCGACAATAAAATTATATCATTCCACTAAATTATAGGAAATAATATTCACTTTTTCTTGTTGTGTGTGTATTTCCATGTATGTGTATACTTACAAATTTTAAAGAAGCTAATTGCGGTGTTGCCAGGTTCGATTTTTGTTTCGCTAAATTAGCATTTTTGAACAGTACTCGAAATTCAAATTGGTGTTATTAAAAACAATAAATGCGATTAGTCATGTATTAGTCATGTATTAGTCTAGGACAGAAGGTAAAAACAAATATTTTTGATTCCTTTACCAAGAAAGTAGCAGGTTTCTAATACGTCGTAGCTTGCGGTGGTCGCTACAAATCCATTATGGTCTGTCACCCTCTGCGCGGACTCGGCAGCAGACTAAATTTCGGTATGTCAAATACTTCCGGCCATTTTCATACCGCCAAATTGGGTAATTTGTGTAGCCATCAGCCGCGCAGCACATTAACGGATTCGTAGCGACAATTGCAAGCTACGACGTCATCATCTTAGAAACCTGAGGTTTTTTTGGTAAAGGAATCATGCTTATAAAAAAATACCTTCCGGTTAAATGCGGCCCGTCTGACCAAGCGATTTGTATAGCGTCATTACGAATACTTATTAGGGACATTTTGTCTGCGCAATTGCGCGCGTTGTGGATGTAGTTATTTTTGGGTTAGTTTAAGATAATTTTGGCGCAATTAATTTTAAAAATGATAAAATATTACCAGGTTTCAACGAGAACGGAGTTACACCACAATATGCAATTTTTATTTAAGAGTTCTCTCAAAAAATGTAAAGATGTTTTCCTATTGTCTATGCTAATGGAGAAATATCTATACTACTTTGTCAAAACATAGTATAGCCTCGTCACAGATACAAAAATCTATAAAAAAATTATCGATTATTAAAATTTGTAAGTTAAACCACAAAATATGACTACGATATCTAGTATAGCGACTTATATTATATAGTTGAATTCTTATCACAAAGTATCTATTTTAGAAGAAATTATGTCAAATATTATAGTAATTAGAAGATGTATATTTTATTAGACAGTAAATTATAGATTTTTGTTTTGATGTCCAATTTTATATATACACTTACGTTTATTTATTTTTATTAATGTATTTTTTATTTACACTGCCATATTTATTAAACTAAGAACAACTTAAAATAGTTTTTTCTCGTTTTATTATTAGGGACTTATCGGTACACATGACTTTAATAAAGTGGGAACTATTTTTGACAGTTCAGCACGAAGTTTAAAAGATTTCAGACATTGTTGTCATCTAAACATGTCATCTAGACATGCTTATATTGCCACCCATAAAGTTGACATAAATAAAGTTAATGCCGTCCTTTATTAGAGACTTATCGGTACATAAATTCGGCATAACCTGACTCGGCACTATTTTTGACAGTTCCGCACGAAGGTTAAAAGGTTTATGATGTTTTTGTCATACAAACATGTTATCTAAACATGCTCATATTGTGCCATCTATAATGTTGACAAATTAAAGTTAATGCCGTCTTTTATTAAAGGCAGGCACAAAGATTATGTTAATTCAACATTATTTTAGCAGCACCGCGATCAAAAAAGCTCTGGCTGGATAGCCCACACGTAGGTTTTGGATAGCCTCAGCAACCGAGAAGAGCGCCGTGCCGCGCCGTCCCATAACAGATGTGTAAGTGCCTAAAAATATGTTTAGTAATTGTTTACCTTTGTGTGGAAATGTTAAAAATAGTGCCGACTTTATTAAAGTCAGCCTATGGCACAAACATGATGAAAGTCGACATTGTTTTGATAGCAAAGATGACATGTTTAGATAACAACAATGTCAGTATCCTTTTAAACTTCGTGCGGAATTGTCAAAAATAGAGTCGTCTTTATTAAAATCAGGCTATGGCAACTTTATGTACCGATAAGTCCATATTGACCATTAAAAATCAGAAATAATACCTTTCCACTACTATTACTACTAAAAAAAATATGTTTAAACCTTTTTTGGAATGACTAAAACAAAACGGTCAGAATGTAAACATTTTGGTAGAAATAGGAAAAACTACCGCCATCGCCGAAAACTAGTGTAAACTTTTCAAGTACTTCTTTTTTAGTGTGTCCAGCAACCGGGAAATCCCGGAGAACCAGAAGTTAGCGAGGAATTTCATAGAACTTGGAAAAAACCGTATATTATTTACAATTACAACCACTTGAAATTAAGCGTATTAAAAAGGGATAAAACAGCCAGTGCCAGGGTGGCCACTTGTCATAAAATTTTATGAGTTCATAAAATTTCAATATTGTCATAAAATATGCCCAAAATGTCATAAAATTTCGTAATTTTCATAAAATTTGCGCACAATACTGAATATTTCAAGTTTAGTGTAAACAAACTTTTTATATTCCACCTGTACATTTTCACATGGGTAGTTAGGCAACTCCTTATACAAACCGCACATCAAATTTTCGGTAAATTAGTGTGATTATATAGATAACTGATACAAAGGACATCCCAAGATTTTTTCCGCGCTTTTTAATATTAGTCAATAACAAATGCTGAATTTTGGTCGGCATTTTTACTGCATGAATCAGTTATGTGCGTACTCTTGGTATAAGAAAAAAAATAAAATAACCCTTATCCTTGCAAAAGGTTTTGTTTTTCTCAGTGTTTTACGATAGTGCATAAAATGTCTGCTTGAGAAGCTAAATTTAGCGGCTTGGAAGCTACAGTATTCTTGGCTAATTGAGGAAATAAAACACTGGTTTTCTGCTTACTGCAAACTTTGTAAGAAAATATTCAAAATTGATGAATGTAGAATTGGGCTAGTTAGATCCGACGCAGCTTCAGAAAAACTCATGCAACTGGGAAGGAAAAGAGAACGACTCTGCAGGTGGGCACTTACCGTTTAAATTTTCATAATGGATTTCTTTTTATATATTTGTATTAATAAACGTTTTAATTAATGCTAAATGAATCACTGGCGTACCTTCCCCCTCCCTCCCCCGAGAAGCTTGGTTATGGTCACATCTTTACTTCAAATTAGGTTTTTTTTATTATATATATCCTTAACCCCCCCCCCAAAGTCAATTCCTGGGTGCGCTAGTGAATGAATAAAATAAAATAAATTTATTATATCACACAATTACTGTACAGGTACCTACGTGGAATTACATGTATATGTACATGGAAAGTACATGTACATGGAAAGTACATGTTTGTACCTACTGCTTATTATCGCTCACTTACAAATCGCTACACTCGCAAATTTGGCTATTTTTATTAATTTTCCAGCTTGGTAAATTCATGTTTTCTTTTCACTTTTCTTGAGTTTCTTTCTCCGTTGGACAACGGAACAATGAAGAATCGTCGAGGTACATGTTTTTACAATTTTTGATACAGCAAAATTCCATTTTTAAACCGGACGTTTCTTAATCAAAAATGTGACAGTGACATAATTATTTATTGTCAGGGGTTACCAACTATCATTGCCAACACACAATTTGTTTTTAAACATTTTCCTATTAACTATCAAATCCATTTGCTCACCTCTGGTAAAACAATACTGTCAAAAATCGTATACAGGGCCTCTAATCGTACCTAACGAGGTTTTCGTGCATTTTATCAGCTGGAGCTGTCACGCATTCGCCATGATTTTAAAAGTGCACCTGCTTGATTGGTCGACTCGATAGAGATAAGGATAAAATTGAAAATTAACTTTAAACGTGGTTTATTGCTTATGGTCGTGTGCAAAAGTATGAAGTATTTTAAAAATAAATTGCAGCTACCCTACGAACGGATTCTTTTTAAGTAAATGTAACATGATTATAAACATTTTTTTTTATCTTTTCATATGCGCCGCAAGATCAGTTTAAAAATTAGTGTAATGAGATTATTTTTGCGGGAGTCTGATAAATAATATAATAATAAATTCATAAATTAAAAATAACTTCAAATTTTAAATCATTATTATTAAATCCAGACATTTCAAAAACAAATCAATAAAATTAAAAAAAAAACTTCAAACTTGTAAAGAGAATTTAAAAGGCTGTAAAACTAGGTGCCTCGGGAATAATGTTCTCTATTTAAATTCTGGGGTCAATGTACCCCAAGCGCGGTCATATCCATCTGCTCAGGGGGGAGGGGGGATCATGACTAATTTAAGAATAAAAATTTGGCGTTCAGTCAAAAAAAAACTAAAAAAAGAGAACGATTTCCACACGCTTCATTTTATGGTGTGGTTAGGTGGTTAGCGGTGGACCATTGCCCCCATGGTCCCTCGTCATAACCGCCAGTGGTGTATCCCACAACCCAAATAATGAGGCTTAAATATGTCTCCCTTGCAAATAAAACTGACGGGTCCAAGCGTTTAAAAAAATTAATATTTATACCCAGAAACGGCTCTCGCTCGTTTTTAAATTGACACCCTCTCTACAGATATATCTTTAGAAAAATCTTATTTTCTCAGAAAGCGCAAACTTGCGTAACTAATTTTTTATATTTTGTAAGAAACGACTTGTTCTACATTATATCAAAAAATTAAAACAGATATAAAATATAATTCTTTTTGCGGCCTTGCAGTCGTAAAAATATCGGAAGGAAAGAAAATTTAGTGTTGATTATGATATTTGTGGTATTACGATATGATCCAGAAGTTTTTTTGGACAAAATATTGAATCTTTTTCTGAAAACTACTTCAGAAAAAAAATTGGGATTCCAAAAATTAAGTTTTCAGAAATTTATATAATGAGCCATTTCCCAGCAAACACGGTTCCCTCGGGCTTTCCCTCGTCATAACCGCCAGTGGTGTATCCCACAACCCAAATAATGAGGCTTAAATATGTCTCCCTTGCAAATAAAACTGACGGGTCCAAGCGTTTAAAAAAATTAATATTTATACCCAGAAACGGCTCTCGCTCGTTTTTAAATTGACACCCTCTCTACAGATATATCTTTAGAAAAATTTTATTTTCTCAGAAAGCGCAAACTTGCGTAACTAATTTTTTATATTTTGTAAGAAACGACTTGTTCTACATTATATCAAAAAATTAAAACAGATATAAAATATAATTTTTTTTGCGGCCTTGCAGTCGTAAAAATATCGGAAGGAAAGAAAATTTAGTGTTGATTATGATATTTGTGGTATTACGATATGATCCAGAAGTTTTTTTGGACAAAATATTGAACCTCTTTTTCTGAAAACTACTTCAGAAAAAAAATTGGGATTCCAAACATTAAGTTTTCCGAAATTTATATAATGAGCCATTTCCCAGCAAACACGGTTCCCTCGGGCTTTCGTCGGCCCGGTGTCGATTGCCGAATTTGCCGTCATCGGCATGACGTCGATTTACGACATGGGACCATCAGTATTTTTTGTCCGCTTTGCGATGTAGTCCCAAATGTATTTTTGCCGACGCAACGTTAGACTGTAGTTCACCGTCGGACCAATGGTAAATTTTACTTTTTGCTGACATCGGCATTAATTTGGTCGGTCTAACATAGGCAAGCTGGTCTCGGCCCGACATCGGTAAACTATTCAAGTCCGACATTGGATTCCTAAAGCGGTCCAACGTCGAAGATTGACGAAGGTCCGTCGGTATTAGCTAAAGCGGCCCGACAATGGCAAACCACAAAGGTCCGATAATAAGGCCCCAGATTGGCCTCTCAAAGTGGGCCGACGTCGCTGATTGACGCAGGTCCATCGGTGGTTACTTGGCACGATCCGACAATTCCGACATTGGCAAACAAAAAAGTTTCGATAATGCGGGTGCATAACCACTCGAAGTGGTTTAAGTGGTGGAAGAGGTGATTGTAGAGAAGGACCGCCATCTTGTCAAGTCCGCATTCTAGTTTTGAAATATCTGCTCATTATATATAATATTATCTTCCACTGTACAGGGAACATAGTGACATTAGCGCCATCTCTACATACTATTAAGAAACTATTAAGCAGTTTAAAAATTTTAATTTGACGTACCATCGTCTGTTGCCGGTTATCGGTTCTAAAGCAGATAGAATGCGTTTCGGCATAAAGTCGACTATAGTAAATCGGACCATCGTCAGTGGCCGATTCTCGACCAATCAAACAAAGTTCCAATCGGAATATCGTCGGCACTAAAGCAGATAAAGTGGTCGTCGGCATAAAGTCGACTATATTAAATCGGGCCATCAACAGTTGCCGATTCTCGATCGATTAAACAAAGTTCCAATCGGACCATCATCGGCCCTAAAGCGGATAAGGTTTGCGTTGTCATAATGTCGACAATAGTAAATCGGGCCCTCGTCAATTGCCGATTCTCGTTCGATTAAACAAAGTTCCAATCGGACCGTCGTCGGCCCTAAAGCAGATAAAGTGGGCGCCGGCATAAAGTCGACTATAGTAAATCGGGCCATCGTCAGTTAATCCCTCAGGGATTAAAAATAATTTTAATCCCTGAGGGATTTAAAGTAAATGTTTCCAAATTAAACAATAATTTAATTGAAATTTTATTTATTTGTTAAAATGTACGAACGAAAAAAATAATTAGTATATCCATTACTTAAATATAGTTCGGTCATTCTGTCTCTTTAGAAATGCCGCGATTTTACTATATTTGGTGATGTCGACGTTTGCTTCAGATATTATCGTGGCTTTGATCATGGAATATTGGCTCCATACAGAAGATGCCTTGAGATTCTTAGACTTCTGTAGGAAGTATGCCAGGAAAACTTTTTCATCCCTAAAATTCTCTGCATGCTGTTCAGCGCACCATTTTCGGTAATCACGGAACTGTTTCTTGTAAACTTCGCGAGATTTTTGTGGAAGAAGGCTAGCAATGGCCTCTTCTGCGGCCTCTTCACAAAATGTACCTACGGGTATAGAAGGCGTTCTGACTACTTAGGGCTCCGTTATAAGTTTTTTGCTACTGTTGCGCCTCTAGTGACTCGGTCCCGAAATTTAAATTAGGGTAGCGGCGCTGGCGCCGGGAAATTTGAATTCGGTTATTTTTTAAAGTATTTCAGTTCATTAGAAATAACATTATTTTGGAAAACCTAATTCATCAATAATTAATTTTATTTTTCAAAGTATTGTTCCCAATGAGCATTTTCAGAAACTTCTGGTGACAGATATTTATATAATTATTATAAAGAGGGTTCCATTGATACCCTAGGGTATTTAGAAGTTTCCTACAAGAATTGAGTTTGTATATTTGTTTTATTAAAGTCTCTAAATTGATGGTACCCTAAAGTACCATAAAATTGGCGTAATATTCCACGGACATCTTTATAAAAATTAAAGTCATCGGTTCAAATGTTATATAAATTGGTGTTAACAATGTTTCCACCAACATATTTATAAAAATATAAGTCATCAGTGACAAAAGTTATATAAATTGGTGTTTGAAATCTTTCTGTCAACCCACCTATAAAACCGTAAGTAACTATCAATTAAAGATATATAATAGATTGGTTTTTAAAATGTTGCTATCAACCCACTTATCAAACTTAATTAACCAACAACAAATTTATATAAGATAAGATTGAAAATATTTCGAGAGACACTTATAAAAACTTGGGAACTCACACACAATAGTTATATAAATTGGTGTCTGTAATATTCTTATGAACTCATTCATAAACCTTTTTTGGCCATAAGGTTTTTTCTATAATGTTGTTATTAATTTCTTTGGTAATTATGCAGTATACGGTTTTCTGCCATTTTTGATTTTTTTTGAAAAATTCTTTATGGGGGCACCTTCTAGGGTCCCTAGGACCCCAAATCCGTCTGCGCCAGTTGGTTTTTTTTTTTGATTTTTTTTGGTTTTTTTTAATTTTTTTTCACTAAAACAAACCAAACCAACACAGTCCAACCCAACCTAATTCAAACCAACCCAAAACAATTAAAAAAACACTTTACAACCCCCCCTAGGCACCCTTTTTTCTCGTTAAAAAAAAAAAAAAAAAAAATCGGGCGCAGACGGATTTGGGGTCCTAGGGACCCTAGAAGGTGCCCCCATAAAGAATTTTTCAAAAAAAATCAAAAATGGCAGAAAACCGTATACTGCATAATTACCATTTCTTTATATAGTGATTATAATACAACTGTTTTTAGAACAAAAAAAACCATTTTAATTTATTTTGGCAATTTTAAAAACAAAACAAACAAGATTTTTTAAGGTTAATTTTGTGACATCAAAAGGCGCGTTTTTGCGATATCACAAGGAGCCTTTTTGCGACATCAAAAGGCGCGTTTTTGCGAGATACCATACCATTATTATCTTGTTTTAATTACATCAATCTGAGAGAGATAAAAGATCCAAATCTTTTTGAGATAGTTGCCGATGACAGATATCGGGATCGAATGCATTTTACACCCGATTCCCACCAGCGTTTCCTATGCGCAGTCACCCTGACTCAAAAAAACTCATCACGTGGTCCGACATGAACTTGTATAGGCAAATCTCGCTTAGACCACGTGATACGTGTTTTGATTCGGGGGACCCACGAATGAGAAACGCATAGATGGGAACCGAGTTTTAGAAAAAGAGAACAATATAGTAACCGTGTTAAGGTCTCAAAAACGCACCGTGAAACGTCGAGCGCATACGCTGATACTGCTGGTCGGCGGCAAATGTGAACACCCCGGAAAATACTCGCCTGTACACCCTTTGACCCCTCAATGTAACTTGAGATAGTTACCTCTGACAGTTATGCGGGCTTGAAGTCGAGGAATGCATTTAGGAAAAGAGAACAATGGTAACTATGTTAAGCTCGCATAAACGGACCATCAGTGTTCAACACTGCGCCATCTGTAGCCCTTTGTTCCAAGTAGCATCATTTTTTAAAAGGGTTATAAAATAGTGTTGACGAGGTAAACAGTGGTATAGTTGTATTGTTTTTTTTTTATAGAATTGTCGGAAATTTTCGCCATTTTGGATTACAAAAATAGGTTTTTGGCCTAAATAAAAACGTTATTTATGGGGTTTCAATCGAAATATTGCTTGTTAGGGTTAAGAACAACATACAAAATTCAATATTTGTCCCAGAAAGAAAAGAACGCGTATGAAAAAAAACCGATATTTAAATTAATATTTTTTTTCCCCGTTTTCTCAAGTATTTTTGGAGCCCATGAAATTTACGTGAGTGTATTCGAAAACTATACAGTGCACACGGGACCGCAGCTCATTTTCAGAGTAGGATGACTTGAAAAACAGCTTTTATTTGACTTTAGTATATAAATATTCATATTCCTGTTTCAGCTTATCTCACTTTCATTTTTATTTATTTTAGAAGATTGTTAAACACCATTTTATAAAATTTTTTTATTGTAAAAAGAAAAAGAATAATACGTAACAAGCAAAGGGAAGAAAGATGGAAAATCTATATTTCTAAATCCATAAAAACCTTTAAGTTCTTATGTATTGTTGTTAGAACAGTTGTAAAACCTTTTTATAATAATCTCTATACTTGAGGGCTCATAAGGAAGTTTTATAAAATCTATATGTTGTTTTTCTATCCATTACTATGTACCATAAATTTTTATTAGCTGGTGTTGAACAGTTGTTTTTCAAGTCTTTTTTACTCATTTAAGAGATATATTAGAGTTATAAAATTATCACCAACACTAAATAATATAACTTTTGGTTATTTTATGAAGGTTTTATATTATTTGCTGTAACTTTTATATAGACAAAAATGCTCATTGGGTTGATTCTAATGACTATAAATTTAAGAAATAAACCAAATGCGTCGTATTTAATATATTATATTATTCTTTTAAGAAGATATAATAGTATACATATCGAAATTACTGTATTTATTAATAAACTATTTATTCTGCTTCCCATGCCGGCCTCAATAGCAGCAGTTTCTTTTAAGACTGGCGAGTTTTCTTCTTTTTCAAAAAATTTAGTGTAACTGGTTACCCATAAGCATTTTTGAACGGAATGGGCTAAAACAAATGTACCTAATTAACAAATAGGCTAAATAAATGCCCTCTTATTAGAGCATTAATAGACATTAAAATTGGTGATACCGTAGGCAAAATCGGTTATTTTTCTCCCGTATCCAAAAATAACCGAACTAAAATATGTTACTTAGGGAGGCTTAACGGGGCTCGCTTGGTTATTTTTTCTAACCAACCAGATTTATTTCTGATGAGCAAAAGCTGCAGCTGGTAAATGATAATTCTTTTTTTTTGTTTAGTTATAGGTTTTTAATTTTTTTGTGAAAGTGAATTTGCAAAAACAGGAATTGTTGTTTTCTTTTCTATTCTTTTTACATTGGCAGTTTGTATGTGGGCAAAAAAATACGGTTACGGTAATTTATGTTTGTGATTTTAAATCTTTTTAGCATCTCAATTACGGTAAGCAAATAAGGTGACGATAAATTAGTGGTCTATTAACTCTCTATTATTGAATATGCTGTTTTTCCTCTGGTATGTAGACACCTTGCCCGGTACTTACCATGAAACTTAAATTAAGACTCTGGTGGTAAATGCAATTACATGCCGAATTAGAAGGCTTCGTCCACAGTTTTTTTGAATAGTTTTCTGGTTTAAAATGTCGGGTGCATACTCTAAACCTATAAAGCGTTTCAGATGGCAAACCACTGTCTGTGGCGAGCTTGATATCTAGGGTGTGGAAACCGATCAAGCAGAGGATCACTGGGACACAACACTTCGGCATAGTTTTCCAATTGTACTTATTACAAAAATCCAAGAAATTACAGTTTAAAAAAGGCCAAAAACACACAAAACTAAAAAACTTCAACAAAAAAAATCTCATGACAAGAACGAAAAGACGATGACATTGATGGACATTGATTAAGAGAGATGTTATCGACGTCCCAGAGGCTCTGTAACTTGTTTTTTGCGATGCGCTTAGTAAGAGTTTTCTCTAAGTCCGTAGGTATATGCTTTTTGGGCCTTGCTTTCTGGACTCATCGTTTGGTGACGCCGTTTGATAACAACAACTGACTGACATTTGTTTTGTGCCATAGCAACACTTCCATGGCACAATACATTTTGAGTGAATCCACCATGCCAACAACTATCAGTAATACGAGCTGTCAATCTTGAAACTAGAGTACCGTTAAGTGGTCTACTGTTTTTGATTTTTGTTTTTAGTTTCTCGCATTCTAAAGTGCATAAAATAGTATATAAACCTCGTGACTAAAGTGTATTTTAATCCCTTGACGAATTGTACATACCTTTCGACGCGGGATTAAAAGAGGCACTTTAGTCCCTAGGTCTATAATGTACTATTATATATTCTTGCATTCTAGACATTTTTTCGAACAAAATATTCATAAATTTAAAAAGTAAAAATAATAATTTTGTCCCTGTAATTGTGGCCTTTTGCCGTATGTGCGCTCGTAGGAAGATATTATTATAAAAAATTTCATAAAATTGTCATAAAATTTATCCTCTCCTAGATTTGAGACCAGGCCCGCCCTTGCATAGAGTGCATATTAATTAAAATAAACTAATGCAGGCAAAGGTCTAAAAGGATCGGGAAATAGTATAAAATGGCCGGGAAAAACCGGGAATTTCTTAATGAACTTTTTCTAGACACTCTGTTTTTGTTTACAAAAATAAACGAAAAGAAGTGTCCAAAGTGTAATCAAATCCTCTTTCGATTCAACGAGATAATAGACCTCATTTAAAAGCATAAAAAAAGACGCCCCATTTAGCTCTTTGTACCAGTCTAATTAGGCAAAGTTTTTTAAAAGGGACACTTTTTATAAGCTTTATATCCTTTTTATAGTCTGGTGTCTTAGCATAAAAAAACTTCAAACATGGATGCATCTAAAACTTTTTTTTACTAAAAGCAGAGTTCTGAAGCTTTAAAAAATGACGCCCGATACACAAGCTATATATGTCAACGGGTTTAGAAGTTATGACGTCACGAAAACGGAAATCGCCCTACATCGGACCCCAAGGGCTATGAAATATTTTTTAATATCACTAACTGGCATCTTAATAATGAATTAAATCGAAAACTTTTTAAAAAATATCATAGCATATTTTTTTTATATTTTTACATGTAAAGTATACTGGAAAAGGTGTACGTTTTCACAAATCTGCTGAAAACGTCACTTTAGAGTTATCTGACACAAAAAGTGCAAAAGAGTAAATCAAAGCTTAAAAAATTTCTCAAATACTGAGCTAATAAAAAATACGCTTATCGGTGTCAGTGGCGTACCGTTGGTTTTTACATGATACTCACATTAAAATTTTGCCACTTTTCCTCCATTTTTCTTTTATAACTTTTGACGTATACATGACAAAGAAGAGGACCAATAGATTTTCTACAAAACAAGCATATAAAAGTGGTAGTCTATCTGAACTCTGGCGTAGAAATAAAAATTTAAGTTTAAGTTTAAAAAATATGAACATTTTTGCGTTTCAACGCTTACAAAAACTATTAAACCACAAATTATGGCCCGACAAGTTCTCCATAAAATAAGACTAAAATTATTTTGACAATTTAACACAGTGGAGTTCTAGAATAAGCTGAATACTCAAAAGTAAAAATTTGTATAATGCTTTTAGATATTCAATCGACAGTAGCGCGCCACTGGCTTGATCTGTCACCGTAGTGTTTAATTTTTTTTTAGAACTTAATAATTTATTACAGAATTTGTTCCTACCCTTTTACGACGTATGGCAAGGTTTTTGATAAAGAGAATTGATGATCGACGATAAATAGATTGTCCAGGTTTTGTATGTTCACCCCTCCCCTCCCCCTGTTTGTCTCTTGAAAAAGCCCCCAAAAAGGGCGAAGCCTTGCGTAAAAAATTCAAACATTAAAAATATTAAAAAAAAACAATAAAGTTGTATAATTTTGGAACCCTACTATTAAAATATCTACTATCTAAGTGTGTCAGGCCGGACAGATCAGGCTACTGTGGCATGAATCTGTCCGCTATGGGAAGTTGGGCGAACCATACTGCCTGTAGCCTGTAGGCGGGGGGATGTAGCGACCCCCGCCCACGATTCGAGTCTAGTGCTCAATCGTGCAATCAGCTTGCCTAATCTCGAGGGACCCAATCGTCGTATTCCTTACGCCATTGGGTCGTCACTCGTTATTAGGGACCGTGGGCTATACTTTCTAGGATACATAAGACCATGAAGTCCAAGCACACCAAAGTCTTTCGGCGATCGGCAAGTTTCGACGGGAGTAGGACAGTATAGTCTGGAAGCTCTTAGTGACAAAACGGCACGAAAGCGACGGAAGCGTGATCGTCGTTTTGCTCAAGGATTGGCTGTAGAGCAACTCGTGTGCTGCATCCGTGACTGAGCAGCCCTATTTAGGACTCACTCTGCTCACCCTGAAAAGGAAGGGGCTATAAAAGGTGCCCTAAATATAGCCAACCAACAACTGCCCGACTGGACAACCGCATCCAGTGGGTACACCACATGCGGTCAAAACAAAAGAAAAAGTAATCCAATGAACTTTGCCACATAGAATATCCGTACACTTATGGATACAGACACAACCACAAGACCACAAAGAAGAACGGCAATAGTGGCACGTGAACTAAGGAAATATAACATCGATATCGCTGCTCTCAGTGAAACTAGAAGAGCAGGCGAAGGCCAACTTAAAGAACATGGAGGAGGCTACACATTTTTCTGGAAAGGAAAAGAAGAAGATCAACCACGTATTCACGGAGTGAGGTTTGGCTATGAGATTGTGGACTACTTAACCGAATTTCTATCCGGCAACTCTTGCAGCTGATGAAAACCAAAAAGATGAATTTTATTCTCAACTTAGTGAAGGCATAACATCTGTACCTAAATCTGATAAAATTATCATTTTAGGTGATTTCAATGCTCGAGTTGGTACGAATTCAAACTTATGGAAGGGCGTCATTGGCAAGGAAGGTGTTGGAAACATGAACTCAAATGGACTGCGCCTATTAACCTTATTTCAAATACAATTTTCCGACAAAAAGAAAAATTCAAAACCTGGCAACACCCGAGGTCAAAACACTGGCATCTGATTAATTACATTATTGTACGTTCCAGAGATCAAAAAGACGTAAACATTACAAGAGCAATAACGAGTGCAGACGACTGCTGGACAGACCATCGCCTGATACGAGCCAAAATGAACTTGCACATTCCACCAAGAAGAAGCCGTCAAAAAAAAGCAAATCAGAAGAAGATTCAATGTAGAACGGCTTAAAGATGATCAAACCATAACAAAATTCCAAGTTTTTCTCAATCAAAAGTTGGGTACTTTAGAATACCCGGAGAATATTGACGATCACTGGAGAATGTTGAAGACAGCAATAATATGTGCCTCCGAAGAAACAGTCGGCTACACACAAAGAAATCATCAAGACTGGTTTGACGAGCACGACAAAGAAATTGAAGAGCTTATTGAGAGGAAGAAAAAAGCCCATATTGCTTGGAAAAGCCACCCTATTTCTAACGAAAAGAAAAGGCAATATCAAGAGGCCAAAGCAGAGGTACAAAGGCAAACACGTAGATTAAAAAACCAATGGTGGACAACAAAATCACATGAAATGCAACATCTAGCTGGGTCCAACAACAACAGAGCCTTCTTTCAAGCTACTAAGATGATATATGGTCCCACTACACAAGTTATCAATCCCCTACGATCCAAAGATGGAACAAAGCTGCTTAAAGACAGATCCTCTATCAATTCACGATGGAAAGAACACTTCCAAGAACTACTCAACAGAGAGTCTCAGGTCGATAATGACATCTTCGACAAAATTCCGGAGAAAACTACACAACAGCACCTAAGTGAGATTCCGAGATTAGAGGAGGTCGAAAAGGCAATCACACAGCTAAAGAATAACAAGTCAGCAGGCACAGATGGTATCGCTGCTGAACTCTAGAAACAAGGGGGTCCCGCACTTAGTTCCCAAATGCACATTCTAATAAGTAAAATATGGACCACTGAGACCATTCCTGCCGAACTTAGAGACGGCTCTATAGTTACCAATGTGAAAACTACAGAGGTATATCTCTGCTTTCTGTTGCTGGAAAGATACTTGCACGGATACTACCAAACCGATTAATTCCGATTGCGGAACAAAATCTGCCAGAGACACAGTGTGGATTTAGACCCAATCGAGGCACAGCTGACATGATCTTCAGTGCCAGACAAATGCAAGAGAAATCTAGAGAAATCAGACTCAATTGTCAAAACTTTGGAGGTTGTAGTGACTTTATTATTTGTAAGTCTAGCTTCCTGTGGTCGGTCAGAGAGATAAGATGTAAACCAGCAGTTTCCAAGACCTCGAACTCCATATCCATGGTGATGATAGATGGTGATAGACCTTCCTCTGTATCGGCCATAACGACGTTGTCATCGGCGTACTGCAGTTCGATTACCGACGTCGTTGAGATTTTAGTTTTTGCTCGCAGTTTGACTAGGTTAAGTAGGCCACCGTCGAATCTATATAGAATTTCCACTCCCGGCGGTAGATGTTCCTCAATAAGGTGAAGCATGGCACCTAAAAATATAGAGAATAGGGTGGGCGCAATAACACACCCTTGTTTAACGCCTATCGTAATCTGGAATGACTCTCCTGGTCCATCGTTGCTCAGGACTGTTGCATTCATATTGTCGTGTAGTAGTTTAAGAATTTGAATATATTTTTGAGGGCATCCAACTTTTGTCAGTATTTTCCAAAGAGCTTCTCTGTTGACTGAGTCAAATGCTTTGACTAGGTCTATGAAGGCCATGAAGAAAGGGCGATTTTGTTCTCTAGATTTCTCTTCTGGCACTAAAGATCATATCAGCTGTGCCTCGATTGGGCCTAAATCTACACTGTGTCTCTGACAGATTTTGTTCAGCAATCGGAATTAATCGGTTTGACAGTATCCGTGTAAGTATCTTTCCAGCAACAGAAAGCAGAGATATACCTCTGTAGTTTTCACATTGGGCATTGTCGCCTTTTTTGAAAATGGTAACTATAGAGGCGTCTCTGAGTTCGACAGGAATGGTCTCAGTGGTCCATATTTTACTTATTAGAATGTGCATTTGGGAATTAAGTGCGGGACCTCCTTGTTTGTAGAGTTTAGCAGCAATACCATCTGTGCCTGCTGACTTGTTATTCTTTAGCTGTGTGATTACCTTTTCGACCTCCTCTAATCTCGGAATCTCACTTAGGCTGTATTTTTTTCCGAAATTTTGTAGAAGATGTCATTATCGACCTGAGACTCTCTGTTGAGTAGTTCTTGGAAGTGTTGTGTCTGTCTTTAAGCAGCCTTATTCCATCTTTGGATCGTAGGGGATTGATAACTTGTGTAGTGGGACCATATATAATCTCAGTAGCTTGAAAGAAGGCTCTGGTGTTGTTGGACTGGATTGGTTTTTTAATCTACGTGTTTGCCTTTGTACTTCTGCTTTGGCTTCTTGATATTGCCTTTTCTTTTCGTTAGAGTTAGGGTGGCTTTTCCAAGCACTATGGGCTTTTCTCTTCGTCTCAATAAGGTCTTGAATTTCTTTGTCGTGCTCATCAAACCAGTCTTGATGTTTTCCTTGTGTGTAGCCGACTGTTTCTTCGGAGGCAGATGTTATTGCTGTCTTCAACATTCTCCAGTGATCGTCAATATTCTCCGGGTATTCTAAAGTACCCAACTTTTTATTCAGAGAGACTTGGAATTTTGTTATGGTTTGATCATCTTTAAGGCGTTCTACATTGAATCTTCTTCTAATTTGCTTTTTTTGACGGCTACTTCTTGGTGGATCCTGGAGAATCAGGCGATGGTCTGTCCAGCAGTCGTCTGCACAGCAGTCGTCTGCACAGCAGTCGTCTGCACTCGTTATTGCTCTTGTAATGTTTACGTCTTTTTGATCTCTGTATCTCAGATCCCAGTGTTGCCAGGAGGTCTAGAATTTGTCTTTTTGTCGGAAAATTGTATTTGAGATTATGAGGTCATATTCCGAACATAAGGTTAATAGGCGCAGTCCGTTTGAGTTCATGTTTCCAACACCTTCCTTGCCAATGACGCCCTTCCAGAGGTTTGAATTCGTACCAACTCGAGCATTGAAATCACCTAGGATGATAAGTTTATCAGATTTAGGTACAGATGTTATGGCTTCACTAAGTTGAGAATAAAATTCATCTTTTTGGTTTTCATCAGCTGCAGTTGGAGCGCTGATTATAGTAGCGTGTTGTTGGTTGTCAAGTTTGAGGCGCAATGTTATCAATCTTCTGCTTATTCCGGATGGAAATTCGGTTAGTTGGTCCAAAATCTCATTTTTTATAGCCAAACCCACTCCGTGAATACGTGGTTCATCTTCTTTTTCCTTTCCAGAAAAATGTGTAGCCTCCTCCGTGTTCTTTAAGTTGGCCTTCGCCTGCTCTTCTAGTTTCCGCCACGTTCTTCTTTGTGGTCTTGTGGTTGTGTTTGTATCCATAAGTATATGGATATTCGATGTGGCCAAGTTCATTGGATTTCTTTTTCTTTTGTTTTGACCGCATGTGGTGTACCCACTGGATGCGGTTGTCCAGTCGAGCAGTTGTTGGCTGGCTATGTTTAGGGCACCTTTTATAGCCCCTTCCCTTTCAGGGTGAGCAGATTGGGTCCTAAATAGGGCTGCTCAGTCACGGATGCAGCACACGAGTTGCTCTACAGCCAATCCTTGAGCAAATCGGCGATCACGCTTCCGCCGCTTTCGTGCCGGTTTGTCACTAAGAGCTTCCAGACTACACTGTCCTGCTCCCGTCGCAACTTGCCGATCGCCGAAAGACTTTGTTGTGCTCGGACTTAATGGTCTTATGTGTCCTAGAAAGTATAGGATCTCAGAGTAGAGAATGCCTGTGCGAAACTTTTATTAACGTGAACATGCTGATGCACAGTCAGCAAGCCCACGGTCCATAATAACGAGTGACCCAATGGCGTAAGGAATACGACGATTGGGTCCCTCGAGATTAGGTCAGCTGATTGCACGTTTGAGCACTAGACTAGAATCGTGGGCGGGGGTCGCTACATCCCACCGCCTACAGGCTACAGGCAGTGGCCTGATCTGTCCGGCCTGACACCTTATGTTTATGACGTCATATCTGGCTAACGGGATGACATAGAGCCTGCGTCTAGAGGTTTTTTTAAAGCCTAGAGATTCCTCTTTCTTGTGGCTAATTAGGGATGAAACTCTATTTATGCGCCTATGTGAGTTGGGAAAAAAATAACAGATAGGTAATATAACGCACACGTTGCACAATAAGTTTCACTAGCCGTCATCATGTCACGCAGTTTCAAAATTTTTTATGTTATTTAGACACCTTTTTCACGGTTTTCCATAATTTTTAATTACCCTGGAAAATGGAAACACGCCGCTAAAGGGTTAAAAACATTTTTTCAAAACAATCCAAAAACACTTTAACTCAGATCTTTTATTTTACCTTTATTCTTGCTATCTTAAAATTTTTCTAGGTCATTTCGTTTTAGATCTACGGACAATTTTCTACAGGTCTAAAAATACCAGCCATTATTAATGGTCTTTCTTTCAGAATAATCAAGATTTTTTCATCTGAATCTGCAAAGAAACGTCGTTATTACTTTAACTTCTAAGTTGGGCAAGAGCAACATTCTCATACAAATTCAAATCTATATTGTATCAAAAACGAAAGAGAATGTGCTGTAGTTCCTAAAAATATCAAAATGTACAGGGTGTCCCACTTGAAAAAAAAAAATCCGAGATAGCAGGATTAAATATAATGTAAAATCTCAGTTGACCTGTTTTGAATTTTTCTTAAAAGCAAAATTGTAAAATGCCGGCGGCAACGGTTTGTTTCTATTTAAAGTCTCAACCTTGATATTTCCGGTTATATAAAAAGTGCTTTGTTACCCTTAAAAAATAATAGAGGTTTGAAAAGCTAAAGAAAAACACAAGAAGTAAAAATTTGATATGAAACCAAAGCAAGGGTTATATTGAATGATGTACTTGCCCCTCGACTTTCCTTAAAGGTTATATATAGAATATATTTGCTGTGCAAAATTTTGTTGGCTTTTCATGTTTTATTTTTTTAAATTTATTGTAAATTGATTTAACTTTTTGTTCAAATTTCCTCTGAACCCATTCAAAAATTCGTATAGGAAATCCTTTGAACATGTTTAAAATTCCAACCTTAATGTTTAAGCGAGTCTTGCCAATAAATTATCTTGACTTCGTTCACATAATCCACATCTTTTTAAGTCAAGTTGGTCTTGTTTGATGAGTTTTCTTCTTTTTCGCCGCCCTTGTTAAGAAAAGCATTAAGAAAAGACGCATAAGAAGGGTATATGAGTATACCAATTCCCTGTAATTATTTTCAACCCAATTTCTATAACAAGTTAATTACAGCAATAAAACCTAAAATAAAATAAAACTACCTCCAGAATACTGAATTTCGAAACTTGCATGATCGACAAAAATTAAAATTGTCTGATGTTTAAAATTACCAACCTAACCATTTGATTTTTAAACAGGTAATTGTCTCAAAAGCTCTTTCGAAAATAAACGATTCTCGATTGAAAAGTTTTTATTGTACAGTTAGCCCTCCTATGCTACACTACTAAAACCGAAAGCCCTTTGAAAATTACCATTTTTGAGTAAAAATCTTAAGTGTCACAAAAATATGGATGTGTATGATGCTAACCTAGACACGCCCATGTTCTTCGTACTTGGAGGTTTCTACACAAAAATTCATCCCAAGTCTTTTATAACGACACTGGCTACACTTTACTACCCTCTGCACATAAGCGCATTTGGTGTTTTTGTGATTTTAACCTATTTGGAAGTGTATCTTAATCCTGAAGATATTTTCAACTCAAGTGAAACTATGATTTTGTGTGTACAGGTAAGCAACATGTTCTAATTTTTTTCTTATGATGGAATAAAAGCAACGTTATATTTTTTTGTATTTTTTTTTAGTAGCGCCTATATAGGGATGTTGTTGCGTTGTGGGTAAGCTGGGATTGACTTCAAAAAAAAGAAAGTAGGGTATTTTGGCTCAGTTAAGTTTGCCCCCCCCCAGATCGATTTTCTCAAAAATTTTTATGCCAAAATTTTGCACACATTTTGCACAATTTTGCACACCACAAATCAAATTTTGCACACCTTCCTACGAGAAACTACAGCCCATTTTCTGTGGGGGGGGGCAAACTTGACGTTGCCCCCCCCAGTCAATATTTTTCAAAAATTATGATGTCATTTGAAAGGTCTTATTTTGCACAATTTTGCACACCCATTTTAAAATTTTGCACACCTCCCTGTAACCCACACGAGGGTTCTGAAAATATCAAGTTTGCCCCCCCCAGTTAATATTTTTCAAAAAGTTTGGTGTCGTTAGAAAGGTCTTATTTTGCACAATTTTGCACACCCATTTTAAAATTTTGCACACCTCCCTGTAACCCACACGAGGGTTCTGAAAATATCAAGTTTGCCCCCCCCCAGTCAATATTTTTCAAAAATTATGATGTCATTTGAAAGGTCTTATTTTGCACAATTTTGCACACCCATTTTAAAATTTTGCACACCTCCCTGTAACCCACACGAGGGTTCTGAAAATATCAAGTTTGCCCCCCCCAGTTAATATTTTTCAAAAAGTTTGGTGTCGTTAGAAAGGTCTTATTTTGCACAATTTTGCACACCCATTTTAAAATTTTGCACACCTCCCTGTAACCCACACGAGGGTTCTGAAAATATCAAGTTTGCCCCCCCCCAGTCAATATTTTTTAAAAAGTTTGGTGTCGTTAGAAAGGTCTTAGTTTGCACAATTTTGCACACCCATTTTAAAATTTTGCACACCCCCCTCTAACCCACACGAGGGTTCTGAAAATATCAAGTTTGCCCCCCCCAGTCAACATTTTTTAAAAATTTTAGTGTCGTTAGAAAGGTCTTATTTTGCACAATTTTGCACACCCATTTTAAAATTTTGCACACCTCCCCGTAACCCACACGAGGGTTCTGAAAATATCAAGTTTGCCCCCCCCAGTCAATATTTTTCAAAAAGTTTGGTGTCGTTAGACAGGTCTTATTTTGCACAATTTTGCACACCCATTTTAAAATTTTGCACACCTCCCTGAAACCTACACGAGGGTTCTGAAAATATCAAGTTTGCCCCCAGTCAATATTTTTTAAAAATTTTGGAGTCATTATAAAGGTCTAATTTTGCATCATTTTGTACACCCATTTTAAAATTTTGCACACCTCCCTCCAACCCACACGAAGATTCTGAAAATATCAAGTTTGTCCCCCCCACCGTCGATATTTTTCAAAAAATTTTGTGTCATTCGAAAAGTCTATTTTGCGCAATTTTGCACACCCTTCAGTACCCCACAAGAGAGTTCTCGAAAAAGTTTGCCCCCCCCCCAGTTAATATTTTTCAAAAAATTTATGTCATTCGAGAAGCGTAATTTTGCACAACTATTTTTAAGTTTTGCACACTTCCCATGCCGTTTTCTTTTTGTGGCGTTTACGGTTAAACTTGGTCCTAAAATTTCCCAGAAGTATAAGCAAACGAAGGAGACCTCGATTGTGTAATATCTTTGAATATTGTTTAAATTTACAGATAATTGTTTATGTTTACATTTGTATATAATCAAACGTTTTTAATTTTTATGAATTTCCGGATTATACTTAAATTTTCATATCAAAAATGAACAGAAAAAATCGATGTAGACAGCGCATCCTGTCATGTTCGATGCCTTGAGAATCGGAACCAGCCTATTTTGGCGGTTCAGAATGGTTGCGGTTCTCAAGGTATGGATCTTCACAGGATGAAACCCAATTCTTTACTGATTTGTTGTCTGTCTGTCTGTCCGTCGCCTCGATATGCGCCACTGTAACTCAAAAACTCCTGCACCGATCATAACGAAATTTTACACAACGATTACGTGTATTGACGCGCGGAGCCCTATTGTTTTTGAACTTTCCTCCATTTCTCCCTTCGGAACTACCCCCAAAATACCTCATCCCTAAAAAAATCTTAAGACGTATCTCTATCTTGTCGGCCAATTAACCAAGTACACTTTTAAATTTATGGAGAATGCATGACATCTCCAGCTGATCGAAATGACACGTTTTTGTTGATAGAGCAACGTCTTGCGTGAAAACTACGTAACGTCACGTCTTCTTAGGTGTTATCCTGACACGTATTGCAGGACAGGGTACCTATTCTTCAGTTTCGAGAGAACACTCCTATAGGAATGCTCACATTAGTGATTTGGACCAATAGGATAGTTTGACTGCTTGCACTAGCCATCCGATATCAGTCGAGCACCGCCGGACATTACCGTGCTACCGCATATCAAGAGAACTTTCCTACAACTTACATCTGCTGGTTATGGGGAAGAGAGCGGGTTCTCCTGCGCGGGCGCCGTGGAGCTTTTCAGCTTATCGAACGTTTCGTAACCGCATTGGGGCTTGCCTAATGGTTGAAATAAAGGATGTGATCATTCCTACACGAAAGTTTCTCTCGAAACTGAAGAATGGGTATCCAGGGATACTTTGATCAGCTGGAGCTGTCTCGCATTCCCGATATATTTAAAACTGTACATGGTTGATTGGTCCACTCGACAGAGATACGTCTTAGGATAGTGTTAACTTTGATAATTGGCTTTAAGAGTCTAATAAAATAAAAACGTTAATTTTAAGTTCCATAAAAGTCTTTGTCACGCAAGTTAGTGGAAAGTAAGTAAATCGTATTTGCGTGTTGTTGCACTTCTAATAGTAAACTTCGTTGATAGATAAAATAAACACTTTCTTTTAAAAAAAACGACGCTTTCTTTTCTTTCAGATCTTTCTACTTTCCCGCACGCTTATTTTACTTCAATAATAAACCAAAATAAAAGTTATATATATAATACTTACGGGACCGTGGAGTTAATAGGAGTACTCCCTAATTCACTCCACGATTCCGTAAGCTTGTTTTTATACAACCTACACTTTTTTAACCTGTATAGTTAACTTATAAAAAAAAAACAGAATTTTTTTCACGCCCAGACGTTTTCGTGCTTCTCGTCCATCAAATTCATTTCTTCCACAAATACACACTGCAAAGTGTAAAGACAAGATGACCAAGGTCCAAGAAACGTCAAAATTTGGTGCAGAACACCCAAAAATTTAGGTAGGTCCATTTGGGGAATGAAGGACGAGGAAACTGTCACTTTCTATGAAGCTCTTAACGAAAATGACTAAGAACGCCTATAACGCCACATTTCTATCTTTCTCTTTTACATGTCAAGAATACCAAATGCTTATCAAATTTCTAGAGGGCTGCACTTACCCATTTTGGGGCAAGTTTCACCCGAGGTCGAACGCGCCTCCGATTTCATGGGTGCGTCCGAAAATTTTCATCTGGATAATGGTGGGATCACACCTTGCTATTTGCGGACAGCGGCTACGGTAATGACGCCCGCCTTGATTTTGCAGTTCACACCACGCGTTTGGCGTCTTGGTGTGTCATTAACTAGGTTTACATAAAAAAATTCCATCCGTCAATAATTATAATTAGAAGAAGTCGTTTATTTATTTCTACACATGAACATTTTAGACATTTTGTTTTTGTATTTCATGCACTTAAAATGGCAAATAAGAAAAAAATTATTATTCCTTTTATAGATCGAAAAAAAAATCAAATGGAATTCAAAATATATGTCATGTAAATTTGACTCAATTCTCAACCCAAAGATGGAAACAACGCCTGCTGCAAATGGGATGACACCAATAGGTAGAAAGTTAAAGTTCCATTCACAATCTTTGTTTAATTGGTCAGTGTTTTTGTCTCTTTCCTTATTATTATTGTTACTTCTACGACTGCGCAGTTCCATAACAGAGTTCGGAATTTCCGGAGGAATTACTTTATGGTTATCGTTATTTTATTTTTTTCGTAATATTTTTGGAAAATTGATTGATGAGGTACGTATCATCGACTAAAAAAAGTAAAAAGTAAGTAAGTACGTTAGGTTATATTTACCGATAACCACAAAGTAATTGCGTAAACTAAGAGGTAGTGCACTTATTACGTAACCCTTATTTTGCCCAATTTTGACCCCAACCCGCGACCCCCTATATAACGCTTTGTGACGTTTGGGACTACTCCAGTCTAAAATAACAAAACGTTTTGCTGCCAGAGACCCCCTCTTTTTTTTCTTTTTCACTCGAAAAATCTAAAAAGTTGTTTTATTTCACAATAATAATTTAAAAATTGCGTTACGTAACGGAACCGCGAAACCCCGCTCACCCCTACATAACCCCTATAAGCGTTACGCCTAGTTGCCACCTATGCGTGCTCCCCCTGATATTAAAAACGCATCACACGACACTTTTAAAAAATCGGCAAATGCATGGCTGATCACGTGATGCATTTTTAGAGTCAGGGTGGGCACGCATAGGTGAGAACCAGGCGTTACGTAATGTTATGTATTTTAAATAGAGGCGTTCACATTGACTTTCCTGCCGAAATGGAACGCCACCATTTAAAATACACGTTGCAAACTTCGGAAATTTCACCCGAAGTCATTCTGAATCATGAACACAAATAAAACTAGGCATTGCTAAGCGACATTTCAATATATTACATAAAAGGCCTTCGCGCGTGTAAGCGACATTTCAATATATTACATAAAAGGCCTTCGCGCGTGGTAGGTGTAGGTACGCACGCATTCCTCTTTACGGCACGTACAACCTCCCGCCTCCCGCGGATACCTGTCTCGAATTCAGATATAGGTGCATATACCTACCTACTAGTTTCTGGAGCTGTTTTCTTTTTGTAGCGGTTACGGTTAACCTTGGTCCTAAAATTTCCCAGAAGTATAAGCAAAATAAGGAGACCTCGATTGTGTAATATCTTCGAATATTGTTTAAATTTACATATAATTGCTTATGCTTACATATACAGACCGCTTCAAGCTACTGCGAACATAGGGCGGAAGAAGTCTAATTTGCCAGTGTACGTACATGCAGAGACACCGCACGCCTATCAGTGAAGCAACCAATACTCAGGCTTGCGATCACCACTTGCATGACTTTCCTTTGGTATTTAGTACGCCTCTAACCACGGTGCTGTTTGGAGCGTAGTCAATGAAACCGGAATTTGGTCAATAAATACGCAAATTTTTATAACGTAATTTTCTTATTTTTTGTCACTGATAAATAAGAGCGTTTTATTGTCAACTGCTCAGATTTATCAGTGACGACGTGTTACAATGAAAATAATAAGGAGAAAGTTCTCAAAATAAAATAATACATTCTAAAAACCAAAAAGATTCTCCCAGTCAAAAAAAAAATAGAGCAAATGTTCGAAAAGTCCTCCTTGCTCGGCTAGACAATATCCGAGCCTATTATAAAAACTTCTATCTGCACTTTTTCGGCAACTTCGTAGACATCCATTTTTAGTTTTAAAAATGTATTATTTCAATTAAGAACTTACCAATCTGTTTATCGAGCAAGGCAGAAATAAAACAAAATAATAAAAACAAAATGAATTTCCAAAAGATAACACTGCAGCGTGCTTCGAATCCACCTCGGTCGTACGGCACAGAGAGTAAATTGGACTTGATTCCCCCTATGTTCGCAGTATCTTGAAGCGGTCTGTATGTGTCTATAATCAAAAGTTTTTAATTTTTATGAATTTCCGGATTATACTTAATTTTGCACATGCTATGACATCATCTAACAAATGGACGTAGATAGCACATCCTCTGAAGATCCATACCTTGAGAACCGCAACCATTCTGAACCGGCAAAATAGGCTGGTTCCGATTCTCAAGGCATCGAACATGACAGGATGCGCTATCTACATCGATTTTTTCTGTTCATTTTTGATATGAAAATTTAAGTATAATCCGGAAATTCATAAAAATTAAAAACTTTTGATTATATACAAATGTAAACATAAACAATTATCTGTAAATTTAAACAATATTCAAAGATATTACACAATCGAGGTCTCCTTCGTTTGCTTATACTTCTGGGAAATTTTAGGACCAAGTTTAACCGTAAACGCCACAAAAAGAAAACGGCATGGGAAGTGTGCAAAATTTAAAAATAGTTGTGCAAAATTAGGCTTCTCGAGTGACATAAATTTTTTGAAAAATATTAACTGGGGGGGGGCAAACTTTTTTGAGAACGCTCTTGTGGGGTACTGAAGGGTGTGCAAAATTGCGCAAAATAGACTTTTCGAATGACACAAAATTTTTTGAAAAATATCGATGGTGGGGGGGGGGCCTAGTTCATATTTTCAGAATCTTCGTGTGGGTTAGAGGGAGGTGTACAAAATTTTAAAATGGGTGTGCAAAATGATGCAAAATTAGACCTTTCTAATGACTCCAAAATTTTTAAAAAATATTGATTGATATTTTCAGAACCTTCGTGTAAGTTACAGGGAGGTGTGCAAAATTTTAAAATGGGTGTGCAAAATTGTGCAAAATAAGACCTTTCTAACGACACCAAACTTTTTGAAAAATATTGACTGGGGGGAGCAAACTTGATATTTTCAAAACCCTCGTGTGGGTTACAGGGAGGTGTGCAAAATTTTAAAATGGGTGTGCAAAATTGTGTAAAATAAGACCTTTCTAACGACACCAAACTTTTTGAAAAATATTGACTGGGGGGGGGCAAACTTGATATTTTCAGAACCCTCGTGTGGGTTACGGGGAGGTGTGCAAAATTTTAAAATGGGTGTGCAAAATTGTGCAAAATAAGACCTTTCTAACGACACCAAAATTTTTAAAAAATGTTGACTGGGGGGGGCAAACTTGATATTTTCAGAACCCTCGTGTGGGTTACAGGGGGGTGTGCAAAATTTTAAAATGGGTGTGCAAAATTGTGCAAAATAAGACCTTTCTAACGACACCAAACTTTTTAAAAAAAATTGACTGGGGGGGGCAAACTTGATATTTTCAGAACCCTCGTGTGGGTTACAGGGAGGTGTGCAAAATTTTAAAATGGGTGTGCAAAATTGTGCAAAATAAGACCTTTCTAACGACACCAAACTTTTTGAAAAATATTAACTGGGGGGGGCAAACTTGATATTTTCAGAACCCTAGTGTTGGTTACAGGGAGGTGTGCAAAATTTTAAAATGGGTGTGCAAAATTGCGCAAAATAAGACCTTTCAAATGACATCATAATTTTTGAAAAATATTGACTGGAGGGGGCAACGTCAAGTTTGCCCCCCCCCCCACAGAAAATGGGCTGTAGTTTCTCGTAGGAAGGTGTGCAAAATTTGATTTGTGGTGTGCAAAATTGTGCAAAATGTGTGCAAAATTTTGGCATAAAAATTTTTGAGAAAATCGATCTGGGGGGGGCAAACTTAACTGAGCCGGGTATTTTTATAGGCTAAAGTTACGCCGACATCATCATCATCATCTTTTAACTCAGGTTGTCGTTACAACAGTGGCAAAAACCCGTTTTTACCCTATAAATAAGGTGTGATGGACTTCTGATGGTTGGATGACTGAATGACTTTTTAATCAGTTAATTTGTTTCGCCATTACTAATTCGATGTTGAATCAACGTTGAAGGATCTTCATCTTAACTGCAACGGACTTTGTTGTTGAGCCATTGAAGAAAAACTACATTTCTCCGTTACTGGAGCATACATCATTGACTCCCTGAATAGCTTCAGTTGGTGCGCCAACACAGTTTTTTTGCCAATACTAATTCGATGTTGAATTGACGGAGAGGAATCTTCATATATCTTAGATAAAACGGACTTTTTTTGTTGAGCCATTGAAGAAAAAATTACGTCTCTCCGATATTCGTTCACTTTGTTGGGACATTGAAGAAAAAACTACGTCTCTCAGATATCTTCAGCCAAAACGTTAATATATCGAAAAAATGGAAATTTTTCTATAGCCGCAATGGTACAGTGGTTATAGCGTTGGCTTGGTAATCTGGAGGTTAACGGTTCGAATCCTGTCATCGTCCCACATTTTTAGTAGATTTTAATATTAGTCCACATTACCGAGTTACTAAGGTTCCAAAACACCTTAATCGACGAAAAAAAAAATGTCTTTCGGTCTGTTGTCTGTCTGTATACTCGATAACTCAAGAACGCCTTAATCGATTTTAAGCTTTTGGTTAGGGTGGTGGGGAATAAAAGGGGGATAAAATATTAAAGAAAATTGTAACTGGAACAAAAGCAAGTAGCGATATACGGTTTTCAGATTTAAGTTTCCATGAATATGGACTACAAATTTTGTTATAAAATCCAAATTCGTGGGAGCTGTAGTTTTTGAGTTATTTAAAAAAACGTTAAAATATATTAAAAAAATCATAACTTTAGAAGTAAAGCAGCTATTGTTGTTTTTCGTAAATGTTACCCAAAAATTTTGTTAAGTTCAAATCTTTAAAAGCTACAGTTTTCGAGACATTTTCATTTCCTTTCAACTGGACTATCCGTGATTTCTAGCATCAATTTTTTTTTCTTATGAAGTACTGATATGTCATTGTTTTTGGAGTAAAAAATATATTTTTTGATTTTATTTAAGGCCGTATTTTAGGATTTAAGTAACTTTTTTTATTACACGTTTATTTTAGAAAAAAAATAGAATTACAAAAAACACTGCTACAATAAATATCAATAAAACAATATATAGAAAAATTCATATCTAAACATAAAAAAAGTAAAAACAAAATAAACGTATAGAAAGAAAAATTATCCCTGAAGCAATGAAATTGCTTGTGCGGTATCTTTAATTCTCAATCTAGCTGTTTTACATAATTAGGTAAGATGTCTTTATTCGCTATTTTGTCACATTAGGGTTATTTTGTCAGAGTTTAGAAAAAAGCATGTCCAAACCTTTTTTTTTAGAAAAAGTATACTTTTACCAACTATGTTGGGAATTTGGAACCTTTGGTTGCACTAAAACAAAGTTATGATTGTTTTCCACAAACCAAAACTACACTTTTTTGCACTCGACGCGCGTTTCGCTAAAAACGTTAGCATCATCAGGAGACGATGAACAATAAACTAAATTAACCTACGCTCTATCTTATATACAATCTTTTAGTGGGCGGAGGTAAGACTAATAATTTGTGATTTATCACGCTTTATAATCCTATATCCCCTCAACTAAAGAATAAAGTGTACTAAACGGGATGGGTCCTCTATCTTTATTTAAATAAACAAAACAACGTTAAATTAAAACAACGTTAGCATCATCAGGAGACGATAAACAATAAACTAAATTAACCTACGCTCTATCTTATATACAATCTTTTAGTGGGCGGAGATAAGACTAATAATTTGTGATTGATCACGCTTTATAATCCTATCTCCCCTCAACTAAAGAATAAAGTGTACTAAACGGGATGGGTCCTCTATCTTTATTTAAAAATAAATCACAAATTATTAGTCTTATCTCCGCCCACTAAAGGATTGTATATAAGATAGAGCGTAGGTTAATTTAGTTTATTGTTTATCGTCTCCTGATGATGCTAACGTTGTTAGCGAAATGCGCGTCGAGTGCAAAAAAGTGTAGTTTTGGTTTGTGGAAAACAATCATAACTTTGTTTTAGTGCAACCAAAGATTCCAAATTCCCAACATAGTTGGTAAAAGTATACTTTTTCGACCGCCCCAGGACGTCTTATTGGAACGTTTTTAAAAATGTCTTCTTATGTAACCACCATCCAGACCATATTCTTTGTACTACTCCAAGACGGATCATTGTTTCGTGCAGCTTTAGAGCCTTCAATATCAGGGAAACGTTGCCGGGACGTCCCCGGAACATTGCAAGGAGGTACTGTTATTAATATCCCCGAGATAGCTCTAGAACGTTCCGGGGACATTTGCTAATATTGCTACTACTACTACCCTTGGTTGCAAAAAGTGACATTGACAGTAGAAATCGACAAAATGCGTTTTTTTTATTCCTGCCTGCATACGATTTATTTGAATTGAATTTGATTTATTTGAATCGGATGCACGGCAGTTTGATAAAAACGTCAATTTGTACTCCCTGTTATAAATAAAATCTAGAAGGCCAAATTTTTTTTAAGCAAATTAATTTTATTTGAATTTGTATCCAAATGGCCTAATATAATAAATCGGACTAAAATTTAGAATTGAGTTCTCAACTAAGAATTTCACAATATTTTTTTTTTATTTTCAAGACTTGATACCCACAGTATCCTAAATAATACGTCCCGGGGACAGTCGTACAGAAACGTTGCTGGGACGTTTTTAGTGACGTTCGTGGGTCGTACGACTGCGACCTCGTAGGTACCATAATTAGACACTTAAATTAATTTTCTTGTGTTCACCGTATGTGTAATGGACGGTAGTTAAATTTTTTGCTTTCTGATGTTCTTTTGAATTAGACGGAGACCACCTACATTGGGCCAATGATGTGGTATATCGGTTAAGTGACTGATGGGCCAGTATTACCAAGTTAGACAAAAAGTTGCCGGCTAGACATCTGCTGCTGCCTTCAGTGGTCCCTTGAACGAATAACTGAAAATTTACATTGGGCCAATATTTATCGGTCACAAACTGTTTATAAGGTACATTTTCACAAGAAAGCCCAACCCAACCCATGAAGTAAAAAAGTGCTAACCAACGCAATCCCAACCTGAAAAACGGCTATCGCAACTCTAATATGCGATTGTCGTGACAATACACACAAATATAAATAAACCTCTAACATCACGGAAAATAGTACGAGCCTACGAGCCAGGTATTTTTTTTCCAAGGGTATCGAGGGAAAATCTCTCATTAAGCTGGTTCTGTTACATTACAGGTTTTCAACTTTGAAAAAATGAAAAATTGGTATAACTTTGAATACGTTAAGAAAAATGTTTAAAAAAAGTAAAATGTAAGTTCAAAATTAACATTATATGTGAAAGTATCGCTGATACACGAAAGAAGCACTAATTTTCCGTTAATATTTAGTCTTGGATTTAACAAGAAATGTAAAGGATAAAGTAACTGAAAATAACATTATTTGAAGTTTAATAAATGTCACTGTCAAAACAAATTTGCTTCTTTACTATTACATGATATTACACAATATTGCAAGTTTATTAAATGTCAAATTTAAAACAAATTTGGTTCTTTATTTTGACATGACAAAATACAATATTGTAAGTTAATAAACATCAAAGTTGAAACAAGTTAAGTCTAATGATCACATAAAAGCAGCAGTATTGTGAGATCAATTAATGTCAACTTTAAAACAATTACGTGGTTGCTGATTGGAAAATGACCAAATAAAATTGTAAGTTTTATGTAAAAATTTGAAAATCAATAAAACTTTTAACCCAAATATAGCGAAAATTTTTGAAAACGTAAGTAATGATATCAAAAAGTTTACTGTTTTTATGAAAATCCTGCGATTTTTTTGATAACTTCCCACAAAGGGGAAAAATATACTTATGGGTATAAATTTATATATATTCGCAGTAGTTAACGCACGATTATTTTAGGATTTGATTTTCTTTACGGTTTGAGGAAATTATTGTATATTTTCAGTTTTTTTTTTAATTTCGGCAAACTATTATTCAATTAATTGTGATTCAATATTTCTATATTTTTTTTAATTGCAACTGAAATGAATTTTATTAATTAAAAACAATTAACTAAATTAATATTTTAAAAAAACAACTACCTATTTTATGTAAAAAAAACCAATGACGTCACCGCATTAATGTACCGTAAATTGGTGACAGTTCTTAACAAAACCGAGATGGTTTAGTGGCCTAAGGCGCTAAAACCTTCGTGTATCACCTTTGGATTAAGAGTTCGGATTTGTGTAAGATGTAACCGCGAAGATCAAATATTTTAAAGCACAAAAATATTTTTTTTTATGTTGTTTGAACCAATATTTAACAAGTTAGAAAATTTAAAAAAAAATAATTTTACCTAGCCATGTAACATTAAATGTTACATGCAAGTCACATACTTGTTAAATAAATCGAATGTAACACTGTTACTTACTGGCAACAGGTTAAAAAATACATTGAGGTAATGTAAATGTAATAGGTTTTTGCTTAGTGGGCTTGCATGAGATGAGCCAGGTGTAATATAGTTGTAACTTTTTAACTATTTTTGCAATATTCATAAGTTAAAATTGATTATAAATCCAAAAGACTAGCTTATACTTATATTAAATTATATTAAATAATCAAAAACAGTTCGGCATCGTTTTTATTTAACGAGAAACTTTTTAAAATCGAAAACTAAGATTGTAAAAGAAGTAAGAAATCAATCAATCAATCAATCAATAAAACACACCCCAAAATTTTTGATTATTCTTTCACTAATGCCGCTGCCCCATCCTTTACTCTTATTATATTTTTTTTATTATTAGGAAGAAATTGAATTTGTTTTTTTGGTTAAAATGATTTGAGTGATGTTTGGTTTGAATGTTTTTAGGTTGAGTACTTTCAGGTACACTAACGAAACGTTTTTCTTTTTTGTTCTATTTATTTATAGGTTTAAAAATATTCTATTAGTACTTTTAAGGCCATTTGTACTTAAATAAATACTTAATGTTTTTACACTTTCGTTACGTACCTGGCATTACTCAGAAAGCAAACCAACTAGGGAAAAAATATTGTACTGTAATTATTATAATTGGTAGCATAGATACTTTGTAAAAACCAAACTCAATTGTTATTAGACATTTTGTCTATAGAAACAATAAAGTTGAATTGAATTGAATAAAATAAGAAAATTGACTTACCCTTAGTCTATTAGTATTTAAGATAAATAACAAGCATACATACATACATACATACAAAGGACAACAAATTAACAAAATAGTTAGTTAAAAAACCTATAAATTTTATAAGAGACAAAAATGAGCAAAATTGATATAAAAGTATACAAAACATTTCTGATACATTTCTTAAAATATTGTTTGAAGCTGGTAGACAATAGACACTTAAAACGTTACGTATAAAAAAGTTGTTGTTGTATCTCTCAATGCGGTCGTAGAGATAGGTGAGGCGTAGTCGCTTTTGTACCGTGTATCCGTTCTGAGTATGCGTACTGAGATACGACAACGACTAAGCACCCTTTTTATGTGCAACTTTAAATATTTATGGGTGAGACGTACCGCCGTATGGTATTTTGAGCATGCGCACTGAGATACGACAAGGAATAAGCATTTTTTTAATATGTAACTTTAAGTGTGTAATGTTAAACTTGAGAGTAAAAATTAGAGTTTCGTGTCTTTATTTTTCACAATTTTTCGAATAGTCAATAGTCATCAGGTGAATACTAAGAAAAACTAAGACTACCTAATCTTATATACTAGCATGTGATCAGTGAACCATAAAACTAACCTGTGTTCATTGAATCATGAAATTTACACATGGTTGATTCCCTTGTTTTGCAGTTGAAATATGTTACCTTCGAAAAGTATAGGTTTCCAAATATCCTTGATGGTGATGATTTGTTGAGAAAATTCATTCTTGTTCCTCTGTATGAATTCTGTTTCTTTGAACTTCCACTTGAAGTGATTTTCCTCCTTTGAGACGATATTTGCCTCTTTCCATTGCATATTATGTTGATTTTTCTCAGCAATGTTCTGTAAGGCGAACTTCCATGAGCCGGCTGGTTTCTCCGATATAGATATCTCCACACTCGCATGGTACCTGGTAGATGCAGTTCTTGGTTTAATTGCCATGTGGTTTAGTTTTTGTTAATTGACTTCTGATTGTTGTGGCCGTTTTGAAGACAGTCCGGAATATTAGTCATCTATTTTTTTTATCTGTTCTGTGATTCCTTTGATGCAAGAAATTATGAATGTCGCCTCCATTTCAGTATTTTTGATTGTCGTCCTTTGTGTTGGTGTGGTCTGAAAAGTTTTGTTGATCGTGTAGTTGGAGAAACCGTTCCTTCGCATATCGGATCGAATTTTTGACTTTTATATATTTAAAGCTTCTTCTGTATTGTAGATGTAGGTGACTCGATCTATAAGAGATTTTTCTACTGTCAATTTGGTTGATGTGAACTGGTTTGATCAAAAGTTTACATATTATACTTTTTGGTGACTAGAAGTTTGAGAAAAAGGAGCTTCTTTTTCCAGAGTCACTGTGATGCAGTTTCTTATACAGTTGACATGATTGACATAAAGATGTTGGCCACCACCAGCGAAACTGAAGATTCCATTAGTAGACTATCTGTCCTTTTCTTGGTAGTGAGAATTCCACAGACAGCGTTTCAACAAATGCGAAATCGTGGTGATCAGTTGATTGGTTCTATCTGAGAGGTGGTTGTCATTGAGTAGCTTCTGTTTAATGATTTGTAGTTATTCTTCTAGAGGTACGTTCGGGTACAAACGTTCGACGTCAAAACTAACAAACTGGTCGACAGGTAACAGGTTGTAGGTTTATATCTCCAAGGAGGTCCACGAAGTTCTTTTATCGGTCGAAGACGCATGTTTTCCTTATGAATTTTCGGCAGTCCATATATATATATATATATATATATATATATACGGTCGAACTTTGCTGTAGTGGGGTGTGAGTTTTCTCCTTTCAATGTCGCTAAAGTATCTTCAGTGTTGTTAGATTTTTCTTTCTATGGTGGTGGTTGTGTCCTGAGTTATTTCTCTGTAATTTCTTTTTTGTAGAAGCTTTTCAACTTTTTGATCGTAGTTGGCAGCGTCCATTACTACAGTTGCAATTCCTTTGTCTGCAGGAAGAATTTTGATCAAGTGATTTAATTTAAGATCTTTGAGGGCTGATTCTTCTTGCGGTGTTAGGTTTTGCTCCAATTTCGGTGTGTTGTCCAAAATTGTTCTGATCTTCCATCTAAATTTCTCTGCTTGTATTCTATCTCTTTAATCGATGTTTGTAGTTTCAATGGCTGCGATGATGTTGACTGCTGGTATGGTGTTGGGTGCAATGGCGTTGTTAAGTACTTCGCTAGTAACGATGGTTCAGTAGGTGTAAGTGGTCTAGAAGAGATTTTGATGACGGTTTTGTTGTTGCTGATTTGTCCTTCTTTATTTTAAACTGGGCTTTTCCATTTCTTGTCGTCTGTCTTTTGATGTTCTTCTAAGGACTTCTGATCTTCCATCTGTGGTAAGTGATTTGGCTTCGAACTAATTCCAAGCTGGCTTTCTCTAAGATCTTCCTCGTTGTTCGTTCTTGTTCTTTGAATTGGGCTGGCTCTTATCAAGAAGGCAATGTGTGTTTCTTGTTTGGCTAGTTTAACCTTTGTCTTTTTGTAGTATCGAAATTTGTTGTATATACCGGGTCTGTATCGGGATTCCAACAGTTATTTGAAGGTGGTAGACAATGTTGAACTTGAGAGTAAGCTAGGGTTTCGAACTTCGCTTAATTGTCTTTTTTTACTTTTTACAACGTTTCGTGTCGGCAATCGTCATCAGGTGAATAATAACAAAAATTGGGACTACCTAATCTTATATACTAGCGTGTGTTCAGTGAGCCATAAAACTAAATGTTGAGCTCTTTTTGATTTTGTTGTATCCCCTGATTTGCATTTGTGTTATGTAAGGCGAACTTCCTTGGAGCGTTTGGTTTCTCCGATATAGATATTCTCACACTCTCATAGTACCTGTTAGATGCAGTTCTTGGTGTTGTGACGATTTAGTTTAGTTTTTGTTAATTGACTTCCGAAAATGGTATAAATTGCCCATTTTTCTTATCTTTCCTGAGAGTCCTTTGATGTAGTTCACTGAACACGTACTAGTATAAAAGATTAGGTAGTCTTAGTTTTTGTTAGTACCTATTCATCTGATGACGATTGCAAATACACAAGCACTCACACAATTGAAGTTCGAAACTTCAGTAAATATTTAAATCAAAAATATAAAATAATAAAAATATTTAAATGAAATTTTCGATTCAGAGAGATTTAAGAATCTACCCAAGGATGAAGGCTTAGCTATTTATCTATTTTTAGCTTTTAAACCGCTGGATAAACCTAATCATCTTTCAAGACCATTTGGAAATACTGAAAAAGAAAATTAAAACATTCCCAGATTTTAGAAACTGCACGGACCAGACAATTTTGCAGAGATGTCTAGTTTTGCAAGGAATGGCGGATTTAGGTGCTAAAATACTTAAAAGTATTTTGTGGTCCTTTCTTTTTGGAATTTATTTCGGCGCGCCTTTTACTGATAGCGGGTAAGTCATAAGGAAATGTAAAAAAAATCGAATTTCTTATTATAGTCTGGAATAATCCCAACTTTTGAAGGAAGTGCCAGAGGTCTTTTGACAGATTTTGGTAGCTAAGGGGGTCTATTTTACAAATTCGATTGATGCCCACTCTGGCACCCTTTCACTCCAGATATTCAAGATGAAGGCCATTTTTTTTAAATTAATGTATTAAGAACAAAAAATAAACAAAATATAGGCGTGTGATACATCAATACAGAGGTGTTTGGGCTCCTTTATGTAAATTATTAGGCGTACCATAAGGTTACTAGGGGCAGTTTTAAAAGTAAACTTTTAACAAAAATAAACACATGAAAAATGGACTATATAAATACCATATGAGTTTTAGGGTTTAATTTTGGAGGCAAATAGGTGTAAATTACCCTTAAAAATATTTTTAACTTTACCAATGATATTGTTGTTTACAACCCTTACTCCGTAAATTTCATTCTCAGGACCATTAAAAAAACTTTTGACTCAAAAACTGAATTCAGTATACTCAAGAACCCCCAAATTGGTTTATTATAAGTTTTTTTTTAGAAAAGCTGAATTGAACTTATTGATCTAAAAAACCCCAATTTCCCCTCAAACCGCCGCCATCTTGAACATTCTAAGTTTTGCAGGGGTGTCAAAGCGGCATCAATTGGATTCATAAAAGGTACCTCTTTACCAAATATAATAAGCAACAAAAACTTAAATTAGTCAAATATGTGATTTTATATATATGGTCAATATGTCATGCTTTTATATTATTCTACATGTTTACTTTCAAAACGGCCCCTAGGACCCTTTTGGTACCCCTAAGAATTTTTTAAATGACATAAGTGGATTCAGGGAACCCAAAAACCCCTGGATTAATGCATCACATGCCTATATTTTGTCTAATTTTTTTTCTTAATTATTTAATTTTAAATTTAATTAAAAAAATTGGCCGCCATCTTGAATGTCTGGAGTTTCCCAAGGGTGCCAGAGTGGTATCAATCGGATTCATAAAATAGACCCCCATAGTAGTCCAAGTGCCAGGCAGGTGAGGACAAAAAATTGGGCTAACACTTTGAAATTTTTATCATAGATAGAGGTATGTTTAAGGATACTAAAGATACAAAATTGCCACCTATACAGTGGATCTCTACAATATGGCAACACTGTAAACATCTTTAGGTCCTACATGAAAATTTTTTTCTTGGTGTTTAATCTAAATCTGGCCAGTTTAAACGAAAAATAACAAAATTGTCATATGTCACCTAAAAACAAATGAAATATATCATCCAATAAATTGAAAGGACCATTTTTTCGTGATTCTTAGAACGACTCCTAGGAACAACGATTGCAAAAAATTTTGTTTTTATCCTTTAAATTATTTAAAAAAATGGCGGTGCCACCTGACTTCACTTTGACAAGTGATTGATGGCCATTTTAAACTCGCCTTGTAAAAATATCATAGACGCCACTAACTCCTATACTATAAACGCTATGACAATAGATCTTTTTTTGTTCGATTGGTATTTTCTTTCTACATAAAAAAGCTCTTATACGTTTAGTTTAAAAAATTACGTTTGGGCACTGAAATATATAAAAAACACATTTTTTAATGAAAAAAAAATAAAACAAATGACTTTTTTTTTAAACTAATTGGTGTAAAAAAAACCAACATTATGGAAAATTTAACGGGTTTAAAGTGAGTTAAAAATAAGTTTAATTGTTTTAGATAAGTCACGTAGTTTCTAAGATATCACCCAAAAATTACCAAATTTGCAGAAAGAATTCATTACATAAGTGCTAGACAATTGAGCTGTATAATTTGTACTGCGTTTTTGATATGATTAGTACAAGTATTATAGGTAATTTTAAGAATCTCGAAAATACAGTGGCTTCCACAGAGATTATCCAGGGGGGGCTTGAGTAATATAGTCTCAGAGAACCATTTTATTATAATTTTTTTAGGAAAGCTATATCTTTAGAAGATATATTCAATGGCTCTGGGGGGGGGGCTTGAGCTCCGCCCTACCTACACCACTAAAAAAGGCAATGCTATAAAATATAAAGTATGTAATGCATTACAAAACGGCAACCTTGGAATTTTTTTTTTCAGATCCATCTAAACCAAATGTAAATATTTTTTTTGAATTAGTTAAGTCGTTCTACCGATTAAAAAATCTCATACTCACGTTTTTGTCTCTGGGAGTTCTACCCAGAAACATTCGTAACTTCGACAATTACCAGAAATACCTAAAAATATCTAACGCATAAATTATGGTAGCTGAGTACTTCCTTTAAGGGTATAATTAAAGAATACGTTTCGTACTCTGTCCATACAAGATATCCTGATAATTACTACGATAGCACCACGTCTCGAATGCCTCTAGCTTCTTCTACATGGCATCAGTCAGTTTCCATGTTTCTACGCCATAATATGAGATGCTAAACAATTAACAACGAAGCCCTCGAGTTTGGAGAGTTGTATTCAGATCGTGACTACCTAAAACTGATATAATTTTAAAAAAATGATAAAATATCATTAGACCTGTTCCATTCTTTCAGGGACCTTGTATTGTATACGAATCGACCTGTAGGCCATTTACTTCTAATACGCCACTAATATTTTCTTCTTAGGTAATAATTATCATTTTGTTTTGCCAACATTCATTTATCGGGCTTTTTACTGCAGCTTGATCCTTCAATTCTTGCAGACCCTCCAGCGTGTCCGCTATTATAAAGGTGTTATCTGCATGTCTTAAATTGTTGATTTTGTTGCGGTTTATAGACGTTCTTAGCTGTTGTGAAGCTCATTCTCTATTATAAATAATATTCCGGTAAAACAATATTCACTGATTGGAGGAGGGGGGGGGCGGTTGCGTGCACGTGGTACAAATGAAGCAAATAAAGGGTATTTCGTGCAAAATTTCTTTTATTTTCTTTCTATCAGACCGGTTTCGGCTCAATTACGAGCCATCATCAGTTATTTAGAGTTGTCAAGCCGAAGGTTTGCATTTGGTTAATTAAAACGGTACAGGTGGTGTAAAAAGACAACGGACTATTTTCTTTGTAGACAAATATTACATATTACGAGAAAAAACTTTTTTTTTTTTCGATTTTTTGAGATCGGCGTGGAAAAACCACGCTGATCTCAAAAAACTGATCCGGTAGTTTTTTCTCGTAATATGTAATGTTTGTCTACAAAGAAAATAGTCCGTTGTCTTTTTACACCACCTGTACCGTTTTAATTAACCAAATGCAAACCTTCGGCTTGACAACTCTAAATAACTGATAATGGCTCCTAATTGAGCCGAAACCGGTCTGATAGAAAGAAAATAAAAGACATTTTGCACGAAATACCCTTTTTTTGCTTCAATATTCATTGAGTTGAAGGATCAAGTTGCAGTAAAAAGCCCGATATTTGGGCTTAACTTGAAGGTTGGCAAAACAAAATGATGATTATTACCAAAGAAGAAAATATTAGTGGCGTATTAGAAGTAAATGGCCTACAGGTCGAACGTGTCGATTCGTATACAAATACCTAGGTTGACAGCTCAATGAAAACTGAAAGAATGAAACAAGTCTTATTATCTTTTATAATTTTTTTTTTAAATGATATCAGTTTTAGGTAGTCACGATCTGAATACAACTCTCCAAACTCGGGTGCTTCGTTTTTAATTGTTTAGCTTAATTTATGCGTTAGATATTTTTATTTTCTTCTTATTTTAGGTATTTCTGGTCAAAGTTTCTCGGTAGAACTCCCAGAGACAAAAACGTGAGTATGAGCTTTTTTAATCGGTAAAACGACTTGGCTAATTCAAAAAAAAATATTAAAATTTACAAAAAAAAATTCCAAGGCTGTCGTTTTGCAATGCATTACATAAGTCATATTTTATAGCGTTGTCTTTTTTAGTGGCGTAGGTAGGGCAAAGCAACACCCCCCCCCCCCAGAGCCATTGAATATAATAGGTACTCCTAAAGAATAACCTTTCTTAAAAAAATTATAATAAAATGGTTATCTGAGACTATGTTACTCAAGCCCCCCCCCTACACAATCTCTGCGGAAGCCACTGTTTACGACATTCTTAAAATTACCTATAATACTTGTACTAATCATATCAAAGGCGCAGCACAAATTATACAGCTCAATTGTCTAGCACTTATATAATGAATTCTTTCTGGAAATTTGGTAATTTTTCGGTAATATCTTGACTTATTAAAAACAATTCAATTTATTTTTAACTCACTTTAAACCCGCTGAATTTTTCATAATGGTGGGTTTTTTTACACCAATTCGTTAAAAAGAAAGTCATTTGTTTAATTTTTTTTTCCACTAAAAAATGCGTTTTTATATATTTAAATGTCCAAACGTAATTTTTTAAAGTAAACGTATAAGCTTTTTTATGTAGAAAGACAATACCAATCGAACAAAAAAAGATCTATTGTCCTAGCTTTTATAGTATAGGAGATAGTGGCGTTTATGATATTTCTACAAGGCGAGTTTAAAATGGCCATCAATTACTTGTCGAAGTGAACTTAGGTGGCACTCCCATTTTTTTCTGTTTATAATAATTGCCTAAATAGTTTAAAGAATAAAAACAAAATTTATTGCAATCGTTGTTCCCTTGGCGTCGTCGTTCTAAAAATTACGAAAAAATGGTCCTTCGAGTTTTTTGGATGACATATTTCAATTGTTTTTAGGTGACATATGACAATTTTTTTATTTTCCGTTTAAAGAAGCCAGTCTTAGCTTAAATACCAACAAAACATTTTTCAAGTAGGATTTTGAAATAAAACTTTTTAAAATTTTAATGTTTACAGTGTTGCCATATTGTGGTGGTCCACTTTATAGGTGGCAATTTTGTATTTTTGGTATGCCTAAACATACCCCTACCTATGATGACAATCTTAAAGTGTTAGCACATTTTTTTGTGAGATCCTATATTTTAAGGTCTGGCACTTCGACTATAGCTACCAAAATTAGTCACAAATCTTCCGTTATTATAAGCACTTTCTTCAAAAGTTGAAAATTGTCATTTGGCGTCTCGACATCGGAATTATTGTCTTTAGAAGATAGGTTACGTAATTTTGGATGCAAGCCCTAGCATTGGCCTATTATGCAGCTTAAGTTGGTCATTATACGTACGAGGTACCTCGTAGATATGGAATTTGACGGGTTCTGACGTTTCTGTCTTTTGGATTCTTTTTTAAATTTATTCACGACTTTTTTTATACATAGACCGATCGTACTCATTTAGAGAAAAAAAAAAATAAAAAAAATTTAACAGTATTTTGATGAGTGGAAATGGTAAAAGGGCTTCTACTAACCGTTTTGAAAAAAATGCGTGAGTGGGGCTCTTGCGGGGTGGATTTGGTGGGGAGAAAAATGATATTGCAATTTCCGGCAAAAATGAACGTCATAGAGTAAAAACTTCAATACAAGAGTTGTAGACCGTGCATCTAAAACTTTTGTAAATGTCACCTTTTAACTTAACACCAAAATTTTCGAGAACAATGCGAAAAATTTGCTCAAAATATACCTCTATGTGTCTTAAATATCTACAATTTTTTTTAGATAAAAAACCGGTATTTTTTGCCATTGCTAATTTTTTATGTTTTGACATATACTTTTTGCTGACATAATAAAAAATTAAAGTTATAATTAAAAAATATTCTTAGATATGTAAAAAAAATGACTTTCGCAATAATGAGCAATTTTTGGTAGTTTCTTGCAATTTAAAAAAAAAAAAACAAAAATCGATTTCTATTTGTATGGAAAAAAATACAAAGGAGACGGTATTTAATTTACTACGTTTATACGTGCCTTAAACCGGTTTTATATAAGCACGGTTTAAAATAAAGTCGCTTTCTCCTTCATTAAAATCGTTTTTTTTAGCGGCTGATCGAAGTACCGTCAATCGTCTTGCCTTATCTCTTACCAAATTTTTGTTTCTTAATTCGCCACACAGACTCTCATAATAATTAAAAAACGCAGTTTAGAGTTATAGATGAATTTCAATAGATTTATGACAAATCAATACATGAATAATTTAAAAAAAAGTATTACTGCACACGCTTATAATGCACTTTTTTTGATTTTAGTAAATATGCGCACCTATTTTAAAGTAAATATGAATTTTTTTATCTAAACTGCTTTCCGTAAAAAAAACCTTTTTGATTACTTTTTTGCAAACTCCAAAAAACTAAAATTTTAGGTTCTTGTTGGAAATTGAAAAATAAATAAATATTGAAAACGACAATTGCTTTGGCAACTTCGGCTTCAGAAGCCCTAAATAAATTACCTTACGATTTTTCATGAGCCAGCAATGTAAATATCCATTGTTAAAATTTTGAAAAATATACTAGTTTTGAGAGCAAAGATCGGAATTTGAAATAATTTATTAAAAAAATGGCCTATTCATTTTATTTTTGAATTGTCTTTAATTAAAAATTACAATCATATAGAAAAGAAATTTAGATATAGACAAGAAATTTAGATTCAAGTTTAACTATAAGGTTAAAAAAAAAATTAATAATATATTAAAAAATATATTTTAATTATTAAAATAAAATAAAAAATAAGTGCACCGTTCGATTCTACCAAAAACATTTTTTTTATGTATGATACTTTTATTAATCGACATAAGATGTTACAAAAATAAACTTTTAGGTGAAACATTTACTTTGTTTATACGGTACACTTAAAGCACTTTTAAACAAAGGACGGTTTGAAAATGTTTATTTTCATTGTTGCAAAATTCATTATTTGATTTTTTGCGTTTCTGAGCATTTTTTTAAATTGTAACAATAATCTTTTATCATTTCACCAAAAAGATTAACTTTAGTTATCGTATATCGGTCATACCGACGATTCATCTAAGAAACAGTTGTATTACTCTATAACCTAAGGCATTTTCAAAGGCTTGGCAAGTACGGCAATCTCACCCGTTCTCAGCTTCTCTAGATGAAAGCATTATGTTTATCATTCGAATAGAAGGAGAATTTAGTTCTTCTTTTGTAGTTCTCTCTTTGTCACCGTAAAGTTCAAATTTTTAATTTGCGTCCATCTCTTTTATTATGGTATAAGAAAGATAAAAAATTATTTTCTACTTTTAAGTGCATTTAATAAAAGCTTGTTCTTTAGAAGTTGTTTTTAATAAAAATTTATTTTTTTAATTTTTAGATTTATACCCGAAATCGTCCATTTTGAGTCCGCTATAATAAAATTTTCAAATCTGACCAAAATTCATATCCCCTATATGCCAATTTTGATTTAAATCGAACAAACTAAATCTTTTCCCTTCTCCACTTCCCTCGTTAGAGGGAAGTGTGTACCTAATAATACCATATTATTGTATTTTCGCCGGAATTATACCCGCATACAAAATTTGAACACACACCCTTAACTTTTAGATTTGTATCCTTAATCGTCCATTTTGAATCCGCCATATTGAAATTTTCAAATCTGATCAAAAATTCATAATCCCCCTCCTTAAAAACCCCTGTATGCCAATTTTGACAGAAATTGAAGAAACTAAATCATTTTCCCCCTCCACTTCTCTCGTTACTAACTATTTAACTATAAACGCATACCTAATTTGAACACAATAGGATGTGGTTAAGTCAGTTAAAATTGGTTAGCAAAACATGACCGAAAATCGTCCATCTTGAATCCACCATATTGAATTTTCAAAATCTGATCAAATATTCGTATTCCTTATCCTTAAAAGCACCCGTATACCAATTTTGGTTGAAATCGGACAAACTTAGATGTTTTACCCCCTCCTGGGGGGAGGGGTGCCTAATAATGACATATTACTGTATTTGAAGGCAATCGGATTTGTAAAAGTTAGTGACAATTGGTTATCAAAAGATGATCAAAAATCGTCCATCTTGAATCCGCCATATTGAATTTTCTAAATCTGATTAGAAATTCGTTATTTCCATCTCCAAGCGCCCCAACACACTAAATTTCAACGAAATCGGGCGTACTTCAACTGTACACCCCTCCACCCCATTCGAATTGGGGGGAGCTGTCAATCACACTATATATTCTTATGTTATCAACTATGGATGTCGGGAAGTTAGTCAAAATTAAGTTGCAAGATTCCACTGGAACAAACATATCTAGTTAGATAACGTGAAGATACAAGGTGACCAACTTCAAGAGAGAGAAATCCAGGACATTTCCCCGCCCCCCGGTTGAACTAAGTTTAAAAAAAAAATCATATTACATATTGTTTAAAAGAATATTTATTTTGTCTACTTATTGCTTTTAATGCATTAATAAAACTTTATATATGACTTATGACTCTCAACAATTCAAATTAACCTGGTAATCATTGCTGATTTAAAGGTAATAACATAAAGCTGAGTTTTCTCACTACTCCAATAGGTGTTTATAATTGAAAACACTCTTTATTCCTCTGCATTGGTACCCGGAAGGCAAAGCGCAAATTCAACTAGCAAAGATATGTTTTTAAAGGACAGTTGGTTTTTTTGTTAAATAATTAAAAACTTCAAGCCATCGAGCACCAACATTAGTACTATTAGCTTGCCAATCATCCAGCTTTTCGTTAGTTATATATCCCTTTATTAAAGTTATTAAGAGTTCATCTTATTTCTGTTCCAAATAATAATAGAGTTTCTATCGAGAGTTGAATTTCTGAGAATTATGGTATGCTTCGAAGTAATACCCACATTACCATTATTTGAGAAGATGGTGCATCCCATTGTACAAGGTTTTCGTCAGCTGTTTGATAAAAATCAGTTTTCGTTCCTTCAATATATTTTTTTTTTGTAATTCTCTGTCTAAAGCATATTTCTTAAAATGAGAGGCATGAAGTTCTCCACGGCTGATATTTCACTACCTTGTATAAGCAGTCTTGTTTTATGAAATAGTGCGGCAGCATTATGCACAAACAATAGCCAAAATTCTGCGTCCGGATTGCTAAATAATTTTTAATTATTAAAGGGCATTTTGGTATTGACTAAAAGTTTGACTTAGCGGGAAACAGTTGAAGGACGCGTTTCAAAGCTGGAAAAAGGGCAAGCTAACGTGTATTACTGTAGCCTAAAAGATTTTTAAATTCAATTTCTACAAATGTGCAGAATGCTTTTAATTTTTCAATTCTAACAGTGTAGGTAATAAAAAAAAGACCTTTAACAAAAAAGTTTCTACATCTATGGGTAAAATGTTACAGGCTGATCTTATACAATTGCTTAAAACGTGGGCCATGCAACCCACTCCAATAATATTTTAAGTCCCTGTTTTAACCGGCTAACACCACCAAAATTTGATTTAGTATTATCAGCGCATAATGCAACTATTTTTTACTAATATTGTGTTGAGATAACACGTTAATCAAATATTCACTGAAGTTTCGCCAGGTAAATCTTTCAGCTCTAAAATTTTTAGTTGGGTGCCGTTGGTAAGTAGAAAATATCTAGTTAGAATTGGTACAAGTTTTGTATTTTTATGGTTTGGCGCATCCACTCAAATGGTAGCAAAAGATATTTTTTCTAAATCCTCCTCGAGTGGCTTCATAATCATAGGTTCAAAAACACCTTTAATTATCGCTTCCGATTTTGTCCATGCGCTTGCGTAACTAGGTTCGAACATCGATTGAGTTAATTGTGACTCACAATCCGCTGATCTGAAGCTATGATTATGCTGTATATGGTGATAAGCACAGGTGCCCTCTGCAGCTAATATTTTTCTTCTTTTTTCATCCAACGTACTAGATTTTAAATAGTTTACCATACTACTCGTACCAGTAACAGCAGCAGCACCACTCTTATGCTTAGCGGACTTTATATGCGCTTGAATTTCAATAATACCTTTATATTCGACTGCAGACAAACCTCGAATTATCTTGTCCAAATTATTCTAAAAACTGGATTTTTGGAAATTTTCATTGAACACACTTTCTTCTTTTTGCAGACATAAATGACAAAGTATTTTCTTATTCGCAGTGGTTTTGAGGAATTAAAACCAAATTTTGCTTGAAGATTTACGTGCTCTATCTATTTGTCTATTAGCATTAATTCGACTGATTCAAATATAGACTGACTTCTTTACCCTTTATCCTCCTTTAATATACTCGTGAGATAGAACGAAACCTGCCGAGAATATTCAAGAATCGCCTGCTCGCGTGAGTTCTCGAATTTTCCTGTTCGTACTCAGGAGTTCGTGCGCTTTCTTTCCCACTTGAAATCGGATTGCAGCCATAGTCCTCTTGCGCCAGAACTGAACCAAGAGTTTCCAGCGAGAGCGGAGCGCGTCGTTAAGGTGACAAAGAATAAAAAAAAAGGATCATAAATGTAACGTAATCTTTCCGGACTTGATCAAAAGTAGAAAGAGATAAAACATGAATAAATTAAAAAATCCAGTACAATCCAGTACATGTAGATTTTCCAGTACGGTTGCCCAAAATCCTGAATCTGTACTGGCCAATCCCGTACGGTTGGTCACCTTGGAAGATATGATCTTATACGCAGCGAGTTTTGTCGACGGGAGTCAAAAAATCAATAGATTGCTAATACGAACAGCCGAACCAAAGAAAGCAAGATAAAAACACTTGGTAATAAAATGTAAAAGACAGAAACATCCGAGCTGGAAAACTCCACATATACCGCTGGGCACCTCGTACGTGTCATGACCAAATGATGAAAACTATTATCATCTTATTAAAAACTTATTAATCTTATTAAACTCAAAAATTTGTGTGTGTATGCATATTTAATTAACACTGTTTCTAATTGCTTTTTTGATAAATAATTATAATCGACCAATGAAAAACCAACGTACCAAATCTTATTGCGCAATTTAAAATCGCGCGAGATCAAAATCGCACAGCTCCTAAATTGCGCACCTGAATATCGCGCATTTAAATTCTGCGCACGATTAATATCGCGCAAGACCAAAATCGTGCTGAATGTAATATCGCAAGATCAAGATCGCACAAAATTAAAAAATGCACAACATTAGAAATACCCGAGAAATACCTCATATTAAAAAATGCAAATTAAAACATTAAAGAGTTTAAAAAGACGCAAAATAATGACTCAACCCGACCCGACCCAAATATTGCTTTTTTATTTGGAGCTTTAGATTTTGAGCTTTTACTTTGCGAGCGCGATTTTTGATATTGAGCGATTTAGGGCTGCGCTGAGTAATACTGCGCAGAATTTTGATCTCGTGCGGTATTAAATTGCGCCATAAATGGCAGTGCGATTGTGGTCCGATGCGCCATTTTGGACGCCAACCAAATCTAAAGGATGTTAGAGGGGGATTGTGGAGAATATATAGTAGTCGTCATTCTGAAAATTAAATAAAAATATTTTTTCAAATTGGTTGTGTTTAAAAAGGTTTGCTGCATCACCTACACACGTTTTCTTTTTAAATAGATCAAAGAGTAAGTTTTCTTTAAATTTATTCATTAGACACTTAAAGGTGACAAGCTATTTTTGATTCCTGTTGACATAACGAAACCAATTCTTGTTCAGTGCTTGTTGCACAGTTTTATACGGTGGCCCCTATCCGCCTGCTCACTTCTCACTTCACGGTTCACAGTTCTGACGTCACAATCGCACTTCTGACGTTACAAACGAGAAATTTTTCAGTTGTTACGTGCCCGTATCCGCCTGCTCACTTCGCAGTTCTCACTTCCCATTTCTGATGTCACAATCTCACTTATGACGTCACAAATGGGAAATTTCTCAGTTCACTGGTTCTTACGTGCCTCTATCTGCCTACTCACTTCACAGTTCTAACTTCCTATTTCTTTTTGTTACTTTATCATGTTTTGAGGTTAAAAACTTAAAAATTTTATTCGCTTAACACGTGGAATTTTGAGATTAACTCCCAGCTGGATGCAAAACCGGCGTACTTCGGGGTTTATTCTATTTATAAATCACATAATTGGGGGTTTCAACCCACTATAGAAATAAAAGGGTTTGAAAAACGGGCTGTAACCTTCCCAAAAGAATCAATAAGAAGGGCAGCCAGTTGCAACTATGAGAGAAAAACAGTTGATTGAATGTATAATAAAATTAAGAATATACAAATAAAATCACATAATTAATAAAGATTTTATGGTGTCGTTTTATTATATAAAAAATGGCAAACTTTTGTAATTTGTTCTTTCAAGCTTTAACTAAAAGTTAGATTTTACAATTTGTACTTTAATTTATGTAGTCAATTTAAAAGTTCAATTCTATTTGAAGTTCGTTTATAAACAAGGGTAGGCCTACTTGACAAGAAGAAAATTTAAATATGCAATGATTTTTTAAAGGTACAACACCAAATTATATTTCTATTTTCTTTTCCAAACTAAACAACTAGTTATTATTTTGAAGTTCAAACGGAGAAAAGTTTTTAGAGGTTTTAATAAACTGAATAAAACAAATTTTTCTAAAAATATAACTAAATAATAAGTCTTTAGAAGCCATTGTTACCAGAAATAATTTTTTCTACATTTGAGTAAAATATGTTGTTCATTTTGTGGTTACTTTCTACAAATCATGATGAGTGCGCTGTTATATATTAAAATTATTATTATTAAAATAAACTTAAATATTTCAAATAAAACAACATTGAAAAACTGACGTGACTGACTGTCTATTTCTATGCAACTTACCTACCACGTTAAAAATTGCAATCGGAAAACGAAATAACAAAGAAATTTGGAACTGTGAATTGAGCAGGCGGGTAGAGGCACGTAAAAACCAGTGAACTGAGAAATTTCCCGTTTATGACGTCAGAAGTGCGATTGTGACGTCATAAATAGGAAGTGAGAACTGCGAAGTGAACAAGCGGATAAAGGCACGTAACAACTGAGAAATTTCCCATTTGTGACGTCAGAAGTGCGATTCTGACATCAGAATTGCGAAACAAGAAGTGAGAAGTGGGCAGGCGGATAGGGGCCAACGTAGTTTTACTTTATGCCGCTTACTTCTATTTCCCTTCTTGTCGAAAAAAGTGAGAGAGCAATAATAGAATGGGAATTTATGAAAACCCACAGATAACCAAATGGTTAGGATAAGCTAGGTGCGTACGAATACTGCAAGTGTGGTTGTAAGGATAGATGAAAAGTAAGTTAGGTATTCGCTTCCGAATACCGGTTTTTGTGAAGACTAAATCACAAATTGATACATCAAATACCGGTCAAGATACTTCAGATGATCTTTATTTGTAGCAATGATTAGCAAAGCAAGGGTTTACATCCTCTCTTTCCTTTTTATAATCCCATCTTAAGATAATTCATGGTAAAAATGAAAATAAATTTATGTAAGGTAAAAATTAAAGATTACATTAGAAAAATATTAATATAAGCAAAAATACAGGTCAGTCAAGCCACCCCCCCCCCCCGAAAGATATTGGAGTTTTTATATGTTTATAATTTCGAACCAATTTCGAACTAATTTTGAACCACTTTTAAAAATCTTGAACCACACTCCTTACTGGTTTTTTTAATATTCAAAATGGGGGGGTGCAGCCGGACGTCAAGCTACATCCTCCTCATTTAAAGCGTACAGAAAAATGAAAAGCAACTCTCCCAAAATTAAGAACTAATTCCGAACTCCTAATATCACCAAAAAAAATTTCCAAAAACCCATTTGTAACCCTTTTTTTTTTAGAAAATATGGTGGGGGGTGCAGGTTGACGTCAAGCCATAGCCCCCCGAAAGATATTCGAGTTTTGATATGCTTATTATTTTGAACTAATTTCGAACTAATTTTGAACTACTTTTAAAAATTTTTTTTTTAATATTCAAAATGGGAGGTGCAGCCGGACGTCAAGCTAAAAAAACACCAGGAAAGAGTGTGGTTCAAAATTTTTAAAAGTGGTTAAAAATTAGTTCGAAATTAATTCAAAATTATAAACATATCAAAAACTCGAATATCTCTCGGGTGTGGCTTGACGTCAACCTGCACCCCCCGCCATATTTCTTTTAAAAAACAGGGTTATTAGTGGGTTTTTCGAAATTCTTTTTGGTAATATCACCAGGAGTTCGAAATTAGTTTTAATAGGGGATAGTTGCTATTCATTTTTCTCTACGCCTTAAATGAGGGGGGTGTAGCTTGACGTCCGGCTGCACCTCCCATTTTCAATATTAAAAAAACCAGGAAGGAGTGTGGTTCAAAATTTTTAAAAGTGGTTCAAAATTAGTTCTAAATTGGTTCGAAATTATAAGCATATCAAAACTCGAATATCTTACGGGGGGGGGGGAGGGCTTGATTGACCTAAAAATCTCACATCTCTTAGAGGTTCGTGGGATTCATTCATAAATCTGCTGGTTTGCATTTCTTCCGAACCTTATCTATTTCTGGGTTCCATGTATACAGGTTGTAATGAAATTATGTGATATACGAGGTATTCAATATACATAGTAGGTGGTAAAAGTAGTTACTATGTAATTCGTAGTCGCTCTTACTTATTATCTTCTTACAGGTTCGTGGGATTCATTCATAAATCTGCTGGTTTGCATTTCTTCCGAACCTTATCTATTTCTGGGTTCCATGTATACAGGTTGTTATGAAATTATGTGATATACGAGGTATTCAATATACATAGTAGGTCGTAAAAGTAGTTACTATGTAATTCGTAGTCGCTCTTGTACGACGTATCCGTTCTGAGCATGCGCGCTGAGATACGATTACGATTAAGCACACTCTATTTGTGCAACTTTAAGTGTCTATTTTCTCGCAGTTAGTTGCATTATGTTAACTTCTCCCATAACCTTTTTTTTAGTTCAGTAATGGCAAATTTTCACAAACCAGCAAATGTGCCCTATATTTGGATATACCTGTTTCAATCCTTTGTGTTGACCAACATGTGCTGCGTGTCAGTTGGGGCAGACTTAGTAATGGCAAATATTTTAGGTCTGTAAAGTATTTTTATTATTTTTTTTTTTGTTAAATTTCTGTCTCCCTTTGGCATTTTTTTGCTTGAGACTTCACAATTATATTTTCCATATTAATAGTAAACAAGGAAATATTAATAGTAAACAAGGAAAATAACAAATATAAATATAAGGGCCGATGAGAAAATTTATTTATTATAAAATTTTGGCCAAACTAATTTTTTGCTCTGCAATTTCTCTTTTCACTATGGTCCTATATGTGTGTTCCTTTGTGGGATACCTATCCAATTTTGTATTTTCGTTTTTCCATCCGAGATCTTTTGACCTTTTATTTTTTTTTACTAACTCCTTTAACTTTGTCCACAGATACATGAGGACTTAACTACTTCTTACATAATTGTTTTTATATACAAACGTAAAAACATTTATTATGTACATTCTAAATGAACCCTGTCACAGCTATAGTCGGTATTCGGTAGTCACAGTTTAATTTTGATTGTTTTCTAAATATTTTTGAAGCATTTAATTAGAATTAAGGATTAAACGACTTACCTGTAAGGAAGTTCAATCCAAATTATACGAGATTGGTCACATCCTATTAGATACACCAGGTAGTGATACTTCGTAGCACGTCATACGCAAGTTTTAGAGATAAGAAAAACATACCGCCATGGCATCCTGCCTGATCTCGACTAGGTACTTCAGTATATTTCTAAAGCTTTCCTGAAATACTAAGATCTTGACTAGTACTTAAATAAATTGCATGAAAAATATATAAATATATAAATGGGAGGGCGTCTTATAGGATGTGACTCGTATAATTTGGATTGAACTTCCTTACAGGTAAGTCGTTTAATCCTTAATTATACTTCGATTGGGCACATCCTATTAGATACACCAGGTAGTTGTTTAGAGAATATAGCGATATTAGTTAAAAGGTTAAATAATAATAAGGAAACCACAAGGTTTAAAATTATATGTGTTTAAAATATATTTCTTAATATAATTAGCTAAGAAATCTTTTGAAATTAAAGGTTTGTTATAAAATCGATTGAACGTTTTCCTTTTTTCCGAACATCCCGCAGCCTTTCTAATACTTTTGATTGATGCACCAACCCTTAATGCTGCGGAAGACATCCCATGTTCTGTGCTATGTCCTTTAAAATTTGATTCTATTTCTGCGTTTTTTAGACCTTTTTAAATCCACCTGCTAATGCTTTGGGATGTAGCGGGCTTATGAGGATTTTTAATTGTTAAAATAAGTGTATCCTCTGTTCCTCGAAATATATTTGTTTTCTGTATGCAATATATAATGGCAAAACACAAATAGTACTGTAAATTTTTCTTTGAAAAAGGGAACCTAAGCCAAGGCTGAATTCTTCGGGGTGCAGATATTTTTAAAATATCTTTAAGAATTATTTCTATGCCCTTTCCGTTAGCCTTGATGTTATTTAACTTATAGAAAGTGTCTGAACTCTTTGAGCAGAACAAAGAGTCAAAAGAAGTACCATTTTTAGAATTAATAACCCGAATGTTAATTTTACCAAAGGGTACAATTTACCGGATACCAAGTTTATAAAAAGGAAACTGAGGGCGCAGCTTAAAAATGCTTCTCATAAACCTATCTACCATTTCTGATTTTTCCGCTTGCAAATTAAATTTAAGGCAGACCTATGTGTGTTAAGAGTTCAATATTTCCCAGTATTTTGAGATTCTGTTTCTAGAACGGATAAAACTTGATTTACATTAGGCTGCGAGAATGTCTCAATATTATTGTCGCAAAACTTTGAAAAAAATAAATTGCATCCTCCCAAACGCCCCTTTTACTATAGGCGAACTTGATAAGATTGCTACCCCTAGGGTGGGGTTCCCTAAACGAGGATAAGAGTAAATCACCTTTCGGATTTAAACCGATAACTTTTAAGCGAATCATGGATTCTAATTTTGGATACCATGCTTGAGGTCTCCAGATATAATAAACCACCAGACATATCGCATTATCGTTTTCAATTTTTTCTTTTTTTTACATTTTTGGAAACAGTGAGGAAGGAGGAAATATATAAGAATTAAGGTTTTTGTAATTCATTATGAATGCATCCACTGGAAGCCACGACACAAACCGGTGGCATTTTTTGTTCAGATAGCTTGCAAATAAATATACAATTTTTATACCAGATTTCTTGTCCGCTATATGATTATCCAACGTATTTATGTACGTGGCAAATACAAAAAATATACGTAAGCTCACTGCCGCATCATTCTCCCAATAGAAATCAATTCTTAGTAAAATATGACAATTTTTTTAAATTTTTTACAAAGCTTGTTAAGCCATAAAAATCTACCTTCATTTCAAGAATGTTTATGTGTTTCTCTTGTTCACCCCTTTTACTTTGCTTGCTTTCCATTGCAACATGCCCCCATCCCGATTTGTATGCATCGGAGAAAATTTTAATGTTATAATTAGGCTGTAAAATAGTATGTGCTTTAACCATCACTCAAGTTCATTTTTAACTAAGAACCTAACAAGCATCTTTTTGTTATAGTTGTTCCTGGGCACGATATTTTTCTCGCTCAAGGGTTTTTACGTACAACAAGCCGTACTCTGTACAAACCGAGGCTAGCCTACTAGCTAGAAACCTCTTTAATTGTTATTTATTTTTTATTTTTTTTCTTTGAATAATCTTAATGGCTGTTTTTATTTTTGTTATTCTTTTTCTTGAGTCGGTCGTGTATGGTTTTTTAATTGTTAGTAAAAAACCTAATCTTTTAGATAAAAGAAATAGGCCTAAAAGGGTGGAACAAAAAAATGCAGTGGCTAGACCGAAGTGTAAACATTGGAACTTTTGTTTTGAAAAGAAAATCTTCAATATTTTTGGAAGCAGTTTTTAGTAATTAAGTTCTCTAATATCTTCCAGTTGAAAATGAGGTGGGCGAAAGGACTTTTTGTTTCTAGGATTAAAGATAAACCTAAAATCCCCTGTTATCGTTCTGTCTTAAAAAATAGCTTAACAAAAACTGATCTTGACAGTTATTAACAGTTTTAACTGCTCCTACTTATAAATGTTGTATGCTTTCCGAATAAATTTTGAACTCATTTTTGGTAAATTTTTATGTTTTGGGGGTGAAAACTTGAAAAGGTTTGTCCGCAAAGGGAATTTTGTAACCTTCCGTCCAACTCAAAGCTAATTTATTTTGAGTTATTTGATTCCACTCTTCTGAAAACAAAAATTATTCCACAGGAATACGTTCTTTCACTGTTTAGCTCTAATATCTCCTCTCGGAGCCTTTTTTATATTTTTGCAATTTTCGGCAAAACGTTCGCTAAAAAAGAGAAGATTTGGATTTTGCGCAGAAGCAGTTTTTTATATTTTTGCATGAAACAATATTGTGGACAATGCAAAACAACTGCGCCGATTCGGCAAGACCCAAAAGATCTTCATCAAGTGCTTCGTCTCTCCCTTTTTTGTTTAGGCCAAATTAGAGAAAACCCGCTCTAAGGCTGTCAAACCTTTTCCCAAAATGGTTTACAATTTCAACAATTACGTATCTCTTTTTTGCTCTCTGGATACTAGCATCCTGGATTTAATTTGAGTCCTTGAAGAATTTTTCAATTTTTCCGGGAATTTTGTATTTTTCGAGGAGATCATTTTTAGTTTCCTTATCTATATATTCCCATAGAAAGATGCTTCTTCGATCTGCAAGCTAGCTCTGCTGATATATCTGGACTCAATGTACTCTATGCTAGAGTTAGAGGGACTAATAGTGTCTGACGAGTTGAGGAACTGTCAGATTCGTCGTCACATATAATAATATAAAAGACGATGTGCTAATAATACTTTTTTAAGTAAACATATTATAATCTACTTATAAAGTTGGACATCCGGTAGAGTAAACCATGCATCGGGAGCATGTCATATAGCATGCGGATATAGCGCGCTAGGTAAAAAAATTCTGAGTCATGCTCCGGCTACATGAAAAATTCGGTTAAGAATTTTTGTTAAATTACGACGGGCGAAGGGTTTTTGCTATAATAATTATTCTGGAAATTAAAATGTAATATTTTGGAAAGGGATTTTATTAACATTATGGAGTTTTTTATTGAGACTAATATGGCGCGCATAAGTCAAAAACTATGCAGAGTTTAAGTTTTTATGAGTCGTAAAAACAAATGTGTGTTTACAGAATAAACAAACCCATGCCAAAAAATATTAGCCAATAGCCTAATATTTGTCCACTGTTTAAAACTGACAATGCGCCTTACTTACTTGAATCAAGACGCTTCTTTTTCCTTTCCCAGTTTCTTCATTTTCTTCTTTGGGTAATCCATTTGCTTTTCACGTTTTCTTTTGTTAGATTTTTTCGGAATTTTTCGTTCTGTCAGATTCGTCGTCACATATAATATATGAAAAACGACGTGCTAGTAAGTAAACATATGGAATTTTTTATTAAGACTAATTTATTTTTATGCGTAATAAAAACAAATGTGTGTTTACATAATAACCCATGCCAAAAAATATTAGCCAAAAGCATAATATTTGTCCCACTCCATTGTTTAAAAACTGACAGTTTGCCTATATCTTGAACACTCCCTCTTCATTTCCCTTTTCAGGTTCCTTATTTTCTTCTTTAGGTAATACATTTGGTTTTCACGTTGTCTTTTTGATAGATTTTTTCTTTAAAAGCGTATTTTCACAATTCGCGCGCGCGATACCGTCTTCACTAGTCGCATGACAGCGCAAGAAGTGTACTGAAGTACCTAGCAGAGATCAGGCAAGGCTGCCATGGCGGTATGTTTTTCTTATCTTTAAAACTTGCGTATGATGTGCTACGAAGTATCACTACCTGGTGTATCTAATAGGATGTGCCCAATCGAAGTATAATTAAAGCAAAAGTTGCCTCATATACAGACCGCTTCAAGCTACTGCGAACATAGGCCGGAAGAAGTCCAATTTGCCAGTGTACGTACATGCAGGGACACCGCACACCTATCAGTGAAGCAATCAATACTCAGGCTTATATATATATATAATACGCCTCTAATCATGGTGCTGTGTGGAGTGTAGTCAATGAAACCGGAATTTGGACATTTTTTGTCACTGATAAATAAGAGTGTTTTATTGTCAACTGCTCAGATTTATCACTGACAATGTGTTACCATGAAAATAATAAGGAGAAACAAAATAAAATCAAGTTCTCAAAATAAATTAATACATTCTAAAAACCAAAAAGATTCTCCCAGTCAAAAAAAAATTGGAGCAAATGTTCGAAAAGTCCTCCTTGCTCGGCTAGGCAATATCCGAGCCTATTATAAAAACCCCTTCTAACGTTTCTAAGCATGTTAGGGGTGATAGTTTGAAAAGCTTCTTCAATTTTAATCCAAAGTTCTTCCAAATTAATAGCCCTTTCAGGCTCGTAAACTTTATTTTTGATATAACTCCACAGATAGAAGTCATTAGGAGGAAGATCGGGTGATCGAGCTGGCCATAAAATAGTTCCATGTGTACTTATAACCTGATTAGGAATTACATTATCAAGATATTTCCTAACAAGGCCAACATTGTGAGCGGGACAACCATCTTGTTGAAACCATGTTTCACCAAATCTCACACCTAAGAACTGCCTAGCAGTTGGAATAATATGCTGCTGCAGTAGATCCAAGTATCTAGGACCATTCAAATTGCCGTTAATAAAAAATGGTTTAATTACGTGTTCCCCTACAATACCCCCCAAATATTTAGTTTTTGGGGATACTGTGTTCTTACGTCAAAATACAAATGCAAATTTTCCCTCGACCAATATCGAACGTGTGTTGGGTTATGACGATTCAATAATGGAAAAGTACTTTCATCTGTGAAAAGAATAGATCTCAGAAAGTTTTCATCACGATTAGCCCTTTCCATCATTGTTTCGCAAAATTCCATACGACGATATAGTTGTCGTCCGGAAAAGTTTGATGCGTTTTTGACACTTTGTAAGAATGATAACCATTCTTTTTGAGAACACGTAAGACAGTGGCTGAAGACGTATCAACTGCTTCGGCAATTTGGTGGCTAGTTAACTTTCGATTTTCCTCCACTGCAACGCAAATCATCACATCTCGTACTTCCTGCTCGTCATTCAAAACAGTGGGTTTTTTATGGTTTCTTGGCGCTACACAACTAAACTTTTAAAAATTCTGCACAAACCTATAAATCGTTGATAAACTAGGTTCTGGGCGATTTACAAAATTCTCCAAAAAAAGTTCTTGAATAAGTCTCAATGGTCTGCCTTGATAGTACTATTTGACCATCTGCACTCTTTCGGCAACTTCGTAGACATCCATTTTGAGTTTTAAAAATATATTATTTCAATTAAAAACTTACCAATCTGTTTCTCGAGCAAGGCAGAAATAAAACAAAATAATAAAAACAAAATAAATTTCCAAAAGATAATACTGCAGCGTGCTTCGAATCCACCTCGGTCGTACGGCACAGAGAGTAAATTGGATTTGATTCCCCCTATGTTCGCAGTAGCCTGAAGCTCATTATATAATGTATAAAATTTTACTATTTAATTAATTTATTTCAGAGCAAAAGTTTTCACATGCAAATACTAGCGTAAATCCCTAGTAAAAGTTCACTTTTTATCCTATAATTTTATGGAGAAAATTATTACTACTATCCCATGGGTTAAAAAGTAAAAATAGGAATAAAAACAAAAAGTACAAAAACTATTAATTAGCTACCAGACAGTTTTTTGACATTTGTATACGAGTATATTAATAACAAAAATATGCGAAAAGTAGTATATAAACATCTGGACTCGAGTCTCTTTTTATCCCTCGACGAATTTTTGCCCTCGATCCGGTCGAGCTATAAACTTTTCGCCCGGGATAAAAAGTGACACTTCTCGCACACGTTAGTCCCTTGGCTTATAATATACTATTTTTTAATGTAGACTGATATTTTATTATTCTGCTAAGTTTTGACTTAAACGTCAAAAATGTGGAACATCAGTATATAGTCTCGATATTAGTTTTGGATGCTTTGTTACATACGGTTCTCATGTAGGTACCCAGGGGTGTCGACCCTGATTCTAAAAACGCATCAAGAAATATGAATTTGCTATGTGTTTAAATCAGTGTCACATGCACCCCTAGTTGGAAACCGGGTGTTTAGAAGTGGCCACCGTCTCTGCCCAGGGACTGTGAGTGTGAATAAATTTCTCACGTCTCACCTGCTTTACACCACGTAAAAAGTGAGATGCGCAAATACTCACCGATGACTTTACCTCACAGGCTATCGATTCTGGAAGTCATAGAAAGTGATTGTTCGCCTGAGAGAAGAAAAGTAAATTCAACCAATAAACGCGCTTAAAAGCAGTGACGAGGCGATCGAATAATCACCAAACTATTATGGGCACGCGCAGAGGTGCGTCGAACAACAATTTTTGAGCAAAGCCGTTCTCTCGACTAGACCGAGTAGTTGGGAGTTGTAGGAAAGCTCGTGTAAAAAACGTCACTTGTATTATTTCAGAGCACGCTATTGGACGAACGACCGATCGATATTTTACTCGCTAATGCGTATGCTACGGCAAACTTGACCTTCTTGTAGAGTAGGACTCGCACAGTGGTCGATTTTTGTAAAAAGGTGGACATTAAAAAAAACTTCCACATTGTAATTTAATCGTACAAAATATTTAGTTTTAATAAACAGACAGGATGATCGTGTGAATTTTTACATTTATCTTAAGACATTTTTAAGAGGAAAAAGATATATATTTATTAATTAGCTAAATTAAAGTAAAAATGTTAGTTTAGAAAAAGAAAAAGAAAATATATTAAAAAGAATGCCAACCGAAACTTTCAAATGAAACACCCAGTATATTATTGCATTTGTGCATTTGGTTTTTAAATTCTAAGCATTTTTATATAACGTACCTATGTCGATCTTCAACTGTTTTCGAGATATTAACAGTTGAATACTGTCATACTCTGGGTCTTCTATTTAAAATTTGATGTTGAATAATGATGCGTAATCTCAAACTCGTAAAAAGCATAGTTTATTCTTTGGCCAACTACCCGCCTAGTATCTTGACAACCATATAGGGGCTAATTTAGATACATTTTGAATTTTTTAATTTTTCCGTTTATGTCCGCGTTTTCCGGAAAATCGACCACCGTGCGTCGTTCGAATGACTTTTGTGCGATCGGCCGGTCCCAGAATACGGAATTTTGGATTTTAATAGAAGTGATCACTTCTTAGGGTATGATCGTTCTACTACGCCCAGAATCGAGCCCCAGGCAGTCAAGAATACGAGCCAAGGTGGGCAGCTGATAATAATCAGTGGCACACCCAGGAATTGACTTCGGGGGAGGGAGGGGTTAAGGATAAATAATTTAAAAAAAATTAATTTGAAGAAAAAATGTAATGAAGGTTAACCAAATTTAAAATTGTTTACTTATCCAAAATTTTTGCAGAAAATAACACTTAAAATGCAATTTTTTATTATTTAAATATGATCGGGTTTTGGGAATGCCCCGCAGGCAAAAATTTTTGCAAAAATGACACTTAAAATGCAGTTTGTGACACCAAACCGCAGGCAAAATATTTTGATAAAATTACGTTAAAAAGACCTTTTTTATGATGATCCAAATTGAAAATAAATATAAAAATCAAACATTTTCGGTCATGAACGAACGGCGAAAAAATTTGCAATTTACGATTTTTTAAAGATTTTTGTTTAAAGTTAAAGTCCAGGCTTTTTATTCCCTATATAAGTATTTTATTTCTGCTGTTATTTGATTGTGACGATTTTATATAACCACCCAGCCAACACCGTTACGTAAACATTACATTACGGAAAAGTTACATTACATGATTACTTTGTTACATCAATTCTAGGTAAACTGGAAGTCACAACAACGTAAACAGTAACTTCCATATTCTGCATAATGCCATGAACAAAGTTCCCTACTTTCTACGTAAATAACATGTAATTAAAATAACGTAAATAATACATGGCAACAAAAAATTGGATATCGATTAACTAGTAACTATATGCTATAAAAGATATCCATAGCAAATGCTATGAATGTACCATTAGAGCAGGTTCTTTTAACACTTGCAAAGAATATATCAATTTTAAAACATTTTTTAGTCAGTTTAGCGCACATGCTATTCTTTATAACTTATTGAAACATTATTATTTGGTCCTTTTAGCGCACATGCTATGCAAAAGAACATCAAAATAATGCGCTTCTAGTATTTCTTTAGCATATGCTAAGGAAATGCCATTAAAGAAGTTAACTTTTAGAACATCTTTAGCATATGCAAAGTATATATCACTTATTGAAACATTATTTGGTCCTTTTAGTGCACAAGCTATTAAGGTACTGTAAAAGCAGGACATCAAAATAATGTTATTCTAGTATTTCCTTAGCATATACTATATAATGAAATACCATTAAAGAAGGTTACATTTAGGACATCTTTAGCATATGCAAAGTATATATGCATGATACAATAAAATCATGAGCGTTTAATTCAGTGCACTCAAAAAACCATCCCAAGTGAAGTGTCTACTTCCACCAAACGTGAAATTTCTCTGATTAAGTCGACCAATAAGAATCCGCCAAAACGCTTATATTCCACGGTTTCAACCTATTTCTTCATTAGCGCATGGTACAGCGGATATAGCTTTGGTCTCTCAAGCTGTAGGTTGTGCGTTCGAACCCCGTCGGGCCGTCGCACTTTTTTTTATTATTTGTTTTTATTTTTTTTTCTTAGGGTGTATTCTGATAGGACATGTTGTTTAGAGCTTAAAAATCTATTTTTTATTTTATTTTAAGCCATATTTTAGGAGTTAACGGTGCTAAGGATGACCCGTTGGATCATCAATCATCTGATAAGAATATCTATTAGCACATCCTAAGAACCTGCATAGCATGTGATTAGGGCGTAACGTAACCTATTCTTAACACATGCTAAAGATGTTCCAATTTTAATTTAGAACATCCTTAGCATATCTTTTTTCTTCTTAAGGATTTTCTATGCACATGCTAAGGATGACAAATTGCTATGTGGGTAGTATCTACCGAGTATAACAAATCAAATGTTATACTCTGGTATCTCATAAGTTATATGGAGAGATCGAAAAAAACTTTAAATGCAAAAGGTTTATGCTCGTATTCACCACCGCTAAAATTCCCGTTTGTACTTCAATCTTGATAAGATACTAATCGGTTAGATGGTGGTGTTTTATATTGAAACCTTGTTTGTCAAGATATATTCCAAAGTCAGATTAGTCTTAATCATGATTAAAGCTTAATCGGATAATTTTCACCGTGGATATGAAATTTTTTAGTGCTTTTATATTTACCTTTGCCAAAAAAAGCTAACTGTCATTGCAAATTTCAAATTTAGGAAACAAGTGTGTATTCTTAATTGAATGAATGTGGACTTTTCTTCCTGATTTTAAAAATGGCAAACACGTTATTTCTATCTATAGTAGTTTAATCTTAATTATTATCTCTCTAACTCACTATTTTTATGATAAGGATTTTGTCAGTTTTATCCCAAACCGCTCTAAATAGGAATAATTAGTTTGTTTTTTTAAATCAGGAAGAAAATGCCGATCAAACACCTTCTCAACTAACAAGCCAGTTAAGTCTTTTTCTAACTAACTAAGATAAAATTCATATTTTATCTGTTAATTTGGTTATAAATATGGCGGCAACAGTAGGCTAAAGTGAACTGAAGAGGTAGGAGGCTTTTTAGTTAAGAACGGTGTGGGGCCGATGCCATGTAGTAATATGTATGGTGTTTATGTAAAAGTACAAACTTGATGTCTAAATTTGACATTTGACGGTTCTTCATTGGTTGAGTCGTTGAATCAACACCGTTCTCAACTAAAAACTAAAAAGCCAGTTAACTCATTTATTTCGACCAAATCTACATCGGAGGGTTTTAGTCCATAGGCGTCCACCAGAGACCGGTGTCTATGAAGATTTCTCGTCGCTTTAAAAAAAAAGTTAACTTATTTTCGGTTTAGTATTGTTTGGCCTACTATCGGTGCCATATTGACATCAAACTGACAGAAAAACCATGTTTTACCTGTCAATTTGGTTATAAAAAGGGCATCCACAGTAAGCTAAAAGGCACTGAGGCGATAGGAGTTAACTGCCTTTTTAGTTGAGACGGTGTTGGTTGGATGAATAGATGAGTTTTGAGTGAGATGTGAGAAAAATCTTAATCCTACATACAACGGACTTTTTGTTGAGCCATTGAAGAAAAACTACATATCTCGCATAATGGACCATACATTATTGGCTCACTGACTCTTCAGTAGTTGGTGTGCCTACTATAATAAGATGTTGAATCGATGGAGAAGGATCTTCATCTTAAACACACCGGACTTTTTGTTGATCCAATGAAGAAAAAACTGTATTTCTCCGATACTGGAGCCATACATTATTGGGATAATTGAGTCACTGACTAACTTCAGTTGCTGGTACCAATCGATGAAAAAGATCTTTATCATAAATACACCGGATTTTGTTGTTGAGCCATTGAAGAAAAAAACTAGGTACATCTCCGATACTGGACCATACATTATTGACCATCTTATGCCAAAACGTTAATATACCGAAAAAATTAAATTTTTTCTATATCCGAAATGGTTATAGCATAGTCGTGGTACTCCGAAGGTTCACGGTTCGAATCCCGACAAAGGGACCACTTTTTTTTATTAATTTTTTTTTCTTATTATGGATGGATATATTATGGATTTCAGAGCACAAAAATTCGTTTTTTATTTTATTTAAAGCCATATTTTAGGACCTAAGTAACTAGTTAACTTTGGACCAATGACTTACAAAAATCCTTCCTTATGCCAATATTTTTTTACCAATCCACCACCGGTTTAGTGACTGATAGGCAAGTATTCAGGTTAGTAATATCCAACCTCCCCTCCTGCAAAGATATTCGAATTTTATTAATTTAAACCACTTTTAAAAATTTTAAAACATACTCCTTCCTGTTTTTTTTATATTCGTAATGGGGGGTGCAGCTGGCTGTCAAGCTACACCCCCCTCATTTAAAGCGTAGAGGAAAATGAAAAGCAACTATCCCAAAATTAAGAACTAATTTCGATCTCCTAATATCACCAAAAAGAATTTCGAAAAATCCACTAGTAGCCCTGTTTTTGGTTTAAATATGGTGTGGGTTGCAGGTTGACGTCAAGCGACACCTCCGTCAAAAAAATTTCGAACATTGATGTGCTTATAATTTTGAATTAATTTCGAACTAATTTGTACAACTTTAAAAAAAATTCTGTGATTTTTTATATTTATTCAAAATGGGGGGTTTAGCCAATTTGTTGGACTTTAGGTACCCAATATGTGCATGTGTAAAGCACCTGATTTTTCAAATGGTGCTTCTTAACTAATGCGGACTATATGAGCAGAGAGAACTTTATTGCGCATTCAAATCAAGGGGAATGCACAAGAACTAGGATCGGTGTTCGACCGGACAGTCCGGATTTTCTGTTGTCCGTTCGACCAAGAAAAGCTTGGTAAACCAGACAAACAAAAAAAAATTGGTTGAACAATTTTTTAAATTTTTTGGCTGGATGTCCGGTTTCTTTGCACTATTTAAAAAAAAAACAGGGTTACTAGTGGATTTTTCGAATTTCTTTTTGATGATATTAGAATTTCGAAATTAGTTTTTAATTTTGGAATAGTTGCTTTTTATTTTTCTCTACGCTTTAAACAGGGGGGGGTGTAGGGCTTGACGTCCGGCTGCACCCCCCATTTTGAATGTAAAAAAAACCAGGAAGGAGTGTTCAAAATTAGTTCGAAAATTATAAGCATATCAAAACTCGAATATCATTTGGGGGGAGGGGATGCGGCTTGACTGACCTAAGTACTCCCAAGTTAGATAAAAAGTTACCGTCTAGACATCTGCTACTTTCAGTGCTCCCACAGTTGGTCTAGAGAGGGGTTTTAAGAAAAAAAAATATATAATCTTTAAAACGTACACTTTTGTTTTTCATCCATCGCCAACTACTATTTACCATAAAAAGTAAAATCCTCTATGTAGCCCTTTTCTGGAGGGCTATTTTTGGAAAATATTCTGGGAACCTTAAATAGCAACCCCCTATTTTAACTTCATATTTGAATTCTCCTGAAATTCTCTTTCGAATGGTATCCCATAACCTAAGGTTTACTTTACTAATTTTCGAGATATTGGCTTTCAAAATGTCAAAAATTCAATTTTCAAAGACCCATATCTTAGAAACTAAACAAAATATCTCTTTTGTGTTTATTATCGATTTTAGGGGTTTTTTACGAGGAAATGAAAAATGACAACAGTTTGACAATCTGACCTTCTACTTCATATTTTTGGAATAATATCGTCAAAATCACTGAAAATCAATAAACTGTAAATAGGAATGTGCAAACGTCAAACTATTGTCATTTTTTATTTGCTCCTATAAAACCCTCAAAATCGATAGAAAACACAATAGAGATATTTTGTTTAGTTTCTAAGATATGAACCTTTGAAAATTGAATTTTTGACATTTTGAAAGCCAATATCTCGAAAATTAGTAAAGCGAACCTTATGATATGGGGTACCATTGGAAAGAGAATTTCAGCGAGAATTCAAATATGAAGTCAAAATAGGAGGTTACTATTTAAGATTTTTAGAAAAATAGCCCACCAAAAAAGGGCTACATAGGGGATTTTGCTTTTTACGGTAAATAGTAGTTGGCGATGTATGAAAAACAAAAATTTATATTTTAAAGATTATATATTTTTTTTCTTAAAACCCCTCTCTAGACCAACCGTGCTCCATTGAACAAATAACTGAAAATTTATATTGGGCGAATATATATCCGGCACAAATTATTTATAGGAAAACCACTCAAAAAATTATAAAACTTGCTTTTAAAGTTTATTTTTCGATATCTCATATTAAATTCGTTAACAGAGGGTTTCAAATATAATAAGATGGCTTTTTTAGCTCCAGTTACTATTCAGTTTATTTTGCTACAAAAATCCATATCTGATTTGAATTTGGAGCAGGTTTCAGATTCTAGAGGAGAGGTGATGTTTTTAAAGAAAAAATTAAATAGATTGGTGGACCAGCACAATTTTTTAATAGGGTAAGTATGACATTGAGATTCATTAGACATTACGGTAATTTGGAAGGTTGATTTAGAAACCTTACTCGTGGGCCTCTGGTAAAGGACTAGGATCCATTTTATTAGAGACCTTTTGCACCTCTTATGAAAATCCCTGTTATGTGACTTTATCGCCGATATAACGCATTGTGACGTAGCTAACGTCACGTTATTTTTAAGGCAGCATTTTTAGTTTTTGCACGCCGCCTTTGAGTTTTTTATAGACGACTTTATACGGTATTTATTATTATCAAAATTCATAAAGAGAATTTGTCCAATATATTTTTCATTTAAAATATCTTATTCTTGTGTTTTTTACCGTGAATTTTAATTACTAATAATCTTTAAAACCTCGAAAACACAACAGAGAAAAGGAGGTTATAACACTGAACCAAAAAAGGCACCGTTTTCTAAAAAAAATACATTGAGCCAATGTTCCGATGTAAAGTTTTATTAATTAATCAAGTTTACATAAATTTTATAGCCAAAACGAGTTAAGAAGAAAGTTGTTACAATACAAAGAGTCTTTGAGAATGATTTTTATGAAAGGTGTTATGAAATCAAGGATTAAGAGACATGTTTTCATAGCTTTTAGTTACACCCAAAAACGAATTTATTAAAGGACTGTTACGTACATAAATTTCATGTTTATGTATTTTGTATGCCCGGTTCATAATTTTCATAAACTTGTCCATACATTCCATAACAACTTTTAAACGACAGTCAATAATCGTCATTTATTAGATTTATTTACGGCATTGATTAAAATCGTTAACATGTTTTATTTATTTCATATGCTCTTTTATTATTTTCATAAACTGTACTTACTATTAACCACAACTCTCTATAAAATGTCAAGAATCATTTTTCATTGATTTCGTAACTTCCGCTTATTAATTTCATTACTGTATATGACAATTTTTATAACTTTTCTTCGATTTTTGTAACAGTTACATGTTATTGATGTATAATTATCTATAAAAAATTAATAAACGCCTGTTATTAATACTATGTACGATATTTTTTTTAGTGAACAAACGGATCGGAATCACTTATCACAATTACCAGTGCAAGTCAAGCAATGTTTTACATTTATTACGAAATTCTAGCCAAATAAAATGATTAAACAAAAACTGACACCTATCTTTACAATTAAAAAGAATACAGGACATATTTGCATTTAAATTTAATTTAAATATTTAGGTTTTCTACTTAACGTTTTACTGTCGTCAACCATGTCAATTATAAGGGACGCGGTATTTACCCGCAGGTAACGTCAAACTTTATCGGTTAGTAAGGGAAATCGTTATTTCTTATCAAGTGCGCACGCTTTAAATAAGGGCTTAAATAAAATTGGACCAAAATAAGATGTGCAAAAGGTCCCAATATCTAATTGAATCGTTGGACTCAGGATCGAGGAGATTGGATAGCTTACTTACTTCGCCTAACATCATTTGTTTGGATAGAATTTAAAAAAATATATCAGCTGACTCAAATGACACCTAAAATCCATCAAATATTTTTCACCGACTCCCAGAGTCGGTATATAGGGAAAAATTACTTGATTTAAAAAATATATAGATCACTCAAGTAAATAAAGATATAAAGCAACTACACGGTTTGTTGACTATATTATACCATATACTTAATACAAATAATTCAGCCAAGTACTTAGGAACACTAAGTAACATAATAATTTACTTCGTTTAAAAATATATTTTAGTATGTAAAGTAATAATTGTGTGTGTAATATCAAAGAATGGATTATTAACACTAGAGTATATTCGGATTGACAATACCACTAACGTGTTAAGTGGGTGTTAGTAACATTTAGTAACACAATAATTTACTTCGTTTAAAAATATATTTTAGTATGTAAAGTAATAATTGTGTTTGTAATTTAAGAGAATGGATTAACACAAGTGTTAAATGGTCATTTAGTTAAGTAGGCAGTTGTGTGTCTTGCAATATCTCGCCAAAATTCGGCACTAAGCTCCTTGGTGCAAATGATCTTGAGGTTTTTATTATATACCTCGAAAACTCTTCACTGCTGAGCGCTAATTCTTGAGTAGGGAACGACATTTGTGAGGAATGATCCCACGTCGAACGCATTTCGTATTCTTGAGTGGTGATCGCTCATTCCATTCTAATAAAAATTAGGTGTTCGCGCTCCCCGACTTCAAAGCCAGGAATCGGCCCAATTTCTCAGCCAAGCATGTGCCTAAAATGTATATTTTTCAATCTAAAATATCGAAGAGGTTTCAAAGAAAAGCATCTTTTTTGGATGGGATCATTCGTCAGGATTGATCCCTTCTCTTGAGGGATCGGTACTTCTCTTCTGTTTCAAGAATTAGACCCCCGGCCGACCCCTCGTGAACGAGTTCCTGATGAGGGATGTGTATTTATAAAATACCAATTATTCTAAAACAATGAAAAATACCTATACGAATGATTCGGTTAGATGTGAGAGATATGTTATAAAAATAAACTTCTTAGGAACTTTCTTCTTCTTCAAGTGCCATGCTCTCTTCGAACGTTGGTTATCATCAGCGCGATCTGCACCCTGTTCACTGCTTTTCGAAAAAGTGTCGTAATACTTACACCATACCATTGTCTAAGATTTTTAAGTCATGATATCCGCCTACGACCCGGGCTTCTTCTGCCTTCAATTTTGCCTTCTATTATCAATTTTAAAAGTTTATATTTGCCATTTCTTAAAATATGGCGAAAATATTCAAGTTTTTGTTTTTTGATGGTAAATAAAACTTCAAGATCTTTATTTATTCTAAGTAGAACATCCACATTAGTTGCTCGGTCTATCCAATATATCCTTAATATTCTACGATAACACTACATTTCGAATGCCTCCAACTTTTTGCACATGGACTCAGTCAGTATCCATTTTTCCATGGCGTAATATAAGATGCTAAAAACATAACACCGAAGCACACGAATTCGGAGAGTGGTATTAATATCGCGACAACACAACACTGATTTAATTTTGATAAATGATCTGGCCTGTTCAATTCTTGCACGAACTTCTTTCATGTTGTCCCAGTTCCCATTGAGGAGGCAACCCAAGTATTTGTATGAATCTACGCGTTCGACTTGCTGCCCATTTACTTCTAACATGCCTCGGATTAACTCTGTGTTTCGGACTTCCATTGTCTATATTTTATTTATACACGACGTTTCGATCAGTACAATCTCTGATCGTCTTCAGGTGCAAACTACAATCAATTCCTAAGGCTACGTACTTATATACTGTGAGAAATCACTCAACCTTGAAGTTTAAGAAGTTGGCTCCGCCCAAGGAGGGGCTTCCAAATATTTGGGATTTCAACACTTGGTTTACTGAAAATACCCTGATTCTGCCCAATAAAGGCAGCTTCAAGGAATTTTCGTTTCTTCCAGTGTGACTCCTTGTGCAAAACCTTTGCTTCTGCCCACTTCATTCGGTGTTGTTTTGACCATGCATGTTCGGCAATTCCTGATTTCGTGGTTTCACCTTTTTGGGTATTCGTCTGATGTTCCTTAAGCCTAACAGATAGTGGTCTTTTAGTTTCGCCTATGTATGATTCACCACACTCACAAGGAATTTGGTAAATGCATTCCTTATTTTGTTTGTTCTCCGGTTTTGTTTTACTAAGAAGGCTTCGAATTGTATTACTAGATTTAAAAGCTGTTTTAATATTAAAGTTCTTCGCTACTCTTCGAATTTTCTCTGATACTCCTTTAACGTATGGGATTGTAAGGAATGCATTTGCCTGGTTTTGGTCATGTAATCTCTGTCCTGTTTGTTGAAATTTAGAAATAGTATCTGTTATAAGTTTCAGGCTGTAACCATTCTGCTGCAGATCCTTCTTAATGTTTTTTATTTCGATTTCCAAGTCATGAGAATTGTTACAAATTTGAACGGCTCTGTTATACAAAGTTTTGATTATGCCTCGTTTGGTTGTACCAGAATGATTTGAACCTTGATTTAAATATTGTCCTGTGTGAGTGGGTTTACGATAGACTGTTGTTCTGATGTCGCTTTCTACTCGTGTGACAAGTACATCAAGAAAAGGAATTTGACAATTTTGCTCCAACTCCATTGTGAATTTAATGGTGGGTCTTATGTTATTTAGGTGGTGAAGAAATTCTGAAAGTTGTTGGTCCATCCCGGTCCAGACAATAAAAGTATCATCAACATATCTCAGCCAGAGCTTAGGTTTATATGTTGCGGTATCAACCGCGTGTGATTCGAACCACTCCATGTAAATATTGGCCACCACTGGCGAAAGCGATGAACCCATTGGCAGACCGTCTTCCTGAGCATAAAACCTATCTTTCACTTGAAAATAAGAGTTATGTAGGCAGCACTCCAACAACTCCATCACTCCCTCCAGCGGTAGGCTGGTACGTTCATAAAGGGATTCGTCATCAACCAGTCTCTTTCTAATAATGTCTAACGATTCCTTTATTGGGACATTGGTGTATAGACTTTCGACATCAAAACTGACAAGTCTATCCTCGGTTCCTAAAACAAAAGATTTAAGAATATTAACAAAATGGTTTGAATTTTCTACAAATGAAGCGCTCTTGCCTGCAAGAGGTTGAATAATTTTCAAAAGGAATTTAGACAGATTGCTTGTTGGAGAATTTCTGGAACTTGTAATTGGGCGTAAGGGCATTGCATCTTTGTGAATTTTGGGAAGTCCGTATAGATGAGGAGGCTTGCTATAATGTGGTGTAAGTTGAGATCTTGTATTGTCCGGAATATATCTGGAATACTTTTTCAAAATTCTATAAACCTTACTTTCGATTGATTGCGTCGGATCTTTTGGGAGAAGTTTATAGTTTCCTTTAGCAAGTACCTCTTCAACTTTCTGGTCATAGGTTTCCGTGTCCAAAATCACTGTTGCATTGCCCTTGTCTGCCGGTAAGATTTTAATTGATTTGTCCTTTTGAAGATTCTTCAACGCGATTTCCTCTGTTTTGCTTATATTAGAGGTATGCTTAATAGGTTTGTCAATAATGGTCCTTACCTGATGTCTGAACTCGTCGGCGTCTTGTCGTGGAAGAGGATGACCTTCTATGGCGGTGATGATATCGATGGTAGGTATCTTCTTAGGAGCGATGGAAAAGTTAAGTCCTTTGGCAAGTAAGTTTTCTTCTATGGGTGTCAATGTCTTCTTTGACCCATTAACGATGGTTCTTACAGCGTCGGTGGTCGATTGGCTTTGTGGCTGTTGATGGGCGAATTTCCTTTGGTGTTTTGCTTGCCAAGTCTGTCGTAGATGGTCGCAGGTTCGTGTAATTTTGTCCAGAATCGGTTGATAATCTTCCTCCATAGTATATTCTCGAATCTCCTGAAACCGTTGTCTCAGTTCTTCTGTCAGTAAGGACTTGTTCCAGCGATGAAAGCTGATTTGGGACCGTATAAGCGCTTTACTGGCGTCATCTAGAATCCGCTGAACTCTTTGTCCTGGAAATGATGCCTTAAGACGAAATGCAACCGGAATAATGTTGCTGTCTCTTGCTTGGCATAGGAATTCGATGTGCGTGTCTTCTTTGGTATGCTTAATTAAAGTTTTCTCGTAGCCTCGAAAAAGATCGCTGATACCGGGTCCGTACCGGGATTCCAACGTTTGTTTGAAAGTTTGAGACAATGATGTGTTTGAAATTAACTCTGTGTTTCGGACTTCCATTGTCTATATTTTATTTATACACGACGTTTCGATTGTATAAATAAAATATAGACAATGGAAGTCCGAAACACAGAGTTAATTTCAAACACATCATTGTCTCAAACTTTCAAACAAACGTTGGAATCCCGGTACGGACCCGGTATCAGCGATCTTTTTCGAGGCTACGAGAAAACTTTAATTAAGCATACCAAAGAAGACACGCACATCGAATTCCTATGCCAAGCAAGAGACAGCAACATTATTCCGGTTGCATTTCGTCTTAAGGCATCATTTCCAGGACAAAGAGTTCAGCGGATTCTAGATGACGCCAGTAAAGCGCTTATACGGTCCCAAATCAGCTTTCATCGCTGGAACAAGTCCTTACTGACAGAAGAACTGAGACAACGGTTTCAGGAGATTCGAGAATATACTATGGAGGAAGATTATCAACCGATTCTGGACAAAATTACACGAACCTGCGACCATCTACGACAGACTTGGCAAGCAAAACACCAAAGGAAATTCGCCCATCAACAGCCACAAAGCCAATCGACCACCGACGCTGTAAGAACCATCGTTAATGGGTCAAAGAAGACATTGACACCCATAGAAGAAAACTTACTTGCCAAAGGACTTAACTTTTCCATCGCTCCTAAGAAGATACCTACCATCGATATCATCACCGCCATAGAAGGTCATCCTCTTCCACGACAAGACGCCGACGAGTTCAGACATCAGGTAAGGACCATTATTGACAAACCTATTAAGCATACCTCTAATATAAGCAAAACAGAGGAAATCGCGTTGAAGAATCTTCAAAAGGACAAATCAATTAAAATCTTACCGGCAGACAAGGGCAATGCAACAGTGATTTTGGACACGGAAACCTATGACCAGAAAGTTGAAGAGGTACTTGCTAAAGGAAACTATAAACTTCTCCCAAAAGATCCGACGCAATCAATCGAAAGTAAGGTTTATAGAATTTTGAAAAAGTATTCCAGATATATTCCGGACAATACAAGATCTCAACTTACACCACATTATAGCAAGCCTCCTCATCTATACGGACTTCCCAAAATTCACAAAGATGCAATGCCCTTACGCCCAATTACAAGTTCCAGAAATTCTCCAACAAGCAATCTGTCTAAATTCCTTTTGAAAATTATTCAACCTCTTGCAGGCAAGAGCGCTTCATTTGTAGAAAATTCAAACCATTTTGTTAATATTCTTAAATCTTTTGTTTTAGGAACCGAGGATAGACTTGTCAGTTTTGATGTCGAAAGTCTATACACCAATGTCCCAATAAAGGAATCGTTAGACATTATTAGAAAGAGACTGGTTGATGACGAATCCCTTTATGAACGTACCAGCCTACCGCTGGAGGGAGTGATGGAGTTGTTGGAGTGCTGCCTACATAACTCTTATTTTCAAGTGAAAGATAGGTTTTATGCTCAGGAAGACGGTCTGCCAATGGGTTCATCGCTTTCGCCAGTGGTGGCCAATATTTACATGGAGTGGTTCGAATCACACGCGGTTGATACCGCAACATATAAACCTAAGCTCTGGCTGAGATATGTTGATGATACTTTTATTGTCTGGACCGGGATGGACCAACAACTTTCAGAATTTCTTCACCACCTAAATATCATAAGACCCACCATTAAATTCACAATGGAGTTGGAGCAAAATTGTCAAATTCCTTTTCTTGATGTACTTGTCACACGAGTAGAAAGCGACATCAGAACAACAGTCTATCGTAAACCCACTCACACAGGACAATATTTAAATCAAGGTTCAAATCATTCTGGTACAACCAAACGAGGCATAATCAAAACTTTGTATAACAGAGCCGTTCAAATTTGTAACAATTCTCATGACTTGGAAATCGAAATAAAAAACATTAAGAAGGATCTGCAGCAGAATGGTTACAGCCTGAAACTTATAACAGATACTATTTCTAAATTTCAACAAACAGGACAGAGATTACATGACCAAAACCAGGCAAATGCATTCCTTACAATCCCATACGTTAAAGGAGTATCAGAGAAAATTCGAAGAGTAGCGAAGAACTTTAATATTAAAACAGCTTTTAAATCTAGTAATACAATTCGAAGCCTTCTTAGTAAAACAAAACCGGAGAACAAACAAAATAAGGAATGCATTTACCAAATTCCTTGTGAGTGTGGTGAATCATACATAGGCGAAACTAAAAGACCACTATCTGTTAGGCTTAAGGAACATCAGACGAATACCCAAAAAGGTGAAACCACGAAATCAGGAATTGCCGAACATGCATGGTCAAAACAACACCGAATGAAGTGGGCAGAAGCAAAGGTTTTGCACAAGGAGTCACACTGGAAGAAACGAAAATTCCTTGAAGCTGCCTTTATTGGGCAGAATCAGGGTATTTTTAGTAAACCAAGTGTTGAAATCCCAAATATTTGGAAGCCCCTCCTTGGGCGGAGCCAACTTCTTAAACTTCAAGGTTGAGTGATTTCTCACAGTATATAAGTACGTAGCCTTAGGAATTGATTGTAGTTTGCACCTGAAGACGATCAGAGATTGTACTGATCGAAACGTCGTGTATAAATAAAATATAGACAATGGAAGTCCGAAACACAGAGTTAATTTCAAACACATCATTGTCTCAAACTTTCAAACATGCCTCGGATGTTCTTTTCCTTGGATATGACCAGCCATTTTGTTTTTCCAACATTTAAGTTAAGCCCGAATTGCGAATTTTTGGCAGCAATTTGATTCAACAACTCTTGCAGGCCTTTCAGCGTGTCTGCTATTATGATATTGTTGTCGGCATATCGTATGTTGTTGATTTTTATGCTGTTTATGGTCAGACCCTCTTCGTAGTTGTGAAGGGCACTCTCTATTATTTTGTTACTATAGATATTAAACAACAGCGGAGACAATATACAACCTTAGCGTACTCCTCTTCTTATTTGGAGTTCTTTGGACAGTTGACCATCAACCTTTATTTGAGCGGTCTGATTTTAGTATAGATGAGCGATTATCTTTAGATCTCGGTCATCTAGACCAAGATCTTTTAGCGATTATTTTTAACATATGGCTCATTAGGCTGATTAGGAGGTAATCATTACACTTCTTTGCTGAATGTTTTTTAGGCAGCGTAACAAAGGTTGATTTTAGCCAGTCAGCAGGGATTTTACCGCTACGATAAATTAACTTAAAAAGTTTGACCAGCGTATTTAGCGAATCTTCGTTTTTTATTAGCTTTAAAACCTCAGTGTATACTTCGTCTTACCCTACCGTTTTTCTATTTTTTACTTCCTCTGGTATTATATTTATGCCTTGGTTTGACCATTCTTCTGGCTGTTCGGATCGATTATCGGTAACAAGATGTTCTATGTAGCTACACCATTCTTTTAGTTTTATTTTGGTATCCAGTATGATTGTGTCCTGATTGTCCACAAGGATTCCAGCTTGTCTTTTATTAAATAATCCGGCCGCTTCCTTTATGCACTTGTTTAAATTGAAAGTGTCATGTTCAGCATCTAGATCTATTTTTTTTGATATTACTGTGCAGTTTTGCTGACCCTATCTTGTTTTTATTGCTCTATTGATTTTATGATACTAAGCGCTGCCTTTTTACTGCATCTTTTATCCATTAACTCCAGGATTTCATTGGTCATCCAAACTTTCTTTTTATTTATTTTTTCATCCTTGTCTAAGAGTGTTGTGCTTTTGACTATGGCACTTTTAACCTTTGTCCAGACCATTTCTGCATCTTGTTCGTCAGACTTATTAATATCTTTAAGCTTTCTGTTAAGTTCGACTTCAGGTTTAGTTGCTATCATGTTATCTTGAAGTTCATCCAACGTGGGTCTGGGTTGGTTATTTGGGGGACGATTTTTCTTAAGGGTAAATTTAATTTTCACTTCAACTGGGTTGTTATCCGAGCCAACGTCTGCACCAGGGTAAGTTTTTGCAGATTTAATAATATTTCTTAATCGTTCATTAATTAACATAAAGTCTTTCTTGTTTCTAATAATACTCTCAGGTGTCGGATTTAGAAGTCCAAGTATAAAGACGTTTAGCTGGAAGTTTAAAGAAAGTATTTGACACGATAAAATCCCTTTCCTGACAGAACTGGAAAAGGCAATCATTCATTTGGTGTACCAAAACTATACCTTTCAACAATGTCTTCTCTTGGGGCGTTTCCAAGTTTTGCGTTAAAGTTCCCCATAACAATGGTGACTTCTGTCCTTTTTGTAAAACTAAGAGCAGTTTGGACTTGGTCGTAGAATGCCTCTACGTCATCATCTGAATATTTACTGGCTGGAGCGTATACTTGAATAATATTGACATTGAAAGGCTTAGAGTTTAGCTGAAGAAATATGACTCGATCCAACAAAGGAACAAAAGGGAATTTCTTTATTCAAAATGACTGCTACGCCGTTATAGTGGTTTTGTCTGTCATTGCCTGCGTAGTAGACATGGTAGTCGTCTATCTATAATCATTTACCTGAGTTAGGTCAGCTCACCTCGCTAACTCCCATATCTCTATATCCAATCGTTCCAATTCTCTGATGACATTGTGGACTTTTCCAACTTGAAACATACTTTGTACATTCCATGTAGCAATCTTCTTCATGACTAGTCCGAAGATTCTTAGCACGCTCTAGTCACTTAAGACCTGCCGGGGACTGAGGACCTGGGCTTTTGGTTTTTCAGTCATGATGATGATATTTCCTGGGGATAATAATGAGGTGGTTTCCCGTTGCCTTTCTCATCGCAGCATTAAAACGGTTAAAACAATCCTTGTCATGCCTTTAACTATGTAATTTGTTGCCATTTTTGTTTCCTTATCTAGAAGTACGCCGAACAATTACTTTTAGTGTTACTGCTTTCCAACACTAATTTTCTCGCCATATCTGGCTACCCTCACATAGATAGCCTGCAGGTTGATGCAGTTACCGGGGTGTGGCACGTGGAACCATATGTGAGAGCTGACCGCCCTGTGAGGACCAATTGTTCAAAACCACCTTTACTCCTACTGTATTCTAAACGACCATTAGCGACGACGCTTGCGCCGCAACGCTCCCATTTTTGAACGGACAAATGTTTCTACACAAAATAGGGCTATTTTTGCTTGGTGTCAAAAACAACACATTTTTTTGAATTGTGCTATGTCAGGCAAACAAAATTTTATGTAATGTATGACAAAAATGGGAAGCGAAAGAAATTGCTGTAAAATAAAATGCTCAGCATTTTCTCACTTTTCATTATTAATTCCCTTTTATTTCGTTTTTTACGACACGACACAACTTATGAGCTATACCTGCCTGAGAAAAATATATAGATTTTAGCATCACAACACGCAGAGTAAAATAATTATTTTTTTGACAAATCGTATCTGTAAGGTGCATGGTTTTACACCTATTTTCAAGAACTGAAATATTGTCAAGTATTGTCTGGAATTTTTAAGTATTATCCAGTATTGTTAAGTATTATCTAGTATTGTCAGGTATTATCTAGTATTGTCCATTATTGCACAGTATTGCACAGTATTGTCCAGTAATGTCTGTAGTATTGTCACCCGTATTGTCCAGTATTGTCAGGTATTGTTAAAGTATTTTCAACGATTTTTACACTTACTGTCTGAAACTGATGACCCCTCGGGGTCAACAGCTGGCCAAAAATTTGTACACCTACTATCAAGAACTGAAATATTGTCCATTATTGTTAAGTATTGTCCAGTATTGTCTAGTATTGTCCAGTATTGTCTCCAGTATTGTCCAGTATTGTCTCCAGTATTGTCCAGTATTGTCAAGTATTGTCTGGGATTGTTAAGTATTGTCCAGTATTGTTAAGTATTGTCTCGTGTTGTCAAGTGTTGTCTAGTATTGTCCAGTATTGTCCAGTATTGTCTCCAGTATTGTCACCCGTATTATCCAGTATTGTCAGGTGTTGTTAAAGTATTTTTCAACGATTTGTACACCTACTGTCTGCAGCTGATGTCACTCTGGTTCAACAGATGGCAAAAAATTTGTACACCTACTGTCAAGAACTGAAATATTGTCAAGTATTGTCCGGGATTATTAAGTATTGTCCAGTATTGTTAAGTATTGAGTAACTCACTTTGGGCCTTTGTTGGTACGATCTCGGCAGCCGACTTTGCTGTCGTTGGTCCGATGACGATTTACGACATTGGGCCAGTAGGATTTTTTTTCGCCCGGCAATGATCGCCGGCGAGTATTTATCCTGACGCAAAATCCTCCTTACGATTAAGGTCCGATATTGTTGAACAATATAGGATCAATGAACTTTTTAAATTATTAATTGATCATCTACGTCGATGTTTTACGAAGGTCTGTCGGTGGTTCGCGGCCCAAAATTGGCAAACTATAAAATACCAGGATCAGGGCCGGCTCAAGTGGCGGAAGAGGTGATTCTTGCAGATAAGTACCACCTTTTTGTCCATACTCCTTGATAGTAGGTAAATGCTATGTTAAAACAGCATTCTAATTTTTAAATATCTTCGCTGTTTATATATATAATAGGGAAACGGAGGATAATATCGATCAACGGGTAAAATCGACAATAGTTTAATAGACTATTGTTGGCAGGCTCCCGGGTTTTACAACCTAGGTGCTGTTTAAGCTGTAAGAATCATATTATGATATATTTTTCTCGTAACTAACACACTTCTTAATAATATCATTAACTATTAGGTAGAATTTTACAATATAATTTACTAACTACAAAGTGAAAAAATATATAAGCGTTAGTAAATAATAATTTTGTAACTTTTTTTTACAAATTTTAAAAATATTTACAAAGAAAACATTATTTTAAGCATTAACACAATGCAATATAATAAATTGATAGTAAAAACGATCCCGAGAACAAGGTAATGGAAATAGAGCGGTTTTTCAAGAATCATTGATTTCATTTGTAATTTAATACGGTTTAATGAATTAAAAAATTTGTAAATTTTGTGTTTATTAAGAATAGTTCTTTATAATGTCTTGGAATTAAAAATGGAACAGACAATCGTAAGTTGGGATTAGAAGATTGGAAACGAAAACGTATTTCATTAAAAAGTATGGGATATACCTTGATGGCGACGAATTCCATATATAAGTACACCAAGCAAGGTCTTTTACATTACAGATTTCCAACGTTGAAAAAATGTAAAATTGGTGTAACTTTGAATACGTTACAAAAAGTAACATGTAAGTTCAAAATTAACCTTCTATGTGAAAGTATCGCTGACACACGAAAGATGCACTAATTTTACGTTAATATTTAATCTTGGATTTAACAAGAAATGTAAACGATAAAGTAACTGAAAAATAACATTTTTTGAAGTTTAATAAATGTCACTGTCGAAACAAATTTGCTTCTTTAAAGTTACATGATATTACACAATATTGCAAGTTTATTAAATGTCAAATTTAAAACAAATGTGGTTCTTTATTGTGACATGACAAAATACAAAATTGTATTGTGAGCTCAATTAATGTCAACTTTAAAACAATTACGTGTATGCTTATTGGAAAATGACCAAATATAATTGTAAGTTTTATGTAAAAATTCCAAAATTAATGAGACTTTTAACCCAAATATGGTGAAAATTTTTAAAAAGTAAGGAATGCTATCAAAAAGTTTACTGTTTTTATGAAAATCCTGCGATTTTTCTTCTTCTTCTTCCCACAAAAGGGAAAATATACCCATAAGTATAAATTTATATGTATTCGCAGTAATTAACGCACGATCATTTTAGGATTTGATTTTTTTACGGTTTGAGAAAATTATTATATATTTTCAGTTTTTTTTTAATTTCGCCAAATTATGATTTAATTAATTGTAATTCAATATTTGTATATAATTTTTTTTTATTGCAACTGAAATCTTTTTATATGTATTTTATTAATTAAAAACAATGAATTAAATTAATATTAAAAAAACCAACTCCCTATTTTCTGTAAAAATAAACCAATATACCGTAAATTGGTGACAGTTCTCAACAAAACCGAGATGGTCTAGTGGTTTAAGGCTCAGGGTTCGAATCCCGTCGGCTCACATTTTAATTTTTTTACTTTTATAATTTTTTTTTTGTTTGAACCAATATTTAACAAGTTAGAGGTAAATTTAAAAAAAATAATTTTACATTCAAGTCACATACTTGTTAAAAAATCGAATGTAACACAGTTACGTAAATGTTTAGGACAATTGATGTACTGGTAATGTCGTTAAGGTAACAAGTTGCGTTACATAACAGGTTAAAAAAATACATTGAGGTAATGTAAATGTAACAGGTTTTTGCTTAGTGGGAATCTTAAACATATATTCTGCACTTTTTGTATTCTTCTGGAACTTACATACTGGAGTAAATTCGTAGAGATTTGCAAGAGAAAAGGGTAAACTAAGAAAAATATCCACTAATCCTAAGTAAGAATTTATTAGTCCCAAGTAGAAACTTCATTTAAATGTGAGAATAGTGAACTGTCTACTTACCATAAGTTTTCTCACCTACTTAAGGTTATAAAATAACATAGTATAATAACCATAAGTGAAAACTTCACTTACCGTAAGTGAAGTATCTACTAACCGTTAGTAAATCTATAGTAGCGCAAAACCAGTATAACTCCTAAAATATGGGTTTAAATAAAATAAAAAATATATTTTTGAGCTCTAAAAACCATGTCCTATCACAATACACCCTAAGAAAAAAAATAAAAACAAGTAATAAAAAAAAGTACGATGCGCCGACGGGGTTCGAACCGACAACCTACAGGTCGATAGACCAATGCTTTATTCACTGTACTATGCGCTTATAAAAAAATAGGTTGAAACCGCGGAATATAAGCGTTTTGGCGAATTCTTATTGTCGACTTAAAAGTGTTAATCATGATTAAAGCTTAATCAGAGAATTTTCGCGTTTGGTGGATAAATATGGACAAGCATCTCTAAACCAAGGGTTACCGGGTTCGTTTCCGGCACAATGATCGTTGCAAATGGGATTGTAGAATTCTTATGATGGCAATACGATGACAAATCATTATAGGCATGCATTTATTATTAGGATGAATATATTTTTCCACATGATTTTTCAATATTTGATGCTTTCACTTGTTCTTAGTAGAAAAATTCACTAACCGTAAGTGAAGGGAAAGTTAAGTGACTTGTCGCATATTGGTAAGTAGATAAATCACTCATCTCGGGTCTAGGTAGGTCGTTTTACATGCTGCTAATGAATTCAACACTTGGGGCTAATAGAAACTCCAATTACCACTAACAGAAGAAGCTAAGTAGACACTTCACTTGGGATCCTGAGTGTAAGTATATTTTTTTATATTTAGCATAGTGATACTTCTGGCCCCAGAAACCGAGATGGCTGCTGTCAAAGTTGGGAAAAAAATGTGTTTTCTATGTTTTCAGAAAAATCAAATTTAAACCAATTGGGTAATAGTGAGGAGTTTCTCTTTTATTTTTTTTTACTTTTTAAGTGATGATCTACTGACCAGTTTCTTGATCTTAAAAAAAAATAAAAAAATGATTCTATAAGCGGGTATAAGGATGCCGCTTGATATGTTAAAAATAAAAGGGACGTTATTAACCTATAGACAATATTTAAGAAAAAAAAATTGTAGATGTTATTAGCGATGAGTTCGTTACAATTTAAAAAAAAACATTTGACTTGACATTTGATATTCAAAATGGCGGTCAAACTATCGAGAAAAAAGTAATTTTCTCCTTTTGTTGTGGTATTTACACTAACGCTGAAATTGCAAAAAAATGACACACGTCATTCCCAAATCCAGATCGCCGCGACTAAAATTACGAAACGTAATTATTTTTCATCCTAAAACTGCTATAGTTTTAGCACAAACCAAAGCAGTTTTAAGATGGGTTAAATTAATTTTAAATTTTTGTGTAAAAAAATTTTAATGCCTCAGTTAAATAAAAGTGTTTTTTTTTCTTAAGTTAAAAAAAAAACACATGATAAAATATTAGATTTCATTATTGTTATGTAATTTTCGTGCCCAAATGGCGGCGATTAAAATAAAAAAAAAACAACATTAGTTTTCTGCCCGTTTAGTTGTTTTAATTCACTGGGTGTGGTTGCTTATCCTTGTTTTTACGGAAACTACGAAATGGAGAAAAGCGAGTTTCAAGTATGTTATTTAGTAAAGCACAAATAGCATTATTTGTATGTACACTTTAGCTCGTATTGATACAGGGAAATCGTTATTTTTGCAAAATATTTTTGATTGTCTTTAAAACAATAAAACAATAAATGGTTGTCAATTTCATGTGCATCAGTAGCGTACCAGAAATATTTTTCTTGGGGGGGGGGTTTACCGTCGACGAAAATATGAACTTTTCTTTTACCTACCCACCGGGATTATAGGTAGGTAATTCTAGATTTAGTGCATAGTCATCTTTAAATAAAAATCTTAGTAAGGGGGGGGGACTCAAATATATTTAAGTCGGATCGTAATATTTAAATATTGAGCAATTAATAACGTACGTCTTAACCCTTAAGTACTATGGCTTAGAATTAATCACGCTAACACTCTCTCACCATATCATATTTGAGTCCCCGCTCTTACGAAAATTTTTTAAAAGATGTCTATGCAGTAAAAGTAAAGTTTGTAGGTAAAAGAAAAGCTCACATTTTCGTCGTCGGTAGAACCCCCCTTTAAGAAAAATCTTTTTGGTACGCTACTGATATACATGAAATTGACAACCATTTATTTTTTTATTGCTTTAACGTCCAACAAAAATATTTTGCAAAAATAACGAATTTTGACCATTTATAAACAATTTTTTTAGCCTCCCTGTATAAATATGAGCCAAAGTGTAGATACAAAATATGTTAATTATGCTTCACTTAACAAGATATTTGAAACTCACATTTCTTCATTTCAGTTTCCGTAAAAACAAGGATTTAGTGAGGTACAAAATAGTCAATTTTTGAACTTTAAACTTATTTTCTTGATCACCCTGTACCTATTGGGAAGGGTGGCAATGATAAACAATTGTCTGACCTTCCCCCTACAAATGGGCGGGGTTCTTTAAAATTAATTTAGTTCATCCTACAACTACTTTTGTTTGTGAAAAAATGTAAAAAGACAGAAAAATTATGTTGTTTTTTAATTTTTCCCGCCGCCATTTTGATTTGTGAATGACATATGTCACGCTCTTTTATCTTTGTTTTGCCTTACTTTATGTTTAACTTAAGAAAAAGCAAAAAAGAAACACTTTTTTTATTTAATCGTCCGCCATTTTAACTAAGGCATTAAAATTTGTTTATTTTTGACAAAAAAATTTAAAATTAATTTAACTAATACTAAAACTGCTTTTGTGCAAAATTGTTAACGCGCAGAAAATAATGAAGTTTCTTCATTTTAGTAGCGGCCATCTTGATTTGGGAATGACATGTTGTCATTTTTCTTGCAATTTTTAAATACCGCAGCAGAATAAGGAGAAAATTAGTTTTTTCTCGATAGTTTGGTCATTTTAAATATCAAATGTCAAATCAAATGTTTTATACCCGCTTATAAACTCTATTTTTTTTATTGTGAGATCAAGAAGCCGGTTAATAGCTTTAATATGACTCATTAAAAAATCATCACTTTAAAATTAATAAGAATCAAAGAAGAAGTACATTTTTTAAATCTGGCAGCCATTTTGTTTTGAAGCGACATATGTCAACTTTTTTTATATTTTTGGATTAAGTAGGACCTCTTGACTATTACTTGACTAAAACGTAAAAAACAAATTTTTTCCTAACTTTGACAGCCGCGATCTTGGTTTCTGGGACCGGAAAATGGGGGATCTTCGACTGGAATTTTAGTTTTTGATATTAGGTATCACTCTATGCCAAATATAAAAGATATACTCTAAGTTTTGCACTTTCTTTTTACGAATTTACTCCACTAACAGAATCTAACGCAAGACCGTAAGCACTATCCCAGAAGTTAAATTATGAGGGGCAAATACTTTCGTATAACAGTTTTTTTGATACTATGATTAAGATAATGCTGATGTGATTATAATGATTTTAATGCAGAATATGTTCGTTAAATCTACGTTTACAGTTAAAGATAACCCTCAAATTAATAGGTGTATTATTAATTGAAATCTTGAGGTTATGAATAATAATAATAATTGCAGTAGATTTCGTTGGATTTAATTTTAAACAATGTGCCTGAGACTCTACAAATAATCTAGCCAAGTACTGATTTACACAATCATCAGCGTTGACAACATAAGATTATTGAAATCAAAGTTTTTGGGATAAACTAATTGAGTAAAGCAAGGGACCTAAAATACCTTGGGGAACGCCTTGCTCTATATTGCGTTTTTCTGATGATTTTCACCCAAAACCACAGACTGCGTCCTACCTGTTAAAAAAGATCAGATTATATTTATAGATTTTGAACTAAAACCAAAAACGCATGAACATATATACCAATAAATTTCAAGATGGACAAAAGTGTTTTATGATTTAACATATCAAATGCTTTGGTGTCTAAGTCTAAGCATTGATAGATTATTTGAAACTTCAGATAGGGCTGTTGCACAACTATATGATCGACTCGAAAACCAGATTGTTTCTCAGGAAGCAGATCATTTTCTGAAAACTTTAGATAGAACTGGCAACACTAAAATACACCGAAGATGAGAAACAATTTCCGGGTTAGTTCAAAAACGTTACTTTTACAATTATAAAAGATTAATATTTCTTAATTGGATGTGAGGTTATCACTATGCCAAATATAAAAATATAGTCTAAGTTTTGCACTTTCTTTTTACAAATTTATTCCACTAACAGAATCTAACGCAAGATCGTAAAGACTATCGCAGAAGTTAAATTATGAGAAGCAAAGACTTTCTTATAACAGTTTTTTTGGTACTATGATTAAGATAATGCTGATGTGAGTATAATGATTTTAATGTAGAATATGTTCGTTAAATCTACGTTTACAGTTTAAGATAACCCTCAAAGTTCTTGCCGAGTTTTAAAAATTAATAGGTGTATTATTAATTGAAATTTTGAGGTTATGAATAAAAAGATGTGGATGTGTAGTATCACTGCAGAAGAGAATTGCAGTGGACTTGGTTGGATTTAATTTTAAACAACGTGCCTGATCAGACTCTACAAATAATCTAGTCAAGTCCTGATTTACACAATCATCAGCGTTGACAACATCAGATAATTTAAATGAAAGTTTTTGGGATAAACTAATTGAGTAAAGCAGAGGACCTAAAATACCTTGCCTTGCTCTATATTTCGTTTTTGTGATGATTTTCACCCAAAACCACAGACTGCGTCCTACCTGTTAAAAAAGATCAGATTAAATTTATAGATTTTGAACTAAAACCAAAGACGCATGAACATATATACCAATAAATCAAGATGGACAAAAGTGTTTTATGATTTAACATGTCAAATGGGTGTCTAAGTCTTGATAGATTATTTGAAACTATAGATAGAGAAGATAGGGCACACCTTTGTGATCGACTTGAAAACCAGATTATTTCTCAGGAAGCAGATTATTTTCCAAAAACTTTAGATAGATTTGGCAACACTAAAATACACCGACAATGTGAAACAATTTTCAAGAAGTATTTTGAATAAGAGTGCTCAATAGAAAAATTAGCAATGTGCGTAATAAAGGGAATAATTGCGGGGGAGGCAACAAAGAAGGAGAAGGGCTATGATATAATAGCATCAGTTCTAATCGCTTTTGATTTAATATTTTTTAGAGTACTATAGTACAGTCTCGTTGGTAGGGGTAAGTTCAAAAACGTTACTTTTACAATTATAATCATTATAAAAGGTTAATATTTCTTAATTGGATGTGAGGTTATTTTGATCTACTTGGGTAGAGTCACTAACATTACCAAGATTATCAGAAATATTATTTTGTTTCTTTAAAGCAATGCAAATCTTTTTTAGTTCTCTCCATTTTTGTTTCTGGTCCGACATTGGCCTCTTAGAAGTGGCCCGATGCTGGTAATTTACAGATCGCCGTCGCTGGTTGGCTAACGCGGTCTGACACTGGTAAACTACAAAGGTTACTTGAAACGGCCTGACATTCTTGAACTATCTAAATCCGACATTGGCCTCTTAAAACGGCCCAACGTCATCGGTATGCCGTCAATCACTACTCAGATGAAGTGGCCCTTGGCGTTAAGTCGACTATTGTAAATCGGAGCTTTGTTGCTTACCAATTATTGACTGAATAAATGAAATTGCAGTATAGGACCACTGCCGGTCTTAAATAGATAGAGTAGGCATCTCATGCCAAAAAAACTGCGTCAAATCTTTTAGAAAAGTTTAACGAGATTTTAAAATGTTTTATCAGGTTTTATATGTTTTTTATGCATGCGTTATGTGTACTTGTAAAAACCTAGAAAAATGTTATCAAGTACAGATTATTTCTATCAGATTTCACAAGAAAGACAACGTAAATCGGTCAAGCCACTTTGGTCGGATCTGGTTGAATTTTGGTATTTCGTCAGAAACGCCATGACATCAAAGCAGAAATGGGCTCTACATTGTGAAGGCATTTTTGATTTTTTTCTTTATTAAGCAATCAAACCAAGCTTTGTAAAAATTTTAAGTAAAGTTTGGCTGAGATGATGCGGTTCATCCTTTTTTGTGTATATATATATATTTTTTTCATATTTTTCGTATTTTCAAAGAAGTTTGAGGGCGGGTTTATTTTTTCCAATGATTTTTGTTCATGTTTATCAGTAAAGTGGCCTTGTTTGAAGAATTTCGACTTCTGAATGGCAAAAAGTGCTATATAAAATAATCACTAATTGAGAAATATTTAAACATTTATTTCCTTCAAAGTAATAAATATCTGGCGATTTCCAAAATTATTTATTTCCAGTCAAAATTAAGTGCACTGGCCGGAAAATTGTAGGTGTAGAAAACATTACATTTTTAATACAAAAATGACGATGTTGTTGGTCGTCGGATTTGGTCAGTCGGGCGCTACTACAAGAGTCGCCTACTGCCGTCGGAATGATCAAAATTGTTATGCTCCATTTCAGTGCAAATTCTGGTCTCAAGGTCGTCGTCATAAAATCAGTTTACAACGTCGGGTTGTGAATGTCAGACAACCGAAACACGACGTCCAAATGCTGCGTGGGAGTGTGGTTCACAATGTTTAAACGTGGTTCAAAATTAGTTCAAAATTATAACCATATCTAAACTCAAATATCTTTCGGGGGGGGGGGGGTGGCCTCCCACCTTATTTTTAAAAAAAAACAGGGTTACTAGTGGGTTTTTCGAATCTCTTTTTGGTTATATTAGGAGTTCGAAATTAGTTATTATTTCTGGGATAGTTGCTCTTCATTTTTCTCTATTCTCTAAATGAGGGGGTGTAGTTTGACGTCCGGCTGCACCCCCCATTTTGAATGTTAAAAAAAACCAGGAAGGAGATTTTTAAAAGTGGTTCAAAATTAGTTCGAAATTGGTTCGAAATTATAAGCATATCAAAACTCGAATATCTTTTTTTGGGGGGGGGGGTGGCTTGACTGATCTGACAACTTGACTCATCGAATCTTGTAAAACTTTAAGAAATAACATAAAACTGATCAACTTCGACATGAAGTATACTGTTATTGTTAAGTTTTCACAAAAATTATAGTCCAATTTTTTGATGAGCGAACTGACGTCATTTTTTTGGATCTCTATTTGTCTGATGTCTGATTGTCTCAACTGTTACTTCAAATTGACAACAACAAATCATTTGACATGCGAACTGTTGACAACAAAGAAATACGTTTTCAGTGGCAAAAATGACGTCAGTCTGCTCACCAAAAAATTGGACTATACCCGACTAGCGATTTCCATAGAACATTTTCAATTAAATTTAAATAATTTGTTTTAGATGCGTAAAAAATTACGTAGATTTTGTAAGTGTGGGATTTTTCGTCAACTTTGCCTTAACGATATGTTGTTGTTGCATAGAATTGTATAAGATAACAAATAAGTAAGTATTGAAAACTAACGCATTTTATTTATAAGTATTCCAGAAACAAAGTGTGTTCCGCATTTATTGGTTTGGTTTGGTAGTTTTTCTGAGAGTTTGCAAAGTTTCGTTTTCCCGCACGCGAAAGGAATTAAACGAATGATGCGAAGCGGAGGAAAAATATTATTTTTTAGAGTGCTAACAATACATTTTTCTACGACCGTGCGGGAATTAGTCCGAAAGGTGTCACTTTCCCGCACTGAGTTAATGAATTTACCACGACGGGCTTTCTCGCACTAGGATTTTATAGTATTGGCTTTTTTTTCCTCAGAAGATTGTAAAAAAGTATTGTTCCTAACTAATGCGCAAAATATCTTTCCCGCCCTTGCCTGCTTGCTCGAACTACATGCCACGTCGGTCGGGTCAACGACAGTTGCGTGCGGGAAAGATTAACTTTCCGCACTAGTTGAGAGAATAACTATTTTTGCGGCAAAAACTTTTTGCTACTAGCGTGCGTGATTGACCCCTTTTCAGTACGCATTTTAGTTTGGAAAATGTCACTTTTCCACACGGCGTGCCGAAAAATAAAAATTCATTAAAAACGTAGTAATATTCTAAATAAATTATCACTATCTTTTTAAAATGTTACTCAACAATTAAAAACACGTAAAATAACAGCATGACTTCTTAACAACCAAGTACAACAAATAATATTTTCAAATTGGTACTTCAAAAGACGAAGTTCCAAGCCATATTTTGGAGACTGTGCGGAATCTGGAATTCCCGCCCGAAAAATCGAAACAAAGGTATAATAAAGAATTCACAATATTTAAGTTGGTGTAATGGGAAAGGGGTTAAAAGTTTAAAAGAGGAAGTGTTGCTGTCTTATTTTGCCAAACTTCTAACCCGACATGATCTACTGCGTTAGAATCCACTGCTCAATCTCAAATATCTTGTGTCCAAATGGAGCTACCAGCAAATTCTGATAAAACAGTGGCCAGCAACATTGAGTGCACCACTACCATACCCAAAATGTTGTTATCTGGTATAAATTTTCATAATGCAAGCAACTGCTTATTTGTTGTTAATAATAGTATGGTAATAATATGTAGTAGGTACCTAAGTTAGTAGTTATATAGTTTTCCTGTTTATTACAATTTATTCCAAATACTGTGTTGCCAGGTATCCTGATTTCCCAGGACTGTCCCGTTTTCGGACGTCTGTGTCCTGGAAAGACCCTCTCCAGGTCGCCAAATGTCCCGCAAAAGTCTCAACTAAGAAAATAAATTTTTTACAGCCACCACTTTTTGTTCCATGTCGCCACTCTCATTTTACATGGTCGCGACTTTTTAATATATGCTCTTGTTCCGGCCATAAAATATTTTTTTTAGGTTTCAATTCGCAGAGGTTATGTTTTCGTTTTTTTTAACCAGATTTTATTCTGCGAAAAGAAGTAATCGTAAATCGTATCTATAAATAATCATACTGAAATCTTCTTAATCATCATTCACTGATAAAGATAGAGATAAAGAAGATAAAATGAAAATTCACTGGATTTAGATCAACTCTATGAATAATTTTTTGTTTGGAAACCAGTACTGAAAGACATTTGCAAAAGTAGTACACAAAGAAATGGGATCAAATATTTGAGTCCAATCCGGAATTTAAAAATTTCCTTACAATAGTACAATATTTTCATTATGTGCAGCAGCAAGGCGAGAAGATCGCAATAGGCTTACAATAGAACATGTAAAATCTGAAGTGCAGATCAAAGTAAACTATACATTTTCTTGCAAAGATTTTTATGCTTCTGCTAAAAATAATTTAAAATTATTGAGAGCAGCGAAATCGAACACTAAGTACCAGTTTTAAAACCAGTATATATTTGTCAATTATAAAAAGAAGGTTTTTGCAAATGTTTTGGAACTAGTACTTATCGTTCGATGAGGAAAATAAGGTTTTTAGCAAATGTTTTAAGCGAATTTATTAGATTTATTTTATTTATTACATTTAGTAGTTAAAATTGTTGTTCCTATGAATATAAAAAGTAGCATTTCCTGTTTTTCAAGCAATTGTCCTGGAAATTTGGTAACAATGTCCCGAAAAACAGATTTTTAAACCTGGCAACCCTATCCACTAAATACATTGTTTTCATATAGTTTTTTTTTTAAACAATTTTTTTCTTTTTCATATATGCTAATGGTTCAAATTTACGTTTTTAAAAAATGTTTACTTTTCAGCACGCCGTGTGGCAAAGTATCTTTGCCGCACGCAATACGAGTAAGTACGTTTTGACAAAAAACAGACAAATTATAATTTATTTAGCTTTTGGTTGTGAGCGTTTTTGATAAATTATTTTAATAATTTATTCACAAAATATTAGTTAAATAGCTATTTGTGTATCAAGAGCGCAAAGTAATACGTTGCCGCTTGTTTTGAAAGCGGCAAAGTTTTTGCACTCGAATTACACACAAGATATTTTCTACAACCGAGAGAAAAGTACAACTTTGCGCTTTCTTTTTAAAGCGAAAACATGGTGCTTCTTTCTCAGTTGTAGAAAAATGATTTTAAACAATTTTTACTATTCCGAACGCTGTCCGGCAAAGTTACTTTGCCACAGAGACTGTGGAAAAGTAAAAAATGGTAGAAAACCTACGTTTTCACTAAAAATAGAGACATTTTTAATTAATTAATTAATTAAGTATCAGAAATGGCCAAATTTGTAAATTTACGTTTTTAATTAAAAGTTTTTGACTCGCGAAACATAAACAGATAATTTTGTTATCCGGCATAAATTTTCGAAATTCTAATACCTAACAGATTATTTGTATTTCATATTCATAATTGTAATAAAATGTGCACTTAGTTACACAGAAATTGCGTACGTAGAAATTCAGGTGTAAGATGAATGAGCCTTTAATTAAAATTGACAAAAATCACACAAACTAAAAATTACTTATACACAATTTTTCTGCAACTGAGTGTACATAGCATATCAACACCGTTCTCAGCATATATAACAATTTCTTCAATCTGTCACTTTGGTCGCGATTCTTCAGAAACGACAGAAAATCTCACCCGTCAGAATTCTGGAAAGTGGCGATTTTTACTTATCGCCTCATTTAAAATAAAAACACAGCAACCTTTATATTTATTCTAACGTTGTAAGAGAAACTGCCTCATTTTTTTTTATTTACATTTTGTAAATTTAATGTTTTAAAGATACGCGTACCAATAAACGTCGAAAATTGTCACCATGTAAAAGGAAAGACAGAATTTGAGTGACTTTTCTGAACAGCGACAGAAAATATTCCATGGGTTTTGTATGTTAAAAGTTTTAAATGTTTGTTTACACATAAAAATATTTAAGGATATATATAATAAATTTGTGTTTAAAAATTGTCAGATTTTTTGTAAGGGCGAGATTTTCTGACGGTTTTTGAAAAATCACGACCTTTCAGTCAAAATTGGTTAAAAACGTACGTTTTAATTATGTTAGCGTGCGAAATAGTAATAGTTGGTTGAAAACGTACATTTTACTCCAAAATAATGATTTATTTGTTCTGAAAGTTCTATTTAAAATAGGTATATGTTTTTAAAAATAATAAAATATTTTTAATTTGGTTTGTTAGATATATAGATATATCATTTTGAAATACTTTGTTTTTGTCATGCGCTAGTAGAAAAAATATTGTTCCTAACTCTCGTGGAAAGTGTTTTTTCCACACTTGACTGCTGGCCGAACTCCGATTCGCGTCGTTCGGACAACTGCAGTCGCGTGCGGAAAAGTACTACTTTCCACACTTGTTAGGAAAGTAACTATATCGCACACACTAAAGTGTGTGGGAAAGTCTCGGGAAAATTTCAAAAAAAGTGTGCGCAAAACAAATACAGAATCCACCGTATGTTTAGCCTTATTATAATTTTTGGTGGTTAACCTCCCAACAAAATTTAAAAAAAACCAAAATTTTCTTGTTTCTAAAAAAATATTGTAAAAAAATATAGTATTACGTGTGGATTAGAAACTTTATAATATTTTCATAAGAGCGTCACTTCGATAGGTTACTGACGCAACCTGTTATTATTAAGTTTGGCAAAAAATCAGAAAAGTCCTCCAAGCCGTATCTTAGCTATTACAGAATGTGCCTTCCATTCCAGCCAATTCTGTTTTGAATCTCACTTCGCCATTTCCTGAGCTAAGGTCACACACAAGGACAGAAAAAAAAAGAATCTCTTCTCTTAACTATAAACCTAACAGTTTGCTATTTCTTGCAAATATGCCATTGGTTAGGTAGAATTTACATTCATTAAAAATGGGTTTTTTAGTCCTTCAATGGTAAGCGCATTTGAAAGCTTAATTTATATGGCAGCAACCGCCAATTCTGTTGTATTTATTTATTCTCTGCCAGCTCAAACTCTGATTAACGAGGTAAGTACTCCCATAGCCAAGATATAACAAAATTTTAGAATGACCTAACGGTCTATACTTTAAACTTATCTGGGGTCGAATTTTAGAAGTCAGACGAAAACTATTCACGTAAGAGTATTAACCATCACCTTATTTTATCCAAGGGCACCTACCAAATCTCCTTCGAAGTGTAGAGTGAAATTATAAATTAAATTTATGCGTTCACTGAGAAAACGGGGTCCACGCCAACTCACACCATTTCAATTTAGCTGGGAGAACTCAGCAAGTCCTGGGCTAACACAAATCAGGCATGCGATTGCATTATTAACTTATTGAGTCTGTGGTAACTCATGATTATGGTTTATTTTTTCCGCCGGGACTTGATTTGTCGTAGCTCACGCTGCTGGTTTAGTAAAATCCAGGGATTTAAGCTACATTTACATTGAATTTCGGACGAGCTTAATTCACTTTGAAATTGACATTTCTAAAAGTGACCATTTACAGTACCAATTTTTAGGTTATGTTGTGTTCTATTATTATTATTATTGTTATTTTAAAAATAATTCTTCATTAAACGTCTCAATTGGAATTGGCTTTGGGAAAATAAAGTATCGTTCATAATTGGAATAGTCATTACAATAGTCATAATTTTCGTTATAACGCACGATCTGACTTTTGCTTGTGTTGGGTTGGATTGGCAAGATACAAGCATTAACCTGGCCCAAGGGGACTCAGAGCTCCCTTCTCTGAATTCCACTTGGGTAATTCTCAACAGGCGCGTCCAAGTCGCGGGGGTGGACCCGACTGAATAAGTCGGTGACTAAATTCTGTTGGGGAACGTCATATCACACCACCCTGGAACGAAGCTCTTTGGGGTCGGTGTGCCGGAGATAGGGAGCGCTTAGGTGAACCAAACTCTGGCTCGCTCTCGACTTCTCTGAGTGGTGGATCGCGGACGAGTGTGGGGGCCTTGGCTTAAACGCTAGGACCGCATGGATGAGGCACCACAATAAAACCTTCCTCAGGAAACCAGGCGCACCCTGTTGTATATAGCCCCTTCCCAAAATGCTAGGGAGGTGATTCTAGCTGGTTTCCTCGTCTGTGAGCGAACTCTAGAAGGATCCTCCGACAAACAGGAGGTAACACAGAGAACCAAACAGGTACCCAGTGAAACCTCTAAAGGTAAGAATCAACAACGAACTGTTCAAGGACCCAGTAGGGGCGCCTACGGATGCCACTGATGTAAACAAATTGGCCAAGAAGCTCAGGAAGCTTCAGGTCAAAATCTTGGTCATCATCGATGGTCCAACCGAAACAAAGCTGACTGAAGAGCACCTGCTCGGAGACCACCTAGGCAAGAAGGATGTGACACCAGCAACAGAGCTCCTAGCAGGACACTATTGCCTCAGCAAGCACCTAGAGATGCTAGGAATCGCCGGAGACTCAAAGAGTCGATGGTGCATGGAGGACAAAGAATCGTCCTTGCATGTCCTGCTGGAGTGTCCGGCTCTGGCGAAGTTAAGAGAGTCGCACCTTGGAAACTATCTGTTGGTCTCAGGCGATGTAAGTAGGTTGCAGCCCAGAAAAGTCTGTTCTTTTGCGAAAGAGGCAGGCTTCCAGGGCTAAACCATGGATAGTGGGCGTGCAATGAGCCCAGCAAGGTGACCTACGAATTATTCTGCACGCACTTCTATATTCATGCAATCATTCATTCAACGAACGATCTGTCACTGTTTTTCTTGTTAATAAGACAGCGACAGAGCGTGCGTCATAACAAAAATTACGACTATTGCAATGACAATTATGAACGAATCTTTAGTAATTATCCATATATAACAAATCACTTCTATTAAGCAGTTTTTCTTTTTCCTAATCTTTAAATTTCAAACAAAATTTCGTAAAATCTTGCATTTGCCAAGCTTCTTGACCAAATTCTAATTTTGCTTTAGGTTAAGCAAACCTCAAATTTTTAATGTAAATGGTTGTGTGCGAACCTATATGTTGAACGTATATTACGCTTGTTCAAAATTCAATATAAATTTAGCTTTACACATGTGAACCCGATTATATAACATAATATAATATATTATATATTTATTTTGGGTATACAATAACAAAAAATATTTATGGAACTGGTTAGATTTCGATTGGGTCCTGGAAGACTCAATCACACCACTTATGTACCTAGAAAATCACCACATCAGCTGAGGGGTGTGTTTTACCACCAGAATTTAAATGAAGAAGTATAGGAATATCTTAATTTGAAGGTCTATTTAAATGCCTTTTGGGGTGGATATTTTCAAAAGATTGTTCTGCTAATCCTTGCTTTAGGCATCTGAGTTAACCTCAAAACACTTCCCCCCTCGGTATGCCCGGCACTGATTATCAGTAAATTTTCTTGTTGCAATTTTTCTTCTAGGCTACACGACCTCTAAAAAAAGAAAATTTTACGCCTAGAATTTGAACCTTTTTCCGAAACTAATCTCTATTTTTAAAATTGGTAAAGGCCTTTGAAATATCTTCAAAATGAGATGTCTCTCCACCTCTTTATTTAAATTCTGATGGTAAAACTCACACCTCGAAAGGGGTGTCTTCTAAGAAAATATTTTTAAATAAATATTGCCAAAACATGTTGGAGAGTTTTTTTGAAATAGAACTATAAATATTCTAAAAGGTCTGTGTTTCGATGTTTGTTAAACTCCCTGTACATATTTTTAGGCTGAAAGAATCAACGAAGTAATATGGGAGCTTAAATGGTATTTACCCAACTTAATTTGCGTTAGGAAAGCGCTTATGTTTATGATGGCTCGGTCTCAAAAACTTTTGAAATTAAAAGCGTTGCAACTGATTGACATTAATATTCAGACTACTTTGTATGTAAGTACCCTGCATAGTTAAAATCATTTTCCCTGCTTACTGATTTCACTTACTTACTAAATCCAACACATTGCTTAATATAGAGGTTAGTCCAATAAGTTTGGCCACCGATTTATCTGGGGAAAGTTTTAGAGCCCTTATAACTAGACTTTAGAAAGACTGAGGTGACCAAAAACATTTTTATTGAAAAGACAGGGCCTTGTATATATAACAAAAAAATCTTAAGTTTGTATGGCTCATAGTGTCCTAGATGTCTAGTCAAAGGCATTTGATTGAGGGGGCATAAAGGCAATGTAAGCAACTGAGATCCCCAAGGGATCGCCGGTGTGTCTATGTAGTTATTGGATCACATATCCGATGGCCAGCCTTATGGAACCAGTCTATATAGGGAAGTTACACAAGTTTATGGACAAAACAGTTGAAACTTTTTGGGTCAAATCGTGGTCCAAATTATTAAATATATAGGACAAAGTGAGTTGAACTATTAAGGTTTATGACCTCCGTTATCTAAAAGTATTTTATGATTTGGAATTTGACAATAAGGACGTAAAAGCCATTTTACATGAAAAATGAATTATTCAGAGACTAACAGCACCCTATACCCCTCAACAAAATGGTGCAAGTGAGCGGGAAAATACTGTAGTCGAGATGGCAAGAACTTACTTACACTCTAATCCAGAAGTTCAACTCCCTTAATCGTTATGGGCCGAATTATTTAGTACATCAATTTACGTTTTAAACAGAAGAGAAAAGTCTTCCGTCAAGGGTGTTTCGCCATGTGAGCTGTGGATAAGTAAGAAACCTACAATAAGGCAACTTAAACTTGTTACGCGCATATTCCCGTGCAAACACTAAGAAAAAAAAATGGATAAAAAGGAAGTAAAGGGATACTTAATTGGTTATGATGGAGCTGAAAGATATAGAATTTGGAACAAAGAAGAGTCAAAAAATTGTGCTGTAAAAGGCGAAAACCAATGCGGATGATTTAAATGATCGATACAAAGCAAGGCTAGTTGTCAAAGGCTTTAATCAAAGAGAAGGTATTGATTATACAGAGACTTTCCGTCCAGTAAGCAGAATGGCTACTATTCGATCAGTTTTGAGCATTGCAGCATGTAGAAAAATGTTTTTGCAGCAGTTTGATGTTACGACAGCTTTTTTGTATGGAGAGAACAATGCTTGGTATGTAAGCTCAATCGAAGTTTATATGGTCTAAAACAGGCGCCAAGATGTTGGTATAAAAGAATCAATCAAATTTTATAAAACCTTGGATTTAAATCAAGCAATGCTAATCCGTGCTTGTATATTAGATACTGAAATAATAAAAAGCTGATCATTGCACTATATGTCGATGGCGATTTGGTGGCAGCTACTTATCAACAAACAAACCTGCCTGCTTGGTGTCGGGGTTAACGCCGCGACTTTCAAGCAGGAGATACCGGGTTCAAGCTCTAGGTCTTGCAGGTTTTCTACTTGGACTTTTTTTTTATAAAATTAAAGAATTTTGTAAGATTAAGGTTAAACGCAGTATGAAGGGGAGTAGGCCGAGTTAGCTAGAAGGCAGGCTAATTCGATTCCATACTGTCCCTCGGAGAGGACGTTAAGAGGACGGTCCCGTGTGATCCATATATTGATAGTGGAGCACGTTAAAGATCCCTAGCCCCGACAAAGGGGTTTAGGTCTAAATCCCTCTAGGAAAAGAAAAGTGCCTTCCTAGGGGGGGCTCATCAGACCGGTCTGGTGAGTGGGGTAGGGGGGAATGTTTATTTTCCTTTCGAAATCTACTTTTGTTTTGTATATGATTTTAAAAAATAGATACATGTTCATTACATTACTATTGTTAGGCAATCAAATAATAATAATTTTTGTCCAGATAGGATTTATCATAATTTTTAAAACAAATTAAACGCGCGGCCCAAAATAACATTAGGGAAAATTAATAACTTCTCTACATATGTTGGTATCGGGTCGGGTGCTTGTTATAAAAAAGGTAGGTAGGTTTTCTTCAATGTGAAATTGAATGAAAATATGTTTTTTTTTTCAAACGACCGGAAAATAGCCACTTTCCGGATCATTTTCTGTACGAAAAGTTCTACAGTGCAAGGCACTTTCAAGAAAGGACCATTTTGTTCAATTTTCCGGTCCCATTTTTGGCCAAGTTGGCTATGACTTCTTGTTGACAGTTTTTTTTGGGCAGTTATAACACTTCTAAAAAAGCTATTTTAAATTTGTTTTCAAAGTTTTGTTTACAAAAATCAGTGGCGGTCCCAGGCCTCCCCCCCTTTGCTCCAGAAAAAATTAGACAACAAAGATGCTGTTGGTAACCCTGAAGTCTTTGAAGAAAAAAATGAAATACAGAACAATATTATAGAGTTTCTATTTATAAACCAGTTTTAAACAAAATCATTTTAGACATAAAAGAGTATTTTTGAACTGAACATATTCATATCAAGTTTTATACAACGTGAAGTCAAAATCAAGGCAAAATTAACTAAAATCGTCTCTAAATACTATATAAACCATTTGATTAATCCAAAACACAAATTCTTGAACTTTTATTGCGACAAGTCAGTATTTGGAAACAATATTGGTCAGAAGTATGCAAAAGCTTAAATCCAAACCCTGATAACGTTTTGGAGGCAATGAACAAGTGTGGCAATGTTTTCCAGTTGATTCTTGTATCTTTGCTAGTAAGTAATGAGCGCTTCGTCAGAAAGAAGCTTCTCATGTCTCAGAAGATTGAAAGCATAAGTACTAAAAAACACTATGACGGAAATTCGTCTGACGGGCTTCGCATTGCTGCATATCATTCATATCCACAGACACATTGAAATTTACATTCAGCGGGTCATTGACCGATTTTCCCAAAAAAAAACGAAAACGAGTTTTTTTTGAAATAGGCATCTTATGTTTGAGATATGCAATATAAAAGGCAATGTTTCAAGATAAAAAGCTTTTTAAACCTTAAAAAAAAGTATTTAACTATGAGATTTTGTTTGTGGTTTGTTTGTTATCTGTTTTTTATAACTGAAAAAATTATACATAGTTACTCAAGCGCAGATTTCAGGGAAATAGGGGGTTAGGTAACCCACCTTACACTGGCTTTAAATTTTTTATAAAAACATTTAGAAAATCAAAAGTAGAACATAAATTGCGGCGCTGTAACACCGATATTAGGGATATTTTGGAAAGCCTAAAATTTTGATAACTTTGACAGACGCTGTGGTAGTGTTTAACAACCACTACCATTACCACTCATCGTTTTTACCAGAATTTTTGGAACACATTAAAAACTGTCACTTGTAAAAAAATTTAAAGATGAGGAAAAATAAAAAATTTTGCTTAATTTTACAAAATAGGTGTTTTATATGTTCCAACCCTGTAATATTTTATTATTTTTAAAATTAGTTAAGCCAAAATTCTCTAAAATTAACCAAAAAAATAACCACAACCACAACGAAATGGATTCGTAGCTTACGGCAGTGGTAGTGGTTAACTACCACAATGGAATGACGTTTAGCTATTGCGCAGACGCAGTAATTATCACAGCCACTACGAAGTATCAAATAAGCGTTCCAAAATATCCCTATTTACCGTATTAGTTTAATTTTCTGTTAAAAATGGCATTTGTAGTTTCATTTTCCTAAAAATTTTTGCCTACTGCGCTTGTATTGTAAATGTATTTTTGATATTTACGATTTTAGGTCAATTCCTCCAAAATTGCACTTTTAATGTAATTTTCTCAAAAATTTTCGGCGCATTTAAACATTTTTTATAATCAAAAATGTATGAAATAAACGATTTGAGATCTGAGGACCCCCCCCCCCCCCAGACTTGAGACCAAATCCGCGCTTGTATTTACTAAGTTTTGTTTGCATATATTGATATGTTCCTCCCTCATAAAAGCTATCCTTTTATTCGAGTTTTTTTTTCGTATCGAAACCGCCGCCCCCTTTTGAAATGGCTGGGACCGCCACTGCAAAAATGGACTCAGATGTAGAAAATGAGTTGAATCTGGAGGAAATAATAGAAGCTGATTCAAGAGTCACATACACCGAAAAATCGATCACACATTTTTAATTGTCAACGTAAGTATACTGTAAATATAGGTAAATAAAGAACAAATCTAGAAATCTGCCTTTTATGAGTTCTTTTATCATTATTTTGCTTGATAAATTGGCCATGGTCGGCCATAACTGGTCGTCAGTTATCACTGAAATTAGCTATGTGAATTTTGCACAAGTTAAAAATACAAAAATCATTTCTAACCACAAAACTTTACTGGTTTTTGTTATTTTTCATCTGAAAAACTACCGGCCTTAGTTGCAATGGCTATCTAGCCAACAAGAAGCAGAAAACATCAGGGGACTGTTCATAAATTACGCAACACGGCTAGGCGTTGACGAAAGTGATAGGTACTAAAATGTTTTTTCTGATCGTTTGAAAAAAAAAGTACGTACGATACACGACTGAAAAGGGCCTTTACAGGTCTCCGCAGGTTTACAGGACTTGCCTGCGGCTCGCCCTGTAAATTTCCTGCGTCGATCTGTAAAGACCAATTTTCCGGTAAAGTGATGTAAATACCTTTTTTTGTCACTGCATTTCTGTAGCGGTATGAAAATAGAGAGCTTATTTTAGTGTTTTTGGAGAACAAGAAAATGTTCTAAAATAAATAGTAGATTTAATATACACTCAGTGAAAAGTTTAATTTAAATAGTGTATTAATGTCACTAGTTTTAGTTTAAAATATTTTTGTTCCTTTGTTTTTAGGTTAAACAATTAAAAATGTTACTATAAGACGTGTTATTAGATTTTGTATTGGCATGGGCATATAATTAACATAGGCATTTAAACCACACTATGAACATATTAACGATACGGTTATTAATATGCTCAGCTTGCCATACAAATCAAAATAAGTAAAAAGTACAAAAATTAAAAAAAATATTATAAAAACTTACCCACTTTAAACTGACTGAATGATGCCAATAAAAACAAAATTTGTACATTTTCTTGCATTTTATTGGAGCATATTTGACCCATGCAGGAAATAAAAAGTGCGCGATTTATTTTGTCCAAGATATTTAAGGATTTGGACCAAAAATAATGTGAACCGTTTTGTTCATAAGGTTGGCCGACTATTCTATATATTGGACAATGCTTAAACGTAACGTACGTTTGTCAGATGCGATACAATGAAACAAAGACATAAAACAGTATTTAAAATCATCACTTATCCGCATCCGTATCGAAGTGCGCATGTGAGACACGATACGTCTGCTTCGATACGTTAGGTGGGTTTGTAAACTCAGCACTTGAGCAATCGCTGCCATCAAGCGCGGTCTTGAAAAATTCCGCTGGAAGCAGCTGATGCCCGCAAGTAGCCAGCATCTTTCATCCGTTTTACGAGCCGATGCCAATATGCTATTTTTTTGACTAATAGTACCTAGAGTGATTTTTATTGTATGCCAGCACTGAATCTGCCAAAAACAATTATGCAATAGACTGTTCAAAGCGCACTCAACAATCGCTGATTAAAAGAACTCACCCGTTACGGTTACGTGAAACTGTTCGATTCGGTACGCGTATCGTATCGTATCCGTGACGTATACAAACCAATTTACCTATTCTTTGGTCTCAATTTGTGATCTATGGTCCCATTTAAAATATTCGGTCGGTTGAATAAAGCAGATAAGTTCCGCATGCTTTTAGAATGTGCTTTATACCTTTTTTTAATAGGTCATTAATCTTCTTCCGATACATATACGGATAGGGATAAGTGTTGAAATTCATGATGTTGCTTTATGATGTGGCTTTATATCGAATATATTCGTTTTCGAAGGCATTAAAGGGAATTAGATTATTTTAAAGACGAATTTGTTCCATTTTGATCAATCCCAAAAATTTTTAAAAAAGTTGAAAGTGGGTTGAAACTGCACAACTTTCTTTTGATCCGTGGTTATTTTTTTTTCGAACGCTAGCCAATGCCGATGCCGGTGTTACGATACGTCGCGCGTCATTTGTATCGTACGTTTGGAAGATAAACTAACGTTACGTCGGGATAAGTACAGAAGCAGTTCCTAATCTTCAAAAGTAATTGCTAACTTGGAAAATTAGTTGCCCAACATTGGCTTTATTTCAATTCAACGTTATTTAACCCGAGTGACTACTTTTCAATTAAAAAGCAGAAATTTATTAGTGTTTTTTTCTTTATTTTTAGGTATTAAAAACAATTTGGTCGGTCTACACTTTTCTTCAACATGTCACTGGAAAACAAACCCATGGTTCGCACCACTTTTAAAATGGTAAAAACACCATTTATTACAAAATATTTTGACAAGAATTCAAAGAAATTTAGTAATTCAGCACGATGTACCTACTATTGCCTTTTCTTAGCGAAATTAATGTACGCCTCTTAGGTAACATTGATTTGTATTATGCAGAATTTAAAAATTATAATATTGACGAGCATTAGCGTTTGCTTGTTGTTTGAATTAATGATAAGAAACTCGATAAAGACAGTGGCGCACCAAGGGGGGGGGGCTTAAAAACCTCCCCGAGAAGCCAGGTTATATACAAATATCATAACAGCAGAAATAAAATATGTAGGGAATAAAATACAAAAGCCTGGTCTTTAATTTTTTAAAAAAGTCTGTAAAAAATCACAAATTGCAAATTTTTTTGCCTGGGGCGCTTTAAGACCTTTCATGTTTGTTTTTCATTATTTGGATCACCAACAAAAAGGTCTTTTTATTGAAATTTTGTTGTCAAAAATGGCATTTTAAGTGTCATTTTCGCAAAAATTTTCGCCTGCGGCGCATTTTAACATTTTTACAAACAAATTAAGAGTAAATAAACAACTCAAATTCCCAAAACCCAATCAATATTTATGATTTTAATTTAATTTAAAGTCAAAAATTGCATTTAACGTGTCATTTTCTGAAAAAAATTTGCCTGCGGTGCATTGAACCATGATTTTGACATCAAATTTTGGATAAATAAACAATTTTAAATTTGGTAACCCCCCCTCTCTACATTTGAGCCCAGGTCCACGCTTGTAAGCACCTGTTTCCTCGTTTCAATTATGTTCACATTTTTCGTCAAATTCAGTTTTTTTTATTATTTATTCCTAAAACCCCCCTCCCCGGAGCCAATTCCTGGGTGCGCCACTGCTAAAGAACAAAGGTTTTTTTTATTAACCACAGGCATATGTGTATCCGTTTCCTATCTGTATCGGGTATTATTTATCACAAATTTTCCAACTGAATTTTTTACTTACGAAAAAATACAAAGCGCCCAAAAAATATTGCCGTGTTTGTTGATGGACAGTGACAGTGACAGTTCGGCGTGTAGATCTACAACGTTGCCATTCCTTTTTTCCAGTTAAAACTGTTTCTTTCTTCAGCCTCGCTTAAATAACTAATTGTTGTTAAAAATATTTTGATGCATAGCAAAATAATATTGTCTTGATTAACTAGCTAATCAACAAATAGTTAATTATAAAAAAAACATGTAAATTGGTTAAAAAGGATTTGTAAAATTACAGAACTTATCGTTGGTAATTTTGTGAGCAACGATAAGTATCGGAACAATACAGAAAATATATGAATTATGTTTTACATAATATAATAGTGTATTTTTTTATAGAGTAGATATATACTGTAATTATAGGAATCGAAACCCCTACTTGTAAGGCATAATTTGGTAATTTTAACACTTCTGTGTTGTAGAAATAAAGTTTTCATTGTAAGGTTACAAACCGTTTTGTAAAATTACAATAATTTTTTCAAATTTTTCGTAAAACTACATTGTAATTTGACAGATGAGTTTTGTAAAATTACAACAAAATTTGTAAAAAATACATTGTAATTTTACAAACTTTTTAGTCATTTTATAAACTTTTTTGTAATTTTACAATTTTATATTTGAAATTACAAATTTTGTTGCAAAACTACAAAAAACAATAAAAACGCATTTTTTTATTTAATTATTTTTATTAAAAAAACATTAACGAACAAATAGCTAAAACGAGTATAGAGTATAAATCCCGCGGGATCCCATAACATATTTAATTCTTGACATTTCGAAAAACCCACAAAAGGGGTTATGTTAAAGTTCAAAGGCACTACTGGAATCCGGTTTCTTACCCTTATAGCGTCTTGTGTATAAGGTTATGTTGAATGCAACTTTTTGGTATTTACCTAACAAGTGCAAAAAGTGATACTTTTCCGCACGAATTTTACCTACAACCCTCAAAAATTCCCAAAAAATAAATATAAATATCCTAAAACACCTCCAACTCGGGTCCCTTATTTAGAATCCGTAATTAGAGGCCAAGCTGTGATCGTCTATAATATTATTGTTATAATTTTTATTGAAATGAACCCACAATAAAAATAGTGTGGTGTGGATCTCGTTGTTTAAATACGCAATCTAAGGAACTACCATCAAGAAACATATTTAACACAATTGTCCATTTTGTGCTTATAGACAATTGTGAAAAAATACTCCCCCGTAGCATTCCCCGGTTGCCCAAATAAACACCGTATCAAAATATCTAGCTGTGCCTAACTGCACAAATAAATAACAACATTTCGATTTTATGCTTATTTTTATTTAGAAATAATTAATTTGCTTTAGTTTTGACACATGACAATAAACCAAAGAAATCTACCAGCACGATCATTTTTTTCTTGTATGAAATTGAAAATTATCTTTTTATTATCTAGATAGCGTTATTGCAACACCAAAAAATAGAATTAATTAATTAGTATCGCTAAAATCCTTGGTAGTGTCTGACACCCACAACCAATTTTGTAACAATACCTTTATGTTAATTAATCTACCTTTACTATTGTCAATACCGTACCCAGTTCTGTTTTTCTACCCATGGTAGGAAAACTAGATTAGAAAATAATTTTTATTATGAAAAACGTTAAAAATTCCCTTCTTAATTTTCTTGCATTATTTTGGGAGGTTATTATCTTATTATATAGATCGCGTTATTGCAACACCAAAAAATAGAGTTAATTAATTAGTATTGCTATCATCCTTGGTAGTGTCTGACACCCACAACCAATTTTGTAACAATACCTTTATGTTAATTAATCTAGCTTTACTATTGTCAATGCCGTACCCAGTTCTGTTTTTCTACCCATTGTAGGAAAACCAGATTAGAAAATAATTTTTATTATGAAAAACGTTAAAGATTCCCTTCTTAATATTCTTGCATTATTTTGGGAGGTTATTTTCTTATTATCGAGATCGCGTCATTGCAACACCAAAAAAATAGAATTAATTAATTAGTATTTCTATCATCCTTGGTAGTGGCTGACACCCACTACCAACTTTGTAGCAACACCTTTGTTTAATTAATCTACATTTAATATTGTCAATAATGCATCTAAGTCTGTTTTCCTACATATTGTAAGAAAATATTTTCGAAAATAACTTAAATACACGAAATCTTGGAGCAAAATAGATTTAAACAATTTCTTGGACCATATTCCCAGATAAGTAAGTAACCCCCGAATTCCCCTGACATGCCAAGATAGTCCCGAACCTGGAGGTCTCCTACTCTACTACTTGTGCCATAGGAAACCAATTCTTGTCTCCGACGTGTTACTTAATTTCTGGGAACGTGGACTTTTAATTAAAAAAAGTATATCAGAAAAAATAAAAAAAGAAAACAAAAGAAATAATGAAATAGTTTCCACTATGAAAATCTATTTAAAAAGTCGTGCTGATACGTTAATACTTATTTAATGATGTTAAACCACAATAGGTTCCACGTGTTAGAAATATGCCCTTATGATTTATTTGCAAGTTTGACAGCTAAGATCTCGTATCTTAGGTTAACGAGTTTAAAAAGAGATAGAACAGAATAGAAGTTGATAAAAACTTTGAGTACCCTTTTTTTTTATAAAATAATTCCCTCCCCCAATTTCTTTTCCACACCTGGCAAATATTGGCGTAGTTTTTGTAAATTCGGCTTCATGCTGGATTGTTGTTGAAACGTTTAATATACTGGATTTTTATTTTTTGTAGCCTTAAATTTTGTGTCAATATATTCTCGTGCAGAATATTAATCTTATGAAACTTTATTTGTTGATTAACTAGATGACTGGCAGCGCTTCGTCTTGGATGAAATTTGATTTTTAAGTGATCCACGCTTTGCCGTGCCTTTGCCAATGCCCAATTTCTTTTACACACCTGGCAAAAATTGGCGTAGTTTTTGTAGATTCGGCTTCATGCTGGATTGTTGTTGAAACGTTTAAAATACTTGATCTTTATTCTTTGTAGCCTTAAATTTTGTGTCAATATATTCTCGTGCAGAATAATAATCTTATGAAACTTTATTTGTTGATTAACTAGATGACTGGCAGCGCTTCGTTCTTGAATGAAATTTGATTTTTAAGTGATCCACGCTTTGCCGTGCCTTTGCTTTTTATAGTCACTAAAAGCGTGTGAAAATATAGCCCTTATGAACGACGCCTGTATGCAATGTAGTTCTTTCCCAAAATAACTCAACACCCTTAATACAAGATGAGTTTTCTGTGTAACTTGTTCGATTTAAACCACGTTTTGGTTTCAATATTTTACGTGAATTACTGATGTATTTTAATATTTTTAAAAATTTAAAGAAAATCTACAAAAACTAGGGGACCCCAGTGTCGGACGTCTCACTCTCCCCCAAATTTTAAATCTAAAATTGTTTTCTGAAATTCAATTAAGTATTGAAAATTTTAAAGAGGTTCCCCTTTCTTTTTTAAGATGAACCTACAGTGGTGTAACGCATTCCTATAAAAAAAAACTTATAAAAAGAAACTTAAAGAAAAAAAAACTTAGATAACATATAAAAAAACCAACCCAATATATATTCATCACACAAGATTAAAATAGTACTAACTAAAAAAAAATACAATTCCCTTTCAAAACAAAAATCAATATCGTATTACAATCTGAAAGTAAAACCCGAAAATATATTCTGAGAGATTTGCTACCGTTAACTTTGGTCCATTCCAGGTCCGCACCTACATTTGCACATTTGCATCGTTTTCAACTCCACTGGCCTCTTTTCGACAAGGATCTGTCCATTTCTTGGATCCCGTGGTGGGTGTTGTTCGCTAGTGTTTGGATCTAGCCCCGACGGTGACGCATACCCAGACTCGTAATAACTTATTACAGGGTCAACCCCTGGTCCCGGGGTCCCGGTCTTCCGTTTGCGTATCCCATTACTCGTATTCCTTGTTCTTCGTAAATTATTTGAACGAATGGTGTGACAATGTGATATACGTTCAATTATTCCATCTTGCATCATCTCATTAATTTTGTCTTCTACCGCGTTTCATTGATTCATTCAAAAAAAATAGCGTGCTCTTGTTCATATGCATTGGTCAGCCCTGGCTTCTCAGAAAAGCAGTTTTGAAAATTTTTCAAAGTTTCGTGTAACTGTTTCTTCGCGTTATAGTCAATCTCGCATTCCCGTATTTTGTCCTGCAATGTAACATCCTTTGTAATGAATTGTAACATAATAATTATTTCGCTTTACTCTGTATTAACCACATTAAATTGCACGTCAATTTCTGTATTCTTGTCAAAGCAATATAAAAACAATTTCTTTCTGTAATCTAATTTGCATTTGTTTGTACATCCAATCAGATCCAATAATACAGGGGCGTATCAAATTTTTACCATAAGCCCTCATAAATCAAATTCCTGTCCTGCGATTTCTCCACGAGGAAAAAACTTGCGAACTGATTTTTATTGCAACATCCTTGGTAGTGTCTGACACCCACAACCAATTTTGTAACAATACCTTTATGTTAATTAAGCTACCTTTACTATTGTCAATACCGTACCCAGTTCTGTTTTTTTACTCATGGTAGGAAAACTAGATTAGAAAATAATTTTTATTATGAAAAACGCTAAAGATTCCCTTCTTAATTTTCTTGCATTATTTCGGGAGGTTATTTTATCTAGATCGCGTTATTGCAACACCAAAAAAATAGAATTAATTAATTAGTATTGCTATCATCCTTGGTAGTGTCTAACACCCACTACACCTTTGTTTAATTAATCTACATTTAATATTGTCAATACCGTATCTAAGTCTGTTTTCCTACATGTTGTAAGAAAATATTTTCGAAAATAACAAATACACGAAATCTTCGAGCAAAATAGATTTAAACAATTTCTTGGACCATATTCCCAGATAAGTAAGTAACCCCCGAATTCCCCTGAAAAGGCTAAAGTTGTATTCCCCGTTCCCACAGGTCATTTCATGACATGCCTGGACAGTCCCGAACCTGGAGGTCTCCCACGTTGAAGGGAGCACATGCTGTCCACACTACTTGTGCCATAGGAAACCAATTCTTGTCTTCGACGTGTTACTTAATTTCTGGGAACGTGGATTTTTAATTTAAAAAAAATCTCAGAAAAAATAAAAACAGAAAACAAAAGAAATAATGAAATAATTCCCAGTCTATTGTCTATTAGGCTCGAAGAACAGTTTGAAAATCTATTTAAAAAGTCGTGCTGATACGTTAATACTTATTTAATGTTGTTAAACAACAATAGGTTCCACGTGTTAGAAATTTGACAGATAACATCTCGCACCGCATTGAGTGCGGTAAAGTAAAGTGGTAAAATCATTTAAACTTATTTAGTTTTTTTACCACACAGATCACTCACACCAAGAAAAAAAGACAGTGACAAGAGATAAGTCATTTTTTCTAAGTGACAGTGGCGTCGTGCTGCCTACTTATTAAAAATTAAATTAGAGAACTCTAACTGATGCGTAATAAAATGTCATTTTGTAAAAAGTTGGTGTAGGTTTTTCATTCTTCTTAAACTTAAAAAATGATATTGACACATCTAGCTATTAGTATCTCCCGTATTTTAAAGATTTCTATAAAGCCGTTAGGAAGTCTTTTCCATTGTTGTCAATCGAAAGTTATTAGAAAAAATGTATATGATACACATTGAAAATGTTTTTACGTCCTCAGGTATGATTAAATATACGGGGTGTTTTATTTAAAAATCAAAAGTTTTTATGGAAACTCTAGTAGTTTGACCTGTGTCAATAGGACACAAGTTTCAGCATTTATCAGTTTTTTCAAAATTTAGTTTAGAAATCCAGATTTAAAAATAAAGGCGCTGCGTATCCATACCTATCCCTTGTTACACCCGGTATATTTGTTTTTATTCTCATCGTTTTACACATGTTATTTGATTGAATTCTTTGATGAGTACATTAATTAATCATGCATGTCGCACACTGTGGTAAAAAATTAGGGATGGTTCCCTAAGGGCCCATACATCACTTCTTGCTTATAAGTAATAAAATGTTTTGCCTTAATAGCCAAAAGGTCTCATTTATTATTCTTAAAGTCGTTATAGCATAGTTCATAATAGTTATTTATGGTACTAGTGTGGCATGTTGAAAATAAATCACGGCAGAAAGATTTATACCAAGAGGCCATCAGGCCGAGTGGTATAAATTCTCAAGTGACTTAGGAAACATAACACACGAGTGGTATGCAATTTTTTATCCTACAAGTGGAAGAAATTGTTTTTTTTTTTATTAGATAATAATTAATACAAAGCTATTTGCGTCTCAGTACCCTATAAATGTCAGAATGACTTGACAGTGACTTTTTTACATTTTAGTCAAAGTAGGTTGTTTGTTTGGTTGCCACAGGCATGATACATTGTTAGCAAATGTTTAAATAAATTTTGATACTTGTCAGTTTTCTCTGCAGGAAAGGGAAGCTTTTTTGAAGAAAAAACGTATAGAAAATGAAGGAAACCAATGAAAATTACTTTCCTGTGGATATCCTTACGGAAGCGATGCAGATTTTACCAGAAAAGTCCCGAGATGCTTACAACAAGGAGTTCAAAATGTTTGAGTTTTGGATGAATTCACGGAAGATAAAAGGTATCGATGAAAATGTTCTACTGGCTTACTTTTTACGTTTGCAAAAAAGTTAGCCCCATCGTCGCTATGGATCAAATACTCAATGCTTTGCTAGACTATTCACCTTTATAAAAAAATCGAAATTTCAAAATATGTCAAACTAACGAACTTTTTGAAAAGCAAATCAGAGGGATACAAACCAAAGAAGTCGAAGACATTAGAACGACCTGAAATAGAGAAGTTTTTGAACGAAGCTTCCGACGAGGTTCTAATGCGTCGGCGTCTTTCAGCACTATTAGCAGCTGTACCGATATGGAAGCGTCTGGTTCCAATGAACCAACGAATGTAACAATGACTTCAAATTCGAATAAATCGCTAGCGTTTTCCTTTAACTTCAATATCGATGTGAATTCTGCTTATAATAGTAATAAATAAATATAATAATACTTTAAATTTAAACGTGAGTTAAAATCTATCAATCACGAGTGAGTTATGGATTATAAAACACTAGTGTGTTATTTGATAGTTTACTTGTCAATTTTCTGTCTTCATAAAATAAATCATGGCCGCCCAAAGAAAAAAGACGTCGATAAGATTTTGGTTCTTTTTGTGAATAAAAGAGAATTTAAAGCCAGTTACTAGCAAAATACTTTGTGGGCCCAGTGGAATAAAAAAGAAGAAGAGCAGAACTCGAAGTACCGCGTAGTTCACATTCTACCTTTTTTCGCTATCCATTATTTCCTTCTTTGCCATATTGAGCAAGAGGGCAATATATTTTTTAATCTCTCTCACTTTTTTCTGCAAATATAGAAGTAGATATCAGTTGCAAGCAGGTGGAATGTGCACTAGACGCAATTGATTATCGTAAGTTTGCTATACACCGGTATAAGGCGCGGCAGCTGTTCGCAGCATTTGGTTTTGGCTATAAATGTTCAAAAAAAGTAAAAATTATGAACATTTGGTGCAGCTGAGGATCAACTTTTATCGTGATACAAAACGTAGCTTTAATAGCTAGTTTAATAGACAACTGTGCATTAGTAACAACTTGGTTATTAAAGTAAGTTGCCATAACAATTTGACAGCTAAAAAGGCAGCTTAAATAGCTAGCTACTTTACAGCAAAAACGTAGTTGCCACAACGCTGTGACAGCTATAGTGTACAGACTGTGCTGCTTGGGAAGTTTTTAATCTTCTCCTGAAGATACTAACATAACTGTAGAGAGCGAAAAATATAAAGTTTTGGTAAAGTGGTAAAACGTTTTTGAATCATTTGTTCATGACAAAGATTTCAGTTGTTTTAACAGAACCAGTGCTTTAGTTAGCCTTTCTCCACGTGTGTCATACACAGTTTTATCTACGGATACAAATTTTGATTGCTTTAAAATTATTTATTGAAAATGATTTTTATTTTGCACAACATATTATGCGGTAAAAATGTCATAAAAAAGAGTACTTTGACACGATACTGAATTTTAATAGAAAATGAGTTACATAATAAGCTCATTATATCACTAGTAGTGTAATAAGCTTTACTTACGACCAACCCATAATACTAATTTAACGAGCGTCCCAACACGAATTTAGTGAACCATTTACGCTCCTAGGATAATAATGAAGCTTAGACGAAAACCACAAGATGGCGTGACAAGCGATGAAACATGATTTTATAAGAGCAAAAATTGACGCAAAAATGTAAATTATTTTTCTATACTTTTAAGATAATAAATATTTATTAAACGTAAATAAATTTAATATAATTTTAGTACCCAACCAAAAATAAGTCCCGTTCGATTGACATATTACGCATTTTTAAGAAAAAAAAACTTGTTTTTAAAAATATATATGAACAGTAACCTTATTTGTTTTGACGTTTTAAATAGAACATCATTGAAACTTCAGGATATGAAGGTTGTTGACTTAAGAGTGTTCGTGTTTGATATTTTTAATAATTTCTGATTACAAATTTTTAAAATTAATTAAGCCAAATTTTTTTTAAATTAACCAGAAAAATAACCACAAACACAAAGAAATGGATTCGTAGCTTACAGCAGTGGTAGTGGTTAATTACCACTACGAAATGACGTTTAGCTATTGCGCAGACGCAGTAATTACCACAGTTACTACAAGGCGTTAAATAAGCGTTTCAAAATATCCTTAATTAATAGACTGTGTTCTTATATTGAGGGTCGTAGTAAAATAATAATTATTTTATTGTTATCCGGCTATTCATTCGTATTTTTGTCGATTATAAGCTATATCAAATAATAACGAGGATAAGGGTTCTTGTACGCTTAATCTTTCTTAAGTCAACTCGAAAAAAAAATCGTAAACTTCTTTGCTTTTTGTGCTTGATAAAAAATCAACAAATCCTTTCGACTCAAACACTAAATCAAAATTAGGACAGGCCTCCAAATAAGAAAGTACGCTTCCTTTTTGGCCCTCTTTTATTGAAATAGCAGAATAAAATGCTTCGCTTTTAGGGCAAATAAATCTTTAAAAAGTTGACACCTAGCTGCTTAAAAGGTATGCTAAAGAGCGATAGAAAAACCGAAACAAGCAGTTAGTAAAATGCGGACCTCTTAAAGCGCTTTTATATAAAGACGGTTTAACATTTTCTTCGTACAAACACCATTAAAACCGTTTTAAGCACTACATGGACTTTATTTTAAGGCGATTTAATAGCGTATTCCATTGTAAAATCCAGTTTCGCACTCGCTTGTAAAAAAATGGTGACTGCGACAGCGGAATTGGCAAACCATTAACCTCACATTTTCGGATTGAAATTTTGGTTTTATTTTTGTGTCGATTATTTATAAAATCGCGAATCGTCATCCTTTTGCTATAGGCGAATTTTTCATGACCTTAACCACAATGTCAGGAATGACGTGACGGTTAACTCACTGGTTAACAGCTGATTTGGTTGACAAATACAGTATACCAATTTACGTTCTGTGATTTTGTCTTCTTCTAACCTCACTTTTATGGACATACTATAGAACTACTATAGGACATACTATAGAACTACTAGGTAGTACTATAGAACTACTAGGTAGTACTAAACTGGGCGCACTATGAAATGCATATTTTATATTTAGGAGAGTATTTTAAACCTCTGTAACTTTTTTAGGTTTTGTTTTGGATTTATGCGTATTTTACATTCTTTTGCCTCGTGGATTTGACCGGATTTCGAAAATAATTTTAAATATGCATTTTCGCAATCTCTGGAAGGCCTATTAAAAATAAAACGTACCCAAGGTTATTTTGAAAATTAATCTTGATTACCAGTGGCGTCCAAGTTGTGAATTGTAACAGATGTTTACAAAAAATACTTTATAAGTTTAACATCAATTTTCTCGCTATTAATTAAAAAAAATTATGATTTTTTTCAGTTATTAGTAACTAGTGACCATTGTTCCCAAAGCAGTTTTTTATTTTTTTAAAATGTTAACCAGGGGCGGAGCTAGATTTTTTTCAGAATACACTTTTATTGATAAAAAATGGTTACATAAATTAGAGAATGCAGGTTCAGCTGATATTTTTTTAAATTATTGATTCAATAATTTTTTTTATAACAAGCACATCACAGGCGTGCATAATTTTTTATTTTATTTAAAAATATTATGCTAGTTCTGTGTGATCCTAAAGTGAACTAGTGAAAACCAATCATAAAATATAAGATTTTTTAAAAATTTTTGGTATCATTCGAAAGGTCCCATTTTGCACAGCTATTTTGAAATTTTGCACGTTCCATGGGAACCCACAATAGGGTTCTCGAGTGAGGCTGGCCCCCCATATATTTTTTGAAAATTTTAGTATCACTCGAAAAGTTCAATTTTGCACACCTATTTTGAAATTTTTCACACCCCATGGGAACCCGCAATAGGATTCTCGAGTAACGAGGCTGGCCCCCCCGATATTTTTTCAAAGTATTGTTATCATTCGAAAGGTCCAATTTTGCACAATTTTGCACACCCAATAGGAACCCACAAAAGGGTTCTCGAGTAGCGAGGCTGCCCCCCCCCCCCGATGATATTTTTGAAAATTTTGGTTTCATTCGAAAGGTCTAATATTGCACAATTTTGCACAGGGGGGCATCCTCGTTACTTGAGAACCCTACTGCGGGTTCCCATGGAGTGTGCAAAATTGGACCTTTTGAATGATACCAAAACTAACATAATATCTTTAAATAAAAAATTTTTAAAATAAAAAATTATGCACGCCCCTGATGTGCTTGTTGTCAAAAAAATACATAATAATTTTGAAAAATATAAGCTGAACCTGTTTTCTCTAATTTATGTAACCATTTTATATCAATAAAAATATATTTTTAAAAAAAATCTAGCTCCGCCCCTGGTTAACATCTAAAAAAAAAATCGGTTTGGTAAAAATGGTCACTAGTTACTAATAATAATAAAATAACTTTGGGTACGTTTTATTTTTAATAGGCCTACCACCGGTTAAATACACGAGGCAAAAGAATGTAAAATACGGATATATTTTGAAAAAAAATCATGTCCCCAAAACAAAAGAAACATTAAAAAATCTGAGAATTAATTTTGTTAAGAAAGATTTGATAACCAATTTGCTAATTTGAAATTTTTCCCAATTTTTTTTTTTAATTTTCGTTAACTTTAAACTTTGACAAAAAAAACAGCACTTTTTGTCACACCTTGTACACCGAACAAAACACAAAATGGTAAATTTTGGTTTTACCATTTTTTTAGAAAAATATCGGCTGTACGATACCAAAAACCCCATTTAAAAATAATAAAACCTAAAAAAGTTAAAGAGGTTTAAAACCTAGAGACAGTTATGCAAATATGTCAAACATGCATACCCACATGGACTCTAGACCTACCTAGGTTACCTATTAAAATTTAGAAGTACAATTTCAACAGCATTTAGAGGCGTGTCGGCCAGAAAAAAACCAAAGACACCAAAAACAAGTAAAAAAATTAGGGAATTAGTAGTACACGGTTTTCTGTCATTTTTGATTTTTTATGAAAAATTCCTTATAGAGGCACCTACTAGGGTCCCTAGGACCCCAAATCCGCCGGCTCCGGTTTTTTTTTAAGAGAAAAAAGGGCCCCTGGAAGGGGGTTGTAATGTGTTTTTTTATTGTTTTGGTTTGGGCTGTGTTGGATTGGATTGTTTTAGTGAAAAAAAATTTAAAAAAAACACAAAAAATTTAAAAAAAAACAACCGGGGCGGCGCCGGCGGATTTGGGGTCCTAGGGACCCTAGTAGGGGCCCCCATAAAGAATTTTTCATAAAAAATCAAAAACCGCATAATGCATAATTACCAAAAATTAGTCTCTCCAAAAAAAATCGATATGCTTCACAGATTTTTATTGTGGCAATTTCCCGTAAAAAATAAAGCAACACCATCAGCCTTTCGACAATTCATAGTTATTCAAACACTCGTATACACCTTTAGGCACACTGCAATTGTACTTTTTAAATAAGTAAGTATCAAAAGCAATCCAAGTGTACCATGATATACGCTACGTAGCAAAATTTACTAGTAATGCCAATGGGTCATCTGTTTTGATAATAAAAAGTACTTTGTTAACGAGCACTGCATACTACAGCATTATTACTTACACCCACATAAATCTGTATACCTATTGATGTTAAAAAATCTGAGATATGGAGAAGGGCACCCCACTTATACACTCGACGTTGGAATCCCAGATAAGCGTCAACGTCGAACTGTAACGTCGGGTTTATAAATGGTGGGTAAAATGCGAAGAAAAGAAAACTGGGATATATTAAGGACTCTTAGATATATATAATTTTTTTTTCGGATTTTTAAAATTTTAGATGGCCCGTAGCTCATTCTAAAGAATAATTTATAAATACAATGAAAATGCACAAAAAAATGTATTTTCAAACTGCAAAAATTTATCAGCCATCACAGACCTCACCAAGCGAAGACCTCCTAACCTACCTTTCAAACTACAATCACAAACCAACTGTAAGAGGTAGTTTGCCAGGTTAGTTTGGTCTGACGTCATGGTAAGAAAATCCACTCGCAAAAATGATGATGTTTATGGTTTAGTTAAGTATAACGTCACACATGATGCGTCATTTCAAATACTATTGATTGTGGTTTGCAAACCACACACGCGAAAATAACCATAACCATGGTATAAGTAGTTTACTATGAAAAATTCGCCTTATATTTAAACGTATGTCTGTGTGGTGTTTTCAATTTATAAACCATATTTTTATGTTAATTTTTTGGGGTTTTTGGGCGATGATGTACGGCACAAAATTGTATTGTTCCGTTGTCCGTAATAAAAATAGCCGAATTTGCGAGGTAAGTGAGCTATGCAGTAGACACAAACAGACGCATTTAGCATGTTTTATTGTAAGAAAAAGAGTAACTAAATTGTAGATCAATAGGAGTCTTTATATTTTACCTATTATTTAAATGTTTAATATCTCCGCATGTATATTCACTGTTTGTTTTTGTTTTTCTTGTCAAAACTTGACAAATTTAACTAACAAAAAAAAATCAATCTTCAAAAACTGTCTGGGGAAATTATAAAAAGAGACAACAAAACATCAGTCCATTTCATAAAATCACTTTTACATGCAAATATGAAAAAAACTAGAAAGACAGGGCAATATTAGTTGCCCACCTCTGATAAAACAATAACTGTCAAATGTATAGAGGGCCTCTAGGTTAAACTAGTAATATTTATCAGTACCTATACAGCGAACTCCAGAGAAAAATATTAACATAGGCAAACCTCTGTGTGCCTATCTTATACGTGGGCTAAAGCTTCTTTATATCATTCATTTTTTAACACATAGAGCTTAAAAAAAAGAAAAACTCATATGGTTTTTAAAACGTTTTAAAAGCCGAAAAATGTAAGGCGGAAATAGTTGCCAAAACGTTCTCAATACCTTTTAAAGAGGTTATGATGGACAGAAGGCAAAACCATATGACTGCAGACTTTGGCTGGCAGAACGTTTTGCCAACCGTTTAACAGCAACTTGGGAATACTCAACCCTACTTTTAAGGAAAAATATATCTTTAACTTGATTGTCTTATTGAGTTTACTTCATTAATCAAATATTTTTTTACGCTTAATATATACATTTTTTTTTAGTTTTCAAGAAACTTTAATGTTAAATTGTTAGGTTAGCCCGTTGGCAGTACTTTGACCAGCTGCTAGAAAAAAACATACAGGGTGTTCCAAATTCGATGCTGACCATGGGCCTCTCCTAATCGGTAGAAGATACGAAAAGGTTTAAATTAGGGCAAAGTTCCGCAATATGACGCTTTGTTCAAAACCAACCAAAAACGTTTACAAATTCCGGGTAGTTCCGGAGATCCGAAAAAAAAACCGAAATATTTATTTTTAGTTTTTATTTTTCTACGCCCTTATTCTCAAAGCTGTCAAAAAACGCTTAAAACTTTCTGCAGGTACTTTTTTTAAGGTCTACCTAATGAGAAGTTCATTTTCGAGATTTGACATATTAGTGTCACATGAACACTGTCAAGTTAATTTTTTTTTATGGACACATGATTTTTTTCTCCTGCCGTTTGTTTCATAAAGGATGACAGATATTTTACAACCTCATTTTGACAAGTACCTGATGTTTTGAGATAATTGACCATCATCAGCCCAAATTCAAATATTAAAAAACAAAGAAAAAAAACGTATTTTTAAAATATTAGGTAAAGTTATTTTGTTATAAAAAAATGTCAAAAAAACTGTCATTTTTTAAATATTTAAAAAAATTTTGAAAAAGTACATTTTTTGTCCATGAAAAATAAATAAAAAAATAAATAATGCCACAAAACTTTTTTTAATTTTATTGAAAAAAATATTGCAATCGGGTTTTCAAAATATCTTGAGTGCGTTAAAAGCACAAATTAAATTTAGGCTGATGATGCGCAATAAACCCGAAACGTTGCAAAATGTTATCTGTCATCCTTTATGAACCAAACGGCAGGAGAAAAAAGGATATGTTCACAAGGAAAAATGAACTTGACAGTGCTCCTGTCACACTGAAATGTAAAGTCTCAAAAATTGAGTTTTCATTAGGTAGATCCTAAAAAAGTGCCCGTAGAAAGTTTTAAGGGTTTTTTTGACAGTTTTAAGGATAAGGGCACAGAAAAAAAAAACTAAAAATGAAGATTTCGGTTTTTTCCTCCTATTTCCGGAACTATATGGAATTTGTAAACTTTTCTCTTAGTTTTGAGTAAAAGCATCAAATTGCGCAACTTTACCCTAATTTAAATCTTTTCGTATTTCCTACCATTTAGGAAATCCCCACGGTGATCATCGAATTTGAAACACCCGGTATAAACTCTTGGAGAAAGCGATTTTATTCAAAATCGCCGTTATGTAAAACCGACTTTAGGCGCGTATAAACGCAGTAATTGTCATTTTTTTGTTATTAGAGTCCCGTTAAGTGATATTTCATACATAAAATAACGTATAAACCACGTGGGACTAAAGTGTATTTTCATTGACGAATTGTAAATTCAATTTTTTAACAAGTAGTTCTTCTAACTTTCTGATAAGTGCATTCGCAACAGAGCATTAATAAATTTGGCTCCAAAATCCGAAATAAATTTACTACCTTCTTAGCAAACATGGTGGCCTAGGGTGATATTAAATTTTCGCCTTTTCGGCGCATACTGTAGAGCGCCCTAAATTCACATTTTCTAATAATTATGCCAACGTTTTTCCTAGGAGAAAAGAACCGTTTTGAACTTTTCCATAAATAATATGAAATATTTTTCCGGGTAACGCCAAGTAGGATTTAATTTTCTTAATCTTTAATTATTTTACACTAACCCTCCTCACCTCCTTTACAAGTCCTCACCTCCTTTACAATTTTTTACGCATGCCTGATCCCTGGTATAGGGACCGATTGTTCCTCCCCCCCCTTTACCAAAAATTTTCCAAAAAAACTAAAAACTTTAATACCACACGTTACTTTTCTATTTATTTTAAATTTAGGTAAATTTTTTCATAATATTTTACGCACTGACGAATTCCTAATTAAGGCGAAACACGGTCTGCAAAACAGTCTTTTAGTCGCACTCTATATGTATAATCTTTGTGGTACTTAGTTGTAAAGTTTGATTTTCTATATAATTGCGTTTTTTGCTGCCTACGCCGCGCACCGGTACCTAGGCCGAGGATACAACAGTGAAGGAGGCCGTAATATTTTGTTTTTTGTGTTTTTCTTGAGCTTGACCATGGACATTCCTTTTGTGTCTGAAAAGACACCTTTTTCAATATTAGGTAACAAAAAACTTGCAGTCGAATTTTCTCTTTTAAATTTTTAATACTTAAAAGTAAAATATCATCATCAATATTTTTATATCAAGTAGGTAATACTTATACTAAAAATGCAAATATATATATTTTTTACCTTCATCAAAAACATTATTTTAGTAACTGTCTGCAGATAACTAAAGCATGGCTTTTTGGTTTCCGATGCAAAAAATATTTTTTTTTTGATCACGGGTGCAAAAAAAGATTTCAGTCCGTTTTTTACCCAAAATTAAAGAGAAATAGCGGAAAATAGTAATATTGAAAAAACCTAATTATTATTACCTAAAAATTAAGTCCTTTCCACCCGTTTTTACCTATTTACGAAAAAATAATTTAAAAACATCGTCAAAATATCAAAGTTTCAAATATTAAAATGTCGCAACAATGAACGTCACCGAGTAAAAAGGCACATCGCTATGGAAATCGTTGTTATTTAATTTACCAGCCGCCTTGATTTATAGAGTAAAGATGTGTGTTGCGAAAAGTGCTCTTCGTTCGAGATTTTTAATAGTAGTTTTCACAACTAGTGGTTAAAATAGTGCTTTTATTTTACAAGCGTTGGTGAGGTATTTAAAACGCGAGTAAAAATAGGCACAGTTTAGCCACGAGTTGTGAACACTATTTTTTTAATACCTTTATCAAAAAATTCAAGAAAAACAGGGAAATACTTTTCAAAATCTCGAACAAAGAGCACTTCTCGCAAAACAGACCATCTTTACACTATAAATCAAGGCGACTGGTAAATGAAATAACAATGGTTTCCATAGCGATGTGTCTTGTTACTCGGTGACGTTCATTGCTGCGACATTTTAATATTTGACAGTTTAATATTTTTACCATGTTTTTAAATGATTTTTTCGTAAATACTTGGTGAAAACTGGCGGAAGTGGCTTAATATTTAGGCAAGAATTTCCCTTTAATTTTGGGTAAAAAACGGACAGAAATCTTTTTTTGCACCCGTGATCAAAAAAAAATGTTTTTTTTTTGCATCAGTAACCAAAAAAGCCATGCGTGGTATAAAAAAAGTACTTTTCTGTTTTTCTTGGATTTTTTGATAAAGGTATTAAAAAAAATTGTGTTAACAACTCGCGCCTAAACTGTGCTTTTTTTTACTCGCGTTTTTAAATACCTCGCTGCGCTCGTTATTTAAACCAACGCTTGTAAAAAAGCACTATTTTAGGCACTAGTTGTGAAAACTACTATTTCCATGTTCTCGTTTTTTTAATATTAGTATATAGGTGTATAGGTCAATATCTTTATAGGTAGTAAAAAAATGGCACCAGTAGGCACATATAACCATCCATAAAATCTTTAAAAAAAGAGCTTTTTTTATTTTTTTTTTATTTAAAAATTTTTTTTTTGGTTGAAAATGTGTTTAAACAAAATTAAATAATAAAATAATCGTTTTTAATCAAGACCTATGCCGTGCCGCCATCTAAGTGTAAATTAGTAGACTTCAGAGGATGTTTAGTCAACAGTTTATTAGTTTTAAATATTTTTAAGATAATTCAATTCCTTTACAATTTTAAATAATAGTCAGATATTGATAAATTTAGTTAAACAATAATTAACCTTAAATCAAGGTTTTATTTTTACAACAGCACGTTATACAAATATTTAGAAGTGTTATGCTTTTTATAAAATAAAATTTTTTAAGCTTGCCTTGGTTTTTAAAAAACTGGACAGGGTTAGCTCAATGCTAGTTTATATTAAATTTCACATATAAATTGTAGTCAGAAAAACACGGATGTAGAAACCTTGGATTGCTAATACCTATGGGAAATTTTCATGAAAATCACGGCTGCGTGTCTTCCGCCATTTTCGCCGCCATGTTGTGGAGATTTGGGTTGGCGACATTGGTTTCCTTAATTTTAAATAGTAGTATGGGAACACTGACTGTCAACAGTGTCAAAATATGTTTGAATTTTACATTTTTTTGAAAGGTTATTTTTGTTGTTGTTTTTTAATACAAAAACAAAAAGTAAAGAAACAAGCCATAAACAAATGTTCCAACGGTCACGCCATTTATCTCTCTCATTTAGTCTGGAGTATGTACAGGTTTCGAACAAATAAATCACAATATGGAAACATTGACCTCCAATTTATAAACTCAAAGGGTACTGTTAAGCCGCACGTTATAAATTGTAATAAACGCTTGGTTCAACCATTGCTGCTGGCGCTCCCGCTGAAGATACACCTTGATTACGTTGATCTGAATCTGCACAGGGACTAAAACAGCTAAGAACAAATGCACCAACGTGATACAGTAATAAAAAATAAATTAATAGAAGGAGATACTGACTTTGATAATAGCATATATGGCTCAGCTGAAAGCCAGAGCCATGGCAAGTCAAGCAACATTTAGCGATCACAAAAAAAGTACATCTTTGGCACATGGAGTCGAGCATGGAGTTTTACAATATTTGAAGACCTTGGCAGAAAAACCTATTAACTAACAACGTCGTGTGTCGACCATACCTTCCCTAAGTTAACAAGTTATTACTAAGATATCCTTGAGTTTTGGTAAGTTTTCAGCATTTTACATTTTTTTTGTAACTCTATCTTTTATAAAGGATGTGGGATTTTGCTCAAAAATGCATATGTTGTAGGTTTCATTGTCCTGATAAAAATCTATGCTCCACAGTGATCTGGTATGTGGTTTTTGAGATACTGCATTCAAAGTTAAACATTTTGGTATTCTGACTTTTCTCTAAAATCAGTTTTTTGCACTTCTTGTGAAAATGTAAACAATATTTATGAACCAAATTGTAGTCTGAGAATAAGTAGCAGAAAAATATAGGTTGCGTCGCACTGGCATCACAAACATAAAAAATATTAAATTCATATGACCAAGAAATGACTTTTTTAACAAAAGGCAAATTTCAATTGTTATGTTGCCATTTAGTATTTAACAAACATGCTTCAAAACAAAAACTGTAACATTTATAGCCATTTTTGTTATTTGTTGCTATGGGGCAATGATAGATTTTCATCAAGATAAGCAAAATCACACAGAAAGCCAGTTTCCATAAGGAAAGTGCATCATCCTTAAAAAACGAATCTACAAAAAAAATGTCAAATGCTGAAAACTTACCAAAACTTAAGGATATCTTAGTAATAACTTTTTCTGCTGAGTTATTCAGAAACAGAAAACTTTTATTACAAAAATTGTTAACAAAAAAACATTGTCACAATTGAATAAATAAGCGTCAAAATTTAGTGTTAAAAATTAACATTAAGGTAAATTTAACCTAAGAATGTCTTTAAAATGTCATTTAGATATTAAACAATGTTAACATTAAGGTTTTGTTAATAAAGATTAAAAAATAAATATTTATTTTTCTTTATTTCTAGTAAACTGGTAAAACATCTTATAATTACTGGTCTTAAAATCTCAAAAAAATACTGGCTACAATATCACGAAAATTGACAATGTAATCTTTAACTACTGACTTAAAATTACATAAAGAAAGTTACAAACACATGGAAATGACAACAAGAAAAAGAAAAAAGTATACTGATAAAATACATATTAAAATCAATTTGTTTAATGTTCTTTTTAAAATTCATGAACTATTGTTCTAATTTTGTAAAAGTCGATGTGCCAAAGATGTACTTTTTTGTGATCGCTTGCCATCGCTCTGGTTTTCAGCTGATCCATATATGCTATTATCAAACTCCGTATCTCCCTGTATTCATTTATTTTTCTTGTCTTCTAGGCCTATAACAACCTCGGATTTATAAACTGTTGGCGCATATCTGTCCCTAGACGTTTTAGTTCCTGTTTCAGATTCAGAGATCAACTTAATGAAGGTTTATCTTGAGCGGGAGCGCCAGCAACAATGGTTGGCAGTACCCTTTGAGTTTATAAATTGGGGATAATGTTTCCAGGTTGTAATTTATTTGTTCAAAACTTGCACATTCTCCAGACCAAATGAGAGAGATTATCATGGCGTGGCCGTTCAAGCATTTGTCTGTCTTTTAAATGGTTTTTATGGCTTGGTTCTTCACTTTTTTGTTTTTGTATTAAAAAACAACAACAAAAATAACCTTTCTAGAAACGTCATTTTTTGACACTGTTGATAGTCAGTGTTGCCACACTACTATTTAAAATTAAGGAACCAATGTCGCCAACCTAAATCTCCACAACATGGCGGCAAAAATGGCGGAAGACACACGGCAGTGATTTTCCCACAAGGGTATTATCAATCCCTTTCTTTTTTACATCCGTGCAAAAAAATAATAAAACCAGTATTCACTTAGTATCCAACTATTAATGCTGTTTTATTCACCAAACCTACTACGGCCAAGCCACCTTGCCGTTAGTCTATAGTGAGGCTGCTATATAGTAGTAGGGAATAAAAAGGTTTAGGAAATCCCTAAGATCTTTAATGGTTCTTCGAGCTAGATTAACAGCGTCCGATAGCCCTGCTACAGGACCACTCAGCATCCAGAAGGCCCGCCGCCACAGCTACAGGACCACTCAGCATCCACAAGGCTCCGCCGCTACAGCTACAAGATTACTCAGCGCCTACAAGGCCCCGCCGCCATAGCTACAGAACAACACAACGTCCACAAGGCCCCGCCGCCACAGATACAGGACCACTCAGCGTCTACAAGGCGCGCCACTACAGCTACAGGACTACACAACGTTCATAAGGCCCCGCCGCCACAGCTACAGAACAAGTCAGCAAAGAATTAACAGCGTCCGATAGCCCAGCTACAGGACCACTCAGCGTCCAGAAGGTCGCCGCCACCGCTACAGGACTACTCAGCATCCACAAGGCTCCGCCGCTACAGCCACAAGACTACTCAGCATTTACAAGGCCCCGCCACCACAGCTGCAGAACAACACAATGTCCACAAAGCTCCGCCGCCACAGATACAGGACCACTCAGCGTCCAGAAGGACCGCCGCCACAGCTACAGAACAAGTCAGCAAAGAATTAACAGCGTCCGATAGCCCAGCTACACGACCAATCAGTCTCCACAAGGTCCCGCCGCTACAGCTACAAGACTACTCAGCGTCCACAAGGCCTCGCCGCCACAGATACAGGACCACGCACACGGAAAAAAATATATTTTATATTTAAGAATAGCTCTATTCTTGAAAAATTACATTTGCTTTAAGTACATTATTCTTAGTATAAGAATAGGGATTATTAAAATAAAGCAATTACCTATTTTTGATCTACGAAGGCTCTTATACTTAAATAGAAACCAAATATATTTTAAATAAGAAGAGGCGGTAATTTAAATCAAAACCCAAGCTATTATTAAATCAAATAACTTCTAGAGGTAAACCGATAAGAGTTTATTATTCTTTCACAAAACAGGTAGTTTACTTGGACTAAAACCAGAAATTCTTCTTTGAAAGCGAAAACATATTAAAACCAAGTCGAAAAAAAACTTGTCACAAGAAAAAGATAAACCTTAACCTAAAATATGTTACGAATTGATTGAATCATACTTTAAACTTAGTTTAACTACAAAGGTTTAATTTGGATCAAGTCCTTTTATTATTGCTATAAAGCCTTAGTTATTTTTAAAATAGGAAGAGCTGTACTAAAAACAAGAAATATCCCAATATCGAATCGCACCGTAAGACCGCTTGGCTAATCCATTCTCCCTCTTTGTTGTTTGGTATGGGGGCAACAAAGACTTAATGGCCTTCAGTTTCAAGTTTTTTATCTCAACATCTATCATTTAATATAGGTAAAACTATACTCCTATATCTTTAGTTTAAAGGTTCGGATTATTATAAACGCCTAAAAAGTTAAATACTTCCCTTATATTAATAGGAGAAACCGAGTATCAATATGTATACCCACGGTTGTTAAGAAGTGTGGATGAAGTGGCGAAGGCACCTATTGTCTGGCACGGTCTTGACCGCCTCTTTTGCAAGAGCGCTTCAGAGCGTGCTGTAGCGAGAGTCGGTTAGAAATTGTGGTCATAACATCCCGCTGGGAGCTTGCGGAAGTTTTCTGATATACAGACCGCTTCAAGCTACTGCGAACAGAGGGCGGAAGAAGTCTAATTTGCCAGTGTACGTACATGCAGAGACACCGCACGCCTATCAGTGAAGCAACCAACACTCAGGCTTCCGATCGCCATTCGCTGCCCTTCGCCGCCTTTCGCCTTGTATTTAGTACGCCTCTAACCATGGTGCTGTGTGGAGCGTAGTCAATGAAACCGGAATTTGGTCAATAAATACGCAAATTTTTATAACGTAATTTTCTTATTTTTTGTCACTGATAAATAAGAGCGTTTTATTGTCAACTGCTCAGATTTATCAGTGACGACGTGTTACAATGAAAATAATAAGGAGAAACAAAATAAAAGCAAGTTCTCAAAATAAAATAATACATTCTAAAAACCAAAAAGATTCTCCCAGTCAAAAAAAAATTAAAGCAAATGTTCGAAAAGTCCTCCTTGCTCGGCTAGACAATATCCGAGCCTACTATAAAAACCCCTTCTAACGTTTCCAAGCATGTTAGGGGTGATAATTTCAAAAGCTTCTTCAAAAACAGATAGAAGTCATTAGGAGCAAGATTGGGAGATCGAGCTGGACATAAAATAGTTCCCCGTGTACTTATAACCCGATTAGGAAATACATTATCAAGATATTCCCTAACAAGGCCAACATTGTGAGCGGAACAACCATCTTGTTGAAACCATGTTTCACCAAATCTTACACCTAACAACTGCCTAGCAGTTGGAATAATGTGCTGCTGCAGTAGATCCAAGTATCTAGGACCATTCAAATTGCAATTGCCGTTAACAAAAAATGGCCCAATTACGTGTTCCCCTACAATACCCCCCCCCCAAACATTTAGTTTTTGGGGATACTGTGTTCTTACGTCAAAATACAAATGAAAATTTTCCCTCGACGAATATCGAACGTGTGTTGGGTTATGACGATTTGACCATTTGACCATCTGCACTTTTTCGGCAACTTCGTAGACATCCATTTTTAGTTTTAAAAATGTATTATTTCAATTAAGAACTTACCCATCTGTTTCTCGAGCAAGGCAGAAATAAAACAAAATAATAAAAACAAAATGAATTTCCAAAAGATAACACTGCAGCATGCTTCGAATCCACCTCGGTCGTACGGCACGGAGAGTAAATTGGACTTGATTCCCCCTATGTTCGTAGTAGCTTGAAGCGGTCTGTATGCGTGAGCCGCAGAAACTTGGCACTGGAAGTACACCACATAATCTGCCTATGGAAATGTGAGTCTTTTCAATTTGTATCCAATAATCGTGTTGATTTGATTCTGCTACGGGATTGAATCAGCACGGTTATTTTGCAAGTGACGGGCTTACGCTACATTATAGTAAAATAACATCATTATATTAGCATACATTACATATATCCTATTTTTGTTTTAATTACAATTGGTGTTAAGTGAAATATAAGGTCGATTTCATTCAAGTATAAGAACTATTTGAGGTAAGTATAATTTTTTCTTAAAAAGTATAAAATATTATTTGATTGAAGTATAGTTACTTTTGCCTTAAAAACATGATATTCTCGTTCGAATATCATTTGACATCAATACAACCTAAAGCAGTGTTCGAAACAAGCAAAGAAAAAAATTTAATTAAGTATAGCGTCCGCTTAAAGTAAAAAACCACATTGTCTTAAAATAAGTATAGACCTATATTTGAATTATCATATAAATTACACTTGTATCAATGCTAGTCATGCATTATATTTAAGAATAGGATATTACTTGGATAAAGAATAACTAGAGTTGAGGATATCGAAGATGAAACTATTCTTGGATCAAGATTATTACTCTTGTTCCAAGAAGAGCTGCCACACCTACAGAACAACACAACGTCCACAAGGCCCCGCTGCCACCGCTACAGGACTACTCAGCGTCCACAATGCCCTGCCGCCATAGCTACAGAACCACACAATGTCCACAAGGTCCCGCCGCCACAGATACAGGACCACTTAGCGTCGTTAGATCTATTATTAAGAAACGCTAAAAATGACAGTGTTAGGAGAAAAACCACAGCATACATCATAAAGCACTACCAAGAAGCTGACGATATTTGGGACACGATTTAGAAAAACGACGTTTACATGAAAAAACTAGCAATTCCAAACCACGTCTATTTTGAAAAGAAATATATTGGGATACTACAGCAGAAATACAAGAGAAAAATCTTTGCCTTCCGAGAATTTGAACATGAGATTGACACTGCACGGCAAGATCTGTTGGAAGATAGATCTACAAGCCGCTACCAAGTTTTGATAGACAACATCCGAGGTCAGTGGATCCACATCCATCAACTCCACACCGACATTATTGAGAATGGGACTGCTAATGATGAATACTGCACAAAACAAAGAGAAATGAAAAAAGATTATGAAGACATCATCCAAGAGCTAGAAGAGAAAAGAAAAAAAACCCGAATCAGCCAACGCAGATCCTTCCCTTCCACCAACGAAAATTCCAACGTTGTGTGGGAGCTTCTCAAGAATCATTCGAAAGAACGAGAAACTATCAAACACTCTGAAACTTTAACATCTTAAGACTAATGTACGAGGAGAAGCCCTTAATATTATAAGACATTTAGCAGCTACAGATGAAAACTTTACCACAGCCTGGAAATTACTAACGGAAAGATACCAGAACAATCAGCTCATAGTAGCAAAACTTATCGACAGAATTCATGACTTCCCAGTTATTCAGTTTAAATCAGCAAATAAAATCAAACAACTATACGACGCCATAACGGGAACCCTTCAAGAATTAACAAGTCTAGGGTACGACACACGAAGTTGGTACCCATTGATTGGAAGACTAATATGCAGAAAAACAAGACCTTTGAGCAAAACTTTGAAGAACCATTAGAAGTGAATGTCAATGAAAGCAATCCGTAATGTAAAATAAATAGAAAAACACGTTTGTGTATCCTATTTTTGTTTTAATTACAATTGGTGTTAAGTGAAATATAAGGTCGATTTCATTCAAGTATAAGAACTATTTGAGGTAAGTATAATTTTTTCTTAAAAAGTATAAAATATTATTTGATTGAAGTATAGTTACTTTTGCCTTAAAAACATGATATTCTCGTTCGAATATCATTTGACATCAATACAACCTAAAGCAGTGTTCGAAACAAGCAAAGAAAAAAATTTAATTAAGTATAGCGTCCGCTTAAAGTAAAAAACCACATTGTCTTAAAATAAGTATAGACCTATATTTGAATTATCATATAAATTACACTTGTATCAATGCTAGTCATGCATTATATTTAAGAATAGGATATTACTTGGATAAAGAATAACTAGAGTTGAGGATATCGAAGATGAAACTATTCTTGGATCAAGATTATTACTCTTGTTCCAAGAAGAGCTGCCACACCTACAGAACAACACAACGTCCACAAGGCCCCGCTGCCACCGCTACAGGACTACTCAGCGTCCACAATGCCCTGCCGCCATAGCTACAGAACCACACAATGTCCACAAGGTCCCGCCGCCACAGATACAGGACCACTTAGCGTCGTTAGATCTATTATTAAGAAACGCTAAAAATGACAGTGTTAGGAGAAAAACCACAGCATACATCATAAAGCACTACCAAGAAGCTGACGATATTTGGGACACGATTTAGAAAAACGACGTTTACATGAAAAAACTAGCAATTCCAAACCACGTCTATTTTGAAAAGAAATATATTGGGATACTACAGCAGAAATACAAGAGAAAAATCTTTGCCTTCCGAGAATTTGAACATGAGATTGACACTGCACGGCAAGATCTGTTGGAAGATAGATCTACAAGCCGCTACCAAGTTTTGATAGACAACATCCGAGGTCAGTGGATCCACATCCATCAACTCCACACCGACATTATTGAGAATGGGACTGCTAATGATGAATACTGCACAAAACAAAGAGAAATGAAAAAAGATTATGAAGACATCATCCAAGAGCTAGAAGAGAAAAGAAAAAAAACCCGAATCAGCCAACGCAGATCCTTCCCTTCCACCAACGAAAATTCCAACGTTGTGTGGGAGCTTCTCAAGAATCATTCGAAAGAACGAGAAACTATCAAACACTCTGAAACTTTAACATCTTAAGACTAATGTACGAGGAGAAGCCCTTAATATTATAAGACATTTAGCAGCTACAGATGAAAACTTTACCACAGCCTGGAAATTACTAACGGAAAGATACCAGAACAATCAGCTCATAGTAGCAAAACTTATCGACAGAATTCATGACTTCCCAGTTATTCAGTTTAAATCAGCAAATAAAATCAAACAACTATACGACGCCATAACGGGAACCCTTCAAGAATTAACAAGTCTAGGGTACGACACACGAAGTTGGTACCCATTGATTGGAAGACTAATATGCAGAAAAACAAGACCTTTGAGCAAAACTTTGAAGAACCATTAGAAGTGAATGTCAATGAAAGCAATCCGTAATGTAAAATAAATAGAAAAACACGTTTGTAAAATATATAGCATAGACCATGCTCACTAACAAAAAAACAAAGAAATATGCATCCACTATAATGAATTTATGAAAGAATATGAAATTCTAGGCTATGTGAAGGTGAATTGTCGAAGCAAACATATAGATGTAAGGTACTACTATTTTAAAAAGTTAATGAAAATTTACTTAACTTAGAATATTTTAGCTCAGAAAAATTTATAAGTTTAGAGCATATTTTAAGCAATATTGAAAATGAATAAATTTGATTCATTAGTAAGTTTGATGTAAGATTTTTTTAAACATGTTTGCCAAGAATTTTAATTGAAAATAATATTTTTAGTTTAAAGGATAGGCAACCAATAGTCCTTGGTACTGTATTGTAGGTTTTATATAGCTAGATATTAAGAGGTGAAATAAATGATATGGCTATCTTTGTTTGACGGAGTTTTGTTGTGTATGTCTGCCTTGTGTAACGTATCTGTTTTGAAAATATTTGATTTATCAAAATAAAACTAAAAAACCAACAAAAAAGTCCACCAATGTGCTTTTTTGCAAATAGTATTATCGGCTTAGCTGCAAACGCAAGATCTCCGCCTAGAGTGACTCCGTCTGAAAATCTTTGTCAGAAATCCAGGAAAACTTACACCGTTTAATTTTGCCAGAATTCGGAATTTTTCAAATTCGGTTAATTGAGTCATTTATTTTCAGATAAGCCGATGACAACAATAAAACTTGACAGTGACTTTTTTGACAATTAATTATACCTAAGTTTACTGAGTAGTGATGCCCAAAAAATACCATATAAAATCACCGTACGCATTTTATGTGGTGCCAAGTGTACGTCTTCTTATTTCTTTTTGTAAGTACGCAACACTGTCTTAACTACAGTCGCCGCTATTTTTATAATTAAACTGATAAGTAAATATGCTGTCAATATGCCAGGGATAGTAGGAAAAAGGATACTAAAACGATAACGAGTTAACTGGCTTTTTAGTTGAGACGGTGTTGAACTCTATGTAAGCTCTTTTTGGAGCAGCGCAAAATTTTTAACATGCATGTATGGTGACAATGCGTGCTCTTCTAAAAGCGTGAAAAATAAATTCCGGTAATAAGCTATTATTATCTACCTCTTTTATCATCAGCATAGCATTATGAAAAAAAGCGTCGGAAAATCACGTTTGAATGCGCTCGCATCCGCGAAAAAGGGCCGAGAACTTGGCGTAGAGGGGCGACAAAAGGGTGAAAATGCGAGAATTTGCCGGTCCCTGCCGATAAGCATTATTATTCTATTAGAATTGAAGCTAGAATGGAAGCCGTCGCAAAAGAACGACTAGATAAGAAGCTAGGGGGTTTCGAAGCCAGCCGTCGCGTCGCATCACTTCTCCATCCTAAGCGTGACCTAAGAATAATAATTAGTTAGATCGGGTCAGAGGAAAAATATTAGGGACATTTTGAACCACTAAAAATAACATTTTTTGTGGTTATCGTTATTTGTGCGACTGCGCAGTAAGGGAAAAGAAGGGAGGTTAATAAAATAAGGATAACGACGGACTTTATTTACGTCAAATGGGATTCATAATTTTTGTAGTTATCTTTATCACAGACTAAAAAATGGTTGATTAATTCATATTTTTCTTTTCGTAAGAATAGATATTTTTTATCCTCTTCTAATTACTAATTGTTATTTAATATTTTCTATCTATATATATGTACATATATATTAAAAAAGGAAAAAATCAACAAAATTGACACCACACCGACCTCGAAAAAGTTAGGTTATGTTTCATTTAACGAAATTTTACGTTATCTTATTTAACATTACCAAAACTCTTATAAATTAACACTGGTTATCCATATATAGCTACTATTACAAAAATTACTATAAACACAAAAGTAGCTATTTTTGCTTTTATTTTAGATGGTCCAAAATCTCCCTCTTAATGTAAGTTACAATCTGGGGAATTGTTTTTAGCAACACTGTACGAGAAATCAATTAAACTATGTCGACCTGATTTTTTTGCAAAATTTTACGTCATTGAATTTATTTTCCATGGCAACGCGGAGACTTTATTTATCCACAGTGGGACATCAGAGATTTTTTAGCACCGGGTCACAAATTTGGGGTTAGGTTACTTATTTTGACTCTTCTCGTTCTACGCCGCTAAAAAACCAAGAATTGGTAACACTTGGTTAACTTAAAAGCATGCAGATTTAAAAATCGGCTACTGGCGCTAGGCGAAATAATCGTACTCTATTTTAAACAGGAGCGTGAACGACTAGCAAGAGTCTTTCCAACCTCTAAATGGAGCTTTACTGACCTGTTTTGTTAGTACTCAATTATCCGTGTGTTTTTGAAACTGAGGTTCTAAAATCTATCCTTTACACTCCAAGATTTCACTAGTACACTTGCACATAACTATGCCGCAATAATTTAAATTAAACAAAAATGGTTGAATCAAAATAAAAACAAAGTTATGTGGGGCGCCGAATGTATCTATGCGAATTTCTAGTAATCCCAGCGAGCCTCTTGGTTTTTTGATAGACTCTGGGTAATGCCCGCGCAGCGCTAGGCCTTTTTCGGAGGGTGACCGCACACGCGGAGTGGTTTAATATTTCTTTTGGAACAATTTTTTTGAAAACACATTTTTGAAACCTGGAATGGTTTTCTGTCAGAAAACGTAAAAATACTCTTCTGTCCCACTGCGCCCCGATTTAAAGTTTGTTGACAAAACACCTGCAGTTACCATGGAATGGTATAAATTCTGCGATCTATCGGCCAACACTTGAAATGCGTGTGTCTCCCAAATTCAATGAAGTTTGATCGATTGATCGGTTTCTTTCGGTTTGGACTAAATTGATGCCCTAGTTTTAATCATATATCATATTTTATGATCTGCAGGAATTTTGACCTCTATAGGGTGCTATGTGTTTCAATTATCATTCTAAATAACTTAGTACCCAGATAAGTGTCCATGAAAATTTCTAGCTTAAGCACAGAAAGCGGTACAAGGCTGACAATTTAACAATTGTGTGGAACACGTCAATATTATTTACAAGTTAAACAATTTTAGTATAGCAATGTACACATAGCCTAGTGATTTAGAATTTTTGCCATTAAAATTAGCATTATTACTAAAAACAAAAAATACAAAAATGCTTAGTATACATGTATAAAAAAAACAGTATCCTAATAATACATAAATTTCACAAAACAAGACAGAATAATATATTAACAAAATAGCACCCAATATGAGATTAAAATTAAAAAAAAATGTTAAACTATGTTTAAAAAGTATTCGTCCAATAAATAAAATGCTTTACACATAAGGAACTTTTTTAATTTGTTTTTAAATATATGGAGAATATCGAAATTTTTTATTTCAGTTGGTAAATATGAAAAAATCCTCACACTCAGTGTGTTTGGTAACCTCAATCTTAAATTACTATTTCTATATGGAATTACATAATTACTTCTATTTCTGGTATTTCTACTATGTACGTCAAAAGATCTAATATAGTTATTTTTGTTTTTATACATACATTTCAAACACTAATATATCAAACAATGTTAATATTTTTAGCGATCTAAATATTTCCCTACATGAGTGAGTCTGAGGCACACCCACAATGCTTCTTACTACTCTCTTCTGAGCAATAAAGACTTCGAAAGCTGTTGGTGTTGAACCCCAAAAACATATACCATATTGCAAAATACTATTCACTTTACCATAATAAACCAAAGTTAATTGTTTTAATGAAAGAACATATTTTAGATTTTTAAAAAGATAACAGTTTCGGTGCATTATTAAAACTAGTTTGTTTGTTTTTTGTTCTTTCCAGTCCAGATGTTGATCGATTACAATACCCAAGAAATTAACAGACTTTGCTGATGTAATCTGAGTTAAATTCACCCTAATGTCTAGTTCCATACTATTCCGGTTTTGAGGATAAGGATAAAGTGACTTAGATAAGTGCCAGTGCGGAACGATGCCTATTTGTGAGTGACTCAAATTTGGAAATCAAAGTGTATGATGGTGTTGAAATATGTTTGGGGAGGGTGGCCAGTGGAACCACTGATGAGCTTCGCTGGTTGCCCAAGGAGAAACATTATTCGATTATTTCTCTTTTTGCTTTGGTCCTTTGTGTGTTCCTTGTGGGATACTCATCCAAATTTGAATTTTAGTTTTTTCCACCCAAGATCTTTTGATCTTTTGATTTTAGATTCTTTTCGGTTCAAGTAACTGATTCGGAGGTCTTTAACTTCTTTTTATTTTAATCGCCTTGGGAGCGTAACCCTATTGGAAAGTTTAACACACCAGGACGAACCCGTTTCAGGTGACTTAAATAAGTGCCAGTGCGGAGCGATGCCTATTTGTGAGTGACTCAAATTTGGAAATCAAAGTGCATGATGGTATTGAATGATGTTTGGGGAAGGCGACCAGTGAAACCACTGATGGGCTCACGCTGGTTACCCAGAGCGAAACATCGTTTAATCATTTCTCTTTTTCCTTTGGTCCTTTGTGTGTTCCTTGTGGGATACTCATCCAAGTTTGAGTTTTCGTTTTTTGCACCCAGGATCTTTTGTTTTTAGATTCTTTTTGGTTGAATTAACTGATTCGGACGTTTTTTAACTTCTTTTTTGTATTAGATTAGACCGTGTTGGTGGGTCCATTAGTAATCGAATAAAACAGGTTTCGTAAAATTCCCACGAAATACGCTATACGAGGAAATAAAATAATTTTGGGTAATTTTTAATCATTTTCTTTTAATTTGTAGCAACGCAGCAAATCACCCAGAAACTGGCCGTTCCTGCATTGCAATTTTATTTTGACTGCTTCATTCCCAAACAAACTTTTGATTTGAAAGAATTTTGGTGGTAAGAGGTAAACCTCAAAATCCTTGCTGCGCATTGAAAAGAGCATTTAAAATGCGGTTTTGGACTTCTATTCTAAAAAGGAAGAGTTTAAGAAAAAATAAATTCTGAGAGTGGCTACACTGCAGGGGTGGACCCTCTATAGGAGCACATAAGCACATGCACACCCACACAGAATAAGGAAGCAATAATAAAATATCTTAGTTATAATATTCTTTGTAATGTTTCCGAAACTTCCTATTATTATCAGCGCTGATTTTATTATGGCACCGAGTCAAAATTAGATGAGTATTTATAATTTAGCAAAGCCAGATCTCTTTCAGTTTCGCGCGATTTTCATTGTCCGTCTATTCAACGCAGTTCCTGCTACCAGCTGCTTTCGCCGCCGAATAAAATGCACATGTGCTTGATGATGTGCAGTGTTGCTAGGAACATGATAATTATCAGAATCTATGATAATTTTGGGTGAAACATGACAATTAATAATTACCTATTATCAACCCCTAAGTCTATGATAATTTAAGAAATCCTCACATAACACGCCATTTATTCTTATAATGCGTCCAATGCACACAGTGCAGACTTTTTTTAAAACAGGCAGCCTGTTTTTATACTTGCATAGTATTGCCCTGTTCGGGACTTTTAAACAACACCAACCATAGATTTAAAAAATATTGCTTTTTTTATTGTTAAAACAATTGGTATTTAATTTTTTTTAATTTTTGAAAATTCGAATTAGTAGTGGATGTATACACTACTATAGTATGTATTAACAATACTTGACATCCTCCCCAGATCTATAAACTCGACTAATCGACGTCGGTCATCTGATCATCTTCTCTCTCACTTTATCCTCTGCTGCGAAACAAAAAGGCCAAAAGCTGTAGGTTCATACCATACCATACATTTTAAGCGTTTGTCATGCAAAAATAAAAACTTATAATTTTTGCTTAAACTTGATAATTTTTCGGATGGAAAATGATACTTTTTTCCAACCTCCTGGCGACACTGATGACGTGGAACAGTCGCACATGCGATGAAGTAGGTGGATGCTTTGCGTCGATTTTATAAGGGCTTTTTTCACGGTACAGTACTTGAAAAATAATTTTAGCGCTTTGAGTATGGAGCAAAAAATTGAAATAAAAATGCCGGTAGACCTAAACCCGAAATTGACTTGGCGCAAACCACTAATGGCAAATCGAGGGACCAACAGAAAATTTAATTTAACGACTTTTAGTTTTGCAACCTACAAAGAAAATTTACTGTCAATTTTTGAAATTTGGGAACCTCCTCTTCATAGATCATGAGCCGCCACTATAGTCCAATTTTTTGATGAGCGGACTGATGTATTTTTTCATGTCATGTCGTTGATTGTTTCAACTGTTGACATGCGAACTGTTGATAACAACGAAAAACGTTTTCAGAGGCAAAAATGACGTCATCAAAAAATTGGGCTATATTAAACTGTAAACCGATAAGAAAGTTTACGAAGAATTTTATGTTCATATTCAATAAACTTCCAGTACAGAAGCTAGCCCTAATAAAGGGTTTTCACAACTACCTCTAAAGAAACAGTTTTTCACAAACTAAGAAGCCTCTGAAAATGGCGTGGCGGTTTTTATTATAGATACCAAACGGCTGAATTGATTTTGATAACAGTGGTATCGCTAGAGTGCTGTGTGTCTCGAGGGTGATGTTATAGGCTATATGTTTTATTAAAAAAAAACAACATTGCGGATGTTAGGTGCCCTATCGTCAATTTTAAAATGCTTATTTGGAGGCATAAACTTCTCAATTTAGCGATTTAAAAAAAACTACCCAGCTGTCTGTAAGAAAATATTATTATGTCAATGATTACTGAATATTTCATTATCATGTCAAATTTATCATTATGGAAAGATTGACACTCTCAGTATTTTTCATAAGGGAAAGATTGATACGTGGTAAAAATAACCTATTTTGAAAAATATAATATTTGTTAAATAACATAAAAGTAAAAACAGATAAACAAGATATTGATGTCTTAAACTATTTTACAACCTTACCTTACCTTTATTATAAGTCAATTAAGGCACCAAGACTTTGATCTTTTAAAAAGTTTTGTCCAAAGCATCCAAAGCAAATACCACACCCTCGCCTATCTGAGAACTCAAGGACACTGAACAGGTGGTTATTTCGGAAAGAGTGAGTTTCGCTTCCGACGCCAGATAGCGGTGCATATTTCCTATTTATTAAGGTAAAACAGTGCCGTATTATTAGCATTTATTTTATAATATAATTAATTTTAGAAATAGTGTCAATGTTAACCCGGTGTCAATGTTGGTCCGCATTACCTTACCCCCCGACTATTTTGATTGACAACAAAATATATAATTGATATTGCTGTTTAGTTCTCAATAATAACTTGGCAAAAAATGGCAATGAAAAGATAGTAGTTGGGTTAAAAAAAAATATTTTATTGTGACTTACATTTTTGTTGTATTTTGTTAAAAATGCGATATCATCAACTTTACGATTTTTTTGCATGTTTCCATGTAAAAATATAATAGTAATTTTAATATACTATGATAGCCCAACTAAAAAAAACAATAATTTTCACAAGAACTCAAAATCACCACTAAAGTGTTTTATGGGCAACAAAAAATTCCAAATTTTAATGATTTTCTCGCTTTTATATTTGAGCAAAATTCTAGTTTCTACAATTCGTAAAAAAACCTCAACATTTTGATTAAGGTTGTGATGCACTTCTAAGAAGGGATATATACTAGCTGCCTAAAAGTGAAAATAAAATTTTTCTACTTATTTTTGTTTTTGAGATATTTGAGACGCCACTTATAAAGCGACGCCGGTCAAAATAATATATATTTCCAACATAATATCGTGTCATCAAACACTGTGCCAAGTAATATCAAAATCACATAAAAATAAAAAAAAAATAAATTGACAGAGAGGTTCTTCATAACTCTGTTCATTTTGAAGGTACCCAAGCAGCATTGTAACGTTGGGACGACGTATTTTAAGAAGTCGATGACTTAACTGTAGTTGTCCGGTCAACGTTTTGTGGACATTGTAAAAGGCCATAGTTTTGCACTAATTTGAGGATTACAATTTTGAGTAGTAGCGTCGTTGCAACTAGAGTCGGCGGGAGTGGTTGGTTTAACGTCGTGGGTTTACGAGAAAACGACTGAATTTAGAATAGGCTCACTTTTGCTGTCCAAAAATTAGTCGCGACATTTTCTAAATAATACGCAATCCATATTTACAAATTGAACACCATAAAAACCCATTTTATAAGTATCTAGTCGCAAAATAAATAATGCAGTATTTATTATAAGTGACTTGTCAGCATCCGTCAAAATAGTTTTTTTGATTTTTTTAACAAAAACTAAAACCTCGAAATAGTTTTTTGCCTAAACGTTGTTTGAACGACTTCAAAACGTTGTGTCTCTCCCCTAGTTAATTAGATGACGTTTCCTGAACGTCACCGACAATCCCAATGCACTACCAATTCTCATTTTATCATGGAAACCTTTCACCAACGTCGTTATTTAACGAAGGTCACACACGTAGTTAATGCGCCTTTGCTAAAACGTCTAAAACTCATCGTTGCCAAAATGACTAACACGAGCACCAATTGGTCAGAATATGTTTAGAGGCGGCAAAATGATACTTGGGTATGATTACAGAAGAAAAATTCTTATGGATTTTTTGGATGCGAAGCAAAACAGTTAGGGAGCCTGGTGATAAAATTGATTATTAAGTAAATGGGCCACGACCAGAGAAATGGGAAAAATATAGAATGTACATAAACCACTGCGCATTCAAATTCTTGGTAACGCACAGGGTGCCGCCATTTTTATTACCCTGAAGTTGGCTTCTTTCTCTTCTTTTTTTTTTTTGACATATCTGTAACCAACCAATATTTATGTCTGTGATCTGCTGATGCTTTTTTCTTAACCTCGTGTTTTTGGAATTATTTTTTCTGTTTTTTGAAAAAGTTTTGTTAAGTGCTCGCGTCATAGACTTTTATAGCTATGAGTTGTTCGGTAAAAAGTTGTCGAAGTGTTCGTCGATTATTAATAGACGACTCTATTTCTTTTCATAGGTAAATAATACCCTTTGTATAAACCCACATAATATATTAAAATGTGATTTTTTTTGGCCAGGTTTCCTAAAACAGGAGCCTCATTAAGCTTATGGTTAAAAGCATTAAACATATATGATGAATCTTGGAAGTGGGCTGCTCATAAATATGTTTGTTCGAGGCATTTTCAACTAGACAATTTTTTGACTACTGATTCACGACGATTAAAAACAAATGCAGTGCCAACTCTGCATCTTAACGAGGTAGCTGAGGAGATGGAGTCAAGCTTGGGTTCCAGTTTTGGGGCTACTTCAAGCAAAAATATAATTGAATGTTCCCAAGATGCCTCAACATCTGTTGTTCACTATGCCTCTACTAGTAGTGGCAGTAATAATTCACAGAAGATAGAATCCATATCTCAAGAGAGAAGGGAGAAGAGAAAGAGGAAGTAGGTACCTAAGTACATATTTTATTCTTTGTAAAAATTTAGTGTTTCCCATATATTCCCGCCAAGATTCGGTAATTATGCAGTATACAGTTTTCTGCCATTTTTGATTTTTTATGAAAAATATGAAAAATTCTTTATGGGGGCACCTACTAGAGTCCCTAGGACTCCAAATCCGCATGCGCCAGTTGGTTTTTTTTCCATTTTTTTTGCTTTTTTTTATTTTTTGACTAAAACAACCCAATCCAACACAGGCCAACCCAACCTATTCCAACTCAACCCAAAACAATAAAAAAAAACACATTACACCCCCCCCTGGCACCCTTTTTTTTTCTTAAAAAAAAACTGGTGCAGGCAGATTTGGGGTCCTAGGGACCCTAGTAGGTGCTCCCATAAAGAATTTTTCATAAAAAATGAAAAATGGCAGAAAACTGTTTACTGCATAATTACCCAAGATTACCACCCTGACTCTAAAAAGCATGTCACATGATTATATTTTTTGTCCACTCTATAACAATTGGCATAAGCAATTGAACCTCTGTAAGTCCAATCTATCTTTAACTCAAAATTTTTGGGGATTTATTTTTGTATTTTAAAAATATTTCATAAGTCAAACTCTCTGAAACTCAGGCTTTTTGGGCTGTCACACTAACAATCACACCTTACACGCAGGATGAATTTCGATCTTCCTGATGCCTATGTTGGGAATTTGGAACCTTTGGTTGCACTAAAACAAACCACAAACCAAAACTACACTTTTTTGCACTTGACGCACGTTTCGCTAACAACTTTAGCATCATCAGGAGATGATAGACAATAAACTAAATTAACCTATGCTCTATCTTATATACAATCTTTAAGTGGGCGGAGATAAGACTAATAATTTGTGATTGATCGCTATCTCCCCTTACTAAAGAATAAAGTGTACTAAACGGGATGGGTCCTCTATCTTTATTTAAACTATTTCTGGATTTAATGATTTCCATACTTTCATATGCATTCAAAAGTCTTTTGTTTGGTACACTTTTTAGAAGTTTTAGGTTATCTAATGTGAATCTATGATTGTTTTCAAAAGCATGCTCGGCCACACTTGACTTTTCTGTTTTTCCATATTTTAAGTGTGCTAAGTGTTCTTTAAAAGGTGTTTGAATAGAGCGTCTCATTTGGCCAACATATTTTTTGTCACAATCCATGCAACTAATTTCGTAAATTCCACTTTTTTCTAGAACTGAAGTTTTATCCTTGGGATAAAAAATTCAACCCCCCCCTTTTAAGAAATAATGTCTTCTTTCCCTGGAAAAATCAAGATTTTCATTTTTTTCAAAAAAATGCTTATGCATGCTTAAAACCATCTCTCCTTGCTATTATTATTATTTATTTTTAGGTTAAACCTAGCACTACAAATTAGTAGCTCAAGCTCAACCAGCAGTGGTACCAAACGGAGAAGAGTACAGCTGGTTAAATCTATACATAGTTATAGGTAAGTTATAGTTTTATCTTTCCTATGTTTTTATCATATTTTTAAAGTGTTTTTTGTAACCTTTGTTATAAATTTCTTTCTTAAAGCTTTATATTTTTAGTGCTTCTCCAAGTACTTTAATGAAAAAAAACCAGCAAATGAGGCAGTCAATGCAAAGATATAGAAAAAATCTGTATTATTCAAAAAGAAAAGCAACAAAGCTACAGCAAAAAGTGACATCAATGAAAAGCATAATTAACTTCCTGCAAAAAAATGGCGAAGTTTCAGAAAATTGTTTGGATCATATCAATAAAGCTGTTAGTGATGTACCATCCTTACTCATGGCACGATATCTAAAAAACTTAAAAAATGAAACTGTCACACATGAATCTTACCCTGCTCCCTTGCGACAGTTTGCAGCGACTTTACAATTCTACTCTTCAAGAGCTTATGAGGTGGTTCGTAAAGAATTTGACCTTGCCTTGCCACATCAAAATACAATTCGAAGGTGGTTTACTCACATTGATTGTAGTCCTGGATTTATTTCACCGGCCTTTGACACTTTAAAAGAAAAAGCTTTGGAGGCTTCGCATTTAGGCAGAGAAATAATTTGCGCCTTAGTCTTTGATGAGATGTCCATCAAAAAGCAGATTGAATATGATGGTAAGAGAATGTGGGGGTATATTGACACTGGAGTAGCTATACAAAACGATCAATTGGAACCAGCTTCAGAAGTTCTAATGGTTACTGTTGTATCCCATTTGTCATCATGGAAAATCCCAATTGCTTATTTTTTTATTAAATCACTATCAGGCAAAGAAAAGGCCAATATAATTAATGAATGTTTAATAAGACTCCATCAGATTGGAGTAAAAGTTACTTCAGTAACTTGCGATGGTCCCTCTGCCAATTTTACAATGATGGAGGAATTGGGTGCCAATGTAAAGGATATTAAAAATTTAAAAACAGACTTTTCTCACCCAGAAACGCAAGAGAAAGTTTTTTGTATATTTGATCCATGTCATATGCTAAAACTATGTAGGAATATGATGGCAGATTTAGAAACATTTAAAGATCCTAGGGGAGGAAACATTAGGTGGTATTACATTAAAAGACTCTACGAAATTCAACAAGAAGAAACACTGATTATTGGCAATAAACTAAAAACAACCCATTTAGAATGGAAAAGACAAAAAATGAAGGTATGTATTCATATGTGTTTAATTAAAAATATATTTTTTGAAAGTTTTAAACCATATAAGTATTTTTATTTAAATTCATTCTTTGTAAATGTTTGATAGGTTTAGAAACATTTGAATATTCTGTAATGAATGTTTATTTTATTTTAGGTTAATTTAGCTGCTCAAACTCTAAGCCGAAGTGTGGCAGATGCTATTAGATTTTTAAGGCTTGATATGAAACACCCTGATTTTAAAGATAGTCAAGCAACTGAAGAATTTATTATCAGAATAGATAGATTATTTGATATTTTAAACTCCAAAAGCCCATATGGTAAAGGAACTAAGGCATGTTTAAATTTATTTAATGAAAAGGATTGGAGGCCCTTTTTGATGGAGACAATTGAATTCTTGACAGATTGTACAGACGTTGGTGGAAGACCAATTTGGGCCACACCGAAAAAAACTGCATTTAAAGGATTTTGTATAACAATCATCTCAGTATGTGGCATTTTTGATATGTATGTAAAATCAGGAAAAATGAGTTATTTGCTAACATTCAAGATTAGCCAGGACCACCAAGAAACACTATTTTGTGCAATTAGGTAAAGCAAAATGCAATCATTATTTTTCTGTTGGTTTATTTGTCTTCCTGTTGTTTAAAATAATTTTTGTGTATTATTTTAGGAGTAGAAATGGTTGGAACAATAATCCCACTTGTCTTCAAGTAATGTATGCATTAAGGAGATTATTACTACATACTAGGGTTGGAGGAGAGGGTGGAAATTGTAGGCTGCTTGATTCCACTGTTGTTTTATCTGTCCCTAGCACAACTAAAGGGGAGGAGGATACAGTGGATTTATCACTACTAAGAAAATACAACATACTACCAGAAAATACAATTATACAGGATGAGGATTATGATGTTATTGAGGAATTTATTCCATTAACACAAATATCATCAAATGTTGTAGCATACATTTCAGGTTTCGTTATGAGGATGCTACTGAGGAAAAGAATTTGTAATGAATGCTACTTAAGTTTGGTTGGAAATAATAATCAAACTGAAAGTACTGCATATAAATTAATACATAAAAAAAATAGAGGTTAGTTTAATGTTCAGTATTTTATTAAGAGTTAATTTTCTTATTCAAATACATTTCATTTAGGTTTTTAATCACTTTATCATAATAATCTTTTAATTTGACTTTATTTAATACTTTTCAACTTAAATTTCATTTAAACATATATCCTAGAAGTACTTTTCATTAATATTAGCGAAACACAGCAAATATTTAATCCACTTTGAGGTCATATTTGAATTTTCTACATTGTAAAAAAAAGATAATATACAATATTTTCCTTACTCTATAAAGATTTGCATTGAAGAGTTTAATGTTTTTAGGAGGCCTGATTGTACCATCAGAAAGTGTAGTAGAAATTTGTGAGAATACTGAGATAACAATAAGAAAACTGATGGAATCAACCGAAAATAAAATCCCAAAAGAAAAAGGTTTTCAACAGGCATTTGCTATTGCTGTGAGTCAAAAGTTTTATCCCAGAATTTATAGTTTATTTCCTGAATTAAAAAATCATTTTCTGGAAGCAGCTCCATTTGAAGAAAACCATGGATTTATTTTAATCAAAAATATTGTCTCTTCTTATGCAAGAATCAGATTTTTTAATTTAGCAAAAAATTACACTTTAAAAATTCAGGGACCCTCAGTAAGAAGGCACTTAAACAAAATTATTTTATTTAATCATCAGTAAGTAGTTACCCCCTATTTAAATCCTAAGATTAATATTTAATGTAATTAAAAACAAGATAAATACTTATATTGCTTAGATAAAGTAGTTACATTTTTACTTCTTTCTTTTCAAGATTTGTCTCTTTGTAAGTTTTTCTATCTTGGTATGCATAGGTGCTTTCCAAGCTCTCAAGCCTTAAAATAGTAGGATAGGTATGAATAATTTTTTTATATCCTTAATTTCCTATTAATGTTTTTTTTTTATTCAAGGACAAAACTAAATAAATTTGATCTGCTTTGTATTATTTTACTACATATTTATATATATTATAAGGTTGTAAACAATATACCTAAGTTTAGAGAAATAAAAGGACATTTTTTTCCAAAATTTATTGTTTTATATTCTAAATCTCTTTGGGATAATATACACATATTTATCAATAGCACCTTAAAAAATGTTGACCGCATCTACTGACTGTACTCCTGAAATAAAATTGCTACTATTAATGATTCAGATTATACAAAGTTATTGTTCAGTCCAATTTCAATATGGCAGCTGATATTTACCATAATGAAACTTTTCATTCATTTATTTCATTGGTCAGAATTGAATCACAGTATACTATTTCAAATGTGCTATATCATTCTGACTAATAAATGTGTCATTTTATTCCTAGATACTAATCGGATAGAATTAAGCGGCTCTGGGTTCTGAATTTGGTTTATGTCTTGGAAACCTATTGGTCCCTATCTAGCAAAAAAGTAATTATATGGCAACCAATAAATATATGAACTCAAAATGGAAGAAGGGCTTTCCAAAATCTTATTTTAAAGGAAGGGGGGGGGGTTAATAAAAATAAATTTTTAATTGAAAAGATGTTGCACATAGAAGAAATATTCTTACTAATGCTTAGGTGTTTAAACATCATCATAAAAATTTTAATTTTTAAACCCCCCATACAACATGTTAGCAGGGGAGGGAGGGAACCATATTAAAAATAAACTCAAATAATTAGTGGACACCTTTCAGAAATCTGACGATACCTGACCTACTGAATTGTTTTTAATAAGTGTTGAGTTACGATAAAAGTCATATTCTTATGTAAAATGCAAGGTAAAATGTACATACCTATTGTATAACTCAGCATCTTACTGCTTCAATTTTAAGTTAATTTAGGTCCTTTATTCTTATCTTATTTTTAAGGCAGATTTAATACTATGACCGAAGAGCAAATCCTTAAGAGTTATAAGTACCTCTCTTTTTGCCAACCTATTTTTGGCTATGATTGTAGCTGGAATCTGCAAAAAAAAGAAAAAAAATATGTTAAGTTCCATGCATGTTTTTAACACATATGCATGACAAAATAAGAATATCATTTAAATTATTCAGTTTATTCATGAGACAACTTACAGTTTATATAATTTTTATTAAGAAATTTAAAAAAACACAAAACTGGGATGGTCATCCTTTTTATGCAACTATATAACTGTATGACAGACATATATTTGGTCGCTTAAATTAGTTACTGTTTTAAACAATTCTTTAATTAAATTTATATTGACCCACACTAAAAGAGCTTATTATTTAACTCATTTTTATCAATTTTTTACATTTTATTTATTAAAAATAAATCCTTGTCTATTATAAATAAAATGTTTCAAGTAAAACCTAGGCTGGGTTTTGAAGATTTTGGGCATAAAAAAGTGCTTTTGAATCTGGATTGTAGTTTAAAGTACCGTTCATACAAGGCATAGTTTTAGTCTTTGGTTTAATTTTTTGTAACAGTCTTTAATCATAAAAAAGTTAAAACCACTGTTTCTTATGAAAGTGTCCATGCAATGCTTTTGATTATGCTTTGTCATAGGCTTAGTCACAGTCCTAAGGAAAAGTTGGCAATTTTCAACTTTTATAACTAAAATTACGACTATTACAATAATAAATATAAATGTGCATGTGCAATATTTTCAAAAGTTTTATACAGGCAAATTAAAAGCAAAAAATAAGTTTTGCTAAGTGTTTGTAGGTTCCAAAAAAAAAACTGTTTCTATTAAACCTTATTCTCTTTGAAAACAAACTACAAAAAATAAAAGTAAACAAAAGAAAACATCAAAAAAGTGAGGTTAAATGCATTTGCTTCGTAAAATAAAAAGACAAGTATGAACAGTGAGCAATTTTTAAGACCAAAACTATAACTAACACTATAACAAAACCAAATACTAATCAAGTGACTAAGGCTATGCCTTGTATGAATGATCCTTAAATGTTATGTATCACCCGTACAGTAGGGCTCATTACAGCACTAGTGTGGTTACCACAACTCAGTCTCAGAGAAACAAATAGTTTTCCATTTCTCTGCTGGGTCTGATCTAGTGGAAATATTCCCTACTGATTTCTGTAATGAAGCTCATACCATACTAGTAATATAAATAACTTATGGGACTTACCTTATAGACTGGTCCAATAATTATTCTCTTTGCTGAAAAACGGGGCTTGTATCCTTATTAATTTAAAGTTGTTTCAGTAGCAAGTCGTTGACAGAAGTATGTACGCCGCCCTTATATGTCACGACACGACCAGTCAGGGCCGGCAGACATGTGTTCTACAAGACCAGTGAACAGGCAAACACGCGAAGTTTAGATAATATTTAGAAAAAATTTAAATAAAGACAAAAGAAACAAAATGTAAATAACGTAACATAACCTAGCTTTCAAGCAGCTGATGTTGACAAGTGATAAAAATGGCTGCCGTTCAAATTCGCCCGTTCGCGCAGGTTGACGTTTATTCTATATTTTTCCCATTTCTCTGGCCACGACAAGCACGGACGATGCGCGGCGTTCGCTTATTGTCTTTGTTTGGGCAGTTCCAAATACCGTGGCAGGGGCGTACGTATCGTCAATGCCATTTAAAATAAATTAATAAGTTGAAGAATTATAAATTGATAAAAAAATATTATTTGCAAGCCGTTATTTTGAATTTGGTTAGTTGATGTGTTGTTGAGTTCTCAAATAATTTATTTACATACTATACATTTCAATACTGAATTGGCCTAGTTCATGTTTTATTGAGTTCCCAAATAAAATGACAATATTATGAATAATAACCTCTTTAATTTTTGACCTTTCCTCCTTTTTGCAGAAAAATAATTGTACTTATTTAAGAGGATACCGTACAAGTGCAAAACGCGGAACAAAACTGAGCCGTTCCTATCAACAATCAAAAAATGCTTCAAATATATTTTGTGGAAAATTACTCAACATTTATTGGAGAGTCATTCATTTTCTGAAATTTCAAGTTTTAAGAAACAATTTCGTTATTTCACATTTTTTGTAAAAATCAGGGACTTTCCAATTAATTTCAATGAATTTAAAAGGTATTCTACTCGAAACATTTTTTGAAAAAATTTCTCATTTTTTCTCAAAATTGTTTTCTAGTTTTCAGTCTTCTGCCTATCCATGCATATTCCGTTCGCCAGCTGTTGACTACGACTTCATCTTAACAAAATATTTTTTAAACAATGGAAATATAAATAAAATCAGATTACCGCATGATCAACAGATAATATGATATAAACAAAAAAAAACTATTGCCTACTGTAATATAAATATTTTTTGAGTAGCAATAGATTGAAAGTTAAAAAACACTTTTTTTTAAATAAGTTGAAAATGGACATTCCCGTCTTTTCCCGTGTACCCTTCATGTATTAATATTTAAATTTACTTTTTTTTTAATGGATATTAGGCTAACTATATGCACATGCACATTATTTATGTATAATGTTCCTGTTAAAAATAATAATAAATTGACAAGGGGTGCTTTATGTAAAGGAGATATTTATTTATCAAATAGTAAAATCAATAAAATGCTTTGGAAAATTAAGTGCAATAAACAGATTAGAGCGTCTCCACCTATGACACCATACGGCAAACCAATCTATCGAGCTAAGTGGGCGGGCTTCAGAGGAAAATGGGTTTCTACGCACATTCCTTAGCTGGCCCATTTACTTCGTAACCGGACTCTAGTTACAAACGTCAGAAATCATTAGAAAGGTGAAGAGGGGGTTAACACGGGACGTTGCTAAATATTTATTTGGCAAGCGAGAAAACAAGAGTTTTTGTAGTAGGTGCAAGATAAACTCCTGACCTAAGTACGGCGCCGCGCCGTTTCGTCCTAAATATAATAAATACGCTTCTACCAACTAATTAATTTCATAAACTGTTAATCAAGTTTATATTAAATTTTGTACGGTGAAAGTTTAACGCATTTTTTTATATAACTTTACGTATCCTAAAAATGTTTTTCTAAAACTTCCTTAAAAACATAATTTTAGTGACTGTCTGCAGATAACTAAAGCATGACTTTTTTGGTTACCGATGCAAAAAAACTTTTGTTTTGGTTCTCGGGTTCAAAAAAAGATTTCTACCTATGTTTTATTTAAAATTAAAAAGAAATAGCGGAAAAAAGTAATACTGAAAAAAATCTGATTATTCTTGCCTAAAAATTAAGCAATTTCCGCCAGTTTTTACCAAGTATTTACGAAAAAATCATTTAAAAATATCGTCAAAATATCAAATTATCAAAGATTAAAATGTCGCAAGAATTAACGTCACCGCTTAAAAATTCACATCGCTATTGAAACCATTGTTATCCCTTTTTAGATTTATCAACTCCAGAGCTTAGGATATCTGTAAAGATAGTTATACTGCCGCCCTTAACTAAAAAGCAGTAGCTCCATAGGGAAATAATCGATTTTTACTGCTTTTTAGGAGAACGGCAGTATATCTGTCTCCGTAGAAACGTTTAATTTTCCTTCAAATTGAAGGTACATCTGCTGATTCTGCAATTTGACAGATGATTGTCTTTTACATGAATTCTGTGTCACATTTTTACATCATCATTTCATCTCCTAATTCCTAGTACCGTACTGATGAGCACCACAAGTGCGAAATCCGGATCTACGGTAACCATTACCTTTTTTGAGGGAAAGCTCGCTATTCATTGTTTTTGTTATTTATTCACCTTCGCTAAATCCCTTTTTAGATTTATCAACTCCAGAGTTTAGGTTATCTGTAAAGATACTTATATCTGTCTCCGTAGAAATGCTTAATTTTCCTTCAAATTGAAGGTACATCCGCCGATTCTGCAATTTGACAGATGGTTGTCTTTTACATAAATCCTGTGTCACATTTTTACATCATCATTTCATCTCCTAATTCCTAGCACCGTACTGATGAGAACCATAAGTGCGAAATCCGGATCTACGGTTACCATTACCTTTCTTGAGGGAAAGCTCGCTATTCATTGTTTTTTTTTCATTGTTATTTCATTTACAAGCCGCCTTGATTTTTAGTGTAAAGATGGTGTGTTGCAAGAAGTGCTTTTGGTTCAAGATTTTTAAAAAAAAGTATTTTCCTGTTTTTCTTGGATTTTTTGATAAAAGTATTAAAACCAACGCTTGTACAAAAAGCACTATTTTAGCCACTAGTTGTGAAAAATATTATTAATTCAGGGTAAAAATTATCAATTATTTAAAAAACTAAATAAAAGCAGGATATATATTTTTTTTTGAAATACCACGTGAATGGTCTGTGGTGGATACCAGAAGCGTCCGCTGTGCAAAATTTTGTTAATTTTTGATGTGCGGTTTATCTGTTTAACTAAACGAACTGTTTTTAGGATTCAAATTCACTCTTAACCGACCAAAACTGTGAGAGCAAGAGAATATCTAAGCCCGCCAGGAATTAGGCGCCCTCGGTGTGAACAATGGGTAACCAAAAAAGTGATTATCCACTACTAACAGCAGATGTGAATTTATAGCAGCGATTTTGCAGGAAACATCTTCCACCCTTCCATGAAGCATAAAGAAATTGTTTTAAATTAAAGGTTAAAAATAAAATCTATTGCACCTTCTTTGTTAAAGCAAAAATTCCGGATATCGAAAGCATTATTTCAGCACCGTTCGATGGTGAAGTATTTCATGGAAATTAAAACTTTTTGGGAGTTTTATTAACCCTTTTTAAAGGGGAAAAAATAGCATTAAAGAATTTCGCAAATTTTTGTTTTTTGCAAATACCTCCACGAAAGAACTTTTTCAACGGGCAATTATAAAAGAATTATCGTGAAAGATCGCATTACAAAAATCTCCATAGTAACCTAAGGGTTTTTAACTAACTACAGATTTTTTGGAAATTTGTTGATTTTTTCTTCGAAGATGCCTTCGGAGATAATTTGGCAATAGCGTATGCAGAAACGAGCCGTGGGTGGTCATACCTAACTCTGCTAAAAATATAATACAAAATCTTAAGAAAATATTAAATCTTTATAGTGAGCAAATTTAAAAAGGGATTTAGTAAGGGTGAATAAATAACAAAATCAATGAATGGCGAGCTTTCCCTCAAAAAAGGTAATGATAACCGGTAGATCCGCACTTGTGGTGCTCATCAGTACGGTGCTAGGAATTAGGAGATGAAATGATGATGAAAAAATATGACACAGGATTCATGTAAAAGACAACCATCTGTCAAATTGCAGAATCAGCAGTTGTACCTTCAATTTGAAGGAAAATTATGCTTACCCTCAAAAAAGGTAATGATAACCGTAGATATGGATTTCGCACTTGTGGTGCTCATCAGTTCGGTGCTAGGAATCACTAAATCCCTTTTTAAATTTATCAACTCCAGAGCTTAGAATATCTGTAAAGATAAAATTATATCTGTCTCCGTAGAGACGCTTTCCTTCAAATTAAACGTACATCTGCCGATTCTGCAATTTGATAGATGGTTGTCTTTTACATGAATCCTGTGTCATATTTTTTCATCATCATTTCATCTTCTAATTCTTAGCACCGTACTGATGAGCACCACAAGTGCGAAATCCGGATCTACGGTTATCATTACCTTTTTTGAGGGCAAGCTCGCTATTCATTGATTTTGTTGTTTATATTTAGCTTGTCGATTTGATGTTCTTTTTTATATAAGTAAATTTGTCTTAGATAATTGCTTTCTAAAGACATTAAAAGTAAGAAAAAACTATAAACTTTATAAATGGCGCGCACAATTCCACAAAATTTGAAGACTGTCAAAAAATTCTAAAGAAAATAATGAGAAATTTTAGAACACTTAAAATTCTGACATCTTTGATAGCCGTTATGGTAGTGTTTAATAACCACGCGCCAACACAAACTTGGACTTTATTTTACAAAATAAGCGTTTTTTATGTTGGAACCTGGTAATCCTTTATTATTCCTAAAATTAATTACGCCAGAATTCTCTAAAATATACATAAAAAATAACCACAACCACAGCAAAATAGATTCGTAACTAACGGCAGTGGTTAATTACCACAACGGCATGATGTTGCTGAAAAATTACTTTTCCATACGATCTTTCGTTTTGAAAATTGTACGTTTTCGCACGATTTTACTTCTTCGCACGATTTTTTATGTAATGCAAGATTTTCACTTTTAAAGACAATATTTTAATTCAAGATATACTTTAAATCAAATTACTATCTATGGGTACTATTTCTCATTCAGAAAATTCATAGCCTTAACTACTAAACTTAAAAAGCACATGAAGGCACTTTTAAAGTAACTTGTCCGGACTAGTGCAGAAAAGTTACTTTTCCGCAAGATTTTTCTAATATGAAAAATAAAGATATTTAGGACTAATTAAATGATTTATGTAACTATTCTATCTTATGTTTTATTTTGTAGCATTATTATAAAATTTTTCTCTCGTAGGAAAAATATTGCCTTTTCCACCCTTGACTACTTGTCCGAACGCCGCTCCACGTCGTTTATGTCACAGCCGTCGCGCGCGGAAAAGTACCACTTTCCGCACATGTTATTAAAATAACTATTACGCACACTTTTTTTTATCGGTTTTTTAGGTCCAATTCGACTTTTTAGATATATTTTTTATCTCAAATTATATAATAATGTTATCTACATGGTTTTTACGCAAGTAGGAAAAATTTTGTACCTGAAACATGCGAAAATTGTCTTTTCAACCCTTGAAGGCTTGCCTGAACTCCGCTCCATGTCGTTTGTGCAACTGCCGTCGCGTTCGGAAAAGTATCACTTTCCGCACTTGTTAGATAAATAACTATTTAATAACAAGTGCGGAAAGTGATACCTTCACTCACGCGACTGATTTTTGACCCGAACGACGTGGAAAAAAGCTTAAAATAAGCTAGATTTTATTAGATGGAATATCTGGTAAATAACCTACAGTCTACTGTAGAGATAGTTATAACTTTCGAGGTAAAAAACTATCTAAAAACGTCAAAATTAACACAGTTTTACTTTCCGCACTAGTGCGTGAAAGTTACACTTTTAAAACTAATATGCGTGCCAGAAAGTGGGTAAATACGCACGGTCGTAGAAAAAAGTATTGTTAAGTTTTAAAAAAGTTACAGAAAAGAGCCTCGCCGGAATTTTTTTTTGGAAGTAATGTGATTCTTTACCGCACGCAACGGCAGCACCATCATTTGGAAGTTCTCTCTGTTTTATCATAGTTAACTTATTTGTGTAACAAAATAAGTTAAATACGATATTATAACCTTTTAAAATTTTAACTTTGGGTAAATATGATTTTGCTCAATTATTTTCCAGACCTTTTCTTTCGTTTACATCTTGTTAACAGCTCAACAAATCTGGGATTCCGAGTCAGACGGATTTTTTTATTTGCTCTCACAAAGAAAAAAAGCGAATTTTGTCCTTACATGGCTGGATTAAACTCTATCGGATGATTTTGTTAGATAGGCCCTTTTTGGTTCTAAATAAATGGCTTTTGTTGATTCTGTCCTGCCGGCCAATTTTCGAAATTTTTCCTGTTTTTATGGACAAAAGTTGAAACTTTACTGACGCGACTCAAAATTTGACAAAATTTTGTGCAACCCTGGACTTGATTTTTTTCAATGAGGCAGAAGCCCCATATTTTCTTCGCCTACCGAGGTATTACTTATCTAAATTGGTTATAAGATAAAAAAGTTATATAAATTTGAAAACAGGACTATTAAGGTGCACTGTTTAGGGCTAGCATAATTTGCTACTACGAAAATTTTAGGCTTTTGGTAGGACAAGTCATACATTCTCGCTAAACGCTGACATATGTCAAAAATCCAAGATAACGGAGAGCTTTAAAAAAACGGTCAATTTCACTCTCCTGCGAAAAATTTGTGTGCGTCCGTGGGCTTGATTTTTGTCAGTGAGGAAGAAGCACCATACCTTCTTCGCCTACTGAGGTATCACTTATCTAAATTATTTTTGAGCTAGAAAAGTGATAAATATTTTAGACCATCAGGAGTACCTATTTAGACCAAAAATTCTATTGTTTTCACAAAAAATTTTGACCCAGTCGACAAATTTCTGGCCAATGTCAAATTTTGAACAGAATTATTGAAGATTCAGGTCTCGTTTTACATACATTACAATTTTTGGTCTAAATACTCCTGATTTAAAATATTTATAACATTTTTATCTCATAACCAATTTAGATAGTTAATACGTCGGTAGGCGAAGGAGGTATAGTCTAATTTTTTGATGAGCAAACTGACGTCATTTTTTTGGATCCCTATTTTATACATTGTTTCAGACAGCGACAATAAATTTGTAAAAAAAGTCATGTCGTTGATTGTTTTAACTGTTACTTCAAATTGACAACAACAAATTAGTTGACATGCGAATTGTTGAAAACAACAACAAAGAAATACGTTTTCAGAGGTAAAAATGACGTCAGTCCGCTCACCAAAAAATTGGATTACATGGGGCTTTTGCCTCATCGACAAAAATTAAGCCCAAGGTCACACAAAAATTTTTCGCAAGGGGGTGAAATTTACCCATTTTTTAAACCTCTCCGCCATCTTGGATTTTTAACATATCGTCGCCGGTCGTGTTATACCTACCTCCAATGTAGTAAAATCATAATTTTTCAGGAGAAGCAGAAAACGCAATACAGCTAAAAAAAATATCATTTTGACAAAATAGTGAAGGGGCATGTGTAACTCCGTGGGATTTTGAATGAAGGAGTTTTGTGACTATGTGAGATTAATAGCTCTTTAGTCACGCAATTAAGTGTTACCGTGTGCTTTGTTCGCATCCGTGTAGAAGGGGTTGATATGACGGCATCTTTTAAGATGGCGGCCAAAAATCATAAAAAATACAAATTTCGCAACGGGGGCATGATTACACTCGATTCCATATAACTTGAGGACGAGGATTCCAACAAATTCACTTTCAAGGTCATGGGACCTTAAATGACCTTAAAAATCGCAAAAAACAAGATTTTTGTTATTTTCGCTTCAAAAAATCTTAATAATTCGAGATTTGGTCAGTGCTACTTCAAATCCCTTAAATGCAGTTTCAAGCTTCATCAACTTGAAAAGTACCCCAGTAAAATTAACATATTGCAAAAATAACATACTAAAGGACGCTATTCATCAACTATTAAAACGAAGAGGACCAAATTTGGTAAGAAAGATAAGAAGGTCAAGTCCAACAATATTGTTAAAAATTTGGTCCAGCTATGACGCGTTTCAATATGGCGGCTGATATATCAAAATGGCGATATATAACCACATTTTATTTTATCCAATTTTGTAAAAAAGCAATTCGTCAAGGTGGCCATTAATTATTGTTAACTTATGGCCGCTCACTATGAAAATAGAGTTTAGTTGATGGATGACCCTGATTAACCTTGGAAATAACATGTACAATTAAAAAACCAGCTTTTTGTGATGTTTTTTCCAATTTACCACTACGCAAAAACTTCAAATGCCGGAGATAAAATTAACATCTAAGCCAAAAATAAACACTTCATTTTAAACCTTCCTACCATTTTTTTTTGATATAGCATTCCAGATGTTTATGCTATATCCAGGTAAAAATGACCTATATGACGTTTTTATTAAGTTTCGGAACTGTGAATTTTATGTTCTACTCACTTGTCTAGCCAACAAAGTCATTTATATAACCTATAAGAGAGTTGCAGAAGTTAGATATATTATATTACCATATACTGGACCACTGATTTTAGATGCCGTTTTCTAAAATGGCGGTCGAAAAAGCATAAAAATACTAATTATGCCAGTAGGGCATGACTACGCTTGCTTATTAACATTCATAATAAAATTCAAGGATGAGAATTTAACAACTATTCAGTCACACATTCATGTGCCACCGCAGCCTTGTAGAAGTTTGGAAACTTAATAAAAACGATAGGCACATAGGTCATTTTTACCGGAGTATAACATAAACATCTGGGACGCCGTATCAAAAAAAAATGGTACAGGGGTTCAAAATGAAGTGTTTGTTTGGCGCTTAAAGTTTTTGCGTAGTGGTAAATTAGAAAAAAAAATCACAAAAAGCTCGTTTTTTACTTATACATGGTATTTCCAAAGTTAATCAAGGTCATGCATCAACGCCAATTCAACAAGAATTGACCATTTGGCCACCTTATAATTTTTGGTTTTTTATGAAGTTATATAAAATAAAATGTGGTTATAGGTCGCCATTTTGATATATCAGCCGCCATATTAAAACGCGTCACAGCTGAACCAAATTTTTTAACAATATTTTTGGACTTACCCTTCTTTTCTGTCTTACCAAATTTGGTCCTCTTCGCTTTAATAGTTGTTATTATTAGTATGTTATTTTTGCAATGTGTTAATTTTAATGGGATATTTTTTAAAGTCATGAAGCTTCAAACTGCATCAAACTAATAGTTTGAGCTACATTTGAAGTTGGACTGACAAAACGTCGAATATAAGATTTTTTGAAGAGAAAGTGGCAAAAATATTGTTTTTGCGATATTCAAGGTCACTTAAGGTCGGATGACATTAAAAGTGAATTGAAAGTTGTATCTTTTATGATTTTTGGCCGTCATCTTGAAAGATGAAGTCATATCAACTTCTTCTACACAGATGCGAACAAAACACCCGATAACACTTATGTGTGACTAAAAAGCTATCAATCCCACCACGACACTCCTTCATTCAAAATCCCACGGGATATAAATTATCGACATATGCCCCTACACTAACATTTTTGTTTCCAGATTATTCATATAAACAAATAGAATAGATAGTTTCATGCACGAGAAAGTCTTCTTCATATATATTTTTAAATATTCATGTCTCATTTTTCACATTGGAGGTATTGCACGGCCGGCGACGATATGTCATATTTTGAGCCAGATTAGCAAGAACTCTAGTCTTTAAAACAAAGAAGAAGTTAAAAAAACCTCCAAATCAGTTACTTTAACCGAAAAGAAACTAAAAAACAAAAGATCAAAAGATATTGGGTGGAAATAAAGAAAATTCAAACTTGGATGAGTATCCCACAAGGAACACACAAAAATCAAAGCGAAAACAGAAATTAATAAACGATGTTTCGCCCTGGGTAACCAGCCTGGGCTCATCAGTAGTTTCACTGGTCACCCTCCACTATACATCATTAAACACCATCATATACTTAGATTTCCAACCTTGAACCACTCACAAATAGGCATCGTTCCGCACTGGTACTTACTTATCCAAGTTACCAAATACAAATTCGTCCTGGCGTGTTAATATTTCTAGTAGGATTATGCTCCTAAGGCAATTAAAACAAAGAAGAAGTTAAAAAAAACCTCCAAATCAGTTACTTCAACCGAAAAGAAACTAAAAAACAAAAGATCAAAAGATCTTGGGTGGAAATAACGAAAATTCAAACTTGGATGAGTATCCCACAAGGAACACACAAAAGATCAAAGCGAAAAGAGAAATTAATAAACGATGTTTCGGCCTGGGTAACCAGCGTGGGCTCATCAGTAGTTTCTCTCACTCACACTCACAAATAGGCATCGTTTCGCACTGGTACTTACTTATCCAAGTTACCTAATACGAATTCGTCCTGGCATGTTAATATTTCCAGTAGGATTATTCTCCTAAGGCAATTAAAACAAAGAAGAAGTTAAAAAAACCTCCAAGTCAGTTACTTCAACAGAAAAGAAACTAAAAAACAAAAGATCAAAAGATCTTGGGTGGAAATAACGAAAATTCAAACTTGGATGAGTATACAACAAGGAACACATAAAAGATCAAAGCGAAAAGAGCAATGAATAAACGATGTTTCGCCCTGGGTAACCAGCGTGGGCTCATAAGTAGTTTCACTGGTTACCCTCCACTATACATCATTAAATACCATCATACACTTAGATTTCCAACCTTGAACCACTCACAAATAGGCATCGTTCCGCACTGGTACTTACTTATCCAAATTACCTAATACGTATGATGTATAGTGGAGGGTGACCAGTGAAACTACTGATGAGCCCACGCTGGTTAACCAGGGCGAAACATCGTTTATTCATTTCTCTTTTCGCTTTGATCTTTTGTGTGTTCCTTGTGGGATACTCATCCAAGTTTGAATTTTCGTTATTTCCACCCAAGATCTTTTGATCTTTTGTTTTTTAGTTTCTTTTCGGTTGAAGTAACTGATTTGGAGGTTTTTTTTTAACTTTTTCTTTGTTTTAATTGCCTTAGGAGCATAATCCTACTGGAAATATTAACACGCCAGGACGAATTCGTATTAGGTAACTTGGATAAGTAAGTACCAGTGCGGAACGATGCCTATTTGTGAGTGGTTCAAGATAGGAAATCTAAGTGTATGATGGTGTTTAATGATGTATAGTGGAGGATGACCAGTGAAACTACTGATGAGCCCACGCTGGTTACCCAGGGCGAAACATCGTTTATTCATTTCTCTTTTCGCTTTGATCTTTTGTGTGTTTCTTGTGGGATACTCATCCAAGTTTGAATTTTCGTTATTTCCACCCAAGATCTTTTGATCTTTTGTTTTTTAACTCTAGTCTTGTCTTATCAACAAGCCTAAAATTTTCAAAATCGGACGACTAAGTTATGCTAGTTCTAAACAGTGCACCTTCCTAAAGACATTACAATTTTTGGTCTAAATACTCCTAACTTAAAGTTTGTATATTTTTTTTTATCTCATCACCAATTTAGATAAGTGATACCTCGGTAGGCGAAGAAAGTATGGGGCTTTTGCCTCATTGACAAGAATCAAGTCCAGAGTTGCCCAAAAATTTTTCGCAGAAGGGTGAAATTTGCCCTTTTTAAAAGCTCTCCGCTATCTTGTATTTTTGACATATGTCAAATTCTGAGTCACACTGGTAAAACTTCGACTTTTGTCTATAAAAACCGGCAAAAATTTCGAAAATCGCCCAATTGGGTCCAAAGTTATAGCGCGTTCAAAACCTGACAAATTTTTTTCTCACCCTACGGTTTCTGTTGCAACAAATCTTTGAGGTTGATTTTCAATAATTTTTCCTCCATTTAATATGTACGTACAGAAATTGCTTTATGATGTAAGTACATACAGCGCTATATGCTGACATACATCCCCAGTAATAATTTTGGCTTATTTATTGCTCACATATTAAGACAAATTGATCCGAAGTACAAAAGCTGATATATAGCTCGGTATTTATCGCCTTCTGTATGGTCGTAGATAACCTACATCTGGAAGTAGATAACATATGCCATTTTATGTAAAAAATCAGAACTGGCAACGCGAGTTGTTTTTAGAGTAGCTGTGTTTTATTATTTTTAACCCCCGATGCGAATGCAAAAAAGGGAGGTGTTACAAGTTTGACCCCTTTGTCCGTTTGTGTGTGCACATGTAGCTCTCCAACCAGTAAACCGATTAAAATGCGTTTTCTTGGGAATTTATTCTTCAACAACGTTCGACAAAAATAGGCTTAATAAATCTAGATGTCATACGCTTTCCACCCAGGGCCCTAATTCTTGAGCAGGGAAAGACATAGATTTGTGTCGAATGATCCCACGTCGAAAGTATTTCGTATTCTTGAGCGGTGATCGCTCATTTCATTTTATCCAAAATTCGGTGTTCGCGTTCCCCGACTCCAAGGTCAGGGATCGGTCCCACTTCTCAGGCAAGCATGCGCGTAAAAAGTATATTTTTCAGTCTAAAATTTCGAAGAGATCTCAAGGAAAAGCATATTTTTTTCAAGGGATGGAAAGGAATCAATCCCGGGGAATGATCCCGGGGAATGATCCCCGGGATTGATCCCTTTTCTTGAAGGATCGTTCCTTCACTTGAGATTCAAGAATTAGGCCCCAGGAAAGAAAACCGAACAGGATCTCATGAAAGTTAGTCTGCAGTTTTTCTGTTGTTTTATACGGTTTTACAAGATTCTACGAGCCGCGCTTGCAAAATATGAGAGAAAATCTGTACTTGACGAGATTTGTCTAGGTTTTTACAAGTTTGTTTCACACCGCATAGAAACCCAGCAAACACAAATCGTCGGCATTGAATCGGGCCAATGTCGACAACTTCGGCAGTGTGTCGGCATCGGCGACAACACACTGGCCCAATGTTGGACAGATAGCGATTTTCGGTTTTCGGTCAATAATCGGCAACTGACGGAGGTCCACATTACAACACTTTAGGACCTACGATGGTCCGATTGGAACTTTGTGTAATCGGTCGAAAATCTGACGATGGCCCGATTTACTCTAGTCGACTTTATGCCGACGACCACTTTATCTGCTTTAGGTCGATGGTCCGATTGGAATTTTTTTTGACTAGTCGAGAATCGGCAACTGACGATGGTCCGATTTACTATAGTCGAGTTTATGCCGAAACGTACTCTATCTGCTTTAGGACCGACGATGGCCTGATCAGATTTTTGTTCGATTGGTCGATAACCGGCAACAGACGATGGTACGTCATATTAAAATGTTTAAACTGCTTAATAGTTTCTTTCTATTATGTAGAGATGGCGCTAATGTCACTATGTTCCTTGTACAGTGGAAGATAATATTATATATATAATGAGCAAAGATATTTCAAAACTGGAATGCGGACTTGACAAGATGGTGGTACTTCTCTACAAGAATCACCTTTCCCGCCACTTAAACCACCCCGACTGGTTAAGAATCCGCATTATCAAAACTTTGTAGTTTTCCAATATCGGATTGTGTTAAGCAACCACCGACGGACCTTCGTCAATCACCGACGTCGGGCCGCTTTGAGAGGCCGATTTTGGGTCTTATTATTATTATTATCCACCCGTTATCGGACATTTATGGTTTGCCATTGTCGGGCTGCTTTAAGCTACCAACGACGGACCTTCGTCAATCGCCGACGTTGGACCGCTTTAGGAAACCAATGTCGGACTTGAATAGTTTACCGATGTCGGTCCGAGACCAGCTTGCCTACGTTAGACCGACTAAATTAAGTAGCTATATGGGCGGATGGTCGGTACCATGTGGTTAAACCATATCGGACCTTAAACGTACGGCGACGGTATGCCGATGTCAGCAAAAAGTAAAATTTACCATTGGTCCGACGACGGGCTACAGTCTAACGTTGCGTCGGCAAACATACATTGGGCCTACATCGCAAAGCGGACAAAAAATACTGTTGGTCAGATGTCGTAAATCGACGTCATGCCGATGACGGCAATCGACATCGGGCCGACGAAGGTCTGAGGAAACCATGTTTGCTGGGAAACATTAAACCTAATAAAATATTTATTTATTTGTTTGTCGTATGGCAACACATGTGCCTTAAATATAATTAATTGTATCAAACAAAAAAAAAAGATAGCAATTTTAAATTTTAATAAACATTGCAAAATCCCGTCAAACTTTTTCAAAAGATTTGACGCGTTTTTTTGGCAGGGCTCATACAAATGTTAAGAAATTTGAAATATTAGTCGCGATTCATCAGAAACGACAGAAAATCTCTGCCGTTACAATTCGAGAGAGTGCCGATTTTTACTTATTGCCTTATTTAAAATAAAAACACATCGTCCTTAATATTTATTTTAACGTTATATAGGTTGGGCCAAAAAAAACGGGACTTTTTTAATTGTCTAATACTTAAAAAGTATTTGTCCGATTTTAAAACCTTTGGTCACTTTCAAAAGCCAGAAAATTGAAATTTTGGAATTTAAAGTCAAAATTGACATTTCGTAGATATTCAAGATGGCGGACAATTTAAAAAAATAGGTATTTTTGACCCCCCCTTCAAATTTTTGGTGTGCGCCACAGGTGCATAACTAAAAATATATTTCGAAGGCCATGCTTTTTTTTAGGTTACTCATGTATCGCTCATTAAAATCGCGTAAGAAATAAGGAAGATAAAAATTGTTTAAGTTAGTGGGTTCGGTTAGCCTAATTCAGAAAAGTCGAAAGAAACATAATTTTTGATTGGCTCTGCTTTTCGATGTATATGTTCGATTTTAAATGTGCTGACCATTTTAAATAGCCAAGATTTCAAAATTTCTTAGGCTCTTGGCAAAATTGACATTTTTTAAAAATCCAAGATAGCGGAACATTTAAAAAAATAGGTGTTTTTGACCCCCGTGCTATTTTTTTTTGTGCGCCAATGATGCAAAAATTAAATTCTGCATGCGGAGTCTCATAATTTCCGAGTCTACGGATATATCGGGATTTGAGATTGGCTAAGAGGTATGAAAGTTATAAATTGTGCAAATCAATAACCAAGTTCAGTCAGGTCAAAAAAAATACATGATTTTGAATGAATTAGTCCGATTTTAATGCTTCTGAGTCTTTTTAAAATCAGTAGGTTTCAAAGTTTAAATTTACTAATTTAATGTCAAAGTTGACATTTTATAAGAGCCCAAGACGTCCATTTTTAAAAATTGGTTGCTTTGACTGTATCTCGCTTATGTTAATGGAAATTTTTAGTAGTAGGCCATGGTAAGTACAAACAATTTTAATTTTACATCTGTCAAAATAGGCGTCTTCAAATCGTGATATTTTGAAAATGATGCTTACTTAACGATTAGAACGCAGGTAAGTAAGTTTCGAACACTAACGTGTCAGTTCATTTTGTTATTTAGAAGTATAAATGAAAATTGTTTAATTTTTTTTTACAATCACACCAAAAGTATTTCCGTATCAATTAATATTTTGCGATATGTGGCAACAAACAAATATCGAAAATATTTGTAAGACAACCGCACACAAGTTTAAGTGTGCGACAAATCTCTTCAATAGAAGGCGTCTCCCGAAGTTCGGTACGCCGTATTTTAAGAAAAGATTGCAACCTGAAACAGTAAAACGTCACCACACTTTTAGATTAATGCCGCGACTTAAGCGAAGAAGGGTTTTGGCCTGCCGAGCATTTTTAAGAAGATTTCGAAACCAAGAAGCTGTTACTCGAATTTGGTTTTCAGACGAAACAATTTTTAATTTGTACGCTCCAAAAAATTCTCATAATGATATCTCAGGATCCCAGGATACCAACAGATGAAATTAAAAAAAATATTTCACTTGAAAGGATGTATAAACAACGATAAAAATTTGGCCCGAGCGTTATGGTGTGGGTGCCAATCAACAGAAATTTTAAATCAAATTTAGTAATATTTCCTCAGGGCTAAACTCAGCACATTATATTGAGCAGGTCTTGGAGCCAATCCTTCCACAAATTCAAAATTTAATTCTTGACTTTACTTTTATGCAAGCAGGTATTATTTTAGAGGTATATTTATTACATTATACCTACATAAAAAAAACAAACGTTATTAATTTTAGGATGAAGCTAAGTGCCACACCGCAGTTCAAACCTTAGAATTTCTGGAACAAAATTTTATAAATTTTATAAGGCCGGAGGATTGGCCACCTTCTAGCCCAGTCACTATTGGGAAGATCTGGAAAAAAAGTTTACCGAAATGGCAGGGTATACCAAAAGTTAAATGAACTTTGTGAAGGGATACGCGCCGCTCATCAGAGACTTCCTCAAATTAGTATTTCAAATGCAGTCGACGCCTGGAAGACTGATTTAAGAACAGTCATTCGGACAAATGGCGAACAATTGCGAAAATTCGAATAGAGCTTAAAGTTTCTTTAATAGTTTAGTATGTTAGTTAAATTAGATAAGTGTTTAAAAAAATTAAAATAAAAGTTATCTTACTGGCCTACAATTCATTTTCTTTTATTAAATAAAAAAACAATCAAGCCACCTTACATTATGTCAGTGGCGTACGTTGAAATTGTCCTGGTGAAAAGGCTTGAATTGGGGTTAGTTCACCACTTTATTCTTGATTTTTTAGAAAATTAACAGTGGGATTTACTAAGATCTAAAATAGTGCACCCCCAGAGGTCTAAATATTTACACTCGTGAGGGGTACTAAATTTTAAAACCCATTTTCAAAAAATACTTTACAGAAAAGATACAAAGTTATTGATTATTTTGTATTGTTATTGCAAAATACCACAGAAAAACTGCTTTATTTCCCAAAATATTCCATATTTTAGGAAAAAATGCCCTATAACTAATTTTTTTTGAGAGGTTTCAAAATGGAAAATGGTGAATACGCCAAAAATTTGGCACATAATAGCTTCATCATCTGTGTTTGAGGTTATAAAGTTGATGATTTTTTAGACCACCTCTGGGGGATGGTTTAAATTTATAGCCCCCAGAAAGGAATGTTTTATGGCAATTGTTAATAAGTTCCTTTATAATTTCGCTAAGCAACCGTTTTTAAAAGAATTAATTTACCTTAATATCCCAAGTTGTTTATTAATCAATAAAACACCTCCAATTTTGTCCAGAAAAACGCCATATTTTGAACCCGTTTTCACCACAAAGAATATATTTATGAGGGCACTACGAGGCAAAACAAAAATAAGCAAAGGTCACTGATTATGCATGAAAACTGTCTCCAATGAAAAAAATCCACAACAACTGTACCTATTTATTTATTTACAAACATTAATCATCAAAAAAAGCTTTCCACTGAAAGATTGCACTCAAAGGTCAACAACAGCAGCACCGAACAATTTGTTGAGCCGACATGACTCCTTTGTGAACGCTTCAGTTGAATTCAGGTCAGGCATTTTTTTTCATGACCTACTTCGATGAAATATTTTTATTTGTGTTTTGCGATTGCGATGGGTTTGTGGTTGTAAAGTTTTTTCATACTTTTGATAGATAGATAAAAACCCGAAAATCAATAAACAAGTTTTGATAAGAGTAACATGTAACGTCAATTTTAATTTGCTCAACGGAGTGTTTACCATTTAGATTCCCTCCTAGGGTTAAAAAGAACTTCTTTTAAATAGAAATTTTCTTCTTAAATCCAACAAAAGATTGTGTTAAGATGATTCTTCACTAAAAAAAACAATTAAAATTATTCTTATAAATCAAACTATGTTTATGAACTTGGTATAAAATGCTTAAAACCAACAATTTCACTTAAACTTAGGACCTGTCTAAAATAGACTAAACCCTTTTAGTAAATCCCACTGTCAATGTTTAAGAGTCAGTATTAAATGACCCAGAGTGGTGGTTTGGACACTACATACGCCACTGAATAGCATTCAATTTAACTGTTAGTGTCCAAAATTTCAAAATCAAACCCAAGTACTTTTAAAGTTACCGAATCAACAATATGTTTTTTTTAATTAGTAAATTTTTGTGACTGAATTGAATTGCAAGACGCACTTTTATAAGTTCATTCATATTTTTCTTACTTACGGTAGACTCGGGAATTATGAGGCTCCACATGCAAAAATTAATTTTTGCATCAGTCATGCACACAAAAAATTTGCAAGGTGGTCAAAAATACTTATTCTTTAAAATTGTCCGCCGTCGTTGATTTTTACAAAATGTCAATTTTGCCAGAAACTTAATAAATTCCGAAATCTTGGCTATTCAAAATGGTCAGCACTTTTAAAATCGAACATATACATCGAAAAGCAGACCCAATCAAAAATGATGTTCTTTTTCGACTTGACTGAATTGGGCTTACCAACCCCGCTTTCTTAAACAATCCATATCTGCATTATTTTTTCCCCGATTTTAATAAGCGATCCAAAAGTAAACTAAGAAAAAACATGGCTTTCGAAATATATTTTTAGTATTGCACCATTTTTTAAAATCGTTTGTCATCTCGGATTTTTACGAAATGTCAATTTTAAGATAAAATTCCCAAATTCTAGTGTTCTGGCTTTTCAAAATGAGCAAAGGTTTTAAAATCGGAAAAATATTTTTTAAGTAACAGACAATTAAAAAAGTCCCGTTTTCTTTGGCCCACCCCAATAAATTACATTTTGAAAATTTAATATTTTAAAGAAATTCTGCAGGACTAGTTTTACGGAGGAGCTAATTAAAGGTGACGAAAATTCTCACTATGTAAAAGGAATGACAGAATTTGTGTGACTTATAACAGTGACATTTACTTTATTTATACGGACCTTTTAAAACACTTTTCTATAAAGACGGGTTAAATATTTTGTCGTATAAACACCACTAAAACCGTTTTAAGCACTAAATTGATATTATTTTAAAGCGGTTTATCGCTCTAAAACCTATGTTAGGGTCGGTATAAACACTTTAAAAATGCTTTAGCGCATTCCTTTAAGAAATACTCAAATCTGGTTTTATTTCAAGATTTCTTGTTAACATAGTTGTTTTATTTATTTTCTTTTTATTTAAAGTGATATTTATATTATTATAAGTATGTATAAACCTTCGGAGAAGGCGATTTTATTTAAAACCGTCCTTATATAAAACTGGTTTTAGGTGCGTATAAACGTAGTAAGATATATATTCTATGGGTGCCTATGATTTTGTATGTTAAAAATTTTAAAGTTTCATTTTTAAATAAAAGAAGAGTTTCCACAAAAACGAAAATTAAAATTGATGAATTTTTTATTTACTGGAACAGTATTAACAAACTCAGGATCAAAAAGTAGTTTCTGTAAACTTGAGTTTAAAAATCGTCAGATTTTTTTAAGGGTAAGATTTTATGATGGTTTTGAAGAATCGCGTATAATATTATGACAAATATAATCGATTGCGCGAAACGCCAGTCTGTCGATACTCGGTGTCGGTAGTCTGGAGCCGGCCGCCGTAGCGCAGTGGGCAGCGTATCTGCCTGCCGCACGGAAGGTTCCGGGTTCGAATCCCGGCTAGGTGAATGGATATTTTGCGTTTGTCTTTAACTTTGCCAAAACTTGGCTGAAACTGGGCATTAATCCTATAATGGATGGAAAGTCCCAGTATATAAAAAAAAATAAATAAAAAAAACAAATATAATCGGGAACCGGAATTTATAAAAGAAAACAAATAGCTACAATCCAAGAAAAAAGCTGGCCCTAATTTGGCAACCAAAGCGGAAACAAATAGAAAAAAAGTAAAGAAGAATGATTCCAGCAAATCTTCATTTTTTGACGAAAAAGGAGACGATGTCAAATTCTAGTTGAGCTTCCATGAAGATTATTGCTTAATGAAAAATAACGAAAATTGTTTCTTTACCTTTTACCCAAACTGCGTAAAAGTAGCGAAGTCCATCACTCCTACCTACTACTTAAAACACACTTACAAATATACATGGGATATGATAGATAGACCATTGGTAGGTGTCAGAATTTATTTTTTTTTAGGTTTAATAATATTTTTTTTTTACTTTTTAAATGTTCCAAAAAGTTTAGGTAATTAATGTTCTAATTTTCATATTTGTACTAAAATCACTTTGCTCTAGAAAATATATTTAGGCGTCTGATAAATCTAAATTATAGTTGATGGTTTATATAGTTTCATCCGCTGAGAAATGAGATGCAGCAAGCAGATTGCTCCATTTAGTCCCTCCACGGATTCTAATAAGGCGTCGCGGCGTCTTTGCCATATCTCAACACGCCCAGAAATCTCAAAGGCTGCGCAATTTCAAAATAACACTGTTCGGCATTGTGAAATTTTCTATCGCTTACCGAAATTTTTTCAGGTTTATTTCTTCACCTACAAGTTTTTAGAGAAGGGAAAATACAAAATATGAAAATCCGAATTTATAAGCAATCTAGTGGTGAATTTTAAAAGATGAAAAAAAAAACCTCTTTTTTTACAAAAAATACTTCATATTTTATTGAAAAAAGGATAAATAGAATCAAATAATTTATTTGGTTTTCTTTTTTGCTTATATTGGTCAGGATCGGTTAACATTTAAGAGTCCAACAGTATATTTGGGGTCCATTTTCTACTGTAAAATCTGTTGCTGTGCTCATCTGAAACTGCATCCAAATTGTCAGGAAAGAGTTGCAAAAGGGAACGAAAAAAATTCAACCTAAGGCCATATAAGATTAGATAAGTTCTTTAACTAGATCTTTGCCAGGCCTGTGGGCCGCCCCTTATTACTACTACTACTACTTAACTAGATCTTTGTAGTTGTCTGACTTGCTTTTACCTAGTAAGTTTCTACATATATTCTCTGGTCTCAAAATTGTAGTTTCAATCCTTAAGAACATTCCTTCTTTAAGCTTTGCCTCACTCAAACGCGGGAATTTCCGTCTCAAATAAAGGAACTCATTTCCTTCTCTATCTAAGGCTTTCCGAATTTTTTTTATAAACCCTAGTTTTATGGCAGAGGAGGTAAATAAACTTTCTGCTGAACTACTAAAGATTCATTAAGGACGTATTTGTGACCCGGCACAATGTTTTCACATAACGGACAATCTTTAACTAAATAATATTGGTTTCTGGCTCTGCTGTTCCATTTACATACAAAAGCAATATTTTGGGAAGCCACTCTGTAATCCTGTGAGCAATGCAACAACTTTGAGGTCGGCACAGATATTCCACCGATATTCCAGTCGTATTTTATGCCTTGGAGTAATGTGGTATGTTTCTTTCTTATTTACAGCATGACCAACGGGAACTGATGGCCTTGTTGCGTTCGAAGAGTCTATAAATAGTCGCCACTCGGTAGGTATATGCAAAGGCCTAGTTCATTCACTAAACCTGGAAAATCATGACAGTAAACTAAATCATTTGCCTTTGAGAAATATACGGCCAGCATAGACTGTCTAGTGTCTTTTCCGAAACGTAAAAATGTTCATACCTTTTTGTAAGATTCACTGCTGCAAACGAGATCCATGTATGGTTGTTTGAAGGTGGTAGACAATCTTAAACTTGAGAGTAAGTTAGAGTTTCGAACTGGCATTGTCCTTATTTTTTTACTTGTTCACAACTTCTCGAATGCTTATGTATCTGCAATCGTCAAATCGTCATCAGGTGAATACTGTATACCCAACATAGCTAATGATGATTGCAGATACATAAGCATTCGAAAACTTGTGAAGAAATAAAAAAATAAAGACAATGCCAGTTCGGAACTCTAACTTACTCTCGAGGTCCAAGCAGTTGTACCTTTGTTTCGGGAAGATCTAAATCACGAACTAGATCATTAAGTTTTTTTCTGAGATATAAAATGTGACTGTTTGCTACTCCGACTTCCTCTTAAAAACTTGGACCGGCTTCTGGCTCCTCTGTGTCCAAATCCCATACCGAGTCGATTTCATATTTCTCTGGAGGCTTAGAAATTAACAGGTCTGCTAGAAGCGTCATGAGGTAGAGGCTGAGTGGATATTAGGATACTCTATTTCATGCTTTCTTTCAATACAAAATCCCAACATTTTTGGTAAGCAAAATTAAAAACAATCAACATGATTCTTAGGATCCCGTCAAGTCTGTAACGGTTCAATATTTCCCTAACAATATCCCTTAGAAAAAAAATAATTCTTCAAAACACCCTTCTAATACCCTGGCAAAATCTTTAAGTCAATCATCTTTACTATATGTCTGAGCATTTTGTTTATTCTATATCCTACTATTTTATGGCGAATGCGCTGGAAAAACAATATTTACTGTTGGACTGAGGTTGAATTATACTAGAATTATGATTATTTTATGTGGAGGCATTTTACTCTGTTTAACTTTTTTTTCAAAACAAAGCAAACCTCAATATTTCAAATAAAACACCATTGAACCCTTTCTAATAAACCAATAAATTTAATTACAGTGGCAAATCATGTGTTTTCCAAAAATAACATTACAACATCCATCTTTCTTTTATATTAACTAATGATATACAGTCTACAGTTCAATGAAACTTCGTATTTTTCTTGTATAATTTAACCAGTCCAAGAAAGGTTGCTCTGGCTCTGCAGTAACCTGAAACAAGGAAAAAATAACATAATTTTACATAACTTAACACCAAAACGGTTTTTCTAGCGCATAGTTTAAACCGCCAACTTACTAGATTAGTAAGCCTTTGTTTTTTTTATTGATTATATCAAATTCTCCTTCCGTCAACTACTTAACACCCGAAAATAAAGTAGATAATAAAGGTTAGTTTTATAGACCGTGTCAAACAAAGAGAGACTTAGCGGTCTTATACTTACTAGAAACTAGTGTCGGTTCATTTGTTGAGTGGTAGATTCTTGTCACTAGTGATGTGTCGGTGGTTGGCAGTTTCTGTTACTGATCGGTCCCCAATTTGCACATGTCAGGCTTTAGGGGGTCCAATAGGTCCTAAAAATAACAGGACCAAGGTTGTCACCAATCATATGGTATTGATATTACAAAATTACTCTACCTTTGTCGTCAGTTGACACAACACTCACCTGTTGGTTTTATTTTGGTTTCAAGTATGCATGAATTCCTTAAAGGGCATCGCCCAACCTCGTACAGCCTAGCCATGTCAAGTGTGGACCGTCTTGCTTGTCTCTGTGTGCATTGTTGGTCTGTAGGATCCATATTTCCTGTGGTTTATACGATAGGCTGTGCAGACTTTAACAGGTTAAATTTTGATAGATATTCAGTTTATTTATTCAAACGAGGCGATCATCTGTCCTCATACGACTCGAGACTGGCCTAAAAGTATAAGAAATTCGAAATAAAGGAGGTTTATAGTCGTTCTAAAGAGGTAAACAAACAGTAAAGGGGAGAGAGATATTTGTCAAGGATCCGTATGTTACCTACACGGAAGGAAACTGTGACTAACCTGGATTATTTGGGAAGGCTTGGAGTGCCGGAAAGTGGTCTTTTTCTTGGCGGAAATCCGTGTTTTTCTTTAGGCATTTTATGGTTTTTCAAAATTAAATTCGACCGCCAGCTGACCGTGACGTTTGGGACGACGTTGCCAGATTGTCATAGGCGAAATCCTGGGAGTATACAGTGACTAACTTCACGTCACATAACTGTGATTTAAAGTTGCACATTACGTTACTGCTGAGTCGTTTTCGAGAAAACCAAGTGTCTACACTGATTGTTTATTGGTTCTCCCAAAAAGATAAAGTCCATTTCTTGCTCACTACTGCAATCAATGCCTTGTTGTTAACTTCTGTTCGTCACGTGATCTCTCCCTATCCCGCTGATACAGAAGGAAATCTGACAACACCGCTTCGTTGTCTTTGTCTGCCTTAGGTTGATGAATAGAGACTTCCGACTTGAACCTGTCGCATTCGAAAGTAGAATTTGGACCCCAGCCCCTGTCGATTTTTGCCCATATCAGAAAGATCGCCCAATTGTAATGCGTTTTCAGCAGCATCACCTAATATGGTAATCAGGATAAGCGATTTTCGACTGTAGTTTTCGCGCCTCTGAGGTTTTTGACCAATCGTTTACCCGCAGGAAGCTTCTTTTTAGTGTCTGAGATTTTCTGGAGGGAAGGAAACACTTCTTTTCCGGCACCGTTTTGAGTGCCACGTTTAATTTTTCTTTTCCAAGAATACCGAAAAGAAGTCGTGCCCATGGCGGCCTTTGCAACCTGAAATCGTCGTAGACGGAATCCGCAGAGGTCCCATAAAAAGAAGAAAGTCTTCGTGGAAGTGCCCGTTGCCTGTGTTTGGCGTTTGAGGTGGCGATTTTCGAGGATTTCTTTTTGACCGTATAGGATACGGACAATGGCCGGCTAGACCGTGGCTTATCAGCCGATCGATGGTAATTATATTCGATTTTTTTTTAAGCGTTTTCCCTCCAGTTTATTTCAATATTGACTATTTTTTATTCTGTATTTTTCTTTGTGCTACAGATTGAGAAGACCTCACGTCAACTCCCTGGGAGGTATTAGGTTACCTGCCATGCGGAATGTCGCCCTCAGGATGATTTGAGGTAAATATTTGCTGCGTGTGTACCTTGATTATTTTTGCCCTTGTAAGAAATTAGACTGTTTTCTGTCGTTTTAAGTAATTTTTAGTTTTATCGTCCGTGGTACCCACTATACAATAGAGTGTGGACTTATATGTTTTTTTTTATGCTTTTTTGGCGTATGTACTTCGAGTGTTGCCCCTCAGGCATGCCCCGTACAATAAGTAAACAGTAGTTTTTTTGTGTTACTGTTTTACTTCTTTTTTTTCCTGTGTAAAATACATGTCCGTTATTAGAAATTAGTTATAAATGATACGTTAGGGTGTTCTCCCTTGTTCTAGAAGGTTGTTTTTATATCTGTCTAGGGTGCTTGGTTCCGGTGCACAGCCATGGGTGGTCCTAGTGCCGACTCTCAACACCATACATTCGACTTTCCGTCCTAAGTGCTGCGTTACCCTGGCCTGAGATGCCTAGTCCAGTCATGAGTCCTGTGTACCTGTTCCAGGGATGTTTAGCCCTGTCATCGGCTAGCTATGTGGAAACAGATAAGAAATATTTCCCTGTCCAAACATTTTCTCTTTAAAAACCTTCAAAAAAAAACTCATAAAATTTTATCAAAACTTATCAAAACAAGCTTCAACTTCATTTTTTTAATATGAGAACCATTTCAACTTTTTCATCTTTGATAAAAGAACTTTCCATCATTGAAATTAAACATAAAAACAAGAGGAAAGACCCCTAAAATGTTAGTTTTAAAGAAAAAAAAAACTATTTTATTTGTTAAAATTTACATTTATTGTTTTACACTGTTTTCCAAAAATATATTTTGAGACTGTATAACCTGGTGTTTCATTGCTGAGTGCCCCACAACCGTGTGCTTACTCAAGTTGGCAAGAATGCCAGGCTCGATAGGACCCAAAGTATCGGAAGGTGTCATCGCTTCTATTGTGTGTTTATTTTGTAATGTAACACTGGCGCCCAACGTGGGGCTCGAACCCACGACCCTGAGATTAAGAGTCTCAGTTACATTACAAAATAAACACACAATAGAAGCGATGACACCTTCCGATACTTTGGGTCCTATCGAGCCTGGCATTCTTGCCAACTTGAGTAAGCACACGGTTGTGGGGCACTCAGCAATGAAACACCAGGTTATACAGTCTCAAAATATATTTTTGGAAAACAGTGTAAAACAATAAATGTAAATTTTAACAAATAAAATAGTTTTTTTTTCTTTAAAACTAACATTTTAGGGGTCTTTCCTCTTGTTTTTATGTTTAATTTCAATGATGGAAAGTTCTTTTATCAAAGATGAAAAAGTTGAAATGGTTCTCATATTAAAAAAATGAAGTTGAAGCTTGTTTTGATAAGTTTTGATAAAATTTTATGAGTTTTTTTTTGAAGGTTTTTAAAGAGAAAATGTTTGGACAGGGAAATATTTCTTATCTGTTTCCACATAGCTAGCCGATGACAGGGCTAAACATCCCTGGAACAGGTACACAGGACTCATGACTGGACTAGGCATCTCAGGCCAGGGTAACGCAGCACTTAGGACGGAAAGTCGAATGTATGGTGTTGAGAGTCGGCACTAGGACCACCCATGGCTGTGCACCGGAACCAAGCACCCCAGACAGATATAAAAACAACCTTCTAGAACAAGGGAGAACACCCTAACGTATCATTTATAACTAATTTCTAATAACGGACATGTATTTTACACAGGAAAAAAAAGAAGTAAAACAGTAACACAAAAAAAACTACTGTTTACTTATTGTACGGGGCATGCCTGAGGGGCAACACTCGAAGTACATACGCCAAAAAAGCATAAAAAAAAAACATATAAGTCCACACTCTATTGTATAGTGGGTACCACGGACGATAAAACTAAAAATTACTTAAAACGACAGAAAACAGTCTAATTTCTTACAAGGGCAAAAATAATCAAGGTACACACGCAGCAAATATTTACCTCAAATCATCCTGAGGGCGACATTCCGCATGGCACGTAACCTAATACCTCCCAGGGAGTTGACGTGAGGTCTTCTCAATCTGTAGCACAAAGAAAAATACAGAATAAAAAATAGTCAATATTGAAATAAACTGGAGGAAAAACGCTTAAAAAAAATCGAATATAATTACCATCGATCGGCTGATAAGCCACGGTCTAGCCGGCCATTGTCCGTATCCTATACGGTCAAAAAGAAATCCTCGAAAATCGCCACCTCAAACGCCAAACACAGGCAACGGGCACTTCCACGAAGACTTTCTTCTTTTTATGGGACCTCTGCGGATTCCGTCTACGACGATTTCAGGTTGCAAAGGCCGCCATGGGCACGACTTCTTTTCGGTATTCTTGGAAAAGAAAAATTAAACGTGGCACTCAAAACGGTGCCGGAAAAGAAGTGTTTCCTTCCCTCCAGAAAATCTCAGACACTAAAAAGAAGCTTCCTGCGGGTAAACGATTGGTCAAAAACCTCAGAGGCGCGAAAACTACAGTCGAAAATCGCTTATCCTGATTACCATATTAGGTGATGCTGCTGAAAACGCATTACAATTGGGCGATCTTTCTGATATGGGCAAAAATCGACAGGGGCTGGGGTCCAAATTCTACTTTTCGAATGCGACAGGTTCAAGTCGGAAGTCTCTATTCATCAACCTAAGGCAGACAAAGACAACGAAGCGGTGTTGTCAGATTTCCTTCTGTATCAGCGGGATAGGGAGAGATCACGTGACGAACAGAAGTTAACAACAAGGCATTGATTGCAGTAGTGAGCAAGAAATGGACTTTATCTTTTTGGGAGAACCAATAAACAATCAGTGTAGACACTTGGTTTTCTCGAAAACGACTCAGCAGTAACGTAATGTGCAACTTTAAATCACAGTTATGTGACGTGAAGTTAGTCACTGTATACTCCCAGGATTTCGCCTATGACAATCTGGCAACGTCGTCCCAAACGTCACGGTCAGCTGGCGGTCGAATTTAATTTTGAAAAACCATAAAATGCCTAAAGAAAAACACGGATTTTCGCCAAGAAAAAGACCACTTTCCGGCACTCCAAGCCTTCCCAAATAATCCAGGTTAGTCACAGTTTCCTTCCGTGTAGGTAACATACGGATCCTTGACAAATATCTCTCTCCCCTTTACTGTTTGTTTACCTCTTTAGAACGACTATAAACCTCCTTTATTTCGAATTTCTTATACTTTTAGGCCAGTCTCGAGTCGTATGAGGACAGATGATCGCCTCGTTTGAATAAATAAACTGAATATCTATCAAAATTTAACCTGTTAAAGTCTGCACAGCCTATCGTATAAACCACAGGAAATATGGATCCTACAGACCAACAATGCACACAGAGACAAGCAAGACGGTCCACACTTGACATGGCTAGGCTGTACGACGTTGGGCGATGCCCTTTAAGGAATTCATGCATACTTGAAACCAAAATAAAACCAACAGGTGAGTGTTGTGTCAACTGACGACAAAGGTAGAGTAATTTTGTAATATCAATACCATATGATTGGTGACAACCTTGGTCCTGTTATTTTTAGGACCTATTGGACCCCCTAAAGCCTGACATGTGCAAATTGGGGACCGATCAGTAACAGAAACTGCCAACCACCGACACATCACTAGTGACAAGAATCTACCACTCAACAAATGAACCGACACTAGTTTCTAGTAAGTATAAGACCGCTAAGTCTCTCTTTGTTTGACACGGTCTATAAAACTAACCTTTATTATCTACTTTATTTTCGGGTGTTAAGTAGTTGACGGAAGGAGAATTTGATATAATCAATAAAAAAAACAAAGGCTTACTAATCTAGTAAGTTGGCGGTTTAAACTATGCGCTAGAAAAACCGTTTTGGTGTTAAGTTATGTAAAATTATGTTATTTTTTCCTTGTTTCAGGTTACTGCAGAGCCAGAGCAACCTTTCTTGGACTGGTTAAATTATACAAGAAAAATACGAAGTTTCATTGAACTGTAGACTGTATATCATTAGTTAATATAAAAGAAAGATGGATGTTGTAATGTTATTTTTGGAAAACACATGATTTGCCACTGTAATTAAATTTATTGGTTTATTAGAAAGGGTTCAATGGTGTTTTATTTGAAATATTGAGGTTTGCTTTGTTTTGAAAAAAAAGTTAAACAGAGTAAAATGCCTCCACATAAAATAATCATAATTCTAGTATAATTCAACCTCAGTCCAACAGTAAATATTGTTTTTCCAGCGCATTCGCCATAAAATAGTAGGATATAGAATAAACAAAATGCTCAGACATATAGTAAAGATGATTGACTTAAAGATTTTGCCAGGGTATTAGAAGGGTGTTTTGAAGAATTATTTTTTTTCTAAGGGATATTGTTAGGGAAATATTGAACCGTTACACTCCCCCTTTCCTCCGTCAGAGGTGAACACCGATTAACTTTGAATTTAACTTTGGGTATCGTTTTGACAAGTTATTCCAAATCCATTACTGTGACCTATCCCTCACCGCTGGATTGATCCCAATACCATGTGCATCCCACCAAAAAAACAAGAAGCGAATCGACAACTGTGCGGCCTCGACAACACCTGTACCTTACTGCCCGCAAGGAAAGAATTTTAACCACTACGGAAACTTACATGCTAAGTAACGCAGCAGTATCGCGTGCAACCCCTTGTTGCAGGCGACACTACCTAGTGGAGCTATAATGAATAGCTACCACTAATAAAACCAAAATAATATAATTTTGACAGGTTATCCCAAATCCATTACTGCTGCTCATCTCCCACCGCCAGGTTGAACCCAACACCAGTAGCCCGGACTCCCCATAGTTGATTGGCCCGCCTCAGCTACCAATCGAAGAGCCCGAACCCCCCAAATGCGAATCTCCGCCGCATAAGGCCACGTCAGATGCCCATCCATCCTGACACACCATCAGGAGGCAAGCAAAAGCGGTGACGGTGAAAATAGACAGGGACCCGTACCGAAAGGCCGAAAAAGAAATAATAAGAAAATGAACCCCCCTAATATACCTTGAAGACTCCCCAGAGTGACAAAGCACCGACCAACCCAGAACGCCGGAAAGCAATCCTCCAGACTGTGATGGTGCTGCCGAGACGTCAGTATACCTAACGGAACCTACATCATTAGGCACACTGCGATGGTAGTTCGACCCAGCAGGCTAAAATTGCACAAGGTGCTAAGGCAGCACCTGTCTCGTTCAATAGCCCTCACCACAGTCTAAAGGACCACGTCCCCGCACTCAAGGAAGACCAGCCCCCGGCCTCCGCCCGGAAGTCAACCTGGCATACCAAAATACACACAAAAAGGGAAAAAAAGGTCGGGGATACTATCCACCGAAGAGAAAAAAAAAACTCAAACTTCTTCGACAGGACTTTGAACAACATATGCGTATTTGTTGTCCCCCATAGTCTCTACAGATCCTGTCAAACGCGCAAGTCTAAAAAAAGACAAGAAGGAAGAAGCTTAAGAAGACATTTGATGTTCAGTCTTAATGGAGCTAACTAGAGCCTTGGAATCGGAAATCTGCCAAGTTCTAGCGCCAAATACAGAGAAACCCACCACTAACCCGATTCAGCAACTGCCTGCAAAAGATGTAAAATCCAGGCCAGTTACCACCAGAAAAAAAAAATATGAAGTATAGAAAAAGAAAAGAAATGAACTTTTTTGTATATACGCATCTGTCGCTACAAATTAAGACTATCGTCGTCGTCTTCTGCAACGACCACCGGTTTCAAGTCCTGGACGTGCCAACTTCCCATCCAAATCCTCAAGCCGATACGTCACAGTACCTAGCTTTTTCCGGACACGAAACGGTCCAACATACTTAGGGCACAACTTGGCGTTAACGAAATTCAGGGCGTCCGATTGAACTTTATTCTTCCTCCATACGAGATCTCCCGGTATAAATGACACTTCTCGACGTCTCAAATTGTAACGACCACGATTACGATCTGAAGACTTTTTCATATTTACCATGACAGCTTGGTAAAGCTTTTTGAAGCCATCTAGCCTCTTCTCTATGACAGGTTTAGGATCCTTATTTATGGCATAAGAATACTCTCGACCGTCGGAAACATACTCTCGACCAAAGTTAATATAATATGGCGAAAACCCAGTAGCTTCACTTTTTGAAGTTCGAATCGCACACGCGAGCGCTGGCAAATTAGCGTCCCAACGACGATGGTTATCTCCTACATAAGTCGAAATCATAGTTTTGACCACTCGGTTTGCTCGTTCGCACGGGTCAGCCTGTGGATGATAAACAGCTGTGCAGGAGAGCTTGAAGTTATACTTTTCTGCGAGACTCTGTAGTTCTTTACTTTTCATCTGGCTGCCGTTATCGCATATTACATATTGCGGAACTCCGAAGGTTAGAATAATATCATTCTCTAAGTGCTTACAAATAAAATTGGCAGTAGCAGCACGACCAGGAAAAACTGCTACGTACTTGCTGAAATAATCGCTTATAACCAACAAGTGGGTATTCCCCTGTTTCGAACTTCGAGGAAGTGGACCGACAAAATCAAGACTTATTACTTGCCATGGTTGAGTAGGTTCTGGAGCGCGTCCCATGTGACCTGCTGGCGCTTTCTGCTCAACTTTAAACTTCGCACAAGTCTGACAGCGGTTAACATAGCGGGTTACATCGCAACGCATCTTGGGCCAGTAATACCTAGTTTTCAGTCTATTGTACGTTTTAAAAATGCCGAAATGACCAGAGCGGACATCGTCATGACTCTCTGTTAAAATCTTCGATCTATAGTCTTTCGGAATGACAATTTTCCAGTAATCAAATCCTTGGGCTAATTCAGGAATGGCACATTTAACATATTTGTATAATATCTTGTTTTCTATACGCCACTGAGAATACTTTAATGGAGAGGTGTTTACTAGGTTTTTCATCCTTAAATACCACGCATCTTTAGTATCAGAAAAGTCATATTTTTGGTTTTCTATGGTAACGCTGTCTACATTAGGGACTGACCTAGAAAGAAAATCTGGCACGACATGGTCACGACCTTTTCGATGAATAATCTGGTAATTAAATGATTGTAGCCTTAATGCCCAACGCGCCAATTTGCCTGAAGGGTCTTTCAGATTGTGTAGCCACACCAAAGAGCTATGGTCGGTTATGACCGTAAAGTTGGTAAGTTCCAAATAGGGTTTGAGTTTCTCCGTAGCCCATACAACAGCTAGACACTCACGTTCTGTAGTCGAAAATTGTTTTTCCTGTTTTGTCAATGACCTAGATATGTAACAAATCACCTTTTCGCATTCGTCGAACTGTTGCGTTAATACAGCTCCTATGCCAAATGCGGATGCATCCGTTTGTAAAGTAAATGGCTTTGTGAAGTCAGGACATGTAAGAATGGGGGCTGAGACCAAAGCAGTCTTAAGCTTGCAAAAAGCGATTTCACACTCCGGAGTCCAACGAAAAGCCACGTTTTTCATCGTAAGACGAGTCAAGGGAGCGACTACTGAGGAAAACTCGGGAACGAATCGCCGATACCAGCTCGCCATGCCGAGAAAACTTCGGACACCTTTCACTGTTGTTGGGGCAGGAACATTAATGATCGCTTCGACCTTGTCAACATCGCATTGAAGGCCCTTAGCAGTAACCGTAAAACCAAGAAATTTAAGACTGGGACGGCAAAATTTGCACTTTTCGGGACTCACAGTAAGTCCTGCAGCCAGCAACCGATCCAAGACAAGTCCCACAATACGAAGATGTGTCGAAAACGATGGAGCAATGATTATGACGTCATCCAAATATTGGAACACGTAGGGTTGGAGATCTACGCCAATAACGGTGTCAATCAGTCTCTGCCAACAAGCAGGCGCATTTGTCAGACCAAATGGCATCCTTTTAAATTGAAACAGGCCTCTGCCGGGCACTGTGAAAGCTGTAAGTTCTCTACACGATTCTTTGACACTTACCTGCCAATATGCAGAGCGTATGTCCATGGAACTTATATATTTTGCCTCGCGCAGTCGATCCAAGATGGCGGAGATGTACGGGATCGGGTAAGCGTCCTTTGTTGTGGCTTTATTTAAAGCTCTATAGTCTACACAAAACCTAAACTTGCCGTCCGACTTGGGAACCAGTAAGACCGGTGATGACCAAGCACTTTTGGACTTTTCGATGACATCCAACTCTAGCATTTTGTCGAGTTCCTCATCAATTAGCTTCTGCTTCAAAGGTGATACAGGATAATACCTCTGTTTGATGGGTTTGGTACCTGGTTCCAGGAGTATCTCATGCTCATACACTGAGGTAAACCCCAAGCCATCTTTCATTCCTGCAAACTTTTCTTTTAACAGGGTATCTAACTGAACTTGTTGTTCAGGTGTAAGGACTGATAGGGAACCAACCTCTTCCGTCTTCACTACAGTAGCTGAAGAACACTTGACCTGATCTAAAAACATCCTCGAAAAACTGTTGTTTACTAATAGCCTCGCAATCAACTGCACTATTACCGAAACTCCACTGGTTGCGTCTCAAATCAGGAAGAATATCCATAGAAATAATAAAATCGACACCCAGGATCAAGGGGTGGGGGAAATCAGGGACTACCATCACAGGTAAAACACGGATACGACCCATAAGTAAAAATGGAACGTCAACAGTTCCCTCAATATTCGCTGTCTGTCCATTGGCTACAACACATTTGGACCGACGACTCCTATCCAACTTTAATCCTAGTTCCTGGAAAGTTCTCCATCCAGACTCCCCAGCAATCGTGGAACTCGCACCGGAATCCAAAAGAGCCAAAATAGAATGACCTAAAACGTCAACATTCAAGGACGGCCGCCTGTCTCCAGCAGCATGCGACAACGCATAAGAGAGAAAAGTCTGTTCCGCCGTGGGAGTTTGATATTGGGTCACTAGACGATGGTCTAATGACCCTGTTCGGCGTTTCCCGAATTCGAACAGTTTGGACAGTTCCTGGTAGTAAAACCCTCCTTGGAACATCGGTAACATTTCAGTTTTTTCTCAGGACAGTTCACTCTAGTATGACCTTTAGCTCTGCAATGCCAACAGACTATTTCCCTGGATTGGTTACGTGACGGTGTGTCAACAGTGTGCACAGTGCTTCGTTGGGAGGTGCGCTTATAAGCTAAGTTAGGTTCGGGAAAATTCGTGGAGGTAGGTGGTGGAGCAAATTTTTCTGTGCGGTACATGGTCTCTTCTACTTCACTTCCTAATTCGATGAGGTGGTCAATGCTCTCAATATTTTGCAATACAAGGGCTCGTTGTAAAGGAGGTAACATGTTCCTTCTGATCAGGGCCACTTGCTCACTCATAGGTAACGGTGGTCTAAGTTGACGAAACAAACTTTGCATGCGGGTTACATACAGACCAAAGCGTTCATCTGAACCTTGAGTACGTTTAGGGATTTCCCTTCGCAAGGCTGCCTCATGATCATGAGGAAGAAATGTTCTCCTCAACTGAGCTTCAAAATCGTTCCAGTCACGAAAAGTGTCTCTTCGGACCCTATACCAATCCATTGCGTCTCCTTTCAGAAATTCTCCCATAGCTCTTGAAGCTATCAGTTGCTCCTTGGAAATATTTCTGGAAAGACATTTATCTTCCAGACTATCCAAAAATGAGTTTAGGCTTGAATGTCCATCATAGCAAAGGTTCCACTTCTCAAAGCTGTTAAGTTGAGATACCGTTGGGTTCATCAAAACATGGGACAAGTTAGAGTTAGCCAAAGGAAATTGAGGTGGCTCTGTCCTTCGGTGTTGCAAAAAATCAGGGACTGGCTGGTATTCTCTTCGGTGAGGTATTTCTTCGGTATGCCTCTGTGTTAAAGAGTGGGAATAATGATGAGGTTCCGTACTGAACCTAGCTCTTTCAGTGGATAGGGTTTCGATCAATGGACCACGAGACTCCAAAACTGAAGGACGACTGATCGGTGAAAAGTCTGAAACATGGGGTTGAGAAAAACACTCAGGTCTCATCGAAGAAACAGCAGGACCAGCAGGATAAAATCTATAATCGGATGCAGGGGCAGCACTATAATCAGGAGGGTACTGAAAACTAACTCGTCTACGCTCCACAGATGGATTTGGTTGAAGGGGCCTATAGTGGTCACGAGGAATTTCAACTGCTCGAAAAGGATCTTGAAATTGAAATCTTTGAGAATAACCAGCACTGGGTAGAGGCTGTGAGATTTCTGGAATATTCCTTGGTTGCTCATTAAAATTACCAAACTCAATATTCCTGTTCTGTGCTGGAGGTAAGACTTCATCAACATTCTGGGGCTCAGGAGAATCACAAAGAAAAGGGTTGGTGTTGTTATGAGATCGCTCACTTTCAGCGGATGAAGCTGATCCCTGCAAAGCTTGTGGGTGAGTAGCTGACTGTGTAGCTGAGTTGTTTCTAATAGCTGGGCGTGAAGAAACAATAATTTGATGGTTTTGTCGTGCAGCTGAGTTGTTGGTAGCTGTAGCTGAGTTTGTTGTAGCTGTAGCTGAGTAGCTATGTTGAGTATATGATTGTGAAAAACCATTAATTTGTTGATTTTGTTGTGTAGCTGAGTTGTTTGTAGCTGAAGCTGAGTAGCTGTGCTGAGTAGCTGCGTTATTATGGGTAGCTAAGCTTAAAAAATCAGTTCTTGGTACATTTGCTTGTGTAGCTGAGTTGTTTGTAGCTGTAGCTGAGTAGCTGGATTGAGTATTTGGGTGTAAAGAACCATTAATTAGCTGATTTTGTTGTGTAGCTGAGTTGTTGGTAGCTGTAGCTGAGTAGCTGTGTTGAGTATCTGGGTTATTATGGTTAGCTAAGCTCAAAAAGTTAGTTCTTGGTACATTTGATTGGGTAGCTGAGTTGTTGGTAGCTGTAGCTGAGTTGTTGGTAGCTGTAGCTGAGTGGCAAGAACCATCATTTGGGATGCTTGGTGGTATAGCTGAGTTACCAGCAGTAGCTGAGTGTGAAAAACCGGTATTTTGGTGGTATGGCTGTGAAGCTGAGTTGCTGTTAGTTAACTGTAGCTGTGCTTCAGTCTGTAAACCGACTCCAAGGTCTATCATTGGTTCATCAGAAGCTGTGGTAGCTGGATGACTGACAACTTCAGAATGTGAAGGATGCTCTTCTGTTGGTATCCCGGAAGATTCCTCAAAAAGATTTTCAAGCAGATCACCACAACACAAGTCCCTCAAACTATCTTTTCGTCTCGCTTCCTCTTCAGTATCTGGGTGAATTAAATTTATCCTTCCCCGAACATGAAATAATCTTGTGTGAATTCTCTTAAATTCATTATCTCTGTTGTTCTTGTCAAATTCCTGTATACTCTCACCAAGCTCATCCAACTTTGCTCGACAAATAGCTAACTCTCGAATAGGATCAAAACAAACACGAGCTCTGGTGTTTCCAGACCTTTCTTCAGCAAAAACAGCCCTCAGCTGTGCCCTTTTGTCCCGAGCTGCAAAGTTTTTGATTTCCACTCCTCGGCTTTCCAGCTCGTATGTGATCTCATCACTAAGTAAACGATTCACCTCCATATTTTTCTGAAGCACCAACGCACCAACACCAAATCAAACAAATATCCTGTCTTTCAACCTCAAAAAGGTCAGGCTATGAAGTGTAACGGTTTCGGTTCAGGGAAAAAGTGAAAAAAAAAACTTGCCAAAAACACTTGTTTTTGTAAGAGGCGCAAAAATAATTTAAAATAAGAAAAACACAGAGAAAGGGGACTCAATTTAGTCACTGTTTACTGTGACAGCAAAAAACTACCAGAAACTAGTTTCGGGGTAAACGCTGCTTAAAAAAAATAATTGCCGCTTGTAAAAAAAAATGACAAACAACTAACTTAAACTAACAATACACTTAAACACTAATTCGTTTACAAATTCTTTTCCGGATATATATCTAGCCGACCTAGACTTCGAAGACTTTGACACATCAACACCCTTATATAAGAGAGAAATTATTGTGGAAACAAGCAAGGAATAAAAATTTTTAAAAATATATTTTTGATTTACTATTAAGACTTTCTTTGGATTTACCATGCTTTGAAAAAAATATATATTTCTGATTTAACAACAAAATATATCTGAAAAACAAAAGATCAAAAGATCTTGGGTGGAAATAACGAAAATTCAAACTTGGATGAGTATCCCACAAAATACACACAAAAGATCAAAGCGAAAATAGAAATGATTAAACGATGTTTCGCCCTGGGTAACCAGCGTGGGCTCATCAGTAGTTTCACTGGTCACCCTCCACTATACATCATTAAACACCATCATACACTTAGATTTCCAACCTTGAACCACTCACAAATAGGCATCGTTCCGCACTGGTACTTACTTATCCAAGTTACCTGATACGAATTCGTCCTGGCGTGTTAATATTTCCAGTAGGATTATGCTCCTAAGGCAATTAAAACAAAGAAGAAGTTAAAAAAACCTCCAAATCAGTTACTTCAACCGAAAAGAAACTAAAAAACAAAAGATCAAAAGATCTTGGGTGGAAATAACGAAAATTCAAACTTGGATGAGTATCCCACAAAATACACACAAAAGATCAAAGCGAAAATAGAAATGATTAAACGATGTTTCGCCCTGGGTAACCAGCGTGGGCTCATCAGTAGTTTCACTGGTCACCCTCCACTATACATCATTAAACACCATCATACACTTAGATTTCCAACCTTGAACCACTCACAAATAGGCATCGTTCCGCACTGGTACTTACTTATCCAAGTTACCTGATACGAATTCGTCCTGGCGTGTTAATATTTCCAGTAGGATTATGCTCCTAAGGCAATTAAAACAAAGAAGAAGTTAAAAAAAACCTCCAAATCAGTTACTTCAACCGAAAAGAAACTAAAAAACAAAAGATCAAAAGATCTTGGGTGGAAATAACGAAAATTCAAACTTGGATGAGTATCCCACAAAATACACACAAAAGATCAAAGCGAAAATAGAAATGATTAAACGATGTTTCGCCCTGGGTAACCAGCGTGGGCTCATCAGTAGTTTCACTGGTCACCCTCCACTATACATCATTAAACACCATCATACACTTAGATTTCCAACCTTGAACCACTCACAAATAGGCATCGTTCCGCACTGGTACTTACTTATCCAAGTTACCTGATACGAATTCGTCCTGGCGTGTTAATATTTCCAGTAGGATTATGCTCCTAAGGCAATTAAAACAAAGAAGAAGTTAAAAAAACCTCCAAATCAGTTACTTCAACCGAAAAGAAACTAAAAAACAAAAGATCAAAAGATCTTGGGTGGAAATAACGAAAATTCAAACTTGGATGAGTATCCCACAAAATACACACAAAAGATCAAAGCGAAAATAGAAATGATTAAACGATGTTTCGCCCTGGGTAACCAGCGTGGGCTCATCAGTAGTTTCACTGGTCACCCTCCACTATACATCATTAAACACCATCATACACTTAGATTTCCAACCTTGAACCACTCACAAATAGGCATCGTTCCGCACTGGTACTTGGATAAGTAAGTACCAGTGCGGAACGATGCCTATTTGTGAGTGGTTCAAGGTTGGAAATCTAAGTGTATGATGGTGTTTAATGATGTATAGTGGAGGGTGACCAGTGAAACTACTGATGAGCCCACGCTGGTTACCCAGGGCGAAACATCGTTTAATCATTTCTATTTTCGCTTTGATCTTTTGTGTGTATTTTGTGGGATACTCATCCAAGTTTGAATTTTCGTTATTTCCACCCAAGATCTTTTGATCTTTTGTTTTTTTTTAGTTTCTTTTCGGTTGAAGTAACTGATTTGGAGGTTTTTTTAACTTCTTCTTTGTTTTAATTGCCTTAGGAGCATAATCCTACTGGAAATATTAACACGCCAGGACGAATTCGTATCAGGTAACTTGGATAAGTAAGTACCAGTGCGGAACGATGCCTATTTGTGAGTGGTTCAAGGTTGGAAATCTAAGTGTATGATGGTGTTTAATGATGTATAGTGGAGGGTGACCAGTGAAACTACTGATGAGCCCACGCTGGTTACCCAGGGCGAAACATCGTTTAATCATTTCTATTTTCGCTTTGATCTTTTGTGTGTATTTTGTGGGATACTCATCCAAGTTTGAATTTTCGTTATTTCCACCCAAGATCTTTTGATCTTTTGTTTTTTAGTTTCTTTTCGGTTGAAGTAACTGATTTGGAGGTTTTTTTAACTTCTTCTTTGTTTTAATTGCCTTAGGAGCATAATCCTACTGGAAATATTAACACGCCAGGACGAATTCGTATCAGGTAACTTGGATAAGTAAGTACCAGTGCGGAACGATGCCTATTTGTGAGTGGTTCAAGGTTGGAAATCTAAGTGTATGATGGTGTTTAATGATGTATAGTGGAGGGTGACCAGTGAAACTACTGATGAGCCCACGCTGGTTACCCAGGGCGAAACATCGTTTAATCATTTCTATTTTCGCTTTGATCTTTTGTGTGTATTTTGTGGGATACTCATCCAAGTTTGAATTTTCGTTATTTCCACCCAAGATCTTTTGATCTTTTGTTTTTTAGTTTCTTTTCGGTTGAAGTAACTGATTTGGAGGTTTTTTTAACTTCTTCTTTGAAAATATATCTGATTGATGATGCTTTAAAAAATATTTCAATTTAATAAACATTGAAAAAAAACAAAAGTTTGGGATTTTCTTTGCTTTAAAAAAAAATATTTCGTTTCATTATGCTTTGAGAAAGAAAAACATTTATTTACTTTGCTTTGAAAAAAATACTTTTTAGAAAAATTCTGATTTGATTTACTATAGTTTGTGAACAAAAAAAATTTTGTTTTTAAAAAACATTCTTTTCCTGAAAAAAAAAATCAATTTACTATGCTTTGCGAGAAGAAAAAAAATTGGTTGGGCTATGATTTGAAAAAAATTATTTTTGAATTTATTTTGCTCAGTGAGAAAACATTTTTGAATTTGCTTTACTCGGTAAAAAATTATTTTTGGGGTAAGGAAAAAAAATTAATTTACTTCACTCGGTAAGAAAAAAAATAATTCTTGAATTTACTTTAATCGGTCAGAAAAAAAAAATGTCTTTAATATACTTCACTCGGTGAGGAAAAAAAACAAACTTTGAATTTATATATTACGTTGTTCGGTAAGAAAATTTTTTTTTTTAAACTACCCCACTCGGCATATGAAAAAAATTGAAATTCACCCCAAAAAAAAAAATTTACATTAATTTTTAAAATGACTGGCTTGCTCTTAAAGAAAAATACCATTAAAAAAAATGCAAATGTAAACCCCCCCTTCGCTTTCTCAAAGCAAAAGAAAAAAGAGAACGCTACAAAACCACTCACTTAGGAGTACAACAGGAAAGAACCTACCTCTATACAGCCTTGTAGTACTCTACTGCAACCTATCTTCTTTCTTGAAGCCAAAGTACCATGGTATTTCATTGCCAAGGCAACCCAACAACCAAAAACTATTTTAAAAAACCAAAAAAGAAAAGTACACCTACTCCAAAGAACAGAGAACCACGTGGGCAGCCAGTGTTACGTTAAAAAAAACACACAAAATAGAAGCGATGACACTTGAAACTTCAAAGATGTATGTGTACCCCGTAGCCATCCTACCAAGGTTCTAAAGCAAGTGCGGCAATTTGCCCAAGTTTTGTCTTGATTGCCAATTTTGCACCCGCAATATAACTCGTGGGCTGTTCTTACAAGTGGGCTCAAGGTCTTTCGCTGAGTTTTTAGTGTTTCCTCACCACATATCAAACAGAAACAGTTTTTATAGTTCACACTCAATCGCTTAGCTCATATATCCAGTCCAGAATAATGTAATTCTGATCGTCCGACAAGCGGCTGGCTGCTTATATACCCGTTTCGAACATTTGGTATTTTCTATAAAAATCGGAAGTTAAGAGTATCGGAATCAATAGCCTGATTTTTGTATACAGGGGTCTTTCAATAAGTAGTTGTCCCTCCGATGACTATGGGGTCCTTTGAAATCAGGAATTATATTGGGTTCAATGGGAATCTCCGTTATTTGAAGTCCTTGGGAGTATTTCAAAGATGGTGAGACATCTCCTGACACCCCCTATGCGGTATTGCCAGATTGTGCACAATTTACCTAGACTAAGAGGAAACGTAAACTTAGCAACGTCGCACCCCATTAGGCTATAGAAATACAAATGTAATTGTACATTTTTACACCTACTTAAAACAGGTTGTTGGTACTCTCTGAACTTTGTTACGCGATACGACAATTCTAAAGTAGGTGTGAAGCTTAAATAGACAAGAATTATCGTAATAACGTATTTGTTTGGCGGAGAGGATTTTCGTGCAGAACAGTGTCATTTTAAGTCTAACAACTTGATTAAGTTTGTAGATAGTAGTTAGTGGGTACACGCCATTCCAAATTGCTGCGGACCAGCTTTTTGACACTGACATTGACAGTTTCATTTAGCTTTTGTGTTTAATTGATTGTCAGCGGCTATATTGAAATTGGTCCGGATAATTGGAATGAAGTGTGTATATCTAAATGTTTTTTTCATTTTAAAATATTTCTAATCTTTATCAAGCTAGGCTGTATGATATAAAGAAGGTAGGTACCTAAAAATATAGAGTGGGCCAAAAAAAAGGGGCCTTGTTGACTGGCCACTATCTAAAAAGTTCAACCCCTCTAAATTATGAAAATAAAGATGTCGGACAAAAAAATATGTATTTTTGTTCTCCCTGCAATTTTTTATGTGCTTCTTTGGTCAAAAACTGAACTTTTGTATGTAGCGCCTTATTATTCTCGAGTGTACTAATGTATCGCTTGTTAACATCGGGTAAAAAATGAGAAAGTTATGAATTGTTCTCAGATGGGATAAACCAATTAAAAGCCGTATTAGACTAAAAATTAGCAACATTTAGCCAGACACATATTTTTTTTTTTAATTTACTCCTACTCAATATGTAGAAACCATGAAAAAGTGTGTAAACATATTCCATTCCGTTACGTTGTATCCGCTTCTCAGATAAAATTTCTCCTGGGCATGGGGCTCACTCTAGCATTAGAAATGATTTGTTAAGAGACGTTACATATTGTCGCCAGATGGATGAAGATTGTTGTCGTCTGGATGGCCAACCCTCTGGAATTTAATCTCGACAATCTTGAGCTTTCTACAAAAGCGCGGTGATAACATTGACTTATCTGTTAAACAGAAGGTAGAGACACACACGGTGGGATTTACTAAAAGGGTTTAGTTTATTTTAGAACGGTCCTAAGTTTAAGTGAAATTTTTAGTTTTAAACATTTTAAAGCAACCCTCCTTGACTTTTAGACATAGTTTGATGTATAAGAAGAATTTCAATAGAGCTTATTGAATAATCATCTTAACGCAATCTTTTGTTGGATTTAAGCAAAAAGTTTCAATTTAGAAGAAAAGAAATTAAAAAATTTAAACCCACGCGGGGTTCAAATAGTAAACAGTCTGCAGAACAAATTAAAATTGGGATTATATGTCACTTTAATTAAAACATACCCTTGTTAATCAATTTTTCCAATTAATACCTGATGTCACACAATGATTTAGATGGGTAATAATAAAATAAGGAGTAGATTAATTTTGTATTTATTTAAAAGGTGTTTTTATTTATGAATGTATTAAAAGACTTAAATGCAAGTTTTTTACATTTATCTCACTGTCGAAATGTCAGTTTCAAAATATTAGCTGCGTTCAAATCACAAACAGCGAGTTCGGATCTCTTACCTCTGCTTGTACCTTGGCTTGCACCAACCTCTACTGATAAAAGCTGCTACCTCCCTTTGAGTAAAGAAAGTTTTCTTGACTGAGCTTTTAGATAACCTCAATGTTTTAATATCAGTTTGTAGTAGTGTGAGTATATTTTTCGTGCATAATCAGTGACCTTCACTAATGTTTGTTTTGCCTCGTAGTGCCTTCATAAATATATTTTTTGTGCTGAAAATAAGTTCAAAATATGTCGTTTTTCTGGACAAAATTGGAGGTGTTTTATTGGTTAATGAACAACTTGGGATATTAAATAAGGTAAATTAATCCTTGTAAAAACGGTTACTTAGGGAAATTGTAAACGAACTTATTTGCCACAAAACAGTTCTTTCTGAGGGCTATAAATTTAAACCATCCTTAATGTGATAAATTGGCGTATTCACCATTTACCATTTTGAAATAACTTTGCATCTTTTCTATATGGGTAAGTGTTTTTTGAAAATTGGTTTCAAAATTTAGTACCCCCCACAAATGTAAATATTTAGACCTGTGGAGGGTACTATCTATACACTCTACACATAAAGGCAATTTTTAAAGGAAATTACGGAGGAACGACCATGATGATTATTAAAAACCCGCGTTCTGATTGACCCTGAAAAGATGTTTCGGCGACTTTACAGCATTTTTTTTACTTAAGACCCACTTCTTAGGCATTTTTGAAATAAAAAAATAAGAACTGCAAAAAGATACAAAAATTAACAAAAAACTGTCTGCTTTAAACTAGCAACACGTACAACCAAAAGAAAACAGGTCAATATTGGTTTTGTCCTGGTTCTCCTAATTTGGGCAGGAAACTGTCTAATCCTGATTTCAAGAAAATTGTTTCTAGAAGGTAAAACAAAACATTAGAAGGACAGGGGTCCACCCATCTTTAAAGTGCGAAAAATACTTGACACTTGAATTAAAAATTTTATAATTTAAGAATAACATGTAAAATTAGAAAAAATTTTAAAGAAGAAGAGAAAGAAAATAAAAAGAAGAATTTTTATTATTGTTTGCTTATAAAAAATAAACTGGCATGCTATGTATATTATTTGTATTATATATAGAATTTGTAAGTTCAAAGATTTGTTATCAAAAGGTACAATTTGGTAAATACCTTTTCAAGATATTTGGTTTCGACTTATTTTCTGCAATAATTTTACCTGTTAAAATTCCTTAATGAGGTTGAAAGCCCGGACTGAAATAATTGTGAATAGACTTAAAAACATAACAGGTATTATTTTAAAATTATATTATGTCTTCTTTATTTCGGATGAGAAATATTCAGTGTAGAGGTATAGTTCTTTTCCAAAGAACTTGGGATTTATTGCTGGCGGTTTTTAGATAGAACCTTCTTTTTCCGAGGGTTTATAAGTCCTTCATTAAATGTCAGTTTAAAATAAAAATAAATAAACAACAACAGATTTTTTTGTAAAACCAGGGTTATCTATCTTTTTAGGTTGAAAGCAATGCGCTAGAACGTTTTTAAAGTGTTCAAACAGACCCCAAAATTGGTTTTAATATACCGTTATATTAAATCGCTTTAAAATAAAATCGATTTGGTGCCTAAAACGGTTTTAGTTTTGTTTATAGGACAACATTTTCAAACCGGCCTTATTTAAAAGCGCTTTAAGAGGCCCGTATAAGCTGAAACATGTGCTCTTACTAAGGTACCTCTGACTACAGTGAGGCGAATCGCGTCAAAGTCCATCAAACCAAGAAGAAAGCGCAGAGATTCCGGTTCCACCAAATGTTTTGTCGAAAGTAACAAAGACTTGACAAATTTTTTGACCCATTGCGTAACCACCCAAAATTTTTAAAAAGTTGAATCTTACTCATGCACCATTCCCAGAAAGCTTATGTTGCCATTCGGCATTTGGCCGGAAATGTCAAAAAAAAATTGTTTTTGACCTATTTTTGTGACATTTTTTCTTTTTGGCTCTAACCAAAAAATACTTGTATTGGGACTTGGATTAGACTTAGGCGATGCCAAAAATGCAATGGTGCCATTCCGCATCCGGCCGCGTTACCACCACTTGATTGAGGTGTCAAATTAAAGGTTTTGATCTCCTTGATACGAATATCAAATGGTGCCACTCCAAATCTGGCCGGAAGTGCGCGGCACCAATGTTTTTATACCCAAAACTGGCGGGCCATTTACTATAGAGGCGAGTTAGTTATTGCTATATATCTTCGAGGAAAACATTAATAGCCTCAATTTTTTTATAGGGATGTTAGAAATACCAACCTTAATATTTTCTCTAATAAGCCCTCAAAAATCCGACTATTACCAACACCGCCATATTGAAAAAATAGTGGAAATAGGTAATTTTTTGGGTTTGTCTCGAGTTTTTTACTAATTCTCGAAAACTGTTCAGTCCACGGCAAAACTCTGGTGTCAAGCTAAAAGCGTATAAAATTATCTCTGAAACATAGTAACAACTTTTAGACTCAGACCAGCAGTGGCGGAGATAGAATATTTTTTCTTTAAATATGTTCTCCTTTTCAAAATATCTCCTATTACAATAAAAAATATAGGAATTGAAAAAATAACTAGTTTTTTGCGCTCTCTAAAATATGACTTATTACATGTTAATATATAAAAAATAGTGGCGCACTTGAAGTTTCTTAAAATAATTTTCTAAACAACAATTTTTTTTTTTAAAACAAAGATAATGCTCTTATATGAGATGTTTAATTTTATATTTTATGATTAGTGCGGTTACCATGTTGTCTCTGATAACTCTGATTGTCCTAAGTTATCCACAATTAGCTTTAAAATATATTTAATTAGCTTATCTTTCTTTCTCGGGTTCTAGGAGGTGGAGGTGTAAATGACCAACTACGACAGCTTCGACATAAATAAACTACTTACCAAATTTTATCGAACGAGTAGTTCTCGACGAGCCTGTGAATTTGGCTCTTTTGTTTTCGTTGCACCTATTTTAGTGTTTAGTAATCGAAATAATTAATAAGAAAATCACCCGATTACCAAATCTACTGGTTTTTTTAGAAAAATAGACAACGTACCTACACAGTCGCATATTATATGGTCGTGTCGTATTTACGAAAAGGAGGTCCATAAAATGAGCAAAAATATTATAAACATAAACGGTGAAATTTAATTTTGCCAAAAGGAAATTGATCAAACAACAATTTAATCGAATCGTAAAATAATCGAAAATACCAAGCTCAAAAATAATTTCGTCAAACCCAAAAAAAAAACTTTTAATGTGAAATAACCGAAAATATAAAATAATAAAAAATTGATTAAACCGTAAAAAAGTCGAAACGTAAATTAAACGAAAATACAAAAATTATATATAGTTTGTTCAAATCGCAAATCGTTCGCATCATACGTTGGAATCGCGACTTTGTGAAGCACAATTTTGCAAGGGTATAGCAGGTATTCGTGTTTCAGATAGAGTCACAGGGTACAAATCCGAGCTCAGCTAAGTATTTGTCTTAGAGTTTGGCAATTCTGCAACGTCATTTTCTTGTACGCCCCCGCCTTATGCAACCTTTCTGGGTTCCGATCAAATAACAGTTCCTTAAAATTATTTTAGATCTCTTTCGTGACGATTTTATTTCATTTTTTGCGGTTCCAGAAAATTATTTTTATTCTTTTATTTTTAATTTTTTTACTGTTCGATCTTTATATTTTCGCTTATTTTACATTTGACAAAATTACGATTAGATTACATTACGGTTTGACTTTTGGATAGAGTCCTATGTTTAAATATTTACTTACTTAGGATTATACTAGTTTGGTAAAAAATCAAATAAATCCCATAATTCACCCCTTTGGAGGAATGGTTTAATATTTTTTTTTAATTTTATATTTTCGGTTATTTCACATTAAAAATTTGTTTTAGGGTTTAACAAAATTATTTTTGAGCTTGGTATTTTCGATCATTTTACGATTCAATTAAATTGTTGTTCGATCAATTTCCTTTCGGCAAAATTAAATTTCAACATTTATATTTATTATATTTTTGCTCATTTTATGGACTCCCTATTCGTAAATTCGGTTACTACTAAACACTAAAATAGTAACAACGAAAAGAAAATAATAATAAATTTTTTCATGGACCGAACAGTTTTCGAGATAATTAGTAAAAAGCTCGAGACAAACCCAAAAAATTACATATTTCTACCATTTTTTCAATATCGCGGTGTTGGTGCCAGTCTGATTTTTGAGGGCTTAGTAGGGAATATTAAGGTTGGTATTCCTAACATCCTTACAAAAAAAAAATTGTGGCTACTAATCTTTTTCTCGAAGATATATAGCAATAACTAACTCGCCTCTATAGTAAACGGTCCGCGAGTTTTGGGTATAAAATCATTGGTGACGGGCACTTCCGGCCAGATTTGGAGTGGCACCATATCATATTCGTATCGAGGAGATCAATACCTTTAATTTGACACCTCAATGAAGTGGTTACGTTATGGGTCGATTTTGCTTAAAAAAAGCACCCCTTCGCGAGATGGTGCCGCGGCAACGCGGCAGGATGCGGGATGGCACCATTGTATTTTTGGCATCGCTCAAGTCTAATCCAAGGCCCAATACAAGTATTTTTTGGTTACGCCCAAAAAGAAAAAATGTCAAAAAAATGGGTAAAAAATAATTTTTTTTTTGACATTTCCGACCAAATGCCAAATGCCGACGAAGCTTTCTGGGAATGGTGAGTACTAATCTTCAACTTTTTAAATATTTTGAGTGGTTACGCGATCGGTCAAAAAATTTGCAGCCGGATCTTGTACTATATTAGGAGCTCTGAAGCAATGACTCAATGATGACGAAACCCAAATAAATTGTAGCGTCACTAGTCTTTGGAGAGTCCTGTCTAAAATGGGCTTGAAGCATGATACAATAACGCCTGATCCACAGCTTCAGTTCTAGCCGCTACTTCTATTTCTCTCTTTATCGAAAAGAGTGATATGGTAAGAGAAAATATATTTCCCTCTTTTTCTAAACGACAAAGAGGGAAATAGAAGTGAGCTCGAAAAAGTGAAACTGTGGATCAGGCGTAAAAGAAAGGTATGTTACGTAGCGGTGTCAAATTCATCTAGATCCGCGCATGACGTCACCTGGTGAGATTTTTATGGCACGAACAGGGAACTATCTAAGCACAGCTGATACCAGTTCATCTACAAACATGAAAATTTGAGGATAGTTTGGGTTGATAACGGAGGAGCTCACCAAGAAAATATTTGTTATTATTTGATTATTATTATTATTGAAATTTAAAAAGAATTTTCTGTATCTTAAACACCAAAAGCAACATAAGTTTTGATATGTAGACTCTACTAATAAAGTAACTAAACACGTGCTTCGGCATTTTTTAAAATTCAGACAGCGGGTTGAAAAATAGGGTTTATCCGATAAATATTTTGTTGTTGTTGTGGGGTATCAAACTAAAGGAAACAAAGTCAGAAATCTAAAACAATTTTTTTTTATTTAAAGTAACAATTTAGGGTGGGGGCGGGGATTGCACGTAGGAATGATTTTCCGTCAAAAAGTACTACAAGGTTTTAAATTAAATGAAATGCAGTCTGGAAAACAACCCTAGCGGGTTAGAAATTTGTTTTTTATAAAAATCCAAAAACACATCTACAAAGATTCTTAGCAGCTAAAGTTTTCGGCATGGACCCTTAGAAAGGGGTCTATTCACATACAACTTTTTTTTTTAATTAAAAGGGTCCGCTTGTGGCATTTTGTTGGAAAGCTTATTGAAAAGGAAAAACGATCATGTAATTTTTTTAAACATTTGTCAATCCATGTGTCAAAAATCTCCAAAAAATTATTGTGTAAGATTTCAAATGAAATATTGGCTCTAGTGGGTTAGAAATTTGTTTTTTAGAAAAATGCAAAAACACATCAACCAAGATTTTTGGCAGTTAAAATTTTCGGCAAATTTTTTTTTGGCGTGTAGCCAAGCAACTTGTGTTTAAGGTTTCGCTCATAATCATTATGTAGTGTCAGGCCGGACAGATCAGGCCACTGTGGCATGAATCTGTCCGCTATGGAAAGTTGGGCGAACCATACTACCTGTAGCCTGTAGGCGGTGGGATGTAGCGACCTCCGCCCACGATTCGAGTCTAGTGCTCAATCGTGCAATCAGCTGGCCTAATCTCGAGGGACCCAATCGTCGTATCCCTTACGCCATTGGGTCGTCACTCGTTATTAGGGACCGTGGGCTTGCTGACTGTGCATCAGCATGTCCACGTTAATAAAAGTTTCGCACAGGCATTCTCTGCTCTGAGATCCCATACTTTCTAGGGCACATAAGACCATGAAGTCTAAGCACACCAAAGTCTTTCGGCGATCGGCAATCTGCGACGGAAGCAGGATAGTGTAGTCTGGAAGCTCTTAGTGACAAACCGGCATGAAAGCTGCGGAAGCGTGATCGCCGTTTTGCTCAAGGATTGGCTGTAGAGCAACTCGTGTGCTGCATCCGTGACTGAGTAGCCCTATTTAGGACCCACTCTGCTCACCCTGAAAGTGAAGGGGCTATAAAAGGTGCCCTAAACATAGCCAGCAACACGGAGGAGGCTACACATTTTTCTGGAAAGGAAAAGAAGAAGATGAACCATGTATTCACGGACTGGGTTTGGCTGTAAAAAATGAGATAGTGGATCACCTAACCGAATTTTCATCCGGAATAAGCGAAAGATTGATGACATTGCGCCTAAACCTTAGCAACCACCAACACGCTACTATAATCAGCGCCTACTCTTGCAGCTGATGAAAACCAAAAAGATGAATTTTATTCTAAACTTAGGGAAGCCATAGCATCTGTACCTAAATCTGATTAACTTATCATTTTAGGTGATTTCAATGCTCGAGTTGGTACGAATTCAAACCTATGGAAGGGCGTCATTGGCAAGGAAGGTGTTGGAAACATGAACTCAAACGGACTGCGCCTATTAACCTTATGTTCGGAATATGACTTCATAATCTCAAATACAATTCCGACAAAAAGAAAAATTCAAGACCTCCTGGCAAAGATCAAAAAGACGTAAACATTACAAGAACAATAAGGAGTGCAGACGACTGCTGGACAGACCACCGCCTGATACGAGCCAAAATGAACTTGCACATTCCACCAAGAAATAGCCGTCAAAAAAAGCAAATCAGAAGAAGATTCAATGTAGAACGCCTTAAAGATGATCAAACCAGAACAAAAATCTAAGTCTCTCTGAATCAAAAGTTGGGTACTTTAGAATACCCGGAGAATATTGACGATCACTGGAGAATTTTGAAGACAGCAATAACATTTGCCTCTGAAGAAATATTCGGCTGCACACAAAGAAAACATTAAGACTGGTTTGATGAGCACGACAAAGAAATTCAAGAGCTTATTGAGAGGAAGAGAAAAACCCATAATGCTTAGAAAAGCCTCCTCTCTAACGAAAGAAAAGGCAATATCAAGAAGCCAAAGCGGAAGTACAAAGGCAAACACGTAGATTAAAAAAACTAAAGGTGGACAACAAAATTACATGAAATGCAACATCTAACTGAGTCCAACAACACCATAGTCTTCTTTCAAGCTACTAAGATGATATATGGTCCCACTACACAAGGTATCAATCCCCTATGATCCAAAGATGGAACAAGGCTGCTTAAAGACGGATCCTCTATCAATTCACGATGGAAAGAACACTTCCAAGAACTACTCAACAGAGAATCTCAGGTCGATAATTACATCTTCTACAAAATTCCGGAGAAAACTACACAACAACACCTAAGTGAAATTCCGAGATTAGACGAGGTCGAAAAGGCAATCACACAGCTAAAAAATAACAAGTCAGCAGGCACAGATGGTATCGCTGCTGAACTCTACAAACAAGGGGGTCCTGCACTTAATTCCCAAATGCAAATTCTAATAAGTAAAATATGGACCACTGAGACCATTCCTGCCGAACTCAGAGACGCCTCTATAGTTACCATTTTCAAAAAAGGCGACAAGGCCCAATATGGACACTACAGAGGTATACTTCTGCTTTCTGTTGCTGGAAAGATACTTGCACTTATACTATCAAACCGATTATTTCCGATTGCTGAACAAAATCTGCCAGAGACACAGTGTGGATTTAGGCCCAATCGAGGCACAGCTGATATGATCTTCAGTGCCAGACAAATGCAAGAGAAATCTAGAGAACAAAATTGCCCTCTCTTCATGGCCTTCATAGACCTAGTCAAAGCACTTGACTCGGTCAACAGAGAAGCTCTATGGAAAATACTGGTAAAAGCTGGATGCCCTCAAAAATATGCAAGTCCTGAGCAACGATGGACCAGGAGAGTCATTCCAGATTACGACAGGCGTTAAACAAGGGTGTGTTATTGCGCCCACCCTATTCTCTATATTTTTAGGCGCCACGCTTCACCTTGTTGAGGAACATCTATCGCCGAGAGTGGAAATTCTATATAGATTCGACGGTAGCCTGCTTAATCTAGGCAGGCTGTGAGCAAAAACTAAGGTGTCGACGACCTCGGTAATCGAACTGCAGTACGCCGATGACAACGTCGTTATGGCCGATACAGAAGAAGGTTTACAGCTGGTAATCAACGCATTTAACCAAGCCTACAAAAGCATTGGCCTATAGGTCAATCTTGCCAAAACGCAAATTCTTCAGCAACCAGAACCAGAACGTGGAACATTATCCATACCTTGGGAGCCACCTCATCAAATGCAACTATCACGACATCAATGCGGAGACCAAGCTTCGTGTCTACAACGTAGTTATAATACCCACTCTAACATACGGATGCGAAACGTGGACCACTTACAGAAGGCATATCAAACGACTAGAAAAATATCATCAAAGTTGTTTAAGACGAATACTGAGAATCAAATGGCAAGACCGACGAACAAACATAAGTATTTTAGAAGAAGCCAGAACAACTAGTGTAGAAGCCCCAATCTTCAAGTACCAACTTCCTTGGACTGGTCACATTATCCGCATGCCCGAAATACGTCTCTCAAAGCAGATATTTTATGGACAACTGAAGGAGGGAAAGAGAAATCAAGGAGGTCAACAGAAAAGGTACAAGGACGTTCTCAAAGGCAATATGATAAAGGGTCACATCGATATAAACAACTTCGAGACCACGGCAAACGATAGGGCTTCATGGCGCCGAACAGTCCATGAGGGGGCACAAACTTTTGAAGAGCAACGACGTTGACTAGAGACGGAAAAGGGAGAACGTAAAAAGGAGCGACAAAATGGAAGAATGGATGACCAACAACACCAGGCTGCTGCCGGAGACAGGGTGTGCCAGGACTGTGGAAGGGTGTGCGGCTCAAGGATTGGCTTACATAGCCATCAAAAAACGCAAAACAGATAGCGACGATACAGAATAGAGGAAAATCATACTCGGTATCGAGTAATTGCCTATGATGAATCATTATCACAATTCGAGCATTATTCACGTTAAAGTTATCACCCTGTCCACAAAATTGATTCCATATACCTTCCATTTTCTTGGCTTTTGGAAATCTGAAAAACTTAATGTCACGCGAAAAACCTTTTGTTTGATTGTCGACATCACATCCGTGTACACCGCACCTCATTTTATTAATTTTTTCCACTAAAAAATTATTAAAATTAATTGTAAGCAAACGACTATATCGTAATAAAATTTGCGACTGAATGCTATATCTCAGCAGGTGACGTCACGCCTACTCCTGCGCGATATCATATCTGTTTCACTTGTATCATGGACTTGAAGTATATAACTTCACAGCGCCATGTAATAACAAAACACCGTTCTCCAAATCGTCCTACAATTTATTTCGACACGTGGTTCGATACACATAAAACATCATCGAAAGGATGGTCTGATTCTTCCGGTAAATGCAGGGAAAAGGATAACCATTTTACATGCGAGATCAGAAAACGGTTGGGATCCAAACGCCTTATGGCTCTCTGAAAAAAATATTAAAGGCCCCTGCATGGACTATCACGAAGATACAAGAGCAGGAATGGTTTAAGAACTGTCTTCTACCAAATATTCCTCCAAAAAGCGTGATAGTAATGGACAATGCAAGCTACCATAGTTGCCAATTACATAAAGCTTCAAATTAAAATAATAGCAAAAAATGGAAATTCAAAACAACAAATGATACATATTTTAAAGAATGTTGTGTAAAAAGTGAGTTTTGACAAGTTTTAAAAGCATTTTGCATTAAATAGTTATTTGCTTATCAAGTGCGGAAAGTGGTACTTTTTCATACGCGATAGCAGTTACACGAACGTCGCGGAGCGGAGTCCGGACAAGCCGTTAAGGATGGAAAAGACATTTTCCGCAACAGTTAGGTACAATGTTTTTCCTACGAGTTTTTTGTCCATCTTCTTTATCAAAAAAAATGTTTTTAATAAAGATTTTATAACAATGCTACAAAATGAAACATAAGATAGAATAGTTACATAATTCACTTAATTAGTCCTAAATCTTTTTAGTTTTAACAATACAAAAATCGTGCGGAAAAGTAACTTGTCAGCACTAGTGCGGAAAAAAAACATTTCGATTTTACTTTTCCGCACGATTTTTTTAGTACGGTACCTCCATAGTATCCATAGATAGTAATTTGATTTAAAGTATAACTTAAATTAAAATATTGTCATTTAAAATGAAAATCGTGCGTTACATTAAAAGTCGTACGAAAAAGTAAAAATCATGCGGAAAAGTAAAATCGTGCGGAAAAGTAAAATCGTGCTGAAAAGTATAACTTTCAAAACAAAAAAGCATGGGGAAAAGTAACTTTTCCGCACGCTCGCAGGAAAAAGGTATATGTCTCTAAAACACTCGGAGAGGAAATGAGCGGGACATACACACAGTGCCAAGACTTTCACTCTATTATTGCTGTATTTTTCAGCCAATAGAGCAAATTATGGCATTAATTAAAAAGGTCAGAAAATATTTCTCCGGACTTTAGGTGGTAGTTTTGTAGAATTGATAAGAAAATGAATCAGTCAAATTTCCGCAGATAGTTGGCAAAATTCCGTAATCCATGTGATAACCGTAGAAAATTCCTACCTTACTTTGAATCTTATAACATTTAAACCGATTTTAATAAATATTGATGATGATAAAAAGCAGCGAAAATGAACTAGATGTAGCGTAAGAATCATGTTAAAATGTAAATAGTTAACTAGGTAGTATTTAAGGTTTACTTTTATATTATTTACGTCATGTTTTCTAATTACATTAATTTAAATAAAATACTTTTATTGTTATTTTTTTTTCCTTACAAACTCATCCTTTTTAATTTTCTTTCTTAATCAGATAAAGTAAGTTTTTAAAAACTGAGTCCGGCCCTTTCTGATTCTGTTTTATTTGCTCATTGATTTAGGGTCATATCAGGTAAAATTATTGCGGTCAATAAGTCGAAACCAAATATATTGAAAACGACTTTATCAATGTAATTTAAAAATACATAAGTAGGCTCTAGACAGACAACTAACTAGACTTACCTACTTTACAAAGGAATTTGATTACACCTAATTACTAGCGAAAAAAAAACCTGTTTTCAAACAAATTGTGTTCGAAAAAATTGCCATTCGGAAAAGATGCTTAAAAATACTAACTGAACTTTTTTGGTCCTATACCTAAGAATTTAAATACATAACAGTTTGAGCTTTTCCTAGAATTTCGAAGGCAGATGAATAGTAGTAGTAATAGTAGATGGGCGGCCGTAGGCTTGGCAGTTAGGTCGCATAATGGACCCTTTTTGCCATGCCGTGCCCCTTAGGATGCAAGTTTTCTTTCTCTAAGAGGACTTAATTCTGCCTGACACCTCTTTGTCGAGGGCAGGGATCTTTAGACTGCGTAGCAAGTATTCACAGTGGACCGCCCGCTTTACACCCCCTCCGAAGGGTGGTCCTGCTACATGTTAGACTTGCATCTATCTAACATCACTACCATCCCAGCAGAACTTGGTTGACGGTAGACTTTTCTCCCCAGCAGTCCGCCGTCATATAGGTTGACCCGAAAATCGAGGTCCCGGTTTCGCTGGTCGAGGTCGCTGTCGGAGTCTTCAGATGCATCTCTTTGGAGTGGTCCTTCTACCCGAAGGTGGTACCTCCTCTTCCAAGTCACCTTCTGTTCACTCCCGCTACCAAATCTGTCGGAGTCCAGCCGCGTCCCATGGAGTCCCGATCTCGGAGAAGTCCAGGTCGTCCTTTTTTGGGTCACCGGCTAGTCTCCTCTACCCAATTTGGTGGGGTCCTCGGCCGTCCACCTTTGAGTCCCGTAAAGTTTTCGGTGCAGTGTCAACCGTGTCGCCTACTTCTACCTAGTTTGTTGTTATTCTATGCACAACGTCAACTACGGAGCTGCTGAGAAGTAGGGCCGCCCGTCGTCATCTCGAGTCGCATTCGGTGTTGTGTGAAGCAATCTGTACTTGCCGAGATCCGATCCTGCGATCTCTGTTCTGCAGGCTAAGATGCTGTTCACTGGTCTACGGCCGCCTCAGGCAGATGAATAAAGGTTATAAAAGTAGTTTCAAGAAACCTAAACGGAATTCAAGAACCAAGTTTCAAGTCGTCAAGAGGTTTCTTTTGTCGGTTTTAAAATGCATTTTAAATTTATAAAGAGTGTCTTCTTTTAAATAGATAAATTTTGAAATATGGAATATTCATTTAACACTCCCTTAAGTTAGATTAAAGCATCTTTTTCGAATGGCACTTTTTTCGAAAGTATTTTGGTCAAAAATACTTTTTGCGAATGGCAACGAATTACTATTTTCGAAAGCATTTTGTTCAAAAACAGTTTTTGCGAATGGAAACTTTTTCAAAAGTAGGTATGTATGTACCTACCTATACTTATATTATTTATTTATTATTGTGTTCGAAAAAATTGCCATTCGGAAAAGATGCTTGAAAATAATAACTGAACTTTTTTGACACTATACCTAAGAATTAAAATACATAATTATAGGAAATAAAATCACTATAATAATTAATTATGGAAACTCGGAAAATATTTTACTTCACAATACCAGTATGATATTTTGCACAGTATTTAAACACCTGTTATCGAACTATGTGATGTATGAGGAAGGGGCTAGCGGTTCATGTAACAACAAAACACGTAAAAAAAACTAAAACATTATTAATAGACACTTTTGATGGGATTTACTAAAAGAATTTAGTCTATTTTAGAACCGTCCTAAGGTTAAGTGAAATTTTTAGTTTTAAGCAGTTTAAACCAACCCTCCTTGAGGTTTGGGCATAGTTTGGTTTTTAAGAAGAATTTTCATAAATTTTTTTATTGAATAATTATCTTAACACAACTTTTTGTTGGATTTAATAAGAAAGTTTTAATTTAGAAGAAAATAAAATTAAGAAATTTAAACCCACACGGGGTTTAAATAGTAAACACTCTGTAGAATAAATTAAAATTTGGGTTATATGTTAATTAAAACTTATCCTTGTTGATTAATTTTTCCAATTAATAGTTGATGTCACACAGCGATTTAGATGGGTAATAATAAAATAAGGAGTAGATTAATTTTGTATTTATTTAAAAAGGTGTTTTTATTTATAAACTGTCGAAATGTCGGTTTCATAATATTAGCTGCGTTCAAATCACAAACAGCGAGTTCGAATCTTTTATCTCTAACCTTGCCTTGAATGAACGACTTTTAAGTGACTATGCCATGACTGAAATGATTTAGTGGACCGCTGACGGACATCAGTTAATTCGCCAACAAAGTTGTTTCGCCAATACTAATTCTATGTTGAATCTTCATCTTAAATACAACGAACTTTGTTGTTAAGACATTGAAGAAAAAACTATATCTCTCCAATACTGGAGCATACATTATTGGCTTACTGACTAATTTTATTTTTTGTGCCACCACAGTTGTTTTGCCAATAATAATTCGATGTTGAATCGACGGAGAAGTTGTTGTTAAGCCATTGAAGCCATTGAAGAAAAAACTACATCTCTCCGATACTGGAGCATACATTATTAAATTACTGAATAACTTCAGTTGGTGTTCTAACACAGTTGATTTGTCAATACTAATTCGATGTTGAATAGACGGAGAAGAATCTTCACCTTAAATACAACGGACTTTGTTGTTGAGCCATTGAAAAAAAAAACTACATCTCTCCTATATGGAGCATACATTATTGGCTCATTGAATAACTTTATTTGGTGTGCCAACACAGTTGTTTTGCCAACAGTAATACGATGGATCTTCATCTTAAATAGACCGGACTTTTTGTCGAGTCAATGAAGGAAAAATTGCATTTATCGGATACCAGACCTTAGATTAGTAGCTCACTGACTATTTTCAGTTGTTGTGCCAATACGGTCGATTTGCCAACTTTTATACGATACTAAATTGACGCAGTGGATCTTCACGTTAAATATACCGTCACAAACTATTTATAGGGATGCTTTCTGACTAATTCGGTTTCGCTGATTTTAAATCTGTTATCAAATACTGTTTAACTTTAAATGTGGTTCCTGTTCCGTGGAGTTTACTGAATAATTGTAAATTTATAGTTTAGAAAATTGGCAATTGGTTTTTTACTAAAACGTATATTTAACTGTTTTTAAGCGCCCAATCCTTCAAAATTTGCACTTAATTTTTATGAATAAGTAACATAAAAATATTTTTGTATGTTATTAAATATCTAAATATATTTACCACTGATTGGCTTGCGAATTTTTCTGAAAATCACCCTCCTTTGTTTCGCCCTTAAAATCTTTTTTTTACCTGGCTGATCTGAATCTGAAACAAACTAGTGTCAAACACCAAATTTGATCATAATCGGATGAAGGGTTCAACAGTTACACCTGATTATATTTGTTGTTATATGTCAAATTCCATTTGACATCCATGGATAAAAAGCGTGGATTATCTCTGGAACTACTTTTTTCAAATATAGTTAAGAGACCTTCCTTATAGGCCCCTAACAGAAATAACTGCATCAAAATTACAGACAGAAATATATCAAACTATCAAACTCAACATCTCTATTTCTTCGCATTGATGTCATCGAGGCGGGTGTTAAAAAGACACCCACATCCCCAATTTCAGCAATTCCACCTTCTGTGCAATCCGTCATTGTCATCGGGGCTTCTTATACTCTATATTAGTGATAGGAATATTGCCTGAGGGATTAATGCAATTATTGTTCTCATGTATGATATTAGTTAGTAGGTAGTTAAGCGTCAAACATACCAGCACCTCAGAAGCGCTCTTGTTTATTTGTGTCAAGTGCTAATTAAATTTCACGCGCCATTAACATAATGAACTTTGGAATATCTATAACTGCAATAAATGGTCCTAACTAGTTTGCAATCGATAGACCGTTATGAATAGACCACAGTGCATAAAGTTTTTGCAGCTCCTGATTTACTCATTTATTTTTCTAAAGTGTACTAATTTTAGAAATAGTCATTAAGTCTTGAGGAAAAAATTGTAATTTAACTGACGATATTAGTGAACCGTTGATGGATCTAGGTCTAGGTTTATGGGTTGAGGGATCTTGTTAATGAAAAAGGACGTTTCATTAACAAGATCCCTCAACCCATAAACCTAGACCTTCAAAAAAAAAAAAAAAAAATTAGCATAATAGACACTTTAAGTTGGTCTTACGTACGAGGTGCCCAGCGGTATACATGAAATTTTCCCTCTCGGATGTTTGTGTCTTTTACATTTTATTACCATGTATTTCTATCTTGCTTTCTTTGGTTCGGCTGCTCGTCTATTGATTTTTTGTCTCCCGTCGGCAAAACTCGCAGCGTATTTGAGGACATCTTCACGTTAGCAACGTGCCGCAAACGCTATGCTACGTAGATTAGCATCATGTACGAACGTTATACATGCAAATGATGTGACCTTGATGAAAAAGCTCAACGATAGACGGCAGAGATTGAACTTTGATATCTGTATTCGAGCGGAAGTCTTTGCTTTTGTACAAATAAAAGGAAGACAGAATATTGCGCTATATTCCACGTTTGCGTGTACAACCTATGAGCAACTTAAAGTGCCTAATATAGATAGATTACAGAGATGTAGTTTTTTCTTCAATGGCTCAACAAAAACTTCAGTGTATTTAAGATAAAGATTCTTCTCCGTCGACTCAACATCGAATTGGTGTTCGCTAAACAACTGTGTTGACACACCAACTGAAGATACTCAGTGAACCAATAATGTATGCTCCAGTATCGGATAAATGCAGTTATTCTTCAATGGTTTAACAAAAAAAGTCCATTTAAGATGAAGATTATTCTCCGTCGATTCAACATCCTATTAGTGTTAGTAGTAGAATAATATGCGAGCTCTTTTCGCCATCCCTCAGAGCTGCCCCCTCACGCTCCTACTCCACCATAGTCGAACCTTCCCGTCCTTTGGATAAAGAATATCCGACCATTTCAGCGCCGGAAGGAGTTCCGGCTCGAACACTTCCTCTCCGAAGATTCCCTCTCTGATTCCTCTGTAGGCCGGACACTTTGCAAGATAGTGGTGTGAGGATTCATCCTCTTTCCAGCACTACCTTCATCCTTGCCAGGTGCTTTTGGAGCGCGCAGTGTCCAGTGAGGACTCCTATTAGGGGTCCTATTTCTGTTCGTTTCCTGCGCAGTAACCAGTCCCTTCTTGTTTTGCTAAAGCCCTGGATGAGCTCCTTGGTTTGCCTGGCGTCCCCTGTGTGTTGCCACTTCTGATTTAGTCTTGTATGGGTCCATTCCTTAGAGGCAGATTTCATCTGACCTCTGGTAAATCACAGACACGTTTCCGGTCCGAAGTATGCTTGGACCGGAACGGTGTCATATTAGTGTTGCCAAAACAACTGAGGCGGTACACCTACTAAAGTTATTCAGTAAGCCAATAATATATACTTCAGTATCGGAGAGACTAGCAACTCAAGAACAAAGTCCTTTGTGTTTAAGATGAAGATTCTCCTCCATCGAAACAACTTTGTTGGAAAATTAACTGATTTTATTAGGGCCCCATTAATTGATTTCCGTCAGTCATTCAGTCATCCAACCAACGAAGGGTTATTATTGAAAACAAATACTTACATTATCGTTCTAAACACTCCTAAGTCACAAATTCAGGAAATTTAATAATATTATATTAATATATGTCAACACTACCTGGGCCCGTATTCTTGACGCCCTCTGAGGTGAGTAGTGACCGGCGAGTATTTGCCTCTCTTACTACACACTCACGGGCACGGGTATCAAAAGTACAGCCCCTGACCACCTGCAGCTTGGCTCGTGTTTTTTGGAGAAGCTTTAAACCATTAATTGCTTTTAATGATCCTAAGTTTTGTTTCCCTAAACTGATTGTAGTTAAGTAAAGCATATGTACAGGGTGTTATATCTGTTAATATGTGAGCTGGAAAAAGGTTTTAATACAAAATTTATTTGATTTATAAATATTTTCAAAAATATTAAAGTAAAAAAACAGGTGTCAATGGAAGTGTCAAATATTGATTATTGACCCTCAGTAAATCCCTTTTTAAATTTATTAACTCCAGAGTTTAGGATATCTGTAAAAATAATTATATCTGTTTCCGTAGGGACGCTTATTTTCCTTAAAATTGAAGGTACATCTACCGATTCTGCAATATGACAGATGGTTGTCTTTTACATGAATCCTGTGTCAGATTTTTTCGTCATCATTTCCTAGCACCGTACTGATGAGCACCACAAGTGCGAAATCTGGATCTACGGTTACCATTACCTTTTTTGAGGGAAAGCTCGCTATTCATTGATTTTATTGATAGCAACTCCAGACAGCCATTCGATATGTCAATTCTATTGCCAATAGAAATCATCCTTCGGTAAAAAGATTAAAAACTTTTAAAAAGACGTAAACAAACACACTAAAATATTACTACTACGATGAGTATTTCGTTCACCTCGGTGGTGAACTCCGCACCTAAGACATAATTTTGAGAGGAAACCTGGAATTAAGTCTAGTTTGCGCCCTTGTCTTTAAATAAAAAAAAGTTCTTTTCTGCGGTTCCGTTGAAGTGCGTGAGATATCCACCTATACCTGCACTAGCGAATGCTGGGAAGGCGAACAAAGTATTGGCTCGGGCGCTCGGGCTATCTTTGTTAGATACGCGCGGTTATCGGCCCCTTTCTTTCACAACTCAGCGAAATCGCACCCAATACTTGAACCTGTACACGTTGTATAACTTGGATTTGGAAAGGCCTAGCCACGCAAAAATTTTTAATGAAAAAACATGCCTTAAATAAAATTTGGTTCCAAATCAAATCAAATGTACTTTATTTCGACAATAAATAAATATTGCCAAATGGCGTCATTTACAATAATACTAGATTTTCTTTAATAAAATAAAAAAACACTGTAAGAAACACAATATTCAAGAGACTGCTCTGGTTAATAGAAAACAATATAAAATTGAATGATCTTTTTACGAGAATAAAATATAAACATACACACAAAATAAGTAAATTCGACAATGACAAACATAATACTAAAACATAAATAATTAAAATACGAATTTAAATATTTAAAGAATAAAAGAAAATTACATCATAAAAATTTTACCTGTTACACACACTTCCAAAATATAAAGGCCGACAACAGTAAGAATTGCAAGTTTTTTAAATCAGCTTCTGCAGCTTTCACGATATTTTAATTTAGCAATGATTCTTACTGCATATTTCTCTAGAAGTAACACTCTGCCCACATCTTCATAATTACCCCAGTTGAGAATAGCATATTTTATTTGGGAATAAATGTTGGCGTATAAGCTAAGTAAAATGTCACGGCTAAAATGCTTAGACATAAATTAAGTTCATAACAGTGTTGTCTCAATTTTACACATAAATTGTCCACACGTAGTTAATATTTTAGATTATAATCCAAAGTTTAGTATGTTTGACAGGCAAAATTTCCTTATCCGAGTGACCAAAAATAGCAAGATTATTATGAATATTAAAATTGCACTCTTTTGTAAAAATCGTAACAACTGATTTTCGTAGATTTAACGACAAAAAGTTCTGGACAAACCAATTAATAGCTCCATCATAAACATCCTCTATTTTGGCAACCAAGCTCAAAACTTCTCAGCAGTTATATTCCCGTTTGTATCATATCATAATCATCGTATCAAAGCTCGTAGGTCTCATAGTTTTCCAGATAAGTCCAGTGGTCAGTTATAGGACTTTCCGTGGTCAGTCTTATTGGACTAACCTGTATAAATTACTAAATTTAAGGAGTGAATTTTTTAATTTGGGAACTACCTACTCCCAAACAATTTGCTTTATTTTTATCATAACACGCTAAAATTTACCCTCATGTTAAAACTTATGCAAGCGTGGATACCAGCGTCGCTCCCGCCGCCGCCGCCGTTTTGGGGTTCCTGATTTAGTAACGTAACTCGATAGAATATGCATAGTGCAGTCCGAAATGTACACTACAAATTACGGAGATAACAAATGCTCTGTGGAAATAACACTAAACATAATAAATAGAAGACTGTTGCAGGAAAATTCAGGTTTGGTTCGCAGGTGTGCCAACTGCATATAAAAATGTATTAAACTAACCTTTTTTACATTTTCTGTCCAATATTATATTTTAAATGTATTTTTAAGTTAACTACAGTTTTGTGAAAGCTAAAAAACGGCCAGGTAAGAAAAACGTTTCTTATTAGTTCTATATTTGGGATAAAAAAATCTTCCCAGAGTAAAGACTCAGTTATAGATTGGGAACGCTCGCAGCCGTTTCAGTTTCGATTGTAATTTGAGTTCAATCATGCTATCCTAACTGGCACTGATAACTAAATTAAACCGCTGTTGTTCAGTAGGTGGCGCGAGCGCTTATAACTACGCAAAAGGTGCAATTGTGCTATGTATCTGAGAGTCTGTTTAAATGTTAGCCGCCAGACTAAAATTGGTCTGGAGAATTTGGAATCAACAGTATAAGCAGATAATAGACAAACATATGAATATGTCGCCAAAGTCAAGCTTTCGGTCGAGTGGCCCCGTGAAATAGCTAGGATTTCTACTTTTCGGTTTATGCCTTGCGTCCTTCAGTCTTACTTCATTTAAAACGCTTTCCCACCTGTCAGTTTCACTGACGCAGTTTGACTGATTTATGATGAATTAAATATGGATGTGTTCAGACATTTCACTTTTGTTATTGCTGAATATATTCAGTTAGTCCCAGCACCAGCTCGGACATCTTTATGTTTTCGATTTGACTGAAAGTATCAATGTAATGACCATTTTAAATGAAAATATGTTCTCACGTTTATTATTGGTTCAGTGTCACTGAATCAGTAAAACAACGAAACTGACAGATGAGAACGAGCCTTTAGACATTACAACAGTCATTCCCAGCTCCCCCATTACGATTTTCCTTATTTTTTGTCCTTTAGTACTCTCCTATTTTTTTAGCTTGTATCATTCACTATACTACCTTCATATCTGTCCGTTGCTTTTTTCTGCTAACGGAGTCTATTTATGAGTCTTCTTAACCTACATCTGATTTTCTTTTCCTTAGGCTCTTATGTACAGACTAACTCATTTAAGCTATCCCACGTTACATCCTCACAAGATTTAAGGGTCATTTAGAATAGCACAAAACTTCAAAGCTGTCAGCTTAATCTGACAGGTGTCAATTTTTAATTGGGCATTTTAAGTGTACAGTCTAACACCGACCAAAAGCAAAGTCCTGTTTAGAAATCATCTTTAAAATCAGAGCCGGTCCTTCCAAAAATTTGAACTGTTGAGTTATAAATTATATAACTCTTAGCGTAAGCTGCTACGTGTTATTCTGAATGAGTCTTTACTGTTTCCTGTTTTTCTCTTTCTTTTTTGTTTCTTTTTTTTTCTTTGTCTTCCCTTTTTTCTATTTCGTACTTCCCAGTCGCACTAACTACAGGGGTCTATTCATTACTTGTTTCTTCTAACTTAGTCTATTTAGAAGTATTCCTGTCCTGCAGCTATTTCTCCACCATGTTCCCTTTAATCTTTTTAACCTCCCTTAACCGAATGGTCCCATAACCCGATCCTCCCCTGTGCATCTTTCTGACTACCCCATGCCGCAGTTGCACAAGTTTTCCCTAACTCTCTCCCAAATTAAACCACTCTAAATATTCTTTGGTGTTCCCATGTCAGGTTATACAACTTTTTATCTCCTTACTTGTTATTTTCATTCCTTCTGCCTCCCTACTCGCCTCTTCATTCGTTGCTATCTCATTTGCTTTTACATGGACCTTTCCATTCTCCACATTTCTCTCGAGTTTAAACAGCAGAGAAAATATACAATATTGCCAGCAGTTAGGCCTTACCGTGGGTAAATTCATCAAATTAGGTGATCACTGACAGCTGTTTGCTAGATTAAATTGAGCTAAAATTACCAGCGCTCAATCCATCAGAAGATAAAATAACGCACTTGGAACATTCTCAAATGAGATCTATACACCGTTTTTATTAAGTAGTTACTGTTTATAATGCCCGCAACTTCGTACGCGTTCTCAAAATTGTAACTTTTCCCTTCCCAATCACCTTATGCTCCCTTTACCATCGAATACATGCTGTTTTCTCTCGTTTTTTTTTTAGTCGTAAATTTTGTTTCTGTAAGCACATTTTGATGAAATAAAACATGTCCTGCCCAGGAATCCAAAGAATTCCATAGTGGAACTGCAATTATAATCCGTTCAGTATTTGTTTGCGTGATTCATGAATTTTTGTGTCCTTCGGTCTTCTTATTAACCATAACTATCGAGAAGGTGTACTTCTAGACTATGGCGAATGCGTAACAGCTCCAGCTAATCAAATGCGTCATTTCGAATGCAGGGACGGTCGTAAGGTTACGACTCCCTTATCGTAACTAACGAGGTTTTCGTGCATTTAATCAGCTGGAGCTGTCACGCATTCGCCATGATTTTAAAAGTGCACCTTCTTGTTTGGTCGACTAGATAGAGATAAGGACACGAATGCTGATAAAACTGAAAATTAACTTTAAGTGTCTATTTTCATCGACAAAATACCTGAAGTTATGTGTTCATGTGTGTAATGTTATTATATTGTTTTCCGGAAAAGTTTTCCGAAAAATTTACTTTTCCGCATGATCTTGAAAGTTGTATTTTTCCGAACGATTTTACTTTTCCGCACGATTTATTTACTTTCTCGCAGGATTTTTACTTTTCCGCACGATTTTTAGTTTTCTTTTTAAAGGAGAATATTTTAGTTTAACCATTAAATTTAAAAAGGCACAAGCAGGCACTTTACTAAAAAAAATCGTGCAGAAAAGTAAAATTGCGTAGAAAAGTAACTTTTCCGCACGATTTTTGTATTGTTAAAAACGAAGATATTAAAGAATAATTAAATAATTTATATATATTTATATTTAACTATTCTATCTTACGTGTCAATTTGTAGCATTATTATGAAATCTTTGCGTATTAATTTTTTTTTTGAGAAAGAAGATGGAAAAAATCACTCGTAGGAAAAACATTGTACCTAATTCTTGCGGAAAATACCTTTTTCCACCCTTAACGGCTGGTGGAAGGTAAAAAAATACTCCAAGTACCATGTAAGTTACGTTTTAAGTGATTAAAGTTATCTTTCTCCTATTCAAACATTATATATATATTATTTTTGTTTTACTATTACAACCCCAAATCTTATCTTGTATAGGTAATTCAAATTTCTTGTTCTATTGGCGTATAATGTACGCCAAGCGACCACACATGGCAGAAAAGTTATAGCGACCACCTTAAAGAGGTTAACAACAGGTCTTCAGTGTAGTCAGATAAACTTGAAAAATCTTCGTTCATAGCCAAATTTGTTGAACTAAATAAAAAAATTATAAAAAAATTCACTATAGCCACTATAAATTAAAAAAATACACACACAGCTGGTAAACAGCTGGGTTATGTTAAATCCATCCAGCAATCGGCATCGCCTCCCAAAGTTGATGGGATTTGCTAGTTGTCTGCTGGCATTAGCTCCATCCACTGCTTGATGGCATATAAATATATTATAACGCGCTTGCTGGCAGCTATTGCTCAAGTGTTGAGTTAACAAACTCGCCCCGTCTATGAAGTGGTAAGGTAAGATATTCGGTTACTGAACTAGAACTAGTAGACTGGGGAATAAATATAATTTAAATTTCAATTGTAAACAATAATAACTGCTATTACAGTCCGTTTTCTTTAAGTTTGTTATTATAGCACTCTGCATAACTTTCTCAGTGCTTTGGTTGAGTTTTAAGTCGGTAATATTAAGTGTAGTTTTAATTTAAATCAGTATAAAATGCAACGTGGTTTGTATGTATAATATTCTGATATACCGTTTACGATGAATATGTTCTCTAATATTTATGTTCCATTATGGTCTAAAATTATGGCGTTTTATGCAATAATATAGGTAATCCACAAGCAATGTAATTCGTTTGTTTACAGTCAGCCTTAACAAGATATAGGTTGCTTAAATCGGCCCAATACCTATTATAATTTTGTTATTCTTGTGCGCCTAAAATAGTGTTTTTTTTTTACAATCGTGATTTTAAAGAGCGAATGATTTAAAATCGCAAGTAAAAAAGTTTTGATGCAAGTTGTAATATATATATTTTTTATATTTATACTATTTAAACGAAAGACCGCTATGGAACTACACAAGAGCATTTGCTTCAGCACATCTTACTTCGTTCTCAAATTTGGCACCATAAGACAATTTTTTCTATTTTCTGTAACAAACTAAAAAGTCATGGTTTTCTTATTTGCGGAGAGTAAGTAAAATAAAACATGACTTGATGAGAAACGTAAGTCTTTTTATCAGAACCAATTCTTGTAAAGTGGTGGTGGAAAATATTAAGTTTTTATAGGTAGAGAAGCCTATTATTTTGCCCAAAATTATTATATTTTTTCAAAATTGTTCGTTTTGATCTTTTTGGTTCCACAAAAGTAAAAACTCATGAAAAAAAACATTTTAAGAAAATATCATGTAGCACCTTAACGCGAAAATAAACTATGGAGTTGATATTGATTAAGGAAAAAATATTTAAAAAGTTGAAGGAAAATAACTACAAAACGTTGAAAATTCTTTATTATAAATTTCGGTAAATCTTTTGATTCCAAAACCTATATTTTCCGCAAATATATCTTCTCAATTAATACAAATTTAGAAATAAACCGAATCTGATACTTAGTGGAATTTTTTGCTATCATTAATTAAACTTAATTACAATGTTTAAAAAAAATGCCGTATGCTAGATTTAAAATTATTATTTTATTTAGTGTAGTGTAAATAAAAAAACCCTACTTTGCTCAGCATTTGTCACTTTCAAAATTCATCATTAAGAAAATTCTTCTACGGAAATACACCCACAAGTATGGAAGTTCATCTCAAGAAAAATAGGTAAATAGAACATCTATAGATGCTAAACATGTCACTTTTAATTTGCAAAAAAAAGCATCCGGATTATTTAATAAGAGACAGGTGGTAACTCTTTAAGGCAAAATCGTGTCCAATACCGTAGAAATATTAAAAGAATTTTGTATTTGAGAACATAGAAAATACCTTTGACGATGTATATATCTTCAACATAAAGCGCGGTCTACACGTTACCTCTTATCGTACGATTTATCTGTGTCGATAAATCGTTGTTAATAGGATGTTTCAGAGAAAACGCGTTTACACTGAACGATTAGTTGAATACAATTTGTTGTGATGAGATGTGTTCGCCCTGTAATAATCTCGTAAGCTTGATTTTTTTTATCCCGATCCATATACTCTTTTGACTTTACCTGCCATAGGCAAGGAAAAATCTTGTATAGTTCAATAAATTCCGATAGAAATTCATGCGAACATTGTCGAAGATCGGACATATTTACCGAAAATTACTTTTCGAGACACATAAATCGTCACAATATTTTGCATTAGCATGCCAATAATACAGGAAATCAATAGATAAATCGAAAGGGGACCGTCCACACGTAACGACTTGTCTGTACAAATCATCTTAATCTATGCTTGAGAGCTCAAACTTTCAACCCCGTCGACGATGTTCAAACTTGCTGTCTGCACACAACGTTTTATCTGCAACGTCTTATCGATACAGACAAATCGCACGATAAGAGGTAACGTGTAGACCGCGCTTAAAACGGGATATAGATGGATGTTTTAAAATTCATAAAATTAAAAGTCGCTGAATACATAATCAAACTTTTTATGTTCGCTGAGGACTGATGTAAAGTTGGGCTTTGCGATTGCTTCAGTCTTAAAAACAATATTTTCAGTTAGTTCATTGTTATTCAATTTTTAATTAGTTCATTGTTAAAACCAATATTTTATTAAGACGTTTTTTAAGGGCAGAAATGAAATGGACGATTTTGATTTGGCAAATCAATCAAACTTTTATCTTTCTCTAACGTCCAGACTACATTTTTATTACCAACCGAGGTTGTTTATCAATATTCGAACATTTAATATATAAAAAATACAACAAATTGAGCTTACCACACCGACTAAAAACGTTGCACAAACAGTCTTCCACCACTATGACGGTCGCCAACAAAGTGCCGCTTTTATGTGTGAAGGTGCTTCCTAATGTTTCCTAGAAAACCGAACACATACAAAACTAAGAACGCCGTTTTCTAACGGCCGCTCTATTACGGTACCGCTCTTCTAGGAAACCGTAGCTTAAGTAAGTTAAAACATCAAGGCTCGTTTGTAGCAGGTTTTAATTTTTGTTCATTCATCTTTCAATGTTTTTAAACGTTGTCGTAATGGTAACTGGTGAATATACTGGCGACGCCTACCGTTGCGATCGCCGCTGCCGCCCGCCGTCTACCGTTTGTAACAGCAATTTATACTGGCGTCGCGTCGGCGCGTGGTTTTAACCTCGAAAACATTGTTTTTGTTGATATTTTCTCGCTCGAGTATTAGTTCTTCTTACAGCTCACTTAGCTGGCTTTCTTCTGTATCACTCATTTTAAAAATTAAAAAATACAAAATTTAGTTCATAAAAAGAAAAACAATCAAAAGAAGTTGGGTAAGTTTGGTTAGAATTCTTGACAAACAAAACAAGAACAACAATAAAAATCACGTGACCACTCAACATGCTTTCCTATTGGCCGAACTACGCGTGGCTACGGACGGCAAACGGAAAAAGATAAACTTGGCTCATGTCGGGCGGCAGCCAGTGGCGGGTCGACGCAACGACGGCAAGGTATAAATAAAAGTAAAGGGTTCACATATATTGATGATTGATATCCCAGCGCCGACGCGAACGCAGACGCAGACGGCGAGCGGTAAGTATAAATCAAGCTTAACCGTTTTAACGCGTCGTATAAAAATGCCCAAAAAGAACGAGATAGGTGTATGGGGCCCAAGCTAACGTCTTGTATTCTGTAATTATTTTTTGCCTCATTCAAGATGGATACTTCAAAAAACATGTACGTTATTCTGTCAGTGTTTTTTGCGCACGAACAAACATGTTTTTGTTTTAATTGCAGTTTAAAGCGCCTTAGGAGCGTCTTGTTATTCCGTTAATCCGCCTATTCTCTATTACGAACGATTTTCACGAGAGCAGACTTTGAATTCTTCACTATCATTAGGCAAAGGGTGTAGAAACACAAAATAAGATATATATGTTTATATAATAATATAAAATACAATATTTATATTGTAGTTCAATATATCTAACAGGTATCAAGTCGACAGGCAACATTAATAATTACCTTCATGATCATAAAAATAGATATTTTGTTAAGATAGGATCCACTTTCATCAATACCATGTCTTTTCGCATTATGACCTTTAAAAAAAAGAACCTCATGGCTATCCTGTGTGTAATGCGTGATTTTTAAAAAAAAGTGACCCTGTAATAGAAATGTACATAATATTATGAGTAATTCACTTTTTTGTTTATCTTTCTGTAACGAATAATAAAAAAGTATTCACAGGTGAAATTTTATGAATAGTGACCCTGTACAGAAATGGTCTATATTGTATATATTATACATTTTATTGTTATTATCAGAGGTGCTTTGTGAAATTGTGCAATAATTTTGCATATAAGTGTATTATTGTAAAACGCAACTTTTTTAAGCTTTTCAATTTTTGAATTTTTAGTGTTGGTACAAGGCTTTCCTAATGTACCTTATCGGCTTTTTTATTACAATTTTAATATATATTTATTTGTTTTATGAGAATTGGTTAAGCCGCTTAGGAGTTAATATAGATTCTTCGGGTCGCGATAATATTTTCAAAAACAATTTGTTCTAAAGCATCTTTTTCGAAAGCATTTTGTTCGGATAACAATTTGTTGGAATCCATCGTTTTCGAATGACACTATATTCGAATGACACATTTTTCGAAATTATTTTGTTTGAATGACAATTTTTTGGAAAGCAACTTGTTCAAAACAGTTTTTTCGAATGGCAATTTTTTCAAAAGTAGGTTGTGTGTGCCTATCTATACCTATATTATTTTGGGGTTTTAAAAATATGGGTTGGATTTGGTTGATTTAGTGGGTTTGGTTGGTTTGGCTAGGTTTGGAGTTTGATTTGGTTTGGATTTATTTGGTGGGTTTGGTTCGATTTGGTTTGTAAAGTTGGTTTGGTGAGTTTGATTTGGATTGGTTGGTTTTCAAACCAAATCAAATTTGGTTCAACTAATTTTCCGTACTTTTGTTTCAGTAAGGGTTGGCAATTATCTGTAGAACACGATTATTTATAGAAATTTTTTAAGCTTTTCGCGTTGAAAACAAATAAATCTATAAAACAAGGATATTCTGTGAGTAAACTAGTGTTACGAACTTCCACTCTCTTTATTTTTTACTTTTTCATCACACTTTATGAGCCTAGTTTTTGACTTGCTATTTTAGTATAAGTAATTAACTAAAACTATTCTTATTAATATATTTTTGTACATTTGGAAAAAATGGTCTATCCGTAAATAAAATTTTACATTACTTTACTTCGATTGCTAATGTAACTAAGACTAAATAAGCTTATATTATAGTATGTGTTTGGACCAGTAAGTTTATGGGTTGGTGCCGCTATTTCGCACTTGAAATCTGTTACCTCCGAAAAGTGTGGGTTTCTAAACATCCTTGATAATGACATTTTGTTAAGAAAGTAAACTCTGGTTCTTTTGTATTAACGCTGCTTCTTTGCACTTTCTTTGAATAGATTTTTCTCCTTCAAGACGACTGTTGCATCTTTTTATTTCATATGGTGTTGATTATTTAAGCAATGTTGTGTTATTTTTGATCCGGTTGTATAATTCTCTTGTAGAGTTTTGTATCTTTAAGGCAAACTTCCATTGGTCGGCATGTTCCCCGATGTAGATATCCCCACACTCGCACGGTTCTGTCTAGATGTAAATCTCCGGAGCATGTCCTTGTGGTTTCGTCTAAGTTAACTGGCTCCTTATTGTCGTGGTCATTTTGAAGACAGTTTGAAGTTGCTTATTCTTATCTTTTTTGAGATCTATTTTTTGTGGAATTATCGCCGTCGCTTTCCCTTGTGTATTTGAATTTGTCCTCCTTTGCTTTAAGGTAGTCTAAAGCGTTTTATTAATCCTGTAGTTGGAGAATCTATTTCTTCGCAGGTAGAATTAAACCTTTGCTTTTTCTTTATTTAAAGCATCTTCTGTATTTCAGGTGCGTGGGTAAAAAGTGGTATGATTTCAAATTTACACCCCATTCCAAATTCAATCAAAGCAATTCTGTGCCACTGACATTAGGAGTTCTATTTAGCTTCTGTGTTTAAATATGAGCCGCCATATTTAAATTGGTTTGCAGAATTTGAAATGAATAGTAGATATGTTCCACTGTAAGTTGACTTGCGATATATAGATGTAAATTCATTAAATTTCCTATCGACAATGAGGAAAATCATCAGCTCTCATTTTTCGACGTTCTCATCAATCAAATCAATTTACTCCACATGGATAAAGCTAGGAATTGATAAATATCTTATAGATCGAGCCTCCTACATCTACAATACGACGTTTTAAACAAAAAAAAGTAAAGAATCGATCCATCCTGCAAAGAAACGGCTCCTCCGACTAAATGATTAATGAAACATTTTAGACCACACCAAGACAAAGGACAAAATATTTAAATACAAAAAGGGAAGTGACCCTTATAAATCCATACATCAAAGGGATATCAGAAAAATTAGGAAGAATAATCAACCAATACCATCTTCGAACTGTCTACAAAACGACCACTACAATAGAAAGCCAATAAATTAAAACTAAACAACATGGACATCACACTAAGAACTGCATCTATCATTGCTGAGACAATTAACACCATATAGGATCGAAAAATGGCCGTCAGCCATGGAAAAAATCTATTTAAATGAAAGTTCAAAGAAGCACCGAGTTCATACCAAAGAACCAGAGTGTATTTTCTCAGCAAAGCTTGAACTTCATGGTTTACTGAATACATGATGACGTGTGCAGGTACATTAGCAATCGAGACGTTGTGAAACAGTAAAAAATAAAGACAATAGGATTTCGAAACTCTAGTTTAATTTCAACTTCAAAATTGTCTACTACCTTCAAACAACACATGCACATACTGGTACTGGAGCACATCCATGGGACAAAGTTAAACATAGATTTGAATACAAAATACGGTGTTTTGCAACCCTAACTTATACAAAGAAATTCAATCTGTATATCGCCCATGAAAGATCAGGCTGATTAGGCGGTAATCACTACACTTCTTGTCTAAATACTTTTTAGGCAGTGTAGCAAATTTTGATTTTAGCCAACATAAAAAGTTTGATTATGTATTCAGCGACTCTTGGTTTTATGAATTTAAACACATCCGTCTATATTCCATTTTATTTTAAATTAAAGATATTGCGTGCTGGATTTCCTCCGTTATTATGTTTACGCCTACGCTGAAAAATGTTTCTAGATGTTCTGACCGATCATCGCCAAAGATATTTTCTATATTTTTAGGTACACAATTGGACATGATTTTGCCTTAAAGAGTTGCAACTTGTCTCTTATGAAATAATACGTATGCTTTTTTATGCATTTTTGCAAATTAAAAGTGACATGCTATTTTCCTTGCAAACCTGTGTTTATTTCCGTAGAAGAATAAAGAATTCTTGAACAGCTTAGACTAGTGAAAAAATTATACGTTTTAAAATTTTCATAGAGAAGATCAGTCTTCCGTATTTATCCAAATAAAATTTGTTCTTGTTTAATATGGAATATGCATAAATAGGAAACTTTATTTCGTTACTCATGCGTCCGTTTTCTATCAAATCTGTAACACAAAGAAAATAGTTATTTACAAAGCAAAAGGAAAAAAGTGTATCTCCGAGAAAACATGCACTTAACTCAACAGAGTTCTGGTTATTGATAAATTTGGATTTAAGCGTATTTCCAAACTCAATCCAGACTCTCAAACCGATTTTCAGACATATTTTTGAATCAATTTAAAAAAGTTCCAATATCTATTTTCCCCATTTCTTTTACGACAAAACTGCAAAAATGAAATAATTCCTTAACTGACCAACCGTTCTTTATAATTCGTTTTTAATTAATTCGAAAAGCTCCAATTTGTTTCCGTTTTGTTAAAAAAATAATAATTCTCCTTCCTTCACTTTCACGACAAAACTGAAAAATCGGGTCGCGATAACTTTCCTAAAAAACATTTATTCGAAAGCATTTTGTTCGAAAATTTCATTTTCGAAAAACATTTCGTCCGAATGACAATATGTTCAAAAGCATTTTGTTCGAAAGACAATTTTTTCGAAAGCATTTTTTTAGAAAACAGTTTCTTCGAATTGGTTTGCCGGGTTTGGTTGGTTTGATAAGGTTCTGTTGGAAAAGTTGGTTTGGTGAGTTTGGTGAGTTTAATTTGGATTGGTTGGTTTTCAATCATTCGAAAACGATGCTTTCCAACAAATTGTCATTCGAACAAAATGCTTTCGAAAAAGATGCTTTTGAACAAATTGTCATTCGAACGAAATGTTTTTCGAAAATGAAATTTTCGAACAAAATGCTTTCGAATAAATGTTTTTTAGGAAAGTTATCGCGACCCGATTTTTCAGTTTTGTCGTGAAAGTGAAGGAAGGAGAATTATTATTTTTTTAACAAGACGGAAACAAATTGGAGCTTTCCAAATTAATTAAAAACGAATTATAAAGAACGGTTGGTCAGTTAAGGAATTATTACATTTTTGCAGTTTTGTCGTAAAAGAAATGGGGAAAATAGATATTGGAACTTTTTTAAATTGATTCAAAAATATGTCTGAAAATCGGTTTGAGAGTCTGGATTGAGTTTGGAAATACGCTTAAATCCAAATTTATCAATAACCAGAACTCTGTTGAGTTAAGTGCATGTTTTCTCGGAGATACACTTTTCTCCTTTGCTTTGTAAATAACTATTTTTTTTGTGTTACAGATTTGATAGAAAACGGACGCATGAGTAACGAAATAAAGTTTCCTCTTTATGCATATTCCATATTAAACAAGAACAAATTTTATTTGGATAAATACGGAATAAAGACTGATCTTCTCTATGAAAACTTTAAAACGTATAATTTTTTCACTAGTCTAAGCTGTTCAAGAATTCTTTATTCTTCTACGGAAATAAAGACAGGTTTGCAAGGAAAATAGCATATCACTTTTAATTTGCAAAAATGGATAAAAAAGCATACGTATTATTTCATAAGAGACAAGTTGCAACTCTTTAAGGCAAAATCATGTCCAATCAAGTCCCTAAGAATATAGAAAATATCTTTGGCGATGATCGGTCAGAACATCTAGAAACATTTTCCAGCGTAGGCGTAAACATAATAACGGAGGAAATCCAGCACGCAATATCTTCAATTTAAAATAAAATGGAATATAGACGGATGTGTTTAAATTCATAAAACCAAGAGTCGCTGAATACATAATCAAACTTTTTATGTTGGCTAAAATCAAAATTTGCTACACTGCCTAAAAAGCATTGAGACAAGAAGTGTAGTGATTACCGCCTAATCAGCCTGATCTTTCATGGACGATATACAGTTTGAATTTCTTTGTATAAGTTAGGGTTGCAAAACACCGTATTTTATATTCAATTCTATGTTTAACTTTGTCCCAGGGATGTGCTCCATTACCAGTATGTGCATGTGTTGTTTGAGGGTAGTAGACAATTTTGAAGTTGAAATTAAACTAGAGTTTCGAAATCCCATTGTTTTTATTTTTTACTGTTTCACAACGTCTCGATTGCTAATGTACCTGCACACGTCATCATGTATTCAGTAAGCCATGAAGTTCAAGCTTTGCTGAGAAAATACACTCTGGTTCTTTGGTATGAACTCGGTGCTTCTTTGAACTTTCATTTAAATAGATTTTTTCCATGGCTGACGGCCATTTTTCGATCCTATATGGTGTTAATTGTCTCAGCAATGATAGATGCAGTTCTTAGTGTGATGTCCATGTTGTTTAGTTTTAATTTATTGGCTTTCTATTGTAGTGGTCGTTTTGTAGACAGTTCAAAGATGGTATTGGCTGATTATTCTTCCTAATTTTTCTGATATCCCTTTGATGTATGGATTTATAAGGGACACTTCCCTTTTTGTATTTAAATATGTTGTCCTTTGTCTTGGTGTGGTCTAAAATGTTTCATTAATCATTTAGTCGGAGGAGCCGTTTCTTTGCAGGATGGATCAAATCTTTACTTTTTCTTTGTTTAAAACGTCGTATTGTAGATGTAGGAGGCTCGATCTATAAGATATTTATCAATTCCTAGTTTTATCCATGTGGAGTAAATTGACTTGATTGATGAGAACGTCGAAAAATGAGAGCTGATGATTTTCCTCTTTGTCGATAAGAAATTTAATGAATTTACATCTATATATCGCAAGTCAACCCACAGTGGAACATATCTACTATTCTTTTCAAATTCTGCAAACTAATTTAAATATGGCGGCTCATATTTAAATACAGAAGCTAAATATAACTCCTAATGTCAGTGGCACAGAATTGCTTTAATTGAATTTGGAATGGGGTGTAAATTTGAAATCATACCTCTTTTTACCCACGCACCTGAAATACAAAAGATGCTTTAAATAAAGAAAAAGCAAAGGTTTAATTCTACCTGCGAAGAAATAGATTCTCCAACTACAGGATTAATAAAACGCTTTAGGCTACCTTACAGCAAAGGAGGACAAATTCAAATACACAAGGGAAAGCGACGGCGATAATTCCACAAAAAATAGATCTCAAAAAAGATAAGAATAAGCAACTTAGAACTGTCTTCAAAATGACCACGACAATAAGGAGCCAGTTAACTTAGACGAAACCACAAGGACATGCCCCGAAGATTTACATCTAGACAGAACCGTGCGAGTGTGGGGATATCTACATCGGGGAACATGCCGACCAATGGAAGTTTGCCGTAAAGATGCAAAACTCTACAAGAGAATTATACAACCGGATCAAAAATAACACAACATTGCTTGAATAATCGACACCATATGAAATGAAAAGATGCGACGGTCGTCTTGAAGGAGAAAAATCTATTCAAAGAAAGTGCAAAAAGCAGCGTTAATACAAAAGAACCAGAGTTTACTTTCTTAACAAAATGTCATTATCAAGGATGTTTAGAAACCCACACTTTTCGGAGGTAACAGATTTCAAGTGCGAAATAGCGGCACCAACCCATAAACTTACTGGTCCAAACACATACTATAATATAAGCTTATTTAGTCTTAGTTACATTAGCAATCGAAGTAAAGTAATGTAAAGTTTTATTTACGGATACAAAAATATATTAATAAGAATAGTTTTAGTTAATTACTTATACTAAATTAGCAAGTCAAAAACTAGGCTCATAAAGTGTGATGAAAAAGTAAAAAATAAAGAGAGTGGAAGTTCGTAACACTAGTTTACTCACAGAATATCCATGTTTTATAGATTTAATTGTTTTCAAGGCGAAAAGCTTAAAAAATTTCTATGAATAATCGTGTTCTACAGATAATTGCCAACCCATACTGAAACAAAAGTACGGAAAATTAGTTGAAACAAATTGCAGTAAAAAGCAGTTTGATTTAACCTTTTATGTTTCAAAAAATAAAATGAAATTGAAGATGTTGAAGGAAAAAAGTCTATTTCGTGCACAATCTTTATTAAAAATTCAGATGGAGATCTTTCGCCCTTGGGGCATCATCAGCATCTACGTCAGGTTAGGTAGCTATAGAGCGAACATTTATTTTTCTTTGAGGAACAATGGTTCCTTAGGTACGATCGTTTCATTTAAAATTATAAAATATTTAGATAGGACGATCACAGACAGTTTAAAATTAGTTGCTTTGTAAAATCAAAGACTTAGTTTCATACCATTTTTTTAAAAAATTCTTGTCAATAACAATCAACCTAAAAGGAATAAGCTCAATAAGAACTGTCACAATATTAAAGAATCAAATCAAAGTTAAATCAATATTGTTTATTAGCAATCCTAATACAAATATACAAATTTGTGTTCTCCATTGTTACGTATTTAGCGTTTTATTCTACGTCACAAAGCCATGGACACTGACTAATGTCATGTGCAAAAGGGTTGTGGAGGTACTCAAGATGTGGTAAATACTATCGTAATAAGTTAATTTTTGCATAAGCAGGAAATAAAATATTTTATCGGGAGGGGGAAAGTACCTTCTAAAATCCGAGCATGCTGAGCGTACAAAAACAATTAACTAAGAAAAATGGTCTAAAAATAAATTTAAAGCTCCTGTGCTATTCCACTCTTACCTACACAGCTCTAATTTCGATTAGTTCTGCGAATATTTGGATTATGATCAGATTGTTTCTAACGAATAAAGTTATAAGCTTATAAGTTACGTCATTTTTTTTTTATAATAAAAAACTTGAATGAGGCATTAATGTGTTTTAAAATTTTCCATCAAAAATAAAGTAATTTTTTTGAGATAGTAAATATATATAAAAATGGGGTGGAGTAGAAAAAATGTCTTTGTCCACTCTACCCCATTTTTAAAGACAGTGCAGATAGCCACACAAACTATATTTAAATATATATAAGATTACTTAAAATCTTTCTTACCACTTAAAAAAATCTAATGTATAATCGAAAAATGGTCTTTGTCAGTGCTCTTGTAAAATTTTAATGATACGACTTGGTACACAATTAGCCGATTCTCATTACGCCTCCGTATACCGGAACGTTGGTTAATTATTAATTGTTATTGTTCAAAGGACCCAAATATATCGACAAACTTTGGCTTGCCTTAAAGATGCCATTTCTGTTTAGATTTAACATGCATCACATAAAATCGGAAAGAAAATGTTAAAGAATGTTACATTTTGCAGAGTGTTGCGACATTTTTACATTTATCGTAAAAACTTGACAGACTTCCTGGTGACCCATATAACAGTTTGCCATTCTTAGAGGCGGTACAGAATATCCCTAAGACGAAAAAGGATATAAAGACAAAAGATCAAAAGATCTTGGCTTGAAAAAACGGAAATTTAAACTTGGATGAGTATCCAACAAGAAACACACAAAGGCCTTGGGCAACCAGCGTAGGCTCATCAGTAGTTCCACTGGCCACCCTCCCCAAACATCATTCAACACCATCATACACTTTGATTTCCAAATTTGAGTCACTTACAAATAGGCATCGTTCCGCACTGGCACTTGTCTAAGTCACCTGAAACGGGTTCGTCCTGGGGCTCTATTCTGGGTGTAATAGAACGATCATACTCTGAGAAGTGATCAATCGCACAAAAGTCATTCGAACGACGCACGGTGGTCAATTTTCCGCAAAACGCGGACATAAGTGGAAAAATTCAAAATGTATCTAAATTTGCCCCTATATGGTTGTCAAGATACTAGGCGAATAGTTGGTCAAATAATAAGCTATGCTTTTTACGAGTTTGACATTACGTATCAGTATTCAACATCAAATATCATATAGAAGACCCAGAGTATGACAGTATTCAACTGTTAATATCTCGAAAATAGTTGAAGATCGACATAGGGTACGTTATATAAAAATGCTTAGAATTTCAAAACAGAATGCAAAAATGCAATAATATACTGGTTAAACTTCCAAATCAGTTACATCAACCGAAAAGAATCTAAAAAAGAGAAAATCAAAAAGATCTTGGGAGGAAAGAACGAAAATTCATAATTGCACGAGTGTCCTACAAGGAACACACAAAAGACCAAAGCGAAAAAAGAAACAATTAAACGATGTTTCCCCCGAGGTGACCAGCGTGGGCTCGTCAGTAGATTCACTAGTCACCCTCAATCCAGACATCATTTAATACCCTCGCACACTCTGACTTCCAACTTTGAATCACTCACAAATAGGCATCGTTCCGCATGGTACTTATTATAAATCACCTGCTACGGGTTCGTCCTGGCGTGCTAATCTTTCCAATAGCAATATGCTCCTAAGACAATTAAAACAAGAAGTTAAACTTCCAAATCAATTACATCAACCGAAAAGAATCTAAAAAAGAGAAGATCAAAAAGATCTTGGGAGGAAAGAACGAAAATTCAAAATTGGACGAGTGTCCCACAAGGAACACACAAAAGACCAAAGCGAAAAAAGAAAGAATTAAACGATGTTTCGCCCGGGGTGACCAGCGTGGGCTCGTCAGTAGATTCACTAGTCACCCTCAATCCAGACATCATTTAACATAATCGCACACTCTGACTTCCAACTCTGAATTACTCACAAATAGGCATCGTTCCGCATGGTACTTATTATAAGTCACCTGCTATGGGTTCGTCCTGGCGTGTTAATTTTTCTAATAGGAATATGCTCCTAAGACAATTAAAACAAGAAGTTAAATTTCCAAATCAGTTACATCAACCGAAAAGAATCTTAAAAAGAGAAAATCAAAAAGATCTTGGGAGGAAAGAACGAAAATTCAAAATTGGACGAGTGTCCCACAAGGAACACACAAAAGACCAAAGCGAAAAAAGAAACAATTAAACGATGTTTCGCCCGGGGTGACCAGCGTGGGCTCGTCAGTAGATTCACTAGTCACCCTCAATCCAGACATCATTTAATACCCTCGCACACTCTGACTTCCAACTTTGAATCACTCACAAATAGGCATCGTTCCGCATGGTACTTATTATAAATCACCTGCTACGGGTTCGTCCTGGCGTGCTAATCTTTCCAATAGCAATATGCTCCTAAGACAATTAAAACAAGAAGTTAAACTTCCAAATCAATTACATCAACCGAAAAGAATCTAAAAAAGAGAAGATCAAAAAGATCTTGGGAGGAAAGAACGAAAATTCAAAATTGGACGAGTGTCCCACAAGGAACACACAAAAGACCAAAGCGAAAAAAGAAACAATTAAACGATGTTTCGCCCGGGGTGACCAGCGTGGGCTCGTCAGTGGATTCACTAGTCACCCTCAATCCAGACATCATTTAACATAATCGCACACTCTGACTTCCAACTCTGAATCACTCACAAATAGGCATCGTTCCGCATGGTACTTATTATAAAAACAAGAAGTTAAACTTCCAAATCAGTTACATCAACCGAAAAGAATCTAAAAAAGAGAAGATCAAATAGATCTTGGGAGGAAAGAACGAAAATTCAAAATTGGACGAGTGTCCCACAAGGAACACACAAAAGACCAAAGCGAAAAAACAAAACTTTTTCAAAACTACTATAGTTAATTTTTTAAAGAGATATGACAAAACTGTAAATTTTAAATTGTATTTATTTATAAGAGTTTTCTGGGCCAGTACTTCTCAATTTCGTAAAACATGTGCCATTTATTTTATATAATAAAAAAAAGATAGACGATATCGTCGATATCTATTTATACAGGGCGTTCCAAATTTGATGCTCACTATGGAGATCTTCCAAACGGTAAGATATACAAAAGGGTTTAAATTAGGACAAAGTTGCCAAATTTGCTGCTTTGCTTAAAACTTAATAAAAAGTTTACAAATTCCGTTTTTATTTTTCTGCGCCCTTATTTTTAAAGCTGTCAAAAAAGCTTAAAACTCTCTGCAGGCAATTTTTCAATGTCTACCTAATAACAGGTTCGTTTTTGAGATTTGACATATCAGTGTGACAGGAGCACTTGACTGTCAAGTTCACTTTTTCTTATGTATTATTATGCCGTTTGGTTCATAAAGCATGACAGAAAATATTTCGTAACATCAGCAGCCCAACCTAATTCAATTTTTGCTTTTAACTTACTGAGCATATTTTGGAAACCCGATTGCAGTACTGCCCTGCTAATAAAGAGTAGCATAAGCGACAACATAACAAGTTTTTATATTGGTTTTTCGCCTATAACTTTTTTCTAAAGGTGGTATGATTTTTTTTTATTTTTAGTTAGGAGCACTGCAAGAAACTCTACATTTTTGCAAGCTTTAAATTGCGTAATTTTGCCTTTATTTACTGTTTACATTTAGAAGATCTCCATGGTGTATGTTACATAAACTGCACTTCCTTTCTTTCTTTCTTAGTATTTTTATTTGACAGACACAAAACAAAAAATTACAATACAATAAAATATGCCTAGGTCTACAATACGGCCACCCTCTGGTAAATAGGAAACTGCCACGTTTTGAACACAAGGTGACGCGAAGTTTATTTCCAAGAACATACACTATGTTTGGTGCCTATTTTTCTGGGAGTGTGCATAGCTACGTTCGATAAAAATAGGTTAAATACTTCCTGAGATAAAACGTTTTCTACACACAGATGACTGAGGATTTTGAGATATAGGTGGCGATTCTTCAGAAACGACATAAAATCTCACCCGTCAGAGTTCTGGAAAGTGGCGATTTTTACTTCTTGCCTCATTGAAAATAAAAACACAGCGTCCTTAATATTTATCCTAACGTTGTAAGAGAAACTGCGTCATTTTTTTAAATAATATTTTAAAAATTTTATATTTTAAAGATATTCCGCAGAACTAGTTTTTCGGCGCAGTTAAATTGCTACTACGCGTACCAAGAGACGTCAAAAAGTGTCGAAAATTCTCACCATGTAAAAGGAAAGACAGAATTTGTGTGACTTTTCTGAACAGTGACAACGACATATTCCATCGCTATTTATAGTTTTGTATGTTAAAAGTTTTAAAGGTTTGTTTACACACAAAAATAAGCTTAATAAAATACATTTTTAAATATAATAAATAGGGTTTTCATTAAAACTGCCTAGAAAAATTAAAATTGACATTTTTTTTATTTACTAGAACAGTATTAAGATAATAAATTTTAAGGAATCCTAGCAAATAAGTCCATACAAAAAAGCGGTTAGTGTAAACTTGTGTTTAAAAGTTGTCAGATTTTTTGTAATGGCGAGAATTTCTGACGGTTTTTGAAGAATCGCGACCATAATGACAAATAAAATCAGGTGTAACTTCTGAACCGTCCATCGCATTATGATAAAATTTTCAGTAGATCAGGCACTTCAGTTCCATCGGCTTCATCAGTTTTATCACGAAAACAGTAAGAGCTAGAACAAAAGTGACTGACACCTTTTTAATTTCTTTCATAAAAACCGACAGATAACTTTTCCCCAAAATAAGTTTTCTCTAGATGAGCTCGAGTAAATACGTTTCTAATTGAGCTCGAATATGTGTGTCGTTCTTGTTGACCTCGAGTAATTTTTTTTAAGCAAATCAAACCAAATTTACCAAACCAACTTTATCAACTAAACCGACCAAAACAAACCAAAATCATCAATATTCTTCGAGAAAATTGCATTTCGAATCCATGTTTTTCGAAAAATACCATTTCTAACTAGTGATTTTTCAACAAATTGCCATTCGAATAAGTGTTTTTTAAAAACATTGCTTTTGAAAACATTGATGTTCGAACAATATTCTATCTGAACCAAAGATTTTCGAAAAAGTTTACATTTGAAACTTTTTTTTTAGAAATTGTAATTTTCGAAAAAATTGTTTCGAACTAATTCTTTCGAAAAATTTTCCGCGACCCCACAGATCAATTTAAATCAAAAGAAAAACAAAACTATGGATGACATAGAGTATTTTTCAAGGCCTATTTCGGTATTTTTTAAATTTCGGCTCTACTGGAAAACGAGAGGCAACTGATAACTAATCCGTGATAAGTAAGAAATAAAGTTATACCTAGTCTTGGCGACGGTTAACAAAAACATATTATCCTGGAACCAGAGAAAAAATGAATGGTTTTGTAATCTTGTATATAGTATATTTTCAGTACTTAAGTGACCTTACAACACTAGTGGCCATTTTATTTTTTGAAGTTTGTTATTTTTTCGTATTTTTGAAATGATTTTTTTTGTGAAGGCTTGGAGAAAAGCCAATCCTTCTAATTTATTTGACAAAATTTTGACGACCATTTCGCACCCTTGTTGGCGTATAGGGTGCTGTTATCGTTTAGAACGTGTGTCGAAATTTTGCCTTGAGATAATGTACGTTCGTTATACTCTGATAGTAACACTCATATCTTTTCATATTCAAGTATCTTTTCAAACCAGTAGAAGACGCTAAACAAAAATATGTTTTTGCCTCTTTTTATTCTAAGTCACTGATCAGCGTGTGGCATTGTGTACTAACCATAAAAAAACTAAAAAAACCTCCGAATCAGTTACTTTAATCGAAAATAATCTAAAAGGGAGCTACCTTGGGTGGAATAATGTTTCGTCTTGGGCAACCAGGGCAAACTCTCAACAACATCAAACGTTTTGATTTTCAACGGTTCGGCTTATGAGTAATTCAAAGTTGGAGGTAAAAGTGTATGATGGTGTTATTTTAAATTGATTTATTAGTGACCCAAAGTTGGATAATAAAGCGTATGAATGTGTTGAATGATGAGCCCACGCTGGTTGCCCGAGGAGAAAATTGTTCATTTATTTCGCTTTGTTCCTTTGTTCCTTTGAGTGACCCATCCAATTTTCAATTTCCGTTATTCCACCCAGAATATTTTTTATGCGGTTGGATTCCGACATAATCTGAAAAAAACAGATCAACCTTGTAACTCGCCATGCTTTCAATTCGAGTTTTCATGAGGACTGATTCTTAAATCTCGTAGGAAAGGTAGCACGGGAACGTTCACATCCTTCATTTCGACCATTAAGAGGGCTCAGAAGCTGCCAAGCTTATATGGTGCATGGGCAAAGCTGACTCGATTATAGTTTTTCAAGAGCGCTTGTACAGTATTTTCCATCCGAAGTTTATCCACATTGATTGACATCGTCAACGAGAATTTTCAGTCTGATCAGTACCCTCTCCAGATAGGCCGATCAACTCATACCGATTTAGTGTCCTTTTATCCACCTTCGCCGCCATTTTCACTCAAAAGTGACAGATAATCCATTAGTTTTCTGTCAAAATGGCGGCGAAGGTGGATAAAAGGACACTAAAATGATAAGAGCTGATCGGCCTATGTGGAGAGGGTAATGGTCTGATGTTTTTTTTTGTTTCTCCCTAGATTCCTGACCAAATAGACAGAGCCCCACTGAGAAAATTTTCGATTTCGTTTAGTTTATATTTTATCATGAGGATTGATTATAATAGAGGGTTTTTGAACCATTTTTTTTGCCAATTTGTTATTGTTATCCTAAGGCAGTTGATCTCTGATCGAAACGTCGCGTATAAATAAAATATAATCAGAAACACAGAGTTAAAAACCTATGAATTTTCACAAATATCAACACCCCCTCAACGACCCACCAAATTATTTTTTTCTTAAAATTAGAAAACATTAAGTTTATTATTACAAAGTTTTTGACTAATTTTAGATGTCCGATTGAATTATATGAATAATATGGTATTATTAGACACACCCTGGTAAGGGGAAAACACCTAAGTTTGTCCGATGTTAACCAAAATTAATATACGGGGTCTCTTGGAAATAAGCAATACGAATTTTTGATCAGATTTTTAAAATTCAATATGGCGGATTCAAGATGGAAGATTTTTGTTGTATTGCTAACCAATTTTAACTGACTTATACACATTCGATTGTCTTCAAATTTGGTATGCGTTTATAGTTTCGGTGACAATACAATAATCTGATATTATCAGGTACCCACTTCCCCGAACGAAGAAAGTGGAGAGGGAAAATGATTTAGTTTATGTTCGATTTCGATCAAAATTGGCATACAGAAGTTTTCAGGGAATATATATACTAATGTCTTTGAAAATTCCCAACTTTTAAATCAAAGCTTCAACGATTATGCAGTTTTATATTTATATTGTTTCCTAATTTTGGAAGAAAAAATAATTTGGTGGTGTTTTGGTGGTTGAACTATATATTTTTTAGTTTTTTAGAGGAAAAATGTACGTTGGTGGGGATAGTTTAGGGTGCTAATATATTTGGAAAAAAAAGGTGTTCAAATACAAGCTTTTATAAAATATAAAGTGTACTAAAAGGTAGAAAAACATTTTTAGCATTTTGATATCATAATAGCGATGGGCGCATTTTAGGAAGTTTGGCCATGTTGACTTGATAAATTTATGTTATTGATTATATCATTTTCTGACATATGGCTGGACATTGTTAGTTTTAATTTGCGCCAATATATTTTTATTTTCTACTCTTTAGTGCACTTTATATTTTATAAAAGTTTGGATTTGAAAAGCTTTTTTTAGATAAAATTAGTTTTTAATTTTTAGATTTGTATCCTAAATCGTCCATTTTGAATTCGCTATATTTAAATTTTCAAATCTGATCAAAAATTCATAACCCTATAAGCCAATTTTGATGGAAATCGAACAAAGTAAATATTTTCCCCCTCCACTTCCCTCGTTAGGGGGAGGTGTTGTCGGAAACTTAAACGCATACCAAATTTGAAGAAAATCGGATGTGTATAAGTCAGTTAAAATTGGTTAGCAAAACATGACCAAAAATCGTCCATCTTACCGCCCAAAACCCCCGTATACCAATTTTGATTGAAATGGGACAAACTTAGGTGTTTCCCCCTTCCATTCCCCTCGTAGGGAGGGAGGGGGTGCATAATAATACCATATCATTATATCATTATCGGAACTTTAAACGCGTGTCAAATTTAAAGACAGTCGGATGTGTATAAGTTAGTTAAAATTCATCATAGGCATTTTTCCCCCCTCCGGGACTATAATCGAATACCAAATTTGAATTCTCTTCATTCTCTTCATCTAGAAGTTAGTCAAAATTGAGTTGCAAGATTTGACCCGAACATATAAACATAAATAAGAGGTGAAGTTAAATAAGAGCTTGTAATAAAAAATACACAAAATTAAAATCCGGTACTGCATTTTTAAACGTCTAAATTTAATTTGAATCCATTGTTTTTTGAGCGGCTTCGCTCACCAGTCTGGGTCTCTCTCAGGCATATTGGATCTGCATCGCGTTTTGTTTGTTATGTTCGGTATATACAATAAAAACGATCATAAATGCTTTAACAGGTATATTCATTTTTCATTCATAAAGTATCCTTGGCATCATGTTGTTTCAGTCTGGTGCATTTGCTTCATATCAAAGCGTAATATAAGGGGTTATTCAGAGTGATTTAAAGTTAGCAGTGTAGTTATAATGCCGAGTACCATAATCTGGGGTGTTTGATTTTGGCAACAACTTAAAAATCTGGTTTTTGTTTTTTGGAAAATGGAATGAACTATACACCTGCTCAGAGGCAGGTGTAAGAAAGTGTAGGAAGGTTCCTTCGATACACGGAAATCAGGTGAGATTCAGCCGTGGTCGGATAGGTTTCGGATAACTCGTGACGACTCAACAGCCTATTACTGGTCGATATTAGGCAAGTGACCGTTCCCGTTCGACCTTTCCTATGAAATTCAAGACTCAGCCCCATGGTGGTTTTGACAAGGGCGTATTATGAACGGATATATTTGCCCATCAAAACATATGCTACGTTTTCATGTGGAACTGAACACGTTTTCAATATGATTTCTTTTTGACTTGACTTTTCGGTTTTTACGAAGTGATTGGAACATCTTTTGAACAAGACTTGAGCTTTTGACATTTGCCTGAGGTTAGCTTTTACCAATTTTTTTTCTTTGTTTTCTCTTTTAAAGCCAATAAGTTTACAGCACAATAATATTATTAAAATAAAGTTATATACCTACTTTTTTCGGGTTATGGGAAGTGCTAATAGCTTGTTATTGGCGTCATCAGTTAGTTTGATACGATACCCGCTTTCATGCAGTTGGATTCCGATACGATCCCAAAAAAGCAGTATTGAACTTAGGCAGGGCCAACGAAAAAAAGTTCAAGTCACACGTTTACATGGAAGGTTTGAAAGTGAATCGGATTGAAAACGAATTCAGTCCTACGTGAAAATGTAGTAATAGCTCGTAATTGACACAATAACTTAACCAAAAACACTGCATTGACTATATTCGTTTCGCTACTAACGACTTACACATTTAGCTTTGTCAACCAAATAGAGATATCGTCTTGAGCAGGTCTCAGTCTCGAGCAGGTCTCAATTTACAAAAGCGGGTCAGGGGTTTTAGCTTTGGCTAAACTTAAAAATATTCCCTCGTTGTTTTTCACTCATAAAATTTTACTTTTTATAAACTTTTATTTAACTTCACAGGTGTATATTAATTACGTAGTATGTTTGACAGAAATCTTGCAAGTCAATTTTGACCAACTTCTACGAGATATATTTAAAAATTTACAAATTAATAATTTTTGAACGAAAGCCAATACGAATGTGCAGTTTTCAATTTTATGTTCCACTAAATATTTTCTAATTTTACAGGTAAAAATCGTCGGTTGGGGGATGCTAAGAGGATCAAAGAGGTTCATTGTATTTTAAAATGCATAACTTTTCAAATAAAGCTGCTAAAAGTGTGTAGTTTTCCGTTTTATATCTCACTAAATATTTTTTAATTTTTGAGGTAAAAGCAACGTTGTTGGCGTGGTTGCAGTTTCTGCAGCACTTTTTTCAACCCCCTCCTTTTCGATCGTGAGTAGGGGGGGGGGGTGAAGGGGGCCGTACCATCTAAGTATCTCCGATTTCGTTCAAAATTAGGTTATTGGGGTCGACGAACAGGATGACGAATTCTGCATCATATTCGAGGAACACGAATTTTGGATCATATTTGAAAAGTTATGATGTTGACTTCGAGAGAGGAGTATCTTAAAAAGCTCGATAAATTCCTTTGTAAATTTGTCAACTCCAGAGTTTAGGGTATCTGTAAAAATAATTATATCTGTCCCCGTAGAGACGCTTAATTTTCCTTCAAATTGAAGGTACATCTGCCAATTCTGCAATTTGACAGATGGTTGTCTTTTACATGAATACTGTTTCAGATATTTTCATCATTACTTCATCTCCCAATTCCTAGCACCATTGTGATGAATACCACAAGTGCAAAACCTGGATCTACGGTTACCTTTTTTGAGGGAAAGCTCGCTATTCATTGATTTTGTTATTTACTCACCGTCCCTAAATCCCTTCGTAAAGATCGATTTCGTTTAAAATTGTGAGAAGAGTTAAAAATTATGAGATTAAGAGCTCCTCCCTCTCCCAATTAAAATCTAATTCAAATTTGGCACCTTTCATCGACTGATGATGGTTCCCATACATCGACACATTTAATTAGAATTTTAAAAATAAATTTAGGTAAAAAATGCTTTTTAATAACAAACCTTTATGAAAAGCTCTAATCAGTAGAAAATATTTTTTTAGCTTCCTGATACAATAATGAAAGCGAAGGGCGCAAGATTAAATCTTGAACTTTAACCATTATTATTATTATTATTGACTGTTTGTACTCGGGTCTTGTCAAATTATGAAAATTGTACTGGCCAAGTGGCCGGTTTAGTTAAATTATTAAAAAAACTTCCAGGGTGCAGATTCTGGGTTTTGTAGGATGGGATCGCTTGCCTGAGGGAAGAGAAGTAATTTCAACCCACAAACGCGCTTAAAAGCATTGATGAGACAATCGAAGAATTACCAAACTCTAGAATCGAACCCTAGGAATAACGCACATAGATGCTTTCATACATTAACTACCCTGTTTGGCCTTCAGATCTATATTTTAATATTTTTTTTTTCTTAAGGACGCTACCTTGTGTTTGCACTATTACCCTCTGTCTTTCTTTTTATCAAGGTTCTTAAGAGTGACATAGTTAGACACGGGATTCTTAATACCTTGAGCTTATTATTATTGTTTATTTACCATACAAAAATCAAGACAGCAACCGAAGCTTCCCTTTATGATTGTTTCCACCAGTCTATGTCTGCTTTGAGTTCCAAAAGAGGTGAGTATTGAGCTTTTTAGTTGAAATGCCTATAATAGCGTAGTACTTTGACTAACACTATTATATAGGAAAACGTTTAATTGTTGGCTATTTTCTAGAACGAATAAAAATAAGTACGCCCTAAAATAAAAATTTCCAGTGATTTTTTTGGTAATTTTTTTGTAAAACCGTGAGAAATTTATCCAAAAATAAAATATATATATATATATAGAAAATAAAATAACCAAAACCAGCGAAGAAAAAATTTCTGGGTTATAAATAACGTCGATCGCAAAGCCGCTATTCCAATAACGCTTATTTCGCAAGCAATTTAAAGACAGTCACTATTAGTGTAAGGCATGCCGTATTCCAGTAAGTCCCTAATAACTTGAAGTGTTACTGGGGTACTTGAGCGTGCCATTCAGGAAAATACGGCAGGCGAAAAAGCATGGTAAACAATTATTTTATTGAAAAAACAGGAGTTTTTGTACTAAGTGCAAAATGAACATCCTAATCTTTGACTTTTCACACAGAGGGTGAAACCTAGGACGAAGCCATTTCGTCCTTATTAGGGACTCATCAGCTAGGTGTACCATAATGACAGAAAATTCGCTAGCGCTTTTACGCCAAAAAATTTTGCTTGTAGACTAAACTTGCATACAGATGGCATTGTAATATGTCTCTCGCAGGATCGATCCTACGCCATGCACCTACTGCTTATGTGGTACTCTTCTTGGTTGTCGGAAGTTAACACAGAGAGTGGCGTGGTCGGTACTCTACAGAAATTCTCTGCGCTTTACCGAATTTTTTGGCGTAAAAGTGCGAGCGAATTGTCTGTCATTGTGTTATACTTCATAGAGAAAGTAATAGCTACGCGAGAGTGACTGGGGAACATTGTTGTCGGCAACACGAGCACAGCCAGTGGCTACAGGAAGGAACTACACTGAAAAAAAAGTATCTTTGAATCAAAATATTCTTCAAATAAATATTTATTTGGTAATGGCCAAACACATATTTATTTGAAAAAATATGCGTATTTATTTAAATAAAGTTTTTCCCAATTACTCAAATTAAATAAATATTTATTTAAAAAACAGTCTATCATCGTTCAGAAACCAAATTTAAATCTCTAATATATTAAATCTAAATGTATTATTTATTAAATTTAAATCTATTATTTATTAAATTTAAATAATTTCTGTTGGATTGCTCACCCAAAATATTCAAATTAACTCTGTGTTCGGACTTCCATTGTCTATATTTTATTTATACACGACGTTTCGATCAGTACAATCTCTGATCGTCTTCAGGTGCAAAGTGTGCAAAAAACTGCATATCCGTATATAGCAATTTTGATTCAAAATTTATGATTTTTTAATTTTTAAAAGCATTATCCCCCACTCACCACCTTAGCCACCTTCCACCATTGCAATTTTTTAAAAAGTATTGCCTTGTTACCGGACTTACAAAAGTGTACCAAATTTTACTGAAATTTGTCAATGGCAAGTCTGCTAAAAACTCATTACAAGATTTGATAGACGACAGACTGATAGACAGATCCAGTAACATTAAATAAAATCATTTAAAAGTAAAGCAACTAGGCAGAAAAATCTTTATTAAAATGTGTAACAAATAATTTTTTTTAAGATTAAGTCATCTCCATTTCGCTTGGCTAATGTAAGGTGACAGACTCCTTTGCAGGATCGAAAATCAGTAAAGTTAATTTTTTATATATATTCGTAGTAGCTTTAGATCAAAATAGTTGAATTTTTAAATAGATACACCCCCCTCGCCCCCACGTTTCCCCACAACCACCGCCAGATATGTAACTTTCGTCTCTAAAATTAGAAAATAAATGTTTAGTTAAACTCAATCTGAAACCTGCATATCGTAGCAGTTTTGGTTAAAAATATTTCATTTTTTAAATAACAACCCCCTCTTACCATCTCAGCCATCCCCTACACCAACGTAGTTTTTCCCTCTAAGATTATGACCACCATTGTACAAGTAGTCTTGAATGAGGGTTAACACATTCATTAATAAGGTATCAAACTGAAACCTGCATATCGTTGCAGTTTTGGTAAAAAATATTTAATTTTTTAAATAACAACCCCCTCTTACCCTCTTAGCCATCCCCTACACCAACGTAGTTTTTCCCTCTAAGATTATGACCACCATTGTACAAGTAGTCTTGAATGAGGGTTAACACATTCATTAATAAGGTACCCTAACTGCGCAAAAGTTGTTATGCCATCTTAATAGCTAACAGTAAGTATAAGTTTTTTTTTAAATTATTATGATTTGTTTTTAAGTCTCCATTTAAAAAAAATCATTAGTTTCACATAAATATTATTTTGTTTGGTAGTAAGTGTTTATTGGTTTGAATCAAATATCATTCTATTTAAAAGAAGTAAAGAGTGACTATTATCAAACACACATTAATTTAATTTGAATAAATATTTAGTTGAATCTAGGATTTTAGGTAGATCTCTAAAAATCGAAACCTGCAAAGGGCGCTGGCCGCCATGACCAAGATGAACACACCGCGATTGTGAAATAAACTACCTATATTTTCCTTTTGAAATTGTAACGCGCTGATGAGAGCAAATTTTTTTTGCTTCCGGCTATGCAACTTTTTCGTGCAACTCGTAAAATTTGCATGCCTGCTGTGCTTGAAATTTTGGTGCCTCCCATGAATTTATGGTGTAGCCTACCAAAATTATAAGCACATGCATCGGGACAAGCATGCAACTTTTACCAAACGAACGAAAAAGTGGCTTATAGTGTGTCCCACATCTTCATATTTAAAGTTTTAACTTACCTAGAGAAGTTGGCCATAAATGATCATTCCCCCATTTGATGAGCTGTTCTTCCATCTTTCGATTAAACCGTAGATAAAAAATAATTAAACAAGTCACAGCAGGCGGCAGATTACGGATTGAGTAGCAAACACGCAAACTACCACTGGAAAGGTCCAACTGATTGTGAAACGAAAGACGCGGAAGCTAGGAAAGGTAGATCACATAGCATAGAAGAAAATGGAGTGGGGAGATGAATGACTTAATATCTGGAGTTCACTTCTTTAATTTTCGGTATCGGGCTTTGAGTTAAAGACGGCATTGTTTAATTTGAACAAATTAGTAATTTAGTTATTTTGTATTTAAAGCAAGTAAACGTTTATTGCTATATTGTCGTTATATGCCAAATAAATTTGGAAAAAAAATAAACAAATGGATTTGTTAATTTCAAAATACTTTTTTTTGTTTCAAATAATTTTTGTTTAACGTAAATAAAAAAAACAAATAAATATTTATTAGAGAAATTTTTTAACTGTTTTCTCAGTGTACTTGTATAGCCAGAAGCATAATAAAATACGTATATTCTGTTGGTTAATTTTTTACAGACACTTACTTATTTAGTAATAAAAAGACAGGGAAAAACTTAACAGGCGCAGTTTTTCCATACTTTTTAGTATTAAAAAAGCAATGCATTCGCGAAAGGTTTTATCTCTATACAAACCTTAACCAGCTTTGTACTGTTCCATGCAAAATTTTCTTTGGCTTACAAAAAGTTTTTTGGACCCTTTAAATGTCTAAAATAGGAAGAGGGGGTTATAACTATGTTGAGGAATATTATCAAATATTAAAGGTTACGACATTTTATTATGTTATTTTCTTTTATTGATTGGGAAAAAATCCCAGCATAAAAGTCTTACATATTTTATAAATGTTTTAACCTATATCTCTTTTTTTGTTGTATTTTAACCTATTATCTTCTGGCTTAACTCAGTAATGATCATCACAATATTTTCTTCAGGGATTTGGTTCGCAAAGATCTGAACACCAATTTTCATCACTCTTCAAATAGTCCTATGCTCTCTAGCTTTAATGGTAGTGATCTAGCCTGATTTGAATGGCATTTTAGACATTACAATAAGTTGTTAATCCGCTATATAGCTAATCCCATAAACTCGGGCGATTTCCAACCAAAAGTGATTAAAATAACTCACTTTTTAAAATCTAAAAAAACCGCTACTAAATTAAAATTGTGTGAAATATATTTCGACATTGAAAAATGTTGTGTTTTTCTTTCATGATCATATAGAAAGAGATGGACGGGGCAAGGTAGGTGTTGACTTAATACAAGCATTACTTTCACTCACCGCCGCAATGCGCTATGCGCTACAGAAACGTAGTTCCTGCACCGCCCTGTCTTTCTGTTAGTCTCCGTAAGTTATTAGGTTGTCTCTGGTATACTTAGCTGATGAATCCCTAATAAGGACGAAACGGTGTCACCCTAGGTTCCACCTTCTGTGTAAAAAGTCGAAGATCAGGATGTTTATTTTGCATTAAGCACAAAGAAATTCTGTTTTTTCGTTAGATTTAAAGTGCTCGCAACCACAATCATCCGTTTTTTTAAATTATTAAAGTGGTTTTTAAAAAAATATCTATCTTTTATGATCCAGTAGGTAATTATTGCTGTTGCCTGTCGAATTGATACCTGTTAGTGTCATCTATTATATTTTCTTAAGCTTTTTTAGTCGGTTCCTAATAGTACACACGTTCGCAGTAAAAATTATTATGGATAGGTAACCCTCGCCATAAGATATGCATTTTCTCGTCCTAAATTCGAAATGGATAATCCTATACCTCAGAATTTTGGATAAGGGCTCGGCGCACCAATCCAAAGGTGGACAATTTTAGAGGTCACGTGATGGATAGGGTAACCCCCACCATTTTCACATATATGATGTAGTAGTACCACCAGACCAAAAATTACCTGGTATGCCGGACCTAATTCATGGATGAGGGTTCGGCACACTAGTTGATCTTTGGTCTGGGGGTACTACTACATCATATATGTGAAAATGGTGGGGGTTACCCTACCCCCTCTACAATTGCCCACCTTTGTATTGGTGTGCCGAACCCTTATCCACAATTTTGGGGTACAGGATTGTCTATTTCGTATTCAGGACGAAAAAATGCACATCTTATCAGAAAATAGCGAGGGTTACCTATCCATCATAATTTATACCTTAACCTCTTGCTCTATAACCAACCTTCTACCAAAAAAAACCAACTTTTGGAATTATTGTCTGTTTGTTTGTTTGTTCCGGCGTCACGCAAAAACTACTAAACAGATTTTAATGAAAGTTTTACTACTGGATTTCTTCAAGTCCTGGGCAGAACACAGGTCTTATTGAATCAAAGAAAGTCACTTTTTTTCAAGTTGATTTTGAGATAAAAATTATTAGTAGTTATTTTTCTCCCGTATTCAAAAATAACCGACGTTACTTACGGAGAGGCTTAACGGGATCCGCTCGATTATTTTTCGCAACCAGCCAGATTTATTTGTATTCAAAAGCTGCAGCTGGTAGGTGATAATTCGTTTTTTTGTTTAGGTAGGTTTTTAATTTTTTTGAGAAGTGAATTTTCAAAAACAGGAATTGTTGTTTTATTTTTTGTTCTATTCACATTGGCAGTTTGTATGTGGGCAAAATATTACGGTTACGGTAATTTGTGTTTGTGGTTTAAAAACTCTTTTTTAGAATCTCAATTACGGTAAGACGTTAAGAAAATAAGGTAACGATAAGTTGGTGATCTATTAACTCTCTACTGTCTATCGAGTTAGGTACGCTATTTTTCCTACGAATATTTACTACGTTTATACGCATCTAAAATCGGTTTTATATAAAGACGGTTTCAAATAAAATCACTTTCTCCGAGGGTTATACGTCTTTTATTAAATGTTACCAAATGTCAATTTAAAAACAAACCAAATAAAACTACTAAGTTAAAAACAGAGTTTTTGGTAAAACCAGAGTTGAGTATTTCTGTAGGCGGGAAGCAATGCGCTAAAAATTTTTTAAATGTTATACCGACCCTAAAATCGCTTATAAAGCGATAAACCGCTGTCTTAAATCGCTTTAAAACAAAAATCAATTTGTTTATACGACAAACATTTTAATTCGTCTTTATATAAAAGCGCTTTAAGAAGCTCGTATAAACAAAGTAACTGATGAATTGTACTAATTTTTTCAAAAAAGGTCTATAATTTTGCACAAATCAAACGAAACTGCTTTTCCGCACATGTGGGCAAAAGTACTTTGCAACACATTTGCGGATAAGTATGGTGACAGTTAAAGTCATCATACACTTTTACACACATGTGTGGAAAAATTTCTGCCCACGTGTGAAATTTAACGTTTTATAAGGATGCAGGAAAAAATTATTGACATAGAAAACCTCGTAAAAAAGCTCAGGTCACTAGTTATCAGAAAAATATCTTCGTTTGTTTTAAAACGTATTTTAAGGCCTACATTTATAAGAGATATAAAAATTTATAAAAAATACAGGATTTAAACTCATTTTGGGGAGTGCCGAGTGGTAAACCGCAGAAAAGAATGTGTACACTAGTTCTCAGGATTGTTACCAATGCCTCTAATTTCTTTCTAATTCCTCGTATCTATAGTAATTCCCTACTAATTCCCCAATTCCGCAGTTATTCCCCTAATTCCCCACTAATTTTCTATTTTAGATTCCTAAGCTAATTTATCACTTATTTACCAAATCTATTACGTTATTTGCAGTAGTTAGGCACAAAAATTAAAATTATCGGAAACCTGAAAAAAAGAAACAATTTATTTTTACAAGGTGCCGTTTAAATATTGGTTATATATAAATTGCGTTCTTAACCGTGCAAAGCCAATACCGCGCAAATTTAAAATGCATCTAGGTATTTGATCAAACCTTTTATAAAAAAAAACAAAAAAATTATTAATCTGGCCGGATTGACGGCCTAAACTACGAAAATTTTACTGCGCACGCAAAAACCGCGCCGGATTTACGTGCGCAAGAACTAACCGCGCGAAATGTTTACCGCGCAACATTAATACCGCGCATAGCGTTTACTGGGGATTGGTGAGTTAGGTAGCGTCGTCAATACGACCCAACCCACCAAACCTTATCAACCCCCAGTAAACGTTTTGTGCGGTAAACGCTATGCGCGGTTGTGTCTTGCGCACAAACTATATTTATTGCGCACCAGGGTCCGGCGCGATTTTTTCGTGCGCGGTAAAATTTTCGCGGTTTAGACCGCAAATCACCTTGTCATTTTGTGCATGAAGTTTAAAAAAAAGAAAAAAAAAATAAATGACATGGTTAAAGCGGCCTATCCCAAAATTTTATTATGCGCTTTAATTTTGTGTCAAAAATGTTGGTTTTAGCTTCATTTTCCTAAAAATTTTCCCTGCATTGTTATAAACCATTAATATATACATAAGTACGACTTTAATTTAATTTTGGTTAAATATGGCATTTTTATTGTTATTTTCTTAAAAAAATTTCACAAGCGGCGCTAGATCCTCATTCCGTTGAAAAAAGAAATAATTAATTTTACTCTCTTCTAATTGTGTCGTATTTTCTACTAGCAGTTTACTTGCTGCGTTTCTAGCGGCGGTAATAATAAAAAAAAAGGTATATTATGTATAAAATAAGTGCCTGTCTATGGACAACAAAAAAAAATCCGTACAATTATCTATCCACCATCTATTTAGAACCTAGCTTGGTTTTACTCTCCCTGTTCAAATTTTTCGAAAATCCTATTACACATATTGACTAACTATATTGATTTGACTAACTATATTGATTTGGAACTCCAAATCATTGTGAGATACCTATACCCCCTTTAAAACAGAACCACCCTTATTTATTAACTTAGGAGACGTTTTCTCATATGTATCTATTTCAAAAAAGTTTCAAAACATATTACGTCATAGTTTGACAAGGCGCTTGTGGCTCGAATAAACTAATGTTTCATCGGATCCATCTTCAAAAACCAAAAATATAGAAGGAATATTTTCATTAATATATTTATTTCAAAAATCTTTGTGGAAAAGGTGGAAAAACAAAAATAAAAACGCTAGGAGTTGACGAGAAGTTAGCCACAGTATTTGACGTAACTAATGCCTAGTCTCCAGTCCAACATCTTGCTTCTCATTTCTATTTCTCTATTTGTCGAAAAGAGTGAGAAGCACCAGAAGGCAGCGGCAAAAAAATTCAATGTGGAGTCTAGGCAAAAGACGCATGCGCTAGTTCGAAACGAACAAAAATCGCACTGGTTGGTATAGTGGGTAAATACCTGGTCTATCAACCAGGAGACCGGGTTCGATCCTTGGGGCCGTCGGTAGTCTACCTGGACTTTTTCTTATAAAATTCCATAATATTGTGAGATTAAGGAAAACGCCGTATGAAGCGGAGTAGGCTGTGTTAGCTAGACGGTAGGCTAACACGATTCCATACCGTCCCCGTCCATATATTGACAGTGGAGTGGAGGTCTAAATCTCTTTTGCCTTCCTAGGGGGTGCTCATCAGACCGGTCTGGCGTCAATCCTGGGTTCTACCACTTGAGCTGGCAGATTATCTTATAAAGAGATAGAGCAAATAAAAAAAATTGGTGCTATAAATCACGGATAGTCCACCATACAATAAACTATTTTATGTTAAAAGGAAATGAAAATATCTTGAAAACTGTAGCTTTGAAAGATTTAAACCTTATAACAAAATATGTAGTCCATATTCATGGAAACTTAAATCTGAAAACTGTATATTGCTACTTGCTTTTAACCAGTTGATGGTCAGCTGATAGAGGATTTTTGCACCAAATTTCGTTAAAATCGATTAAGGGGTTCTTAACTTATCGTGTATACAGACAGACAACAGAAATTTTTTTTTCGTCGAGTAAGGTGTTTTGGAACCTTAACTTAGTTACTCGTTTTTGGTAAAATTAAGAAAAGTCAAAATTTCACGATTTTAATAGTCCCATATTGGTATGGTGGACTAAAAAGAGAGAGAAACGTACAAAAAGCTCGTTTCGAAACCATTGAAATTGATAACGAGCGGGCAAATTTCATATTTATAAAGTAATTCTATAAATAACTAAAAAAAAAACAAAACCTTTCAACGTTATGCGGATTTTACTAAATTGTTGGGAAGAAATTCAGAATTTTCTGAGTAGTAAATGGTTTTTGAATATTAATAACAAGAGATTTTAGAGTTGCGACATCACTAATCAATAACGTAATTATTGACAAAGTTTTTCAAAATTGGTTAAATGTGAGAATACGTCTCCGGTCAAATTCAAAGAAAATAACAAAACCTGTGTTTGTTTATTTTATTAGTAGAGTCAACATAGCAATTTTCAGACCACTTATGCTAGCGGTCGGCCCGTGTGGGTTGCTCGCAAAGAAAAAGAAAATGTCATTTGAAAGCTGTTATTGGGTGAAATGTCAAATTAAAGTAGCCTATTTTTAATTCAGGTCACACTCTATCTTCCTACCAAGTATTATTAAAATCGGTTTAGCCGTTTTTGCGTGATTGAATGACAAACACACACACACACACGAACCTTCGCATTTATAATATTAGTAGGATAAAGCGACATCTGACACGTATGTGCACTAAATGATCGTGCGCTTTCCTCGCTTTCTTAGCCCTAAGGCTGCCTCAAGTTGACCTTGTGCGAATATACAATATCAGTAATTTCCCTAATTCCCCAGTAGTTCCCCACTAATTACCCTAATTTTCAACAAATTCCTCTAATTCCTTACCAATTTCCAGAGATTGTACACCAGAATTCCCCTGTGGTTTACCCCTCGGGGTGTGCTGACCCCCTAAGATGGTAAAATGGTCGAAATTTATTTTCTACAGCAGAAAAATTATTTATGTAAAAATTCGTTTAAAAAATATACTTTTTTTTTCAGGTCGCATATTTTTAAAAAATTACCATCTCCAACCCCCCAACAAAAGTGGGAGCGACTCTGCAGCATATGCCAGAAATTTTCCATCGCATTTTGTATGCTGCCAAATTTTCTGAAAATTTTGATGTATGACTTATTATTCGATAACCAAATTGCATGGCAAACGACGACGACGAGGAAATGAAGTATTTAAAAACTGACTAAAAGGGAGATGAGAAGAATGATATGTAAGTGCGTAAAAAAAATAAATTAGAAACAGTAAGTAATAAGTTATTTTAGAAAAAGTGTGTTCATTTATAATTGTTTATTTTATCTGTATTAGATTGGCTAAATCAAATAGTAGAAAATAGAAAACGGAATAAAGAAAAAATTATATAGTGAAGGGCCATCGGTAAGTCCGTGGGATTTTAAATGAAGGAGTTTTGTGACTATGTGGGATTGATCGACTCTTAAAGCGAAGAGGACCAAATTTAGTAAGAAAGATAAGAAGGTCAAGTCCAAAAATAATGTCAAAAAAAATTTGCTTCAGCTACGACGCGTTTCAATATGGCGGCTGACATATCAAAATTGCGACCTATAACCACATTTTATTTTATCCAATTTCGTAACAAAGCAAAAATGACAAGGTGGCCAATAATTCTTGTTGACTTGTCGCCGCTTACTTTGAAAAAAAAGTATAGTTGATGCATGACCTTGATTAACCTTATGCTTATGCTATACCCCGGTGAAAATGACCTATATGCCTGTCGTTTTTATTAAGTTTCGAAACTGTGAAATTTATGTTCTACTTACTTGTCTAGCCACTAAGTTCATTTAAATAACCTATAAGAGAGTTAACAGAAGTTAAATATATAGTACCATATACTGGACCAGTGGCTTTAGATGCGATATTTCTAAATTTCTGTCGAAAAAGCATAAAAAATTCCAATTATGCCAGTAGGGCATGACTACATTTGTTTATTGTTATTCGTAATAAAATTCAAGGATAATAATTTAACAGCTATCTGGTCACACATTCATGTGCAACCGCATCCCTGTAGAAGTTTTGAAATTTAATAAAAACGACAGGCAATAGGTCATTTTTACTGGGGTATAAGATAAACCTCTAAGAAGCCATATCAAAAAAAATGGTAGAGAGGTTTAAAATGAAGTGTTTGTTTATGGCTAAAATATTAATTTCAGCTCCGGTGTCTAAAGTTTTTGCGTAGTGGTAAATTGGAAAAAACATCACAAAAATCTGGTTTCTTACTTGTAAAGGATGGTCCAAATTCGAGGGGCCTCTATAGCTTTGGGATTTTGCAGCATAGTTAGCCCAAAACTAATATACATGTTACGGGCTCGATTTTCAAGAGAAGTCGAAAACTAAAAACCGCATTGCGATATGTCAAAGCGTTTCTAAGCTACAGGGTGATTCTCAAAAATGTTCGATTTTAAAAGCCTTCTACAACTTTTTTATTTGTAAAGATGGAGATTTTCATTAAAAACATTTTTTGAAGATTTTTTAAAGACAAATCTACCTGTTTCACCGATTTTCTCTCAAGGCCTTTAGTTCCCGAGATATCACACAAAGTTATATTTATTTAAATGGGATACCCCCAATTTTTCTAAAAAATCAGTTTTCTAATAAAATTTCTTGTCGAACGATGTACCATACACCTATTTTGATTAAATAGTTTAAAAGATATTTGTATATTTTGATATTTACCATAGTAGGTGGTGTGCGCGCCCTAAATGTGTAAATAAAATTTTATTTTTTTTTTCATAAAAAATCAAGTTGGCTACGACGCGAGGGGACACTGAACCTCAAACTTTACCTTCTAGTTTCATATAATTACCAACCCTAAAATAATAAACAAAAATAAAATTATTAAAAGTTTTTATTTAAAATTTTTATTAATTAAACTACATAACACCTAAAATCTACATCTAACAATTTTCTTTAATTCTAAAACAAATGCTCAAATTGACGGCCGTTTTCTTGTAAACATATCCTATATCTTCTCTTGACGCTATTTTCTGCATTAAGAAGTTCTACCGCACGAAGCTGCCTAAATGCAGTACGAAGTGCCTCTTCCAATTTTCTTCTAGTAGTTGAGCGATTTCGAAATACAAGGTCTTTGAATCTCCACCACAAAAAGAAGTCGCAAGGGGTCAGGTCTGGAGACCTGGGGGGCCAATATATAGGACCTTTATTTCCGATCCAGTTTTCGGAAAACACAATATTTAGCAAATTAGTAATGTCTCGTGCATTGTGAGGAGTTGGACCGTCATGTTGAAAGTATAGCTCATTATTTTGCTGAAGTGGCAAATTGTCGATAAACGGAATCACCTGCTCTTCTAAAATTTGTTGGTATCTTTCGGCATTTAAATTTCTATCAAAAATATATGGCCCAATAATTTGTCCTCTGTAGATGCCTACCCATACCTTAAAACTGAACCTTCCCTGATTCGCTTGTTCCACCAAAATATGGGGATTTTGCCAGTAATACCAGCTTTATCTGTTGAATATTCCATCACTAGAAATCGTTGCCTTATCCGTCCAAATAACTTTTCTGGCAAAATCGGGGTCTTCTTGGCTTTTATTTAGGTACCACCTGTAAAATGCACGTCTTGGAGCAAAATCTCGTTGCCGTAATTGGTGCACCCGTCGGGGTCGATAAGGCGTAAGCTTGTGTTTTTTAAGCACCCGAACGGCATTGCTGCGTGGAATTCCAATGTTTCTGGAAGTATTCGGGTTAATTTCTATTTCTCCTAGAACCGTTAGTGCTTCCAACTCTCTATCTCTGGCTAGGCTTCTATACGTCCTAGGCCGCAGTTTTGTAAAGGATCCGTATTCTTGTAGATGACATTTTAACTTCCAAAATATTTTTGAGCTAGGTTGCCTTCTTTCCGGATATCTCTAGAAAAATAGATTTAACACCGTCTGTCGATTTTCGTTACTTTCAATATAACATTTTATCATGTCGTACTTTTCAAAGTTTTCAAACATTTTTATATCTTGACGAAGACGCCACTTTTGACACTTGGGCTCGTTTATCATGGCAATTGTTTTTATTTGATCATAGCTACCTAGATAGATACCCTAAAACTGCATAGGTCAGAGTTAAACACAGCCTACTATGTAATTATTAAAAGTTGCAGATATCTGTTTAATTACTTAATAAAAATAGGTGTACGACACATCGTTTAACAGGAAATTTGATTACAAAACTATTTTTTTTTTAAATTGGGGTATTCCATTTAAAAAAATGTAACTTTGTGTTATATCTCGTGAACTAAAGGCTTTAAAACAAAATCGGTGAAACAGGTAGATTTATCCTCAAAAAATCTCCAAAAAATGTTTTTAATGAAAATCTCTATCTTTACAAATAAAAAAGTTGTAGAGGGTTTTTAGAAACGCACATTTTTGAGAATCACCCTGTAGCTCCGAAACGCTTTGACATATCGCAATGCGGTTTTTAGTTTTCGACTTCTCTTGAAAATCGAGCCCGTAACATGTATATTAGTTTTGGGCTAACTATGCTGCAAAAGCTCAAAGCTATAGAGGCTCGTCGAATTTGGACCACCCGTACATGGTATTTTCGAAGTCAATCAAGGTCATGCATCAACTAAACTTTTTTTTCATAGTAAGCGGCGACAATTAAAGAAGAATTGATGGCCACCTTCTCATTTTTGCTTTTTTCTGAAATTGGATAAAATAAAATGTGGTTATAGGTCGCCATTTTGATATATCAGCCGCCATATTGAAACGCGTTATAGCTGAATCAAATTTTTGTTAACAATATTGTTGAACTTGCCCTTCTTTTCTGTTTTACCGAATTTGGTTTTCTTCGCTTTAAAAGTTGATAAATAGTTACTATGTTATTTTTGCAATGTGTTTATTTTACTGGGGTATTTTTCAAAGTCATGAAGCTTCAAACTGCATTAAATTGTAAGGATCGAATTGGGCATATATGCCTAATAGTTTGAAGTACATCTGAAGTAGGACTGACAAAACCTCGAATTATTAAAATTTTATTTTTTTTACATTTAAGCTCGGATGACCTTGAATTTTTAAATTCCCTTCCTCGACTTATGTGGAATCGAGTATAATCATGCCCCAGCTGCGAAAGTTATATTTTTTATGATTTTTGACCGCCATCTTAAAAGATGACATCATATCAACCTCTTCTACACGGATACGAACAAAACACCCGGTAACACTTGATTGTGTGACTAAAGAGCTATCAATCCCACAGTCACAAAACACCTTCATTTAAAATCCCACGGAATAGAAATTATGGACATATGTCCTTAGACTAATAGGGCTGTACACAGTACAACTCTAGGTGACTAAAAATTAACTACCAACTATCTATACATATAATAAATCTCCAGAAGGACTATTTCTGTATATTGAATATTTTTTTATAATTCTGGCTGGGGGCTTCTAACTAACCAAACGATATAGATAACAAACAGTGTTCGGAATTTTTGTTTCTGCGCCTGTCTATTTGTTCCAGCATCACGCAAAAACTACTGTACCGATTTTGATGGAACTTTCACTGCTGCATTTCCCAGACTCCTGGGGAGTACATCTGTTTAATCAAAATCGGTTCACGGCAACAAAAGTTATGACCGTTTAGAGCAGGAAGAATAAATTTAAAATTAAAAGATACATATAGTTTTATATTTTTTAAAATTTAATTTTTTAAGGATTCAGAAAATGACATAATAACATGTCCATTTAACAAAGGTAATTTTGCCTCATATCTTATTTTTGGGAATTCCTGTATAACTTACATTTTTTAAAAATCTAAAATGATTCAGAAAAACCTATAGGTCTCTCAAAAAATCTCTTATTCCAGATTTTTGGGACATACATATATATATATATATATATATATATATATATATATATGTATATATAACAGGGTGTTCATTTAAAAATTTCCCAGCCAAGATGTAACGCGTAAAAATTTCGAAAAACCATCCATTCATTTTTTGAGATATTCATTTAAACATTGGCATGGACTAATCCAAAAATAGTTTTTTTACAAAATAATTTTTTTTGAGAAATCTCGGGGCACGTCGAATTTGTTTTTGTTAAAGATACATTTTATTATTGCATTTTTTGCAGTGAAATTTACATGTGCAATTTGAGTTTATTTAAAAATTAAGAAACAACATTATTTTTCGGCTCGTTAGCAATTTTGCACAAACCAAAACAGTTTTGGGATGACTTAAATTAGTTTTAAATGTTTGTTTAAAAAAAAGAAATTTTTATGCTTCAGTTAAAATGGCGGACGATTAAACAAAAAAGTGTTTTTTTTTGTTTCTTCTTCAAGTTAAACACAAAACACTTGGCAAAATATTGAGTTGCGCCAAGTAGGATATAGCCATTCCAAAAATAAAAAAAAGTGACATATGTCATTCACAAATCAAAATGGCGGCGACTAAAATAACATTATTTTTCTCTCCGTTTACATTTTTTCACAATCAAAAGCAGTTTTAGGATGAGCTATATTAGTATTAAATTTTTGTTTTAAAAATCAGCAAAAAAAAAGTAACCTTAGTAAAAATGGCGGACACCTAAAAGTAACAAAAAAAAAATCGTAAGATAAACAAGTTGTTTAAATCACACTTTAAATTCTCTCAAGAAAAGCAATTGAATTGATTTTTCCCAACCCAATAATATTGTAATATGTAAATAAGATTCAAAAATACTGTTTCTTCTTTAACCCAGTTCATATTATTAAGAAGGATGTAATGTTACAATTAGGACTATAGTTTTTTTAAAGGAAAACATATGAGATATAAAAGTGTTTAGCAAGTATCCAGTAACTAAGCATCCGCGTAGGGATATTTAGAAATGTTGATAATACCGGAATATATGATGATATGTCATTTGTTTATAAACATTTTGCCAAGTGTTTTTTGTTTCTCTTACGAAAAAAACGTAAAAAAAACACTGTTCTTACCTAATTGTCCGTCATGTTAATTAAGGTATTAATCTTTGTTTTTTGATACAAAAATTTAAAACTAATTTAGCTTATGTTAAAACTGCTTTTGTTTGTGAACAAATGTAAGCGGACAGAAAAACAATGATTTGATTTGATTTGATATGCTTTATTGTCATAAATTGAAAATTGAATTGACAAAGCCACTAACTTATACAAAAGGATGAATAAAAGTAAATATATATCTAACGTACGTACAAATAAATAATAAAGATCAGACAAGCACAAGAACAGAAAGTTCTTGCATGGTTAGTTTCACTATAAAAAGTAAAAATAAAAATATATACAATAATTTAAAATTAGTCACCTCATATACACGAATGTGAGTGTGCAATACATTATTTAAACGTAATTTAAGAAATTTATATAAAAACAAGAACACATAACAGTAGCTATATTTCTGGAATTAAGATTAAAATATTAATTAAATTAAAAAATGAAAATAAAAACACAAAATACGGTCAACCTGACCAAAATGGTTTAAAACATGTATATTACCAGACATTAATAACAGGTAATAATACAATGGCTAAGAAGCTGTTAAGTCCTTATTTAAAAGTTATAGTCCAGATATTCATCCACAGTGTAGAAGCCTTTACTAGCTAGTGTATCCTTACATAACCTTCTGAATTTTTTAAAGACAGTTTCTGATTTTATTTCAGATGGTAAGTGATTATACAATTTCACACCGTTGTAAATAAAAGAGCGTTTTACCAATGACGAATGAGGAATTGGAAGTCTTAAATTGTTATATTGATCTGACATTTTGATCAGAAACAAAGTTTGCGAGGTGTTTTTTTATTAGACACACTGTTTCCAAAACAAATAAACAGGCAAGTGTTAAGATTTTATTTTCAATAAGAAGCGGTTTGCAGTGGCGTTTTGAGGGAACCTCACAAAGAAAACGAAGTGCTCTTTTTGCAGAACAAAAATCATAATTAATAAATAACCACCGCATGAGCCCCAGAACGGTAGCCCATATGTGAGATGCGATTCCACCAACGAAAAATAAGTAGAACGGGCCGTTTGTTTACCAAGTTCAGTGGCTGTTATTCTGACGCAATATGCTCCAGATGACAATTTGTTTCTAAGAGCATTAATGTGGCTGTCAAATCTCAGGTTTGAGTCAATGTTTAGGCCCAGGAATTTCTCGTTTGTAGTGTTATTGATGTTATTTACCGATAGAAACTTCTTTAAATTCAAAGTTTTTAAATTTTATTATGTGGGTTTTTGAAATATTAAATGCCAAACGGTTTGACCCACACCATAACATGACTATTGCAAGATCACAGTTAATACGTTCATGAAGTCTGGAGATATTTTTGTCACTCCACAAAATTGTAGTGTCGTCCGCGAAAACAGTGAATATACCTGAAATATTAAGTTTCATAAGATCATTAATGTATAATAAGAACAAAACAGGACCCAGAACAGATCCTTGCGGTACTCCGTATGGTATAGGTTTTGCTTCGGATGTATTTCCATCTACAGAAACACTTTGAACGCGTCCAGAGAAATACGAATTAAACCACTTTAAAGAATCTCCCCTAAATCTTTACTTACTTTTCCAGAGCAAGTGCCAAAGCCTTTTTTTTAAATGTTTTATAATTCTGAAAACGGCGACAGGTCTTCTTTTATAATTTTAACATGACATCAACACATCTCTCCTAAGTGACTTTTTGCTTACAGGGTGATTGTTTTAGTAAGATTTTTTTAAAAAGCCACATTATCAACTGTTTTTTTTTACTTTTTAAAGTAGAATTTTCAAATTTGTTACGAATTGTTAATGCTACCCTATCAACTAATTTTTTTTGGATAGGTGGCGCTGCAGACAACGTGCCATAGAAACATACGATATTAAATTTGTTAAAATACTTTTTAATTAAATTTCATAAGATTATGTTAGGCACCCACTGGATGTTTTGCTACGTTTGTATAATAATAAAAAAAGTTATAGTGCCTTTATAAAAATATAAAGACTCTAATACATGTAAGTTGAAGAATCTAGTAATCGTAACAAATTTGAAAATTCTACTTTCAAAATTAAAAAAAAAAACAGATGATAAAATGGCTTTTTTTAAAAATCTCACTATACCAATCACCATCTAAGCAAAAAGTAACTTAGGAGAGATGTATTGATGTCATGTTAAAATTATAAAACTTATATTTTATTATATATATTATATATTATAAAATCAAATATCAAGACCTGTCGCCGTTTCCAGAATTATAAAACGTTTAAAAGAAAAGGTCTGGAAAAGTATTTTTTTTTAACGTAAAATGACATTTTCTAAGGTCATCAAAGGCGCATGTCAGTTTAACTAGTATTGTCAAATTTCCCTTCATTAAGTTCTATAGATTCAAGCATAATTTTTGGTTGATAAGTAACTTTCGATTCAAGACCGCCATTTTAAAGAATTCGCCGCCAACTTAAAAAAGATAGCGTACCAAATTTGGTGCTTTCCACAAAACATGAACAATTAGAGTACTATTCGGGGCGACTAAACACATGTTGGGTCAACTTTACTGGCCTATAGCGTAAAAACGTCCCGATAGAATTTGGAATTTCATATCTGAATCGATTTGTTGGGGCCTCCTAATTTATCAGAATTCATCAACGTGCATATCCACCCCAATTTTTGGTAGCTAGGAAGAATGAAAGAAAACGTTGAAAAACCCATTTTTTTACATACTCAAAAAAAAATTTAGGCGACCAAGGACCAAATTAAACTAAAATTATTTTTATAAAAATTTGCATACTTCAGTTATACATAATCGATTATTTTATTAAATATGCATGTCTTATCTAAGCTATTAAAAAAATATGAACTTTTATCAAATTTAAAATCGGAAATTCGGGTGCCACGTCGTCCGCAGCGCCACCTATCCAAAATTTTTTTAGAATATTCGTTAACCTTGACAATTGTAATAATCGTACTTAATTTGAAATTTTTTTCTCAAAAACTAAAAAAGATACAGATGTCAATGTAGCTATTTTTAAAAATCTTACTTTGACTGGCCTGGTATAACTTCACTCACTCTTCAAGGACTATAAAGGTCATACGTAAATTTAATCATTTTTTTTTTCAATTCTTCTCTATCGAATTATATGGATTCCATTTTTGTTTTGATGGCGAACCTACAATTTTTTTAAAAATAGACGCCCATTTTGAAAAAATCGCCGCCATCTTGGCTCCTATAGATTCGATCATCGATTTCCTCGACCAAAATTTTAAAGAATGGTCTAAAGAATAAGTCTGCCAAATTTCATGCTTTCTGCACAAAATGAACAATTGGGGACGTAAGCCGGACGACTAATATTGTCAATTTTGCTATACTCCTGGAGGCATAACTTTCTCAAGTACAAAGCGATTATGATATTTTATTTGCTTTATTCACAGTGAGCTCCCAATTTTTCAACCGTTTCTCCTCCATAAGAAGTACGGGGTGGCGTTCAAGCTGTGTGAAACATCAAAAAAATTAATAAAAAAACTACCCCAAGGTTTAATACAAAATAGAGAAATGTCGGACTAATGAACAAAATTGGAGGCATGCGACTACAAAAGATTTTGGTGACCGTACATTGTTTATTATTTTGTCATAATTTCGAATTTATTTGATTTTGTTAATTACTAAAGAAAACTTAATAAGATCGCCTTACTTTACGTGAGAATAACTAATAACTAAATTTTCTTAATATTACCATGTAGCACCATTGTTCTTCAAAATTGGATAAAGAATAAAAAATATTTTTTTGTTGCACAACAAGTGGCGAAAATACTGCTTTTCATTACAAGCGTGATTTGAAAAATTGGGAGCAGTGATTTAAAAAATGATGCATCGCTTAGCCGTGAGTTGCAAACACCATTTGTTTAAAATGATTTTATAAAAAAATTAAAAATCGAAAAAAATACACTGAAATACAGAATACAGAGAAACCTAATAAAAATAATTTTTATTGCTCATAAACAATAAAAATATATTTTGCATTGGTATCAAAATATTAGTTTTAAAAACTAGTGGCCAAAATAGTGCTTTTTTTACAAGTGTTGGTTTAAATAACGATCACAGCAAGGTATTTAAAAACGCGAGTAAGAAAAGCACAGTTTAGCGAGTTGTTAACACAATTTTTTTTTAATACCTTTATCAAAAAATCCAAGAAAAACAGGAAAATACTTTTAAAAATCTCGATTCAGTTAGAAGAGCACTTCTCGCAAGACACCATTTTTACACTATAAATCAAGGCGGCTGGTAAATGAAATAACAATGGTGGTTTCCATGGCGATGTGCCTTTTTATTCGGTGACGTTCATTGTTGCGATATTTTTAAAAGATTTTTTCGGAAATACTTGGTGAAAACTGGCGGAAATGGCTGAATTTTTAGGTAAGAATAATTAGATTTTTTCAATATTACTATTTTCCGTTATTCCTCTTTATGGGTAAAAAACGCACCGAAATCTTTTTTTGCACCCGTGATCATCGGTAACCAAAAAAGCCACGCTTTAGTTATCTGCAGAAAATTACCAAAATCATGTTTTTGATGAAGGTATAAAAAAAAAGATATGTTTTTGTTATTTTCTGAGAGCAAGTAAAACCATGTTTTTGATGAAGGAATAAAAAAAGTGTTTTTTTGGATCGGTAACCAATAACCTCGTTTTTTGATGAAGGTAAAAAAAGGTTTTATATGTTTCGAAGGTAACTCGGAATTTTGTAAATTATACAAAAATTCCTGCTTCTCAGTCAGGGTTATAATAGTATATAGACGAACATTTATCCGAATTAAAATAACCCGTAAAATATTAGAGTTCGTGCCCATAAAGAAATGCGGTCTCTAGGACCCCTTTGTCACATACATGAACTGGGGTGACTGAACCCCGAGTCTGTTGATTTAGTGACCCTAACCTGAAATCTTAAAAGCACAGAGTTCTTTTGTCCTTTAAATTCAATGATCCAAATGATAAAACGTCATTATTGACACTATAATTATAACTCCTAATCATGACAAAGAAAAAAGTGGACGAGGTTTATTTTTCATTATTTTGCGAAAAGAATTCGGATGGAACCAAATACCTCCGACTAAATGGAAGAGAACTCTACCAAAGGTTTGGTCAAAGACTGACTGAGCAACAGATGCCTGCATTAGTACACTTTCTTAAAAAACACAAAGAAGTAATTTACCTAAATTTGTGTTACAATAATATAGGAGACGAAGGTATTAAAGTGTTCGCAGAACGCTATTTTAATGAAGAAAATAATCTAAAATATCTCAATTTGTTGCACTGTGATATAACATCATTTGGTATGAAATGGTTGGCTTCATCAAGCTTTATAAATTTAAAAAGTATAAGATTACTTGGAAATAAAATTGGAACCGAAGGCGCAAGATATATTGGACAGCTTATCGACAAGTGTAGAGATCTAGAAGACCTAGATATTGGTGAAACAGACCAAACCCTTGAAAGTATAGAATCTTTATTAATCATGATAGAAAAGAGTCCTCTTAAGTGCATGAACATTTCAAGAATCATACCTCATTCATATTACTCAAGCTACAATGATTCCTCTCTTGCAGATGATTTGGGTGTTTTACTAAAACTTAACGGTACTTTAGAAGAAGTACATCTGCAAAAGTGTGAGTTTGATGGCCACGATATAGAACTTCTTTTAGGGGGCTTAAAATGGCATCAGAAGCTTAAAGTATTAGATCTTGGGGCTAACAGAATTGGTGACCATGGTATGGAATTCCTTTGTAAATGGTTGAAAACTCGACCACCTTTGACCGCTTTGCTTCTTCCAGCAAACAGGATTTCAACATCAGGATGCCAAGCTCTAAGCTATGTATTGCCTTTCAGCCGAGTTAGAATGTTAGATCTCCAAAATAACAAAATTCAGGATTCTGGATTAGCAGATTTAGTAAGTACCATTAAAAAATCAACTCAAATCCGGATGTTGTACATCTGGGGAAATACAATCGGCCCCACTTCTTTGGAGAAAATTGAAAAAATGTTAACTTGCGGTGTTCTAAATCAAGAATATCTTGACCTGAAAATATACCACGTGGATGGGATCAGAAAAGCGGCTCGATATCCTACCGACCATTTTCATAATAAATTTTACTCGGTTTTGGAATACGCTTTTCCACCAGTGTTAAAAATTGTGAAAAAAAGACTTCCAAAAGATGACTCCCTTCCAAGGGCTCTGGTTGATGTTCAATACGTGGATCGATTTCCCGCAGCTGACTTTACTTTGGTACGCAGATTTATCGAGCCCAAAACTCATTCACCTAGAAATGAGAAGGGAAATTAGAAAATATATCTTGTCTATACTTATTGGTATTTCTTTTTAATTTATTTTTTTTAGAAGCAGCTCTAACAAGCTGAAACCATTAGTTAGTAGAAGTTCGCGCATTAAAAACTGATTCTATAAGAAGCATCATAATTCAGTCTGTTGTCAAATTCAAAGTTTTATTTTCTACATAAGTGCCATATTCTTTGAATGACTCTATCAAACTAGAGTTTCGAACTTCCATTGTCTATATTTTTTACTTTTTCACAATGTTTCAAATGCTTATGTATGTGCATTCGTCACCAGGTGAATACTGTATCCACCTGATAAGAATCGCAGATACATAAGCATTTGACACTGTATTCACTTGATGACGAATAAAAATCGCGCAAGATTAAAATCGCACAGTCAGTTAACGCGCAGAATGTAAAATCGCAAGATTGAATTTGCGAAAAATTTAAAAATGTCTCAAATTAAAATACGCAATTTAAAACATTAAACACTTTGGATCTGCTTTTAAAGTATTTAGAAATGACGTCAAATAACGAACTAATCAGACCCAAATCCAAGATTCCTCTTTTATTTTAAGCTTTACATTCCGAGCTACATTGTTTGGAAAGTGAGCGCAATCTTGCTTAATTTTACAAAGCGCGATTTAGGGCTGCGCTAAATAATTCGGCGTGATTTGAGTCTTGCACGATATTTATCCGTCGCGCTATTTGGATGCGCGATATTGGGGCCTGCGATGTAACAGCTGCTTGATTTTGATATCGCGTGGTTTTAAATTGCGCGATAAATGGCTACGCGATTTTGGTCCGCGCTCAAAATTTTGCGACATTTTGGCCGGCAACCCAATATATCACCGTTATTAAAATTTGGAGGGCGTGGACGTATGCTTTTACAGGTGAGTACCTTTCTTAAATATAACCAACTGACTCCTCGACGCATCCAAAAAACAATTTCCGACGGCACAGGCAGTCAGGTATACCTATACAGACCGCTTCAAGCTACTGCGAACATAGGGCGGAAGAAGTCTAATTTGCCAGTGTACGTACATGCAGAGACACCGCACGCCTATCAGTGAAGCAACCAAAACTCAGGCTTCCGATCGCCTTTCGCTGCCGTTCGCCGCCGTTCGCCTTGTATTTAGTACGCCTCTAACCACGGTGCTGTGTGGAGCGTAGTCAATGAAACCGGAATTTGGTCAATAAATACGCAAATTTTTATAACGTAATTTTCTTATTTTTTGTCACTGATAAATAAGAGCGTTTTATTGTCAACTGCTCAGATTTATCAGTGGCGACGTGTTACAATGAAAATAATAAGGAGAAACAAAATAAAAGCAAGTTCTCAAAATAAAATAATACATTCTAAAAATCAAAAAGATTCTCCCAGTCAAAAAAAATTAAAGCAAATGTTCGAAAAGTCCTCCTTGCTCGGCTAGACAATATTCAAGCCTACTATAAAAACCCCTTCTAACGTTTCCAAGCATGTTAGGGGTGATAATTTGAAAAGCTTCTTCAAAAACGGATAGAAGTCATTAGGAGCAAGATCGGGAGATCGAGCTGGCCATAAAATAGTTCCCCGTGTACTTATAACCCGATTAGGAAATACATTATCAAGATATTCCCTAACAAGGCCAACATTGTGAGCGGAACAACCATCTTGTTAAAACCATGTTTCACCAAATCTTACACCTAACAACTGCCTAGCAGTTGGAATAATGTGCTGCTGCAGTAGATACTTGGGTATCTAGGACCATTCAAATTGCAATTGCCGTTAATAAAAAATGGCCCAATTACGTGTTCCCCTACAATACTCCCCCAAACATTTAGTTTTTGGGGATACTGTGTTCTTACGTCAAAAAATAAATGCAAATTTTCCCTCGACCAATATCGAACGTGTGTTGGGTTATGACGATTTGACCATTTGACCATCTGCACTTCGTAGACATCCATTTTTAGTTTTGTATTATGTAATGTTAATGTATTATTTCAATTAAGAACTAACCCATCTGTTTCTCGAGCAAGGCAGAAATAAAACAAAATAATAAAAACAAAATTAATTTCCAAAAGATAACACTGTAGCGAGCTTCGAATCCACCTCGGTCGTACGGCACGGAGAGTAAATTGGACTTGATTCCCCCCCCGTTCGCAGTAGCTTGAAGCGGTCTGTATACATACAGTGTACTGATCGTTTTTTTTTAACAGATGAGAATAGGCATAGCGTTATGATGTTCACATCTTCTCTCTCCTCTATGGTGGTTTTTGGTGTAGAGGACTACAAATTTGTAATTAGATGTTAAAAATTATAAACTTAACAGCTTCCTACTGTTCGAATGTGGAAGGAGGGGGTAGGATCTAATTTAGGCTGACTGATTTCCATTTAGATTTTGAAAATTATAAAGTTGGCAGCTCACCCCTCTTTCAGAGGATTACCATTTAACTACATCCGATTTCGTTTAAAATACCAAATTGTCCAATTCAAATTTTGTACCCATGCAGCGATACACTATCTAAAACGCTTAGGTAATTAAAAATTTATAAATAAAGTAAAGTGAAATATTAGTTTTCACAACTAGTGGCTAAAATAGTGCCTTTTTACAAGCATTGGTTTAAATAATGAGCGCAGTGAGGTATTTTAAAACGCGAGTAAAAAAAGCACAGTTTAGCTGCGACTTGTTAACACTATCTTTTTTAATACTATCAAAAAATCCAAGAAAAACAGGAGAATCCTTTTATAAATCTCGAACGAAGAGTACTTCTCCGAATCTTTACATTATCAATCAAGGCAACAAATAAATGAAATAACAGTGAAAAAAAACAAAAGAACTTGGGTGGAAATAACGAAAATTCAAACTTCGATGAGCATCCCATAAGGAACACAAGGACCAAAGCGAAAAGAGAAATGATTAAACGATGTTTCGCTCTGAGTAACCAGCGTGAGCTCATCAATGGTTTCACTGGTCACCCTCCCCATACATCATTAAATAATATCATAGACTTTGATTTCCAACCTTAAATCACTCACAAATAGGCATCGTTCCGCACTGGTACTTATCCAAGTTACCTGATACGGATTCGTCCTGGCGTGTTAATATTTCCAATAGGATTATGCTCCTAAAGTAATTAAAATAAACAAAAGATCAAAAGATCTTGGGAGGAAATAACCAAAATTCAAACTTGGATGAGCATCCCACAAGGAATACACAAAGGACCAAAGCGAAAAGATGCTCATCCAAGTTTGAATTTTCATTATTTCCACCCAAGCTCTTTTGATCTTTTGTTTTTTGGTTTCTTTTCGGTTGAAGTAACTGGTGTGGAGGTTTTTTAACTTCTTTTTTTGTTTTAATTGCCTTAGCAGCATAATCCTATTAGAAATATTAACACGCCAGGACGAATCCATATCAGGTAACTTGGATAAGTACCAGTGCGGAACGATGCGACATTCAAGGTTGGAAATCAAAGTGTATCATGGTGTTTAATGATTTATGGGAAAGTGACCAGTGAAACCACTGATGAGCTAACGCTGGTGGCCCAGAGCGAAACATCGTTTAATAATTTCTCTTTTTGCTTTGTTCCTTTGTGTGTTCCTTGTGGGATGCTCATCCAAGTTTGAATTTTCCACCCAAGATCTTTTGATTTTTTGTTTTTTGGTTTCTTTTCGGTTGAAGTAACTGATTTGGAGGTTTTTTAACTTCTTTTTTTGTTTTAATGGCCTTAGGAGCATAATCCTATGGGAAATATTAACACGCCAGGACGAATCTGTATTAGGTCACTTGGATAAGTACCAGTGCGGAATGATGCCTATTTGTAAGTGATTCAAGGTTGGAAATTAATGTGTATGATGGTGTTTAATGATGTATGGGGAGGGTGAATAGTGAAACCTCTGATGACCTTACGCTGGTTACCCAGAGCGAAACATCGTTTAATCAATTCTCTTTTCGCTTTGATCCTTTGTGTGTTCCTTGTGTTATGTTCATCCAAGTTTGAATTTTCGTTATTTCCACCCAAGATCTTCTGATCTTTTGTTTTTTGGTTTCTTCTCATTTGAAGTAACTGATTTGGAGGTTTTTAACTTTTTTTTTTAATTGCCTTAGGAGCACAATCCTATTGGAAATATTAACACACAAGGACGAATGCGTATCAGGTTACTTGGATAAGTACCAGTGCGGAAAGATGCCTATTTGTGAGTGATTCAAGGTTGGAAATCAAAGTGTATGATGGTGTTTAATGATGTATGGGGAGGGTAGCCAGTGAAATCACTGATGAGCCCACGCTCGTTACCCAGAGGGAAATATCGTTTAATCATTTCTCTTTTCGCTTTGGTCCTTTGTGTGTTCCTTGTGGGATGCTCATCCAAGTTTGAATTTTCGTTATTTCCATCCAAGATCTTTTGATCTTTCGGTTGAAGTAACTGATTTGGAGGGTTTTTGACTTCTTTTTTTTAAATAACAGTGGTTTCCATAGCGATGTGCCTTTCTACTTAGTGACGTTCATTGTTTCGACATTGTAATCTATGACAGTTTGATATTTTGACGATATTTTTAAATGAGTTTTTCGCAAATACTTGGTGAAAACTGGCGGAAATGGCTTAATTTTTAGGCCAGAATAATTAGATTTTTTCAATACTACTATTTTCCGTTATTTCTTTTTAATTTTGGGTAAAAAACGGACAGAAATCTTTTTGCACCCGTGATCGACAAAATTTTTTGTTTTGCATCGGTAACCAAAAAAGCCATGCTTTAGTTATCTGCAGACAGTTACTAAAATTATGTTTTTGATGAAGGTATATTTTAGTGCCTTTTATAAAAGCTTGTTATTAAAAAGCATTATTTACTTAAATACATTTATTATTCATAAATAAAATATTTTTTAAATACATTTTTATACTTTTAGTTCGTCAGACTATATTTTTTACAGTTTTTTTTCCAATTTTAATAAATGAGACCTCGGTGTAAAGCGGAAGGATGTAAATTTGTAATACACACAACTTTTTTAAAGAGGATCAAAAATACCTATTTTTTTAACGGACAAGTTTTAAAAAATCTGCAGATAAAAAAAAGTGTGCTGTTTTTTTTAACCACCTTGTATATGCCGCAAATGTAACCCTAAAGGAAAAGCTTGACGCAAGACTGCAGAGATGGGATTTTCATATCCGTATTAAAGCGAAAGTCTTTGTTTTTTTACAGATGTCAAGAAGATACAATATTGCGTTTTATTTCACGTCTATGCGTAGGTTGTATGACCAACTTCAACTACCTAATTAACTGTTTTTTTTTTACCTTGCTTGCTGCTTTTACTTAGACCCTTCTTTAAACTTTACTGGAGCATTCCAGCAGAATCTTGAAAAGCTACTTAAAAGATCAATTACGGTTGACTTACATTTCGCAACAACTTTAGCTTAGTCTTCATGATAGAAATTCTAAAGTTCATTGTTTCGACATTGTAATCTATGACAGTTTGATATTTTGACGATATTTTTAAATGAGTTTTTCGCAAATACTTGGTGAAAACTGGCGGAAATGGCTTAATTTTTAGGCCAGAATAATTAGATTTTTTCAATACTACTATTTTCCGTTATTTCTTTTTAATTTTGGGTAAAAAACGGACAGAAATCTTTTTGCACCCGTGATCGACAAAATTTTTTGTTTTGCATCGGTAACCAAAAAAGCCATGCTTTAGTTATCTGCAGACAGTTACTAAAATTATGTTTTTGATGAAGGTATATTTTAGTGCCTTTTATAAAAGCTTGTTATTAAAAAGCATTATTTACTTAAATACATTTATTATTCATAAATAAAATATTTTTTAAATACATTTTTATACTTTTAGTTCGTCAGACTATATTTTTTACAGTTTTTTTTCCAATTTTAATAAATGAGACCTCGGTGTAAAGCGGAAGGATGTAAATTTGTAATACACACAACTTTTTTAAAGAGGATCAAAAATACCTATTTTTTTAACGGACAAGTTTTAAAAAATCTGCAGATAAAAAAAAGTGTGCTGTTTTTTTTAACCACCTTGTATATGCCGCAAATGTAACCCTAAAGGAAAAGCTTGACGCAAGACTGCAGAGATGGGATTTTCATATCCGTATTAAAGCGAAAGTCTTTGTTTTTTTACAGATGTCAAGAAGATACAATATTGCGTTTTATTTCACGTCTATGCGTAGGTTGTATGACCAACTTCAACTACCTAATTAACTGTTTTTTTTTTACCTTGCTTGCTGCTTTTACTTAGACCCTTCTTTAAACTTTACTGGAGCATTCCAGCAGAATCTTGAAAAGCTACTTAAAAGATCAATTACGGTTGACTTACATTTCGCAACAACTTTAGCTTAGTCTTCATGATAGAAATTCTAAAGTTCTGAAAATGCTGAATTGCTGAATATGTAGGAATTTGGTTACAACTTACTTGCTTCTAAGCTGGGAGTATACAGTTTTAATGAAAGGGGAAGCCCTAATTAATGTAAGAAAAAATGTTGCTCAAAGGACCCGTACATATTTTAATATGTTATAGTACAGGGTGAGCTATAAATTAGACTTAAGTTACAAAAAAACCAAACTAGCGAAAATTCATGGTTTTTGATTATGAAATAAGGAAACACAATTTCTATCAGTTAAAAAACAAAGCCTTTGACTACATTTTTTTGATGCAAAATCTACATCTACCCTTGTTTGACAAGGATGGAAAATGATCATATTTGTCATATTTTATGTCTTCAATTGGACGGGGCTCTGAAGGGGTATGTATTATTTGAGGTAGTTTATTTTCAAAAAGAGCTTTTTTTTTCTATTTTTACGCCCACATCTTGTCAGGGATTGAAAAATTGAATAACGAAATTGCTAGTCGCATTAAACGGTTCTTGGCATTGTCTCTTTTATAAAGTATCCAAGCATTATTTGTGCAAATGTCAAGTATTTTGGAGACAATCGGTAAGTACCATCTATGACCTTTCAATTCTGTGCGATAAAGTGCTATGAGCATATCAGCAAGATCCATATGGGCATTATAATGCTTTATGATTTCTGGGCATGGAACTACTTTCTTCCTTTTGGTGTTTTTGATGCCTGTTTGTTGTTCCTACAGGGTATGCATCAACGTAGCTACTGACCACTATAACAAACAGATTGTCCGACCATTTGACATAGAAAATTTTGTTTTTGTTGTACACGATTTGAGAAAAAGATCCTCTTACTTTCTTCTTCAGTTGTTTATCAGATTCCAATTTATCTTCTGCTCCATGTATGCGGTTTGTCCTGATTGTATCCAGCAAAAATATTCCATAATTTTCCCATAAAATTTTGATGAGTTCCAAACTGGTAAAGAAATTGTCAAAATATTCCACGTTACACGCAGGATCGGGTATGCTTTTGCAGAGGGCTAGAATGACTTTAGCACCTAGTCCTAAATGGTATTCATTATATGGAAAATAGCCCCATTTTCGTGGCTTATTTTTTATATATTGTTTACGACTTCCAGCTTTTTTGTCCTTATATGGCACCATCATTTCATCAATGCTTAATCTTGTCTCATGGTCTACTTTTAGACAGTTTCCTTTTACTTTCTGGATCAAAGATCATACCTTATAATACCTGTCACCATCGAAGAGTTCGTTGTTAATAAAATGAATATATCTTCTGATTAATTGAAACTTTTTCAAAGGCAAGATTTTTGCTACTCGTTCATACCGAAATTCATATGACTAAAAATCTCTATAGGCGGGCATTGACACAGTACCCATCATCACATTAATTCCCATAAAATCTTTTATGTCTTCTACAGATACGTTTAATGATTTACCCGTCACTTGAGTTGAGTAAAGGTTGGTCTCGGTAACAATCATTTCAAATAAGTCATCCGTAAAAAGCATAGAAAAATATTCAAAAGGCGTTGTCACGTTCAGTTGAGGAAGGTGTTTTTCAGTAACTGTTTTTTTGATCGTGTCAGTATGGCTGGAGATGCAGCTCTTGGAGAAGTATCAATGCGCATTTTTTTATTAGGGGGCATGTTTCGGGAAGAATTATTACTGGCATATTGAAAACCAATACTTGTTTGTATTGTTAGCAGATTCTTGGGTGATTGACTTATCAACGAAGTACCAAGTTTCTTATCATCCAGTACATCAGAATGTAATACTTACTACCATAAAAATTTTATGGGAAAATTATGGAATATTTTCGCTGGGTACAATCGGGACAAACCGCATACGTGGGGCAGAAGATACATTGGAATCTGATAAACAACTAAAGAAGAAAATAAGAGGATCTTTTTCTCAAGTCGTGTGTAATAAAATTAAAATTTCCTGTGTGAAATGGTCGGATAATAAGTGTGTTACAGTGGTCAGTATCTACGTTGATGCATACCCTGTAGGAACAACAAACAGGTATGACAAAAACACCAAAAAGAAGGAAGTAGTTCCATGCCTAGAAATCATAAAGCATTATAATGCTCATATGGGGGGTGTGGATCTTACTGATATGCTCATAGCTCTTTATCGCACAAAATTGAAAGGTCATAGATGGTACTTACCGATTGTCTCCCAAATACTTGATATTTGCATATATAATGCTTGGATACTTTATAAAAGAGACAATGTCAAGACCGTTTAATGCGACTAAAGCAATTTTGTTATTCAATTTTCAAATAGGAAAAAAGCCCTTTTTGAAAATAAACTACCTCAAATAATACATACGCCATCAGAGCCCCGTCCAAATGAACACATAAGATATGACAAATATAATCATTTTCCAACCTTCACTACCAAAGGTAGATGTAGATTTTGCACCAAAGAGCAAACTTACGTATTTTGTCAAAAATGTAGTCAAAGGCTTTATTTTTTAACTGATAGAAATGGTTTTTCCTTATTTCATAACAAAAAAAACATGAATTTTTGCTGGTTTATTTTTTATTGGAAAAAAGCGCAATTTTATGATTTATAACTTTAAGATTTTGAATAAATGTTTATGTTTTACATATGGAATTTTTTATTTTTTACTAAAATATTTTATGTCATTTACAGCGTTGTATTTTTAGATATATCTTGTAAGACCAACTCCTTTATAAACAAATCAGGCAATGTATCCTTCAGGATACACATGTTTTAGAAAACCAAAAAAACTGTTTTTTTATATTTTTTCTTCGATAACAATTACAATTTAAATAAGCCACCAAATTTTTAAATTAAAATTCAAAAAAATTTTTCTTTGCCAAGTTAAGGGATAAAAGATAAAAATAAATACCTTTTTGGTTTCAAACCTTTGGCAAAATATTCTTTCCTATTTCTCAATAAATATTCTAAATCAAAATAACTTTATGAAGGCCTCAAAAACTCACTTTGTTCGTCCCTTTTAGAGCGAAGACTTATTTAAATGGTTTAACTGGGAAGGATGTGCGTTTCCGCTGCACCACACCTTTTCTCTGTTATTATATCATGCCCGGCATAAATTTACATAATTGCCCAGGAAAATTTTGATGCGCTAACACCGCCTTTGTATACTTTCTTTAACTTTTTTTTTCATTATTTAAATAGTGATCTGACCTTAAAAATTTTACAAATTAAACAACAAGAAAATTTTGGGTCTTGTCATTCACTGTGAACTAAAATTTAATTGTCACGTCAACGCACTCAAATTAGACACTTAAAAGGCCGTATAACCGTTTACCATATTACCGTTAACGTTTACAAGTAACTTTTTTGTAACTTGCGTTAATAAATTTGTTCAGAACTAACTATTTTAAGTTAAAACACTAAATTTTAGTTTCACTCCAGTAAAGTTAATTTAACGGACTAGCAATTTAATATTTGAATTAATATTATATATAATAATAATATATATCATCTACCTACTCGCGTGTTGTAAAGTTACGTTACGGCACTTTACTGCACTCCGTGCGGTACAGTGACTACATTTTTTAAATGTACCTTACAATTTTAACCTTTTTTTTTCTGTGCTTTGATATTGCTGTTTTTTTAACTATTGTTAAGTTTTTTAGTAAATTTAACCCTTTTTAATTTCTTGTCTATTTATAATTTTATTCTCGAAACTACTTTTTTTGGTTGTTTCGCCACTAAGTTAAGAAATTCTTTTCAAAAATATGTTAAAACCCACTGCGTAAATTCCTAAAGAAAAAAATTTGTTCGTTTGTCAGTGGTTTTTAAATAAGATAAAAAATTTGCCTACACACACGCAAATCCTAACTAGAATTTAAGTACTTATCTGACGTTTCGGCAGAAATTCTACTGCCGTTATCAAAGAATTTCATCCTTTTCAAAAACTTTTTTCGATTCTTTTTTAAAATATCTGTCTGTTGTCCTACAACTGACTGACTTTGACTGATATATATTTCAAATATTAACTTGACAGTTTGGTGCGTCGATAGAGAAACTAAAGCGTTTTTTTCCTCTCTAGTAATATTAGATTTGATTTTTAAAGGTTTTTGTAAAACAAGTTTAGATCGAATTCTAAATTCGTTTGCAATCTCTTGAGGTAAGGTTCGTGTGGCTTGCTCAATACCTGAGACAAAATCCAATTTATTAAAAAATTTTTGGAGGAAGTGAAAAATTTAAACCTTTTTATAGAACTGATTTTTTCTGGAATAGTTAACATTTTGTTTGACATATTAACAACAGTTCGTTCTATTAAATTATTATTGATATTAAAATTAAGTTCTTGTTCCAGTTTTTCCTTAATGTAGACATGATAATGTACAACCAACAAATTTAATAATTCCTTTTTTACCAGGTATTTCGGAAAAAATTAAACGAATCGCTAATAATTATAATATTAGAACAATTTTTAAAAAATCAAATACTTTTAAATCAATTCTAATCAAAACAAAACCATTAAATGCTGAGAAAAAATAAAAAAAATATCGTTCATAAAATTCCTTGCGAGTGTGGTAAAATTTATATTGGAGAAACTTCAAGGCCTCTTGAAGTTAGAATAAATGACCATAAGGGGTACCTCAGAAGGGGAGACTGGGAGAAGTCTAAAATTTGCCAACATTCTTTTGAAAATGATCATAGAGTAATGTGGGGAGAAACCAGTATATTACAAAAAGAACCAGATAAAATTAAACGAAAAATCAAAGAAGCAGCTTGCATCTATCTTAATGAAGATGAATGCATAGCTAGCATATCAGTTAATATAAATACAGTTTGGCTTCCAATTATAAAACAAGATTTTCAAAAAGGTTTTTTTAAAATAAATTAAAAAAATAGCATTCATGTTCTTTGGGTTTCTAATGTATTTTTTCTTAGAATTAGTCCAAAGATAATTTTTATAATTGATATTTTAAAATAAAAATTTTGTATTTTTATAACGTAATCTAAAATCGAAAACACTCAAACAAATATAATTTTGATTTTAAATTTTACTAAATTCACCCAATACCTTGTTGGCTACTGTCGACGCACCAAACTGTCAAGTTAATATTTGAAATATATATCAGTCAAAGTCAGTCAGTTGTATGACAACAGACAGATATTTTAGAAAAGAATCGAAAAAAGTTTTTGAAAAGGATAAAATTCTTTGATAACGGCAGTAGAATTTCTGCCGAAACTTCAGATAAGTACTTAGATTCTAGTTAGGATTTGCGTGTGTGTAGGCAAATTTTTTATCTTATTTAAAAACCACTGACAAACGAACAAATTTTTTTCTTTAGGAATTTACGCAGTGGGTTTTAACATATTTTTGAAAAAAATTCCTTGACTTAGTGGCGAAAATCCCAAAAAAAGTAGTTTCGACATTATGAATCCGCCACAAACATATAGAATTTATTTATGATTTTATTGTATACCTTTGTTGGTTTTTCATCAATATAAAATGGCTTTAAACTAATTTTACCCATCTTTAAAAAATGACAATGCAAAATTATTTTGTGTAAACTTTCGTTTACATTTTAATGTATTGTAAGTTTAGTATTTTAGACACATTTTCGCCTTGTCAATTAATTATAAAATTTAGGAAAAAGCATTGGTCAACTTGAATCAGGATACATGGAAATTCCGGGCACAGAAATGGCACATGAGCTTTAAAGAAGCGGACTGCACAGGCATATGTCGGGCCGAGACTTTGCTTCGGATTAACCAGAGGGCAGATGAAATCAGCCATTGAGGAACGGCACAACACAGGAAATGTCAGATCAGCTAAAGAACTAATCTCCGGCTAGGCAGATTGAGAAAAGACTGAAAAATATAGCGATACGAAGTGCTTACTGAGCACTATGTGCTTCGAGAGCACCTGGGGGTTTATTCTTGAATATTGTAGAACATGTCGCACGGGAACATCACATGTCTCATTTTGACCAATAATAATCCTCAACAGCTGCCAACCTTTTACAATGAACGCGCAAAGCTGACTCGATTAAATTGCCAGATTATTTGCCTCATGAAAATTTGTGAAAACTGATCAGCTTTTACCATATTTCACGATAAATTATTTTTCGCTCTCGAGAATTTGTAAGATTTTAAGAGCACCTATGAGGGATACTTCATAAACCGCATCAAAAATATATTAAATCTGGTAGAATCTTGTCAAATATTTTCAAGAGATTTGATGCGGTATTTTTGGCAGGATGGCCTAAATATCGCCAAATTTGTAACAATAATAAAGGTGACAAATATACTGCGAATGCCTGGAGCAATCGACTTTTGCTTATGCATCATCGATACGGCTTTTTTTCGGAAAATTTAAAGGCAGGGCCATTATAACGTCTCATAGTTATGTTGTGGACGAATAAAAAATTTTAAGCAAGCATTTTTTTTTGTCTATGTTACAATGTTAAAAAGTCTAATGAATTATTATGTAGGTGTATACCTGACATTTTATCTCAATGCAACTTCGAAAATTAAAACTAGCCAAAGTTTTCTAATTAATGGCGAATTCCCACAAGAAATTAAAGCAAGAGCGTCGTCCTCGGCTCTTGGTAATTCGATTTGACGCGTGGTGGCGCTGCTGACGGACGTGCCTGGCGGTCAAAGTGGGCACCTTTGGGAAAAGGGAAATATAACTCTTTATTACGTCCAACATGGATATAGATTGGTCCATCGATAAAGAAAGTTTTTATTTAATAAGCACATTAAAAGAATACAAGAAAATCGTTTAAGCGCAGGTTGCTATAAATAACTTTTACTTATAGTATGTTTTGTGACGGACAAATTTCATACTTTTTAGATTGATTTGACAATTAATTTTATTACATTTTTATATTCCACGTCTACCTGTCTGACTGTCGGTCTCTAACAAATATTGGGTTGACAGTATTGGTTTGGACTTTAATCTTGAAACCCTGCTTATGTATGACATTTATTGAAGAAAAACAAAATATGTTTTACATACAGTTAAATAACATAAGAGTATAGAAGTTCTTTTTATTCTGTTAGTGATCTTAGCTCAGGTAATGTCGAACTGACGTTCAAAACAGGCTATTGTGCTCAAAAAACATCCAACTATGGTGCCCTTAATCCGCCAGGGGCCTAATTCTTGAATCTCGAGAGGAGGAACGATCCCTCAAGAAGGGATCAATCCCGGGGAATGATGCCATCTCTCAAAAAAAAGATGCTTTTCCTTGAAACCTCTTCGAAATTTTATTTTGAAAAATATACATTTTAGGAGTATGCTTGCCTGAGAAATTGGACCAATTCTTAGCTTTGAAGTCAGGGAGAGCGAACACCCAATTTTTGATAGAGTGGAATGAGCGATTACCGCTCAATAATACGAAATGCGTTCGACGTGGGATCATTCGACACAAATCTATGTCGTGCCCTGCTCAAGTATTAGATCCCTGCCCACTTCGCACTCCTCAGTTCACACTTCTGGGTGCCGATTCTTGAATTTCGAGAGAATGGTCGCCTGGAAATGTTCGCATCCTTGGTTTCGACCAATAAGAAGGCTCAGAAGTTGCCAAGCTTGTACGGTGCAGGCGCATAGCTGACTTGATTATCGTTTTTCAAGAGCGCCCTTTCTTCTGCTCAGAGGCAGGTGTATGAAAGTGTAGAAACGTTCCTTCGATACACGGCAATCGGGTGAAGTTCGGTCGTGGTCGGATAGGTTTCGGATAACTTGTGATAGCTTTAAAGTGTGTTATTGGTCGATATAAGGGAGGTGACCGTTTCCGTGCGACCATTCCTACGCAATTCAAGAATCGGCACCCTGATGTCAGACTCGAACTTCTGGCGTCACAAGCGGAACATTTTTCAGTACGCTCTATGCTCCAGCGCAGTTTACAGTTCCACTTTCCATTTCTAACGTCACAATCTCGCTTGTGACCTCACAAATACAAAATTTCTTTGTTATTTCGTTTTTCGTTACTTTTTCATTTGTTAAGGTTAAAAACATAAAAACTGAATTCTCTGAATAAACGAGTTTGAAAACAAACCGCAGATAAATGAAGTGTTAGTTAACGCTCAGTTTCTACAAAAACTGCCGTACTTAATAATAATAATATGAAAGTGCCTTTATTTTTTTCAAAAAAAATTACAGGAAATAGTTGTTATGTAAGAAGTATTCACCAGAATAACTGCATTCCTTATAAGAAAATAAAAGAAATATTACTGACGTAACTCTGTCAGTAAAGTACAAACTTTGTTATTAAATACAAACTTTGATAGTAAAATGCTAAAATTAAATAATAATTTTAACGAAAAGAGATAATTATTACGTAATTTAATACATTAACTAAAGAAAATTTTACCAAAATTAAAAATTGGTTAGCAGATTACATTTGTCTTGACGTACTTTTTTAGCTTAATACTTTTAGGAATCTTATTAAAAAATTTTACCACTTTGTAACTAAACGACCTTTAACACTATGTCTTGGTACCCGGAGGAAGTGCCCAAAGCGAGTAGAGCAGGCATGAGCTGAACCTGTCTTAATCAGTTTCTCAGTCAAATATTTCGATGTTTGCATCTCATTTATTTTGTACGTCAAGCAGCCAAGGTGCACTTCGTATCGCTGTTCGAATTTTTCCGAAATGTGGTCATACTTGCGAGTGCCAAAACTAAATTTAAGCAAGAGTTTTGAATTCCTTGGAGACTCCCTCTGTCTCTTTGAAGAAGGGCAGGCCAAAAAAAACAATGTTACAGTATGATAGCTGCTAAAGTACTAAGGTGTTACATAACCTAATCTACAACTTTGTAAGAAACATTGAGACATGATGTGATAATCGCAACTCAGAGTCGATCCATAGTCCTAAATTTCTACAGTAATCTGAGACCTGCAAGATTGTATTATCAAGTATGATCGTAAACTCGTTATGTCTTGGAATAATTTAACTTTGAACCATATGCACTGGAATGTTCCGAGATTGTTTGCAAGCCCTTATTAATATTTCGAACAGTCAAACAAACCTTCTAAAGGAAAATAATAGTAAACTTACTGGTCGTCCGCAAACTGATGAGACGCGCAGTGATTTAAAAAATCAGAGAAGCCAGCAGTGTAAATCGAGAAGATTAGAGGTTCAAGAATGCTTCCTTGAGGGACGCCTCTGTCTAAAACAAAGTAACTTAAATATGAACCGTTTAAGTAGAGCCTTTGTCTTCGAAATGAAAGGTAGAATTTAAACAGATCGACACTATTTTGGTCAAAAACAAAATATTTTAGTTTTAAAAAAAGAACTGAATGTACTATAGTATTGAACGCTTTGCTATAGTCAAGTAAGATAAGCACAGTATGTCACTTTTTATCAGTGGCTGAGATGATGTCATCAGTTACCTTTAATAGAGTTGTTGTTGTGCTATGAGCTGAACGGAACCCTGATTGCGTCACTGGGAGTATTTGATTAACAGACAAGTGATGATTTATTTGATATGCCAATTTTTTTCTAATACCTTAGAGAGAATAAGGAGTAAGCTTATTGGACGAAAATCTGTGAGCTTACTAGCGGATGACTTTTTAGAAACTGGAATAATTTAAGCGTCCTTCCAGGCACTGGGAAAAATTCCAGAAGGAATTTATTTATAAGAAAAGTAAAATGTGCAGACAAATAAGGACAAGAAGCAAAATCATTTTTAGATCAATATTGTCCTCACCCTAAAATGAAGATTTTAAGTGCCTTATATTCTCATTAACAGTCAGTCAAAACATCAACTTCGGAAAAAAAATTAGCTTTGCACTTGGGATAAATATGAGACTGATATTTGTTTATTAATGGAAGATCAATATGTGCAATAACATTGAGAGACAGCGCGATGTAAATGAGGTATTATATTGCTCTGGGTCGCCGATAGATACCGTATCTGACAACTTGGTGATATTTAGAAATTTCAGCCACTTCCAAAAGTTTTTGGGATCGATCTTAAGAAATGCTTTTTTTTTCAGTCCCGATACACAAGCTTACAAAATTTCTAAGATTTTTGTACGCCAAATAATCAATACCTTATTTTGTTTTTTGATATTTGATTAATGAACTATCGCACAACTTCATCAAAAGCCCAGTATATTCAGTTAAGCAAGGAGTAGGCGACTTTTTAATTACAACAGTCTTTAAAGGAGCGTCCAAGTTAAATACCATTTTATATTACCATTCAGAAAATTCAAAATTTCATCTGCATCGGTCATACCAAATATCATATCCCAGGTTATATTTATTAAACTCATGTTGAATTGATTTATATCAAAAACTGGTAGGTTCTATATAAAATTTGTGATTTTTCACGTTTAAATTGTATATTGCAGGACATTCGGATTACTACTCATTGAAGAACAGAAGGGACAATAACATCGATGAGGTTTGCAGTGTTGTCTGTAATAGGGATTGGCTCAGAGATAGTCTGGTCAAAATTTCTGTAGGCCGGAGTATTTCTTTCCAATATATCCACATTAAGGTGGTAGTTACCATCTGGGGAATTGTTTTTAGCAACACTGTACAGGAAATCAATTTAACTATGTCGACCTGACTTTTTTGCAAAATTTCACGTCATTGAATTTCTTTTCCATGGCAACGCGGAGACTTTATTTATGTTTACCCACAGTGGGACACCAGAGATTTTTTAGCACCGGGTCAAAAATTTGGCGTTAGGTTACTTATTTTGATTTGTCAGAAGGTGTTAAATTTTTTATTGTGTACAGCCCATCACCGACCGAAAATAAAATCCTATTTACAAGGCATCTTTAAAATCAGAGCGCATCCTCCCAAAAATTTGTGAACTTAGGAGCCATGGTGCAAACCGGTAAGTAGATTAGATTAGTAAATAATGACTAAAATTCAAAATTGGATGAGTGTACCAATAGGCATGGTTCTGCACTTACCTAAGTCACCCAATACGGATTCGTCGATGTTTGTTGACCAGTGATATGTGAGGTAGCTACCAAGTTTTTTAACGCCAAATAGATTAGGAAAAAAACTTGGGCCATTTCTTTTTTTCAGATTTATCTATCATCTGATCGGTTCTTTAAGCACTGACTGGAACAGCTAAAATTTATCGAGGTAAATTTACAAATAGGGTTAAAACAAAATTGATCCATTAATGTTTTTGCCGATCTTCCCACCAGTAATGTTCTAACGTTTGGTTTTTACAAAGAAAGTTACATATATAGCGTATAATAGATATTTATACCACGTTTGTTAAAAGTTAAATAGATTTTTAAAATTGGAAAAAAAAGGTTTGTCATTCAATTTTTTCAGACTATCCTCAGATCAGTGACCTATTTTCATGTGGGAAAAATTGATACCTACTATTAGAGTTATTTCCAGAAAGATTTTTGTTGATTAATCTTAGTTTTGATTTTACCAAGGATGTTTATAATGTGAAAGAAAATTAAATAGATTTAAAAAAAAATAAATTAGGCCATTTTTTTTGCAGACTCCGATGTGTCAACTTCGGTTTCAGTTAGCCAAAATCGTCAACCCTAGAGATGTCAAAGTTTTTCCTAGAAGAATTCTGTTTCCTGGACGAGTTTTGGTTTCACAAGTCTGCGATCCATTTCGACAGGCTTTGCGTGTCTGTTCCGTAGGTATATTACTTTATGGTTTCACAAAGAAAGATTAGAAGCCTAAAATATGGCTAACAAAAGGACAGATTTGATGATGTCAGAAAGCTGAAATATTTCAACCTAACGATCAAAAAGAACAATTTTGTGGGGAGTTTTTGTGTTTGTGCTATTATTTTCAAGCCTATTCATAATATTGTTTTTTTTCTTTGAAAATACAAAATATTTTCCTCATCAAAATCATATTTTGTAATAAAAGTTCTACAAAATATAAAAAGTGACTGTTTAAAAAAAAAATTAGAAAGAATTTTTTACATAGGTACATACAAAAAACAGTAACAGTAAATTTTTTGTTTATATAAAATAAACCTTACAAAAACACAAAGAAAATATCAACAGTGGCTTATCTTACATTAATATTATTTTAGAATATATATCATGCTTTTCGTTATTTCGATGTTAATTCTTTTGTTGCTTTCGCAGGATAATTTTTGTTGTATATACAGTGTTTTATTATTTTTATTTAGTATTTGATAAGATGTTTATAAATGTTACTTAGATTGTCACTGTCGGATCTAAAGTTTACTGCTTTTCGGTATTTTGTAATTTGTATATTAAAATAATAATAATGTAAGGTATGCCACTGTTGATATTTTCTTTGTTTTTCGCAAGATTTATTTTACATAAACCAAATATTTATTGTTCATAACATCTAAAAAAAAATTTAAAAGCTTTTCTTTAATCTAACATAATTTTGTTTGTTCTGTATGTTTTTTTATATGTATGTAAAAATTTTTCTTATTTTTTTTATAAACTGTCACTTTTTACATTTTGTAGAAAATTTTAGAAAGATATAGTCTGATGATGGTTGTAATAAACCGTAACGTAACTATTTAGTACTTGTAAAATATTGTAATTTTTGATGTCAATAGTCCACTGAAATTAGCGTTTTATCTTGAACAAATTGCAACACGAGCGGTTTTAAAGTTATTCAGCTTAGATTTGCCTACTTTTTAACAAACCCAAAATCGGACATGCGGAACATTGTCATTTTTGATTTTTTTCAAAATGGAGGCCAAAAAAATCACAACAAAAACATCTTCATTAACTAAGACGCGTGATACATGTTTTTAGAGTAGTTTTCAGCGCTGGTTTTGAATCTGAAAAAAAAATGGAAAAAGATAAACATAAGCTCGCTGGTGAGGCTTTGTCCCTCTATCCTGAAGAAATTTATTATGAACATGGCAAGCATAAAGTGAGAGATGTAGTAGTTTTGAGTTTAATTTCAATGCTGATCTTGAACCTAAAAAAAAAATCAAAAAAAGATACAGATACGTTCATTTTGCTGTCTCTCTTTATTACATAGGGCCAAAAATTCGCAGATAATATATAGGGTGATGTTGCACATGTTCATGAGAAAAACTTGATTGATTTCATATTGCGTTTGTTTAAGCCGATCACACACAAACGCTGCACTGCGGCGGCATTGAGGTTTCAACCAATTAGCGCTCGTTCTTAGGATGTCATGTTGAAAATTCTCCAGTGCCGATTGGTTGAATTCCCATGCGAACGCAGTGCACGCAGTGCAGCGTTTGCGTGTGATGGGCCTTACTGTCATAGCCCCTCCTCCCGAAGTCAATTCATGGGCGCGCCACTGGCCATCTCTTCCATAGTGAACATTTAATGGGTAAGTAGTGGGTTTAGTTTTAGGAAATTTCCTATAACTTACTTTATCATTTTAAACAATAATTGAGTAAGTACCTACGAAAAAGTAGGAATAAGATAATGATTTAATTTTATAATTTTTTATAAGTAACCAATGAAATGTTTCCAATTCCAATTTAAGAGTGAGAGAGACGACAACATTAACAGTCTCTTTTCAATCTTTTTTATGAGTTTCATGATCAACGTTAAAAGTTATTTTTACCAAAAAACTGATGTGTGGATAATAATAGCATGTGTTATGTGTTTTGGAAACTTTTCTTATAGGATAGAGATGGTTCAGGGTTATAGTTCTGTTCTTTTCTGAAAACTGATAAAATATTTGACGTCAGCGGTAAAAATTAGTCCAAAAACAGAACTGATATTTGTAAAGTAGTTATGCTTTTATCTCGGGTTTTATATGTCAATATATAAATGCAATTTTTTCGGTATCTGGATAAAACGTAAAAAAAACGATGTTCTGCAAATTCGATTTTGTCCGCTTTTGGATATGTTAAAAAGAAGATATTTTAAACTTAAAAACTGTTAAAACAGAACACGGCTTATGATTTGTTACGTATTTCAAGATACTTTTTTTTCTCTCTCTCTAAAAAATGGTAAAATATTTGGAATCAGCGGTAAAAATTGGTCCAAAAATATGTGCCACAAGTGCCGTTGGCCAAATGGTTATTGTTTTATATGTTAATATATAAATGCAAGTTGTTTTGAATTTTTTAGCGGTCACCTTGATAAAACGTCAAAAAAACGATGTTCCGCAAGTCCGATTTTATCCGATTTTGGATATGTTAAAAAGTAGACTCTTTTACAATAAAAACCGTTAAAACTGCTCGTGTTGCAATTTGTTCAAGGTAAGGCCTGTTTTTTCGCTCATTTCAGTGGGCTACAACGGCAAAACAACATTTAGGTAACTAGGTTAAATTATTTACTTACCCAGGGCTGAGTAGATTATTTTGGATTTGTAGAACTCGTACTGTATGCATTATACTAATCTTATAAAGATTATTTATCTAAATGTACTGAATAATATGTCAAGATGAAAAATAAAAAGAACTTTGCCATAATAAAATTTGACTTTGATTATAATTAAGTACATGGAACACACCAAAGTCTCCTGAAAAGTAGACACTTAAACATTGATGACAAAAGTTATTGCTTACTTTGAATAAGTGTAATTACTTAATAAAATTGAATTTTCCAAAATCTTAGCCGCTTATTTTTGTGAAATTTTGTTCACATTTTTGAATATGGATAAAATCTGAATATAGTGTTGTAATAGCCAAATCCACTATTTTTTTCCGAAAGACCTTCTGATATGTACAATAATCGAGATCAAAATTAGCCAACGATTTTCAGTAAAGTATTAGGGAAAAAAAGCCTAAATGGTTAATTAATATTTATTGTTTTTCATAAAATATTTTGGCAACATTAAGGTGTCTTTTTCTCAGGGGACCTTATGACCGTTGCACAAATATTTATTATGTTTTCATACACCTGGTGTCCCAAAAGTTCGAGTTTACCCTTATATCTCTAAAACCAAAAGAGGCAGAGAAGTAAAATTTCACACAATTAGATGGTTTAGAAAAAAGTATCGTTTTGAATGCTAATCATCGCGCCCATCCCTAAGGAGGCGGAGCTAGGGCGGCGACGATACTTTTTTGAAATGAGATACCCTGTATATTTTTTAAAATTTAAGTAGATATTTTCATTCTGTTTCTAAAAATACCTAATATGTTACCCTTTTCTCTAACAGCTTTTAAATTAAATGGGAAAATCATCTCCATAAGACCAACGAGTTAAACAAAAAAACAGATATTCGGTGATTCTTTGTCTAAATCATTGCTCCTATTTAAAAGCATTTTTCTTTTTATTTAAAATTTAAAAGGTAACATGTTAGGTATTTTTGGAAACAAAATAAAAAGCTTTATTCATATTTTGGAAAAAAAGTATTGTCTTTACCGTAGGTCCGCCCCCTTAATGAATGGCGGCACAACTAAAATTCAAAAAGATAATTATGTCAAATTATACTTCTCTGTCTCTTTTGGTTCTGGAGATATTAGGGTGGACTCGGATTTTTAAGACACCCTGTATATTGTACTCAATGCATATTGAAAGCCAAGCATCTGGTCCTATCATATATCACGCTCTTTTTCAGATCAGAGAACATGCTCTATGAAAGAAGAAGAAGACAATCTTTTCAATACGTATTAAGTACGATTTGAAAACATACTGATAGTATTTTTTACTAGTGGAAGATAGTAGCATTTTGGTAAAATTTTTTTATTAGAAAATAAAAATAAAAAAAAATCAAATCTATGTAGCAATTTTTATATCATAAATTTTTATTAAACAATTGCCATTATTTTCATCTTTCTCTAAAATACTTTTTTATAGCCTGCTGTTTCTTTTCAACAACCTTAAATATTTTTGCACGTCACTAAATTACCTCTTCCTAAATATTTTTCATTTTAACAGAGTAAAACAATAGTAAAAACTTTAAAAATTTGAGTGTTTTATTCTAGAAGTCGAAACTTTTAGAAAGAAAGCTTTAAAATGTGTGCAAAGTCATGGCATAAAAATGTGAAGAACATAGTAAAAATTGCTTAATAAAAAACGGTACCCTAAAATTATGCTAAAATATTTTAAGCCTTAAATTGCATGGCTTGACCATAAGAAAATTATTTTAAGGGTCATCATGGCTTTACCATAAGGTTCATTATGGCTTTACCATAACATGTAGGGCACATACAAGATTTTTTTCATAAAAAAACCAAGTAAAATACTAAAATTAAAAAACATTTATTGCAGGATTACCTGCTAAAAAAACGCTACCCAACTACGTATTAAAGTAACTGAGAGTCATGTGTAAGGTTGCATTTACAAGCGCATTTATAATTGAATTGGAAACACTCCCGCTAACTGATACCACTGGTTTAAGGACAACAGGTTAACTTAAAAGCATGCAGTTTTAAAAATCAGCTATTGGCGCTACACGAAGTAATCATATTCTACTTTAAACAGGAGCTTCAACGACTACCAAGAGTCTTTCCAACCTCTAAATGGAGTTTAACTACCTGTTTTGTTAGTACTCAAGTATCCGTGTGTTTTTGAAACTGAGGTTGGGATCTAAAATCCATCCTTCACTCTAAGATTTCACTAGTACACTTACACATAACTATGCCGCAATAATTTAAATTTAAAAAAAAAATGGTTGAATCAAAATAAAAACAATATTATGTGGGGTTATATGCGCCGCGAATTCCCAGTAATCCCAGCGATCCAGTAAAGTTCTCTTGGTTCTTTGATAAACTCGGGGTACTACCCGCGCAGCGCTTGGTCTTTTTCGGCGGGCGACCGCACACGCGGAGTGGTTTCATGTTTGTTTTAGAACAATGTTTTGAAAACACATTTTTGAAAGATAAACGTAACCTCGAATGGTTTTCTGTCAAAAAACGTAAAAAAACTCTTCTGCCCACTGCGGCCCGATTTAAAGTTTGTTGACAAAACCCTGCAGTTACCATGGAATCGTATAAATTCTGCGGTCTATCGGCCAAAACTTGAACTGCGTGTGTCTCTCAAATTCAATGAAGTGTGATTGATTGATCGGTTTTCTTTTTCGGAGTGCACAGGCTTTTAGAAAAAAGGAAACTTAGTTTTTATATTCGCTAAAGCAAGAAAATAGAATAAGGAAAAATGTAATCCAGAGGAAATTGTGAGAATTTCTCTATTTTTTTTTTAAATCGGGTTTGTTCTAAGCCGCAATTATTTTGATATTTTTGGGATAGATGACAGCACCAGAGCTTTTATTTTGAAGAAAAAATAATTGAGAATTTTGAAAAATCCTTCAGATAATTTTGTTAAGCATTTAAAAATGATCACCCCTGCAAAATTTCAGCTAATTTTAATGTTTAGTATTCCCTGTGCAATCTGGCAAAAGATAAAAAAAATAGAGAATAAGGCGTTGCCAGTTGTACTTTTTCTTACTTAAAATCTGGGGAGAAATTATAGCCTTAAAATCTGCACCAAAAAAATAAGTAAGCCGTATTGAGGGAAAATATTAGCTAAACTTGTTTCTAACTGGCTAATACAGTTCAATAAATTGCTGTCCGGTGGCCTGTACAAAGTACCCAAACAAACTGCTCCAGCCCATCATTGATTTCGGTTTCCTCTATGTCTTTAATCACTTTAAGTTTTGTATGATCCCTATTTAAACCCATTACTTTTTTACTTAAATAGGAAATATGGGTATCAAACTTAAGTCTGCTGTGAATACAACATATACAAGACAGTATTGATAAAACACCATTTTTGTTAAGAAACTACGATTTGTTATATAACAACGGTGAACTTAACAAAAATGATGGTAAAAAACAAAAGATCAAAAGATCTTGGGTGTAAATAACGAAAATTCAAACTTGGATGAGTATCCCACAAGGAACACACAAAAGATCAAAGCGAAGAAAAACGATTAAACGATGTTTCGCCCTGGGTAACCAGCGTGGGCTCATCAGTAGTTTTACTGGTCACCCTCCACTATACATCATTAAACACCATCATACACTTAGATTTCCAACCTTGAACCACTCACAAATAGGCATCGTTCCGCACTGGTACTTACTTATCCAAGTTACCTGATACGAATTCGTCCTGGCGTGTTAATATTTCCAGTAGGATTACGCTCCTAAGGCAATTAAAACAAAGAAGAAGTTAAAAAACCTCCAAATCAGTTACTTCAACCGAAAAGAAACTAATAAACAAAACATCAAAAGATCTTGGGTGGAAATAACGAAAATTCAAACTTGGATGAGTATCCCACAAGGAACACAAAAAAGATCAAAGCGAAGAGAAATGATTAAACGATGTTTCGCCCAACCAGCGTGGGCTCATCAGTAGTTTTACTGGTCACTCTCCACTATACATCATTAAACACCATCATACACTTAGATTTTCAACTTTGAACCACTCACAAATATGCATCGTTCCGCACTGGTACTTACTTATCCAAGTTACCTGATACGAATTCATCCTGGCGTGTTAATATTTCCAGTAGGATCATGCTCCTAAGGCAATTAAAACAAAGAAGAAGTTAAAAAACCTCCAAATCGGTTACTTCAACCGAAAAGAAACTAAAAAACAAAAGATCAAAAGATCTTGGGTGGAAATAACAAAAATTCAAACTTGGATGAGTATCCCACAAGGAACACACAAAAGATCAAAGCGAAGAGAAATGATTAAACGATGTTTCGCCCTGGGTAACCAGCGTGGGCTCATCAGTAGTGAGTGGTTCAAGGTTGGAAATCTAAGTGTATGATGGTGTTTAATGATGTATAGTGGAGGGTGACCAGTAAAACTACTGATGAGCCCACGCTGGTTACCCAGGGCGAAACATCGTTTAATCATTTCTCTTCATTTTGATCTTTTGTGTGTTCCTTGTGGGAAACTCATCCAAGTTTGAATTTTCGTTATTTCCACCCAAGATCTTTTGATCTTTTGTTTTTTAGTTTCTTTTCGGTTGAAGTAACTGATTTGGAGGTTTTTAACTTCTTCTTTGTTTTAATTGCCTTAGGAGCATAATCCTAATAGCATAGCATAGCAACGACCAAAATATACAAAAAGAGAGACTGGAAAGCAGTATGTTTTTGTATTTAACCAATCAGGAAGAAATGTTAAATGCAATAAAATCATTAAAGCAAAAAAAAGGTCCTAGTTGGGACGAAATTAGTACATACACAATAAAACAAATAAAAGAGGAAATTATAATACCTCTAACTTTTTTAATTAACTTATGTTTTCAAAATGGCAGCTTTCCAGACTGTTTTAAAATAGGAAAAATTAAGCCCATTCTAAAGTCTGGTAGCAGAGACAGCGTGATCAACTATAGACCAGTGTCTCTGTTGTCTGCATTTGCAAAAATATTTGAAAAAATATTAAAAAATAGGATTGTTAGTTTCCTTTTTAAATTTAATGTGATATCGGAGTGGCATTACGGGTTCAGAGAGGGAAAGTCGACACAAGACGCAATCTGTAAATTAACAGAACAAATAACTGACTCTTTTGAAACAAATATTCGTAGCCTATGTATTTTTGTCGACCTCTCGAAAGCATTCGACACCATTTCGCATGAGATCTTACTGGAAAAGCTAGAGAGGTATGGCCTGCGCGGAAGTGTTTTAAATCTTCTTAAAAGCTACTTGACCAACAGAAACCAATGTGTCAGAAGTGATTACGAAAAAATAAACTATGGTGTAGCGCAGGGGACAATTCTGGGTCCCTTGCTTTTTACTTTATATGTAAACGACTTGCTTAAATTAAAAACCATCGGAAAAATAATAAGCTTTGCTGATGACACCGCCATTTTCTACAAGTCAAAATCTTGGGAAAACCTTAAACTATTGGCGGAAAATGATTTTAAAACAATAAGATCTTGGTTAAAATAAAACAAACTAACTTTCAACTACGAAAAAACAAAATATTTGCCTTTTATAAAAATGCTTTACCCGAATTTAATTTACTAACAATAGAAAATAAAGAACAAATACCAGAATCAAAATCTATAAAATATCTAGGAGTAGTAATTGATAGACACTTAAAATGGGATCTGTAAATAAAAAATGTGGTGAAAAAAATCCGGGATTACTACCTAAATTTAGATATCTCAAGGAATTTCTGGAGGTAGATCAACTTAATTCGCTTTATCTGTCTCTTGTACAATCTCATCTCTTATATAGAATTCTGGGATGGGGAGCGGTAGCAGACTGCCACTTAACAATTCTTGAGAATACGCAAAAATGGTTTTTTAAATTAATTTATGGCAAAAGAAGAACATATCCTTCGGACCAGCTTTTCCAGGAAACACAGATTCTCGATATTAGATACTGTACTGCTTGGAGCTGCTTAAAAACATACACAAAAATAAAATAAAACTTACAAAGTGTTAACATACAAAACCAGAAATAAATCAAATGTTGAATATGTTCAGGTTTCCAAAACAATAACGCAACATTCAATCAAATACTTTGCCCCAAGAATATTAAATAACTTGCCTACTTCAAAAAATTGGATAAGAGAAAGTAGAGAGATGTGTAACAATCTAATTAACTTAAATTATGTTAGGTAATCAGAAGTAAGATGAAGGTTCTCTAAGATTAATTTTATATGTAAAATCTACCTACTCTAAAATTTTATCATCAATTCGAACTGCTGTGAAAAAAAAAACTATTTATCTAAATAATATGATAAGTCAACCAGCATGTTTATGCTTTTAAGACATTTTTGTGCGCTTATTTTTGCATTTTATTTATACTAGAATTGTAAAATGTTTCTTTACTAAAATAAACGTATTATTTATTTATTTATTTTAATAGTCAGTAAAAGAAATTTGCTGTTCTCCCGACTTTAAAAGTTTAGTGTCACCAATGTATCAATCATTCAAGGAACAACCAAAACACACGATATTGGTCTTACTAAAGTTAAGAGTGAGAAGATTAGCATCAGACCACTTCCGCACCTGGTCCATGTATTCAGAAATATACATTTCAAGAAGAATGGCACTAGGTGCACTCCATAAAATTGCGGTGTCATCAGCAAAAATTATAAAATGACCTTTTACTTTCAGTTGAGCTAAGTCATTAAAATAGATTAAAATCAGAATAGGACCAAGCACGGAATTCAATGTCTCCAGGCTGAGAGTAATCAGAGTCCATCAGAACAAGCATATCTTTTCAGATACGATCTAAACCAATCTAAGACAACCCCCCTTAATCCATAAATGTAAAGTTTATCCAAGAGAATGGCATGATTAACACAATCAAACGCTTTTGCTAAGTCGCAGAAAACAGCGGCTGCTACGTTTGATTGGTTGATAGAGGAGAATAATGATTCAATTATATTAAACTTAAAACTTGTTAGCGGTAGGTTTTCCCAAACGAAACGCATCATCAGTGTCGCTTTTCTTGTATTCCAATTTGAGTTTCGATGTACAAATCAAGCACAGTTTTTAGGACATTTTCCCGAGTTATTCCATTAAACCTTAGTGAGTTTTTTTTAGAATTTTGCTCCAATAGCTGTCGTATTTACTTCCCCAATAGCGGAGGTCAATTGGTCAAATTCACTATATAATTTGGTGATAAGAATGTCTATCATATTGCCGATTTGCGTCATCAAATTAGTTTTCATTCTACTATTGGTCTTACCTATCATATAATATCCTGAGCGAAAATGACAATTTAATCACCTTTATGGGTTTTACTACGTGTAACCATGACTTCCACTCAATCGACCCGCTACAGCTACGAAGCAGAGTAATTAATTCCTATTCAATTGCCTTCTGCTCAACATAGACTATTGTCCTTTAGACTGTCGATGCTTCTCTACAAACACAGTTATTTTGCAAAAAGACAGAATTTTTACATCACAACAACCTCTAAAAAACAGCAAACTATTATTAACAAATTATTCCATTTATATTTCACAGTATTGGGTGTTTCTACTTATTAAATAAAAGAGTTTAAAGATAGGGCTTTAACCTGCGCAAGAGGATCAATAAGGAGGGCAGCCATTTGCAACTACACTAGATAAAAACAGTTGATTGGGTGTGCTGATTCCCATTAAACACTATTATTATGAATGGAATATTCTTTTTTTAATATTTCTGTAACATATTAATTAATAAACTTCTTTGGATACAATTTTATAAATAAATAAAGGTCCAGCATTACACTGTTTACATCGAAACCTAAATAATATTAAGAATATACAAATGATTAATTAAATAAAGTTTTTATGGTGTTTTATTATAAAAAAATGGTAAACTTTTGTAATTTGTTCTTTAAAGCTTTAATTAAATAGACGCTATATGTCGAAACACTTTCTGTCACTACTACTAAGCGGCAAGGTTGGGGGAAACAGAAAAATTTAATAAGTATAAAGACCTGCAGGACAGAGTTTTTCATTTTGTCTTATTTGCAGTGGAGACTTTAGGGCCTTGGGGTAATAAAGATAAGAAATTAGTGAAACAAATTAGCCAAAAAATTAAATATCCAAAGCCACTTAGCTTTATTACCCAAAGAATAAGTTGGCAATCCTGAAAGGTTACGCGGCCTCAATACCTGGGACCCTTCCCGTCGAGTCCGGTTTAATTTTTGATTTCCTTCTTTAATTGTATTATTTACTAATATTTTACAACTTGGTAAAATTAATTTTATTTATATGTTTTTACTAGTTTTTTTGCTATTGTGCGAATTAAACATAGTAGTAGTAAATAGGTGGCGGCTCAAGACCTGTCAAGTAGGCCCAATCGGTCCCTTTTTACCTTACCCCAGCCCGGCCCCCTAATCCATCACCTGTACCGGTTGTACGGTAGTAGGCTCTCCAGGTCTTCCTGTTCTCTTCACGAAGTCCAGTACTTTGGCTCACTTGAGAGCTCGTAGGTCCTCTGCATCCAGGTTCGGTTGTCCGAGTACCTGGTGCCTCTTCCTTAGGTATGCATCGCATTTCGCAATGAGGTGCCGTGATGTCTCCTCCGCCCTCTCGCAGGCCTTACATATAGAGTCTTTCCCGATCCCAATGCGACCGGCACAGGAAATTTAAATATTATTATTAATTGTTTTACAGGTATAAGACTAAATTATATTTCTATATATTTTCTATTTTTTTTTCCACACTGTACAAAAAGTTATTATTTTGAGTTCATTAAAAAAAATAATTTTGTGAAGGTTTAAATAAACTTAATAAAACAATTTCTCTAAAAATATAATTTAAGAATTTAAAAATAATAGGGATAATTTGCAACGCTTATTTAATACTTCGTAGTAGCTGTGGTTATTACTGCGTCTGCGCAATAGCTGCCGTAAGCTAGGAATCCGGTTCGTTGTGGTTGTGGTTATTTTGCTAGTTAATTTTAGAGAATCTTGGCGCAATTAATTTTAAGAATAATAAAATATTACGACGTTCCAACATATAAAACACTTATTTTGTAAAATTAAGCCCAATTTTTTGTTTTTTCTCATCTTTAAATTTTTTTACAAGTGACAGTTTTTAATGTGTTCCAAAAACTCTGGTAAAATCGATGCGAGGTAGTGGTAGTGGTTGTTGGACACTACCACAGCGGCTGTCAAAGTGGTCAAAATTTGAAGCGTTCCAAAATATCCCTAATAAGTCTTTAAAAGCCATTGTTACCCAAGAATTATTTTTTCCATATTTGACCAGAATATGTTGTTCATTTTGTGGTGGCTTTCTACGGATCATGGTGAATGCGCTGTTAAAAATATCTATCTTTTATTAAGGTTGAATGATACTAAAATAACAACTTTTAAAATAAACTTAAATATTTCAAATAAAACAACATTGAAACATTCCTAATTAAAAACTTAATTTAATTACTTAAGTACCTTAAACAAAATGTATTACAAAAATATCTAAACAAAGTTAAACTTTTTCTTAATTTATCTATCTCGTCTAAGTCAAGTGAAAATGTATCCAATAGTCAACTTGCTCACAGCCAAAAAGATTGCTCTGACCTTTGCAGTAAACAAAACAATATAGTTAAGACAAAATCGGGCATCCTATCTCAAAGTTAACTCAAATGCTTATTAAGTTAGAAAAATCTTTTTTTTATTTAGACTTAGCATATGAAATTCTAACCCCGTCAACTACTTAAAACACAAAAATAAAGTAGATAATAATACGTAACTTTTATAAACCGTCTGAAATAAGGAAACTTGGTTTTCTTGTGTAGGTACTTACTAGAAACTATTGTCGGCCCAGTTGTCAAAAGTTTTTAAGTTCCTCTCATTGTCATAAAAATACACTCCATTCAAAATTGCTGTGAACCAGTTTTTGACACTGACAATGACAGTTCCATTTAGCTTCTGTGTTTAATTGACCATTTTCCGAGTTTGAAAGGCTGGGTAGCAAAAAGGTTTTCCACCAAACTAAAACAAAATGATCAATAAAAAAAAAATTGACAGGTAAATTTGGGTGGGAACCCTGATTTTTGACATAACCAAACTTTTTTGTTTTTAATTTGCGAAAATAAACAAATGGGCACTTCGGTGAATTTAAGTTAACATTTTCATAAAAACTAAAGGTATAGTGTAATAAAATCCCCGCGGGGTTACTGCTACAGGGTCAGAACCATGAAAAGCTGGTTTAAAGATCAGCTCATGCTCCAAATCATGTTTGTTTGTTTGTTTGTTTTTCGAGATTCAATGTGTAGAAATGCTTTTTCCTAGATTGGTATGCTCATGTAAGTTAAAACTTTAAAGGTGTAGTCAGAGTTCCGTAAAGTAAGAAAATAAACTACGGTGGTCCCTATCCGCCTGCTCAATTTTCGGTTCGCACTTCTGGCATCACAAACGGGAAATTTCTCAGTTCTTACGTGCCTCTACCCGCCTGCTCACTTCACAGTGCTTTTTAACTAAATAAAGGATTCATAAATAGTTCTCACTTCCCATTTCTGACGAAATTTTGTTGTTATTGCGTTTTCCAATTGTAATTTTTAACGTGGTAGGTGGGTTGCATAGAAATAGAACTTGAAAATGGGTAAATTGTCTATTGTTGCAGTTAGCCACATCAGTTTTCATCGGTTGACGCCGAATATAAGGATTTTCGATTTACAATTGGTCCTGGTTCTGATTGTACCAAAACCAGAACCGGTCCTTTCGTTTTAAAACAATGACGTTACAGTTGCAACCCGGTTATAAAATTTTAGAACCAACCTCGGAGGCTGATTCGGCCCTTTGGTTGTAAAATCCAAGATATCTTCACAATATTTTAAATGACCTCATTATTTTAGAACTAATTCTTAAATCGAAAATCCCTTATAACAAACCAATTTTTATAGTCTAGTTGAGGTTTGTTTTGGAAAAACAATGAAATGCCAAATAAAAATCCATTATTTTCGCTAAGAAAAGACCACCTTCTGGCCCTAAAAGTCTTCAAAAATAATCTAGGTAGGTCGTAGATTACAGTGATGTAGCTAACGTATGGATTCTTGACAAATACCTAACTTAACATTGATGTTTGTTTACCTTTTTGAAACGAATTTAAACCTCCTTCATTTCGTATTTCTTGTGCTTTTAGGTCAGTTCCGAGTGATAAGAAGGCAGATGGTTGCATCACCCAAATAAACAAAGTAAAGAACATTCAAAATTACTTGATGGCGTGGGTACAATTCATGTATAAAGCACAGGAAATATCAAAATTAAAGTAAAAACAAGCATATAAAGATAGGCGAGACACTCCAAATTTGATCTGACCCAGCTCTAAGTAAGTGGGCAAACTCCTTGAGGAAATCGAGGACTGTTGACCTCCAAACCACACTAACAGGTAGGTGTTTTGTCAGCTGATGACAAAGGTAGAGCACTTTTATATAATCAATATCATATGGTGTGTGATTTACTTGCTTCTGTTATTTTTAGGAAATATAAGGAGCCATTACACAACACAGCTAGGTACTACACAACTTCAAGGATTAACGATGACTAACCGCTTCTATTTTTCTGACAATGAGAGGAACTTAAAAACTTTAACAACTGGACTGACAATAGTTTCTCGTAAGTACATACACAAGAAAACTCAGTTCCTTTTTTCCCACGGTTCATAAAAGTGACTATGTATTATTACGAAAATTTTGGAACACTTAAAATTTTGACAGATGCTCTGGTAGTGTTTATCAACCATTACCATGCATAGATTTTACCACAGTTGTTAGAACAGATTAAAAACTGTCACTTGTAAAAAATTTAGAGAAGAGGAAAAACAAAAAATTGGGCCTTATTTTATGAAGTAAGTGTTTTATATATTCGAACCTGGTCATATTTTATTTAATAAAATTAAATGCAGCAAAATTCTCTTACATTAACAAAAAAAATAACCAAAACCACAACAAAATGGATTCATAGCTTACAGCAGTACTAGTGGCTAATTACCACAACGGTATAACATTTAGCTATTGTGCAGACATAGTAATTATCATAACCACTACAGTGTCAAATAAGCGTTCCAAAATTTCTCTATTATCTACTTTATTTTTGTGCTTTAAGTAGTTGACGGGGTTAGAATTTGATATAATGGTCGCAATTCTTCAAAAACCGTCAGAAAATCTCACCCTTACAAAAAATCTGACGATTTTTAAACACAAGTTTACACTTTATACTTTTATGTCAGGACTATTTGCTAATATTCTTTAGAATTTAGTTTATTAATATTGTTCTAGAAAATAAACAATACGTCAGTTTTAATTTTTGTAGGCGGTTTTTATGAAAACCCTGTATTTTATTTAAAAATGTATGTTATTAAGCTTATTTTTATGTGTAAACAAACCTTTAAAACTTTTAACATACAAAACCATAGATAGCCATGGAATATTTCGCTGTCACTATTCAGAAAAGTCACACAAATTCTGTCTGTCCTTTTACATGGAGAGAATTTTAGACACTTTTTGACGTTTATTGGTACGCGTAGTAACTGCAGAATATCTTTAAAATATTAAATTTACAAAATGTTATTAAAAAAATTACCCAGTTTCTCTTACAATGTTAGGATATATATGAAGGACGCTGTGTTTTTATTTTAAATAATTAAAAATCACCACTTTCCAGAATTCTGACGGGGGATATTTTCTGTCGTTTCTGAAGAATCGCGACCAATAATTCTAAATAAAAAAATACTTTTTTAACTTAATAAGTTAACTTTGATCTAGGATGCCCGATTGGCTCTTAACTATATTGTTTTTATCTGTTTCAGGATACTGCAGAGGCCAGAGCAACCTTTTTTCTGCTGCGAACAAGTTGACTACTGGATGAATAATTAGTTAATACAAGAAAAAGTTTGACTTCATATGGTTATTTAAGGTTTCCATGTTGTTTTATTTGAAATATTTAGGATTATTTTAAAAGTTTACAATAATCATAGTTTTAGAATAAGTTTCAACTTCAATAACAGCACATTCACCATGATCCGTAGAAAGTAACCACAAAAAGAACGACATTTTAGTCAAATGTGAAAAAAATATATTTTTAGGGAAATTTGTTTTATTCAATCTAGTCCTGCAGCCTATGTCTTTCCGTGTACACGTATGTTTAGATGCATTGTCACATACTTTTTTTTGTAGGAAATGCTTCCACAATTAATAATTTCTATTTTGTGCAAAAGGTGTCTATGACGTCATCAAAGATGGCCGTCATTTTAAGCACAAATTAATGGTGTTAAGAAGAATCTAGAGACACAAAACTTGGCACAGCTTTACTAGATACATTGAAGACATAGTATGTAAAGTTTCAAAATAATGCGACCTATGTTGTTAAAGCCAGAGGCGTACAAATTCAAGAAATATTTTTTTAAAAATGTTGGGACACATTATTTTTAAACCTTTCTGACTGACAACCGCTTTGATATATGTCAACATTATTTATGTTTTTGTATTAACATTACTTCCAAATATAAGAATTTTCATGGTGGAGGTGTGAGATATTATGCAAAGAGTACCTATAGCGTCAATTAATTTTACGGTTCAAAAAATCTTGTATGTATTATATATATATAGCCCTTTTGATATATGTCAATAAAGCTAATATTTTTGCATTGAAAATAAGTTGACATTTTAAAAAAATTTTGATAGTTTCAAAAAATACTCATTTTTTTAGAGCCAGTAACCCCTAAAATTAAAAATACGTTTTTTACTATTTTTTCAATGCCCTTTATTTAAAAATATTTCTGATTGACGCTGTTTTAGCAGATGTCTGCACGGTTGAACTTTTTAGATTCAAATATTATCCAGCTTTAAAAATTTGTGTAGTTGAGGCACAAATTATTCGTATCAGCGGCGTAGGAATTTATGGAATATTTGTTTAACTTCATGTACCTATCCTTTTTCCAATATCCTTGGATGATAGCAGTTTGGACATATGTCAACCAGATTGATACTCTTGAATTAGGACAGCTTTCAAATAAAATAATTAATATGGTAATGCGGCAATATATATACTGCCAGTGGCGTTACAATTTACAGTTATATTATTTTTATTATAACACGGTTGGTATTTTTGCATTCCGATTATTCCTAAATTAAAACAAAATATAGTGGAGTGGCAGGTTCATATCACTAAGAGTACCAGAGGCGTAGAAATTGGTATAAATATTTGTTAAGACATTCTAATTTCAAAAATTTCCATCCAAAAGAACATTTTTGTATTAAAATTACTTCTTACTTTAAAAATTGGAGTAGTAAGATATAAGTATTGCGATATGCACACAACAGTTATATTGTATAAATTTTATTATTACTCTTCATTAAAATTAATCGTGTTCGACGTATTTTTGACAGAAGCCTGCACGATGTATGTTTTTGTTCTCGGATAGAATCCAATCTTTAGGATTTTTATAATGTGTTAACAAAGTATAAATATTATTACTACCAGTGGCGTAGTAATTACAGAAACATATTTTAAATTTTATTTACCTTACAAAATATAACTAGATTTAAATTTTTGAAAAGATATCAATACTGTCAATAACAGTGGTGTCAGAATACAGAATTACAGTTTTAGCAGTATATTTTAGATTAAAATATTATAACGTAGCTATTTATGTATATATTCTTTCCAACTTTATTTACCTATCTAACAAACTCTAAGGAGAAATAAAACTGGCGTTAAGCGAACATTTTGCTTTTAAAGCGGAGAATACCTGTTACTGTGTAGTAACATAAGGTTTACATTAAAACGCAGAGCATATGCTAACATAATTTCTACAGAATTTTTGACAAAAATTTGGATAGCCTATATTATCGCGTAATTTTATTCTTATGAGCTTAAATGAACAATCAAAACTTGTTTAAGTTACTGAAGTGGTTTGCACCCTTTTCGTTAAATATCCTTATCGTTGACATTCATCCGACCACCCTATCGACTCAGCTACTCTCAAACTCAAATTCTGTACGTCCCAGCCAGGACGGAAGATATCCCCTCTCTCCATCCCGATCAGACCCCACTGACCGCTTCAACGAATTTTTAAAAAAAACATAAATAAACAAAAAAACTTTATTGACACTTTATCACAAGTATCAGATTTTAGAACCTATCACTGAATTATACTCAGATAAATGGTTCTACACTTTTACAGTGGAGTCATCACCGAAAATAGCGAGGTTTTAAACTCTGATACTGATACTTTATTAACCCGAATTACTTACTTCCTGGCTAGTACGCATAGTGTGAGCTGACTTGACTACTATGTACAATCACTAACTTAAGCTTACTTATGACACTTAGTCATCTTTGACTATATGTGAGTTAAATAACATAAACTTTAAAGTCTCCACTTTAAGTACATCACTCCATAGAAATGGTTTAGTCCTTTCGTCGAAACACAGGCATAAACCAAAGAAACCAGGAAATCGAATAAGCTCTCTTATTTTCTCCAAGATATGTCTATATAGGTACTCTCATTGCAAAATCTAAATAACACTATATACAGAAGGTTTGGAACTAGGATAGGCATACTAAACTTAACTTAAAACTAATTTTAACAGAATGTTGAGATCACGAGAAAAAACAATTATCCCGAAATGTTAGGAACATTATTCCCTGTTTCAAAAGTTTCCATTCATCAAATTACGCTGATGCGACTAGTGTTTTCACAAGGGAGCTAAACGGAATGTCTTCGGGAAAAAAGGAAGAAATAACTTAAATTATTGTCAATAAGGTAAAAAGTTAGAAAATGACCAATACTCTAAAAACTTATGAATTTGTCAATCAGATTTTATTTAAAAGTTTGGCAATCAGAAAAATACCAACAGTTTTGACAAACATATTTTATTTGAGCAAATGTGGCATCAGATTTTGTATTGTAATTTATGGAACCAATACGTTTATCAAAAAACTTAGTCGACATGTCAAATGTCGAATAGTTATTGGTGTCACAAAAATGAACATAAAGTGTTACTGAGAAAGGTGTCTGACCCTGTAAGTTCATTTGGAAAATACAGAAGAAAACTCCAAGGCAACAGTGTGTCGCCAATAGCAAATCTACGGAACCTTTTAGAACACTCGCGGTTTTGAAATCTAAATTAACGATTAAACGATTCTTGAAAGTTGATCGAGAACTTCTTGGACGGGATGGTCTTTCGGTTGTTGTCCTTCTTTCTGAAGGTAAAAATAAATTCAAAAAAGACCACACCACACACACACCACATTACTTTGAGTTATTTATTCAACGTCACAATCACTAATCACTACTACAATTGTATTTTTGGTATGTATATGGTTTGCTCAGAATTTTCCGGGTTAACTTTAATATGGCGGCTGACATTTAAACAATGAAGTTAAATGAAAATTTCACTGTCAGTGTCAAAAAATTGGTCCGGATAAATTTCAAATGGAGTATAGAATATATTTAAAAAATTATAGTCTGGCGCCACTGGCATTAACAGTATTAATATCTTGCCAGTCCACCTTAAAAAATCTTATGTTTTAAAGTAATTTCAATAAACAAATATCACTCTGATTAGTGCTTGGTACAATCGCTGTCGGTCAGCGATTTAAAAAATATATTGCAAGGTAAATAAAATTTAAAATAAATTTATGTAATTACTACGCCACTGGTAGTAATGATGTTTATACCTTGTTACTCGACTTTTAAAATTTTATAATCTAGGTTCTAACCGAGTACAAAAATGACCATCGTGCGGACTTCTGTCAAAAATGCGTCGATCAGAATTAATTTTTAATAGAGTGTAATGACAAAATTTATAAAATATAACTGTTTCTGATTCCACCGGCATATAACAATACTTGTATCTTACCACTCCAATTTTTAGAGTAAAAAGTAATTTTAATACAAAAATGTCCCTTTGGATGACATATGTCAAAACCGCTGTCATCCAGGAATATTTAAAAAAGGATTGGTACATGAAGGTACACAAATGTTTTTATAAATTTTGTTTATTATTAATAATTAATTATTATTAATAATTTTAAAGCTGGATAATATTTGAATCTAAAAAGACTAATCGTGCAAACATCTGTTGAAAGTACGTCAGTCAGAAATATTTTTAAATAAAGGGTAGGCTCTAACAAAATGCATATTTTTTCACTTCAGCAAAAAACTTTTTTTAATTTCAACTTTATTTCAAACAATGCTAAAAGATTAGTTGTATTGCATATGTCAAAAGGGCTGTCAGTGAGTAATATTTGGATATATAAGGTAAAATGAATTTATTAGTAAAAATTCGTATATTTGTACGCCAATGGTACTAAAAATAACAAGACATTTGTATTAAAACTTTTAACGAAGTATCCTCTGGCTCTCTAGTAAAACTTTAGCAAATCTTGTGGCAGTTGGTCATTTCGGCGAGTAGATAATAAAATAAAACGTTTCATAAATGAAATCTCCCAAGATTTTTTGATCCGTAAAATTAAATGACGCTATAGGTACTCTTTGCATAATACCTCACAACTCCACCATCAATATTCTTGAATTTGGAAGTAATGTTAACGTAAAGACGTAAATAATGTTGACATATGTCGAAGCGGCTGTCACTCAGAAAGGTTTAAAAATAATGTGTTCCAAAATATTTTAAAAATATTTCTTGAATTTGTACGCCTCTGGATTTAACAAAATGTGACACATTATTTTTAAACTTCGTATGCTTTGTCTTCAATGTATCCAATAAAGCTGTGCCAAGTTTTATGTCTCTAGAATACACGAATGCGGAGTTATTGCCAAAAACCCATTTCAACACCATTAATTTGTGGTTAAAACGACGGCCATTTTTGATGACGTCATAGACATCCTTTGCACAAAATGCCGTTACTCCACCATGGAAATTATTAATTCTGGAAGCATTTCCTATAAAAAAAAAGTATGCCTCAATGCGTCTAAACATACGTGCACACGGGCCCATGATTTTTAACACAGGCTCCAGGACTAATCTATTAAAAACCTCCAAAAAATTTTTTCCAATAATAAACTCCAAAATAATAACTTTTTGTTTCCCAAAAAAACCGCATAGGTTCTTATGAAAGTTGGTGAGTTTTTATGATGTTTGATAGGGTTTTATAAGATTCTACTGGCTAAGCTGTCTTTCTCGTTAAAACTGATAGAAAAAATCCGTACTTCATGAAATTGGATTAGATTTTTACAAGTTTGTTTTCACAAGATATAAAACCTGGTAAAACATTATAAAATCTTGATGCAGTTAGTTTGGAAAAGAAAATATAAATATAATTTGGTGTTGTATCTGTAAAAAACCATTGCATACTTATTTAAATTTTCTGCTTGTCAAGCAGGTCTACCCTTGTTTACAAATTAAGTTCATATATAATTCAACTCTTAAACACATAAATTAAAGTAAAAATTGTAAAATCTAACTTTTAATTAAAGTTTTAAAGAACAAGTTACAAAAGTTTATCAATTTTTTTAAATAAGATGACACCTTAAAAACTTTGTTTAATGAATCATTTGTATATTTTTAATTTTATTATACACCCATTAAACTGTTTTTCTCTCATAGTTGCAAATGGCTGCCCTCTTCATTGATCTTTTTGCGCAGGTTAAAGCCCATTCTTTAAACCCTTTTGTTTCTATGGTGGGTTGAAAATCCCAACTCTGTGAATTATAATTGGAATAAACCCCAAAGTGCGGCGGTTAACCTTAAAATTAATTCTGGATTCCTTCATCAGAGCAGTAGTAACTGACTGGATTCCTTATCAAAGCAGTAAAAAGTCCTGTATGCTATCCATTTCTAACTAGGTGTTTATAGAAGCCAAATCCTTAAAACTCGTTTTTGAACATGTTTTGGAGCATGAGCTGATCTTTAAACCAGCTTTTTATGGTTCTCACTCTGTAGCAGTAACCATGCATATTACACTATACCTTTCAAAGGTCAAAAATAAAGTTGAATTATTACAAAATCAACATATTTGAAGAAATGCATTTTTTTCTTTTTTTTTTTTCTTCTTTAAATATGTTAATTTTGTAATAATTCTACTTTATTTTTGACATTGTCAATAGTTGTTTTTATTTTTGTAAAATTAATTTAGATCCCTTTCATTTGATTTAATTCATATAAATTTTATAATTGTAAGTTTGTCGTTTTTGTTTTCATAGTGCTGAGGGTGGTTTTAAATAAAACCGAAACGTACACTCAGTGAGATATTCCGACTTTTATTTGTCCTAATATCCCGACGAACCAAGAAAATTATAAATAACTCCAAGGACACGAAAAAACCCCCCTTCAAATAAGTCAATGTATTCAAAACTGGTTTATCTACTGAGATTTTAAAGATCGCAATTTAAACACACATGACCCAGGAAACTAAAAAAATCCTGCAGACTACAAAATTTAATTTGGGCTTGATACTTTGTCTTCAACTTATGCCAGTTGAAGCTTTAGTGAAAGCCACGAAAACATAAGTACTTAAAAACACTATGACGGAAATTCGTCTGACGGGCTTTGCTGCATATCAACAGACATATTGAAATTGACACTGAGAGTTATTGACCGATTTGCCCAAAAAACTGGAAATTATTTTTTTTTTGAGATGGGCATCTTATGTTTGAGATATGCGATATAATGTTTCAACAAAAAGTTTTTTCCTAAAAAAAAAGTATTTAACTATTATGTTTTGTTTGTGGTTTGTTTGTTATCTACGTTTTTGTAACTTAAAAAAATTATACTACTCAAGCGCGGATTTCAGGAGGATAGGGGGGTTCCCTTCTACCCTGGCTTTAAATTTTTTATGAAAACATTTACAAAATCAAAATTAGGGCATAAATTGCGGCGCTATAACAACTTTGATATTTACGGTATTAGTTTAATTTTGTGTTAAAAATGGCATTTGTAGTGTTATTTTCTTAAAAATTTTCGACTGCTGCGCTTTGAAACCAATATTCTTTAGCTGTGTGATGGCCTTTTCGACCTCCTCTAATCTCGGAATCTCACTTAGGTGTTGTTGTGTAGTTTTCTCCGGAATTTTTTCGAAGATGTCATTATCGACCTGAGACTCTCTGTTGAGTAGTTCTTGGGAGTGTTCTTTCCATCGTGAATTAATAGAGGATCTGTCTTTAAGCAGCCTTGTTCCATCTTTGGATCGTAGGGGATTAATACCTTGTGTAGTGGAACCATATATCATCTTAGTAGCTGGAAAGAAGGCTCTGTTGTTGCTGGACTTAGCTAGATGTTGCATTTCATGTGATTTGGTTGTCCACCATAGGTTTTTTAATCTACGTGTTTGCCTTTGTACTTCTGCTTTGGCTTCTTGATATTGCCTTTTCTTTTCGTTAGAGTTAGGGTGGCTTTTCCAAGCATTATTGTCTTTTCTCTTCCTTTCAATAAGCTCTTGAATTTCTTTGTCGTGCTCATCAAACCAGTCTTGATGTTTTCTTCGTGTGTAGCTGACCGTTTCTTCGGAGGCAGATGTTATTGCTGTCTTCAATATTCTCCAGTGATCGTCAATATTCTCCGGGTATTCTAAAGTACCCAACTTTTGATTCAGAGAGACTTGAAATTTTGGTCTAGTTTGATCATCTTTAAAGCGTTCTACATTGAATCTCCTTCTGATTTGCTTTTTTTGACGGCTACTTCTTGGTGGAATGTGCAAGTTCATTTTGGCTCGTATCAGGCGATGGTCTGTCTAGCAGTCGTCTGCACTCGTTATCGCTCTTGTAATGTTTACGTCTTTTTGATCTCTGGAACGTACAATAATGTAATCAATCAGATGGCAGTGTTTTGACCTCGGGTGTTGCCAGGAGGTCTTGAATTTGTCATTTTGTCGGAAAATTATATTTGAGATTATGAGGTCATATTCCGAACATAATGTTAATAGGCACAGTCCGTTTGAGTTCATGTTTCCAACATAGGTTTGAATTCGTACCAACTCGAGCATTGAAATCACCTAGGATGATAAGTTTATCAGATTTAGGTACAGATGTTATGGCTTCACTAAGTTGAGAATAAAATTCATCTTTATGGTTTTCATCAGCTGCAAGAGTTGGAGCGTAGGCGCTGATTATAGTAGCGTGTTGGTGGTTCCTAAGGTTTAGGCGCAATGTCATCAATCTTTCGCTTATTCCGGATGGAAATTCGGTTAAGTGGTCCACAATCTCATTTTTTATAGCCAAACCCACTCCGTGAATACGTGGTTCATCTTTTTCTTTTCCTTTCCAGAAAAATTTGTAGCCTCCCCCGTGTTCTTTAAGTTGGCCTTCGCCTGCTCTTCTAGTTTCACTGAGAGCAGCGATATCGATGTTATATTTCCTTAGGTCACGTGCCACTATTGCCGTTCTTCTTTGTGGTCTTGTGGTTTTTCTGTATCCATAAGTGTACGGATATTCCATGTGTCAAAGTTCATTGGATTACTTTTTCTTTTGTTTTGACCGCATGTGGTGTACCCACTGTATGCGGTTGTCCAGTCGGGCAGTTTTTGGCTGGCTATGTTTTGGGCACCTTTTATAGCCCCTTCCCTTTCAGGGTGAGCAGAGTGGGGCTGCTCAGTCACGGATGCAGCACACGAGTGGCTCTACAGCCAATCCTTGAGCAAAACGGCGATCACGCTTCCGCCGCTTTCCTGCCGGTTTGTCACTAAGAGCTTCCAGACCACACTATCCTGCTTACGACGCAGATTGCCGATCGTCGAAAGATTTTGGTGTGCTTAGACTTCATGGTCTTATATGTGTCCTAGAAAGTATAGGATCTCAGAGTAGAGAATGCCTGTGCGAGACTTTTATTAACGTGGATATGCTGATGCACAGTCAGCAAGCCCACGGTGCCTAATAACGAGTAACGACCTAATGGCGTAAGGAATACGACGATTGGGTCCCTCGAGATTAGGCCAGCTGATTGCACGATTGAGCACTAGACTCGAATCATGGGCGGGGGTCGCTACATCCCACCGCCTACAGGCTACAGGCAGTATGGTTCACCCAACTTCCCATAGCGGACAGATTCATACCACAGTGGCCTGATCTATCCGGCCTACCGAATATACATATAGCTGATGAGTCTCTAATAGGGGCAAAACGGCGTCATCCTAGGTTTCGCCCTCTATGTGAGCAATCGAATCTCGATAAGTTCATTTGGCACTAGAGTACAAAAAACTCCTGTTTTTCGTTAGTTTTGCAGCCATTTTCCGTTTTTTTTTAGTAGTTTTTCTTATACTTTTTTGAAGTCGGATCAATTTTTGGTTCAAACGTTTTATACAGTGCGGATTTGAAAAGTCTCCCCCTGCTAACTCTTGAGCGGATTGAGGTATTGACCTCAAATAAAAACCATGTTTAATGATAATACTTTTCTTACTTGCTAACGTATTTTTTATAAGCGTCATATTGACGTTAGTCTATAAGGTCACTAATTACTTTAAAATTTTAAATATAAAGGGGGGGTCGAGTGATACCTTGTTTAAAAGTTATTTTAATTCCCTATTTAAAATTTAAAAAAAAAATGGGTGTATTACTTACAGAGTTATGAGTATTTGTAACTATAGTTTGCGCACCTCTCCTCTTACTTTCAAACGAATTCAGTTGACTTTAAATAACTTTTTTAGGGTAAGACCAGAACCTTAAAGTTTTTATTATTGTTGAGTAATACTATACGTAATACGTAAACTATAGTCAAAAAAACTCATAACTCTGTAAGTCGTAAACAGATTTTTTAAGAAAATAAAATTTTAAATAGGTATAAATAGGTATCAGTCTACCCTCTTTTCTATTTAAAATGTTAAAGTAGTTAGTGATCTTACAGACTTACGTCAATATGACGCTTATAAAAAATACGTCAAAAAGTGGTAAAATTGTTATCATTGCGCATGTTTTCTATTTAAAGTCGATATCTCAATTCATTCAAAAGTAAGGTGAGGTGCGTAAACTATAGTCGAAAAAACTTATAACTCTATAATTCGTAAACCGATTTTTCTATAAATTAAAATTTTTAATAGGGAATTAAAATATCTTTTAAACAAGGTATCACTCGATTCCCCTTTCTATTTAAATTTTAAAGTTGTTAGTGACCTTATAGACCTACGTCAATATGACGCTTATAAAAAATACGTCAAAAAGTAGCAAAAGTGTTATCATTAAACATGGTTTTTACTTGAAGTCGATACCTCAATTCGTTTAAGAGTTAGGAGGGGGGGGACTTTTTACGTTCGCAATGTATACAGTAAGCTCCTGAATCACATAATGTCCAAAATGCGGATGTAGCTGTACAGGGTGTCCCATTTTCGATAGGATTCAATGGGAAACTCCGTTGTAATTCAAGATAGAGGCATGCGGTTTTCGCATTCCAGTCTTACTTTTTTGAGCTTTAATTTGAATTAACAGATTTATTCTGTCTCTTGTAGTTTTTGAGCTACAGAGGAAATTTTAAAAATGGTCGAAATTACCAATTAATGATATCTCCCTTAATTTAAGAGATAATTGAGTTCTGTAAAAGTATGTCAAAATTTTCACAAAAACACAATGGCCTCTTCGAAATTTTAATCCGCCGTTTCGTTTCCGACCAAAATGTTTTACTTTTTATTTTAGCTTCTTTGTACGTTTGTTTGATAATAAAATATGTTTTTTTTTATTTTAAAGTTTCGATCCGGAAAAAAATAATCTTCATTTCATTTTTTTCTGGTACGGCCCTGTGGTGGCATTTTATTTTTTTTGAGACCATTAATATTTAACTGCTATATAGCAGACCTGGATAACCAAGATATATTATATGAACATACCGGGTGAACCGACAAAAACCGACCAAATTGTTTTTGCTGTAACTTTCATTACCAGATAAGACAAATAAGCCTTTGAAAAAAAAAATCACTTCGCCGCCATATTTATATCCAAGATGGCGGAGAAAATCAAATTCGTACCTTTTTTAAACCCCTTTTTGTTATAAGTTTTTATAAATAATTTGTTTTGTATGTCGAAAAGTAACATTTATACCTAAATAAAAAACAAGTTTGAAAAAGGTGCGCCATTTTGGATTTAAATATGTCGGCAAAGTGAATGTTTTTTTTTCAAGCGGCTTATTTGTCTTATCAGTACATGTTTTTTATTGAAATTGCTTAAATTATAGCAAAAAACAATTTGTCCATTGTTGTCCAGGTCTACTATATAGTAGTAAAATATAAATGGTCTCCAAATAAAATAAATAAAAATGAGACAGAGCCGTACCAGAAAAAAAAAGCACTTAAGATGATTTTTTTCGGGATAGAAACTTCAAAATAAAAAATTTCTATTTTACCATCAAACAAACTTAAAAATAAACTAAAATATGGACTACAATTTCGAAAAGACCATTGTGTTTTTCTAAAAAGGATGCCTTAGACATGTTTTTACAGAATTTGATTATCTTTTCGACCATTTTTAAACTTTCCTCTGTAGCTCAAAAACTACAAGGGACACAATAAATATGTTAATGCCATTTTCTAAGCTCAAAAAAGACAGTAATGCGAAAACCGCATGTCTCTATCTTCAATAACAAGTGTGTCCCATTTTCGATGGGGTTCAATGGGAAACTCTGTACACTGAAAAAAAGCAAGATATATGGCCTGAAAACCAAATGATCCAACTGCCCTGAATTTTTTGGTTTAAGAAGAAGATTTCCTTGAAACAAAATAAAAAACTGCATCGTTTTCTGAGGAGCATAATAGTCTCATTTCAAGAACCCAGGGGAGTTAGACTTTTTGAGATTGATTCTACAGATCCTTTGTTACAATATACTGTCCCCAATTTTTATTTTTCAATTAAGTGGCTCAAAAACCGCCAATTATCCTAGACATTGGAGAAATATGAAGCTTTTAGATTTAATTTCCAATTAATCGGGTAACTTATTAGTGAAGTAATAATAATGAATACCGCAGGCACACTGCTATCACGTCATGAATAGTGTATATAGCTAATAGCTAATAGATTAATATATTATACAGGGGGTAAATTGTATAATTAGGATTTTTCACTACAACCGGTATTGGGTACCGGTGTAGATACAAAAAAACAACTTTACATTGGATTAACAGAAAGATACATACATATAACTTGAAGACTAGATGCATATACATGTTTTGTCCCTATTATAGGCTCATCAGTGCGACATAAGTTAATAAATACGAAGAAAAACGATGACATTAACAAGCCAAAAAATGCTTGTTTGCCATTCCAGGGTTTAAACCTTGTTATTACAGCTTTAATAGGTAAAGGAGTGGAGTGGAGTGGAGTGGAGTGGAGTGGAGTGGAGTGGAGGGGAGGGGAGGGGAGCGCAGCGGAGCGGAGCGGAGCGGAGCGGAGCGGAGGGGAGCGGAGTGGAGTGGAGTGGAGTGGAGTGGAGTGGAGTGGAGTGGAGTGGAGTGGAGTGGAGTGGAGTGGAGTGGAGTGGAGTGGAGTGGAGTGGAGTGGAGTGGAGTGGAGTGGAGTGGAGTGGAGTGGAGTGGAGTGGAGTGGAGTGGAGTGGAGTGGAGTGGAGTGGAGTGGAGTGGAGTGGAGTGGAGTGGAGTGGAGTGGAGTGGAGTGGAGTGGAGTGGAGTGGAGTGGAGTGGAGTGGAGTGGAGTGGAGTGGAGTGGAGTGGAGTGGAGTGGAGTGGAGTGGAGTGGAGTGGAGTGGAGTGGAGTGGAGTGGAGTGGAGTGGAGTGGAGTGGAGTGGAGTGGAGTGGAGTGGAGTGGAGTGGAGTGGAGTGGAGTGGAGTGGAGTGGAGTGGAGTGGAGTGGAGTGGAGTGGAGTGGAGTGGAGTGGAGTGGAGTGAAGTAGAGTGGAGTGGAGTGGAGTGAAGTAGAGTGGAGTGGAGTGAACAGAACAGGAACAGAACAGAACAGAACAGAACAGAATAGAATAGAATAGATGTTTATTTTATTATAAAAAATGTAAAACGTATACTTCTGCACAAATAAATATACGTACGGGATAAGTGCTTTAGGAGACACAATTCGCAAAAATGTCGTCACAATCTGAAAAAGTAATTTCAATTTTGGTTTCAAAGTCTTAATAAACTTGTACACCAAACTAAGAAATTTGGATCGGAGTTGTGATATGATTGTCAAATTTGGAACAAATGAAAAATTTTTCGTCACAATCTAAAAAATGGCGCCAGCAGGCACTTATACCCAGCCATAAATTCTTAAAAAAAAAAACATTTTTTCTTAATTTTTTCAAAAATTTTTTTTAATTTTTTTTTTAGGAAATGCAATTATCTATCTAAATGGGGAAATCGCGCTTTTTTTTAAGTTTAATCCCCCCTCCTACTCTCTTGCCAACGCCCCAACCCTATCAAAAACTCATCAGCTCTGCGTCTGGTGACAAAAAGTTTTGGTGCCAAATACAATAAGAATCGATAGGTATTTATTTATTATTTAGTAGCCAGCAGAATGTTAACTTATCCTTTTATCCTTCATGGAAGGTCCTTACGGAATATCTTAGTAAGTTAATTCTAATTGCACGAACCGTCAAAATTTAAAAAGAAAAGAAAATAGGATTTATCGGGTACATAAAACGTCACGCTAGTTTTACATTTACAAACAAAAACAAATAAGAATTTTTAGGTTAGGTAAAAAAATAAACACAAAATAATTATAAAAGTTAAAAATAATATATTACATAACGAGAGAAGAAAGTGACATATTTCACACGAGAGTGAATGTTGTGAATGAGGCGCTAGCCGAGTGAAACAACACACGAGTGTAAGAAAGTTACTTTCTATCGAGTTGGGTACGCTATTTTTCCTACGACCACTTTAGGATTTAATTTGTATTTTTTATTATTATGAAATTTTTTTATTTTTCATCTCAAAAAAGAACGTATTTTCTTCTCTAGGAACGGAAATGGTTTCGGTCTATTTCCGACGCTTCTACAAATCATAGCCTACTAGATATCTACATTGTTTGGATGGTTTGTTGTTATTCATTTTCGTCACTAGAGAAGAAAATATTTTCGTCTCTAGAGACGAAAATAAAATTGATATGCGTCTGAAATATAAAACTTTCTGACGCGTTATAGAGTGCAGATTGGCTACTTTCATGTGGGGTCGTAGAGAAAAAATATATTTGATCTCACTAGTGAGTTATGGATTATAACCTACGTTCATATTTAAAGTAGTATTCTATTTACTTATTACTATTCCATCTATTACTATTACAATTATTAATATTATTATTATTATATTTATTATTATTACTATTAATATTATTAATATTAGTTTTATCAACAGGTTCTCGTCGTCGGGAACTTCGATCAAAAACTTGGACTTCTTGGGCTTGTATCCCTGTGATTTGCTTTTTAAAAAGCTCGTTAGTTTGCCATAATAATAGTAATAATAATAAAGGTGGATAGTCAAGCGAAGCATCGAGTATTTGGTCCATAGCGACGATGGTGCTAATTTTTTTGCAAATATAAAAAATGAGCCAATAGAATTCATCCAAGCCAAGAAATAATCTTGATATTTGTTGGAAGTTTCTTGTTGGCTGATAATATGGTTTCTTCTATGTGGGTTGGAGATATGACTTCAAATAGATGTCCGCGGTGATAATGAATATCTAAAAGCCGTCTGTGATAGTCGGTGACTTCGTCTATGTAATTTGACACAATTTGCTAGGTGCTTAGGAGTTGTATGTTTAAGATATTCTGGTCAGTCTTAGTAAACCATTTATTGATGCTGTTAATTGCTTCTATGCTTTCGTTGAGTTTCTTGTTAAATCTTTCCAGCTGATTATATTTCATTCATTCATATTCACAATCTTAAAAATATATGCGTTTAAATTCTGAGGTTATTTTCGGCTTCCTAAAGACCGATATTAAACAATTTTTTCAGTGATTCTTATAAAATAGATCATGTTCTCGATTTTTGACCAAAAGTTTAACTTGTAAAATTACAATTACAATTAATTAGTGACATGAAAATTCTTGTATTTGCCATTTAAAAAAAAACTCCCATATAGCGGCTTTTTCCTAAATACAGCATGATTTTCTGGTAATTTAAAGCTTATGGGATTGGGTGATTACGAAACGCCACTGTATAACGGTCTGCTACATTCCTTAAACTAATTCCGAAATAATACAATTTAATCATGGTTGTTTTTTTTTCAGTTTCCTCAAAATGTCTTGACAGTAAAATAATGCCAAAATCTGATAATGTATTATCAATATACGAATAGTTTTTCAATTTATTAAATCCTTATGTTACGAAGGTAAACTCATAACCGATTGATGCCGCCAGCAATAGTTTAGTTACTGAGGGTGGCACGTTGCGCGAACACCAAGAATGAGATTGTGATCTTCAAAGGAAGCGAAAAAAGATAGAAGTAGAAGAATTGCTATTTTACTCTCTATATATTTTATTTCTGCCTTTCGGGGGCGGAAGAGGGGGTCAACTCCAAAGTCGCGTTTAATACGGTACTAAATTTTTTAAAAGACGCTTTATAGACAATTGACGAACTTACAACCTGGGCGTTATGGATATTGATTTTGCAACATATATAAACGCTATACGTTTCGTATGGCATATATAAGTTAAAAGCTAATATTTCTACGATAAAAGAACAAATAAACATAAGTCATAAGGCAACAAGTTTCAGAGTTATATTGGACCCCAGAGGACCACCAATTTTTTTTGTTATTGATAAATTAAGAGTTCAATTTTATATTCAAAATTCGAGCTTTTTAGAACTGTGGTTTCTGACGTTTCTAGGTCATCGCATTGTGCAAGTTCAAATTTTCTCAGCAAGCTATAGTTCAATTTTGAACTAGGGCTACGAAAATTCAAGTCGAGTGCGGTATAGTGAAATACGCTATTAACCATTTTTTTCAGTTTAAAAAGAAAATCCGTTTAGACATAATTTTAGAGATTTATTGAAAGTATTATATAAAGTCTCTGCCTTATTATTATGCTCGTCCTGCTTGCGACGGATTACTAATTTAAGATTACTTAAATTGAGCGGGGTTTTATAAATCTCTGTTCAATCTATCCCAAAGAACTTTACACGCTCTTATTAGACTAGAAACTCTTTCACTCCCGCTGCGTTTTTTTATTTTTAAAATTTTCTTATTAAGGTCTTATCTATGAAAAATTATAGACTGCCTAAAATATGCTTAAACCTACAAATAGACCTATTTAGTATCATCCCAGAAGGCAGAAAAAATTAGGCTTTTCAAATTTATCGATGGTTTCAGCAATCTGGATTGGGCGATCTTTAGTCTGTAGGTCCTGCTTTTCTAAAATTTAAAGCATTTTTCATCAAAAGTGTTTAGAGACTACTACACTTTATTTTACAGCAGATTGAATATAACTAATAACTTTCCAAAATATCTAAATATCTATTGGCACATCAAAATAGGACTATATATGGGGTCCCAACTGGCTTAACTCTGTTCTCTTTATTTAACTCTGTTCTCTTTATTTTGTTATAAGCTTTTACTTTTAACGGCCGGGTTGGGTAAAAAGATTTGGCTCAAACCGGACGATTGTCTAGGAGGTCGAGATACGGGATCTCCCTTAAGGATGTCAATTGCACTCAGATAAGTCCTTTAACTAGAGAAAATTAGCACGCGGATATAACTTACACGAACACTAATTGGTTTTATTGCTTATACTTACAAAAAGACGTGGGTTTGTCTGAGTGACCCTAAGTTAAGAGAGATGGTGATATGACATTACACAATTTGGACTTTAGTTATTTACAATTTCTACGGTCTCTAAATCTGCTCGACCTTCTCATTCTCACTCGCCGCTTTGACCCCTTTTTCGTCTCAATATGGGTACTTCTTTCGGTTATTGTTCCCCTTCGCTTTCGCGAACTTTTTCGATAAATTTTTGATCGAAAGGGAGCTCTTTACGAGTTCGCATCTAAAATTCAATTCCCAAACAGCCACACCCTCTGGTACGGTAGTTTGGGCGCTGCGCGTCGAGCGGACCCACTTTTTCGAGTTGTTACTTAGCATATTGCTAAAAACCGAGCCCCCCATTGATTTTCCGATCAACTAGAGACTTGCCATATAAAAAAAAAGAGATAGCAACATGAGCTTCATGACATGAATATAACGGGGGCCTGAGCTTTATAGAAAAGACCGCACGAAAGAGACCGAATATTCGCGATTCTTAAATCATTGTCATATCGTATTTTTTTCATATTTGCATGTAAAAGCGATTTTATGAAATGGACTGATGTTTTGTTGTCTCTTTTTATAATTTCCCCAGACAGTTTTTAAAAGATTAATTTTTTTTGATTATTAAAATATGTAAAGTTTTGACAAAAAAAAACAAAAACAAACAGTGAATATACACGCGGTAGATATTAAAAATCTAAATAATAGGTAAAATATAAAGACTCCTATTGATCTATATTTTTGTTTCCTTTTTTTCTTACAATAATTACAATATATCCCACTTACCTCGGAAAGTCGGCCATTTAATGTTTTATTAATTTTCCACTTTTCTTCCGTTTTTTTGTCCGTTGGACAACGGATCAATACAAATTCGTCGAGGCACGCTTTTACAGTCTCTGATACAGCAAAATTACATTTTTAAACCGGACGTTTCTTAATCAAAATTTGATAGTGACAAAATTATGTATTGATAGGGGTTACCAACTGTCATTGCCAACACACAATTTGGTTTTAAACATTTCCCTAACAACTGTCAAATCCAGTTGCTCACCTCTGGTAAAACAATAACTGTCAAAAATCGTACACAGGGCCTCTAGGTCGAGGCAGTTGCCGAAGTAACTGTGGCACATGTTTTCGTGCGCGCAATCAAAGAACGATCAAAGACGGACGTCTATTGCATGTCTCAGACATACGGCGTTTATGACGGCGATCAAAATAATGTTTTTTCTTATTATTTGTCGTAAATGTTTTTAATAAAATAGTTAAAAAAGGATATTTTTGCAATGCAGATTACGAAAATGTACGCAATGTTTTATTTTTTATTTAAGTATCGTTCATAATTGGAATAATTGTAATTTTTTTTATAACGCACGCTCTGTCACCGTCTTATTAACAAGAAAGCGACGAGCGTTATAACAAAAATTTCAATGACTATTCTAATTATGAACGATACTTTAAATTACGTTAATTTATGTGTAAAAGGCCTATTTCATTTAAGAAGGTTCTGTGCTCGCCCAAAAAGTAAGCTCAGGTAGGCTTTCTCCTCAATCTCTTGATTGTGACTTTTTCTGATAAAAAAGATTTTTGTGCCGCTAACTGTGTTTTCGGTTTATCAATCTTCTCAATAAAATACATAAGATAATGAGATATTAGTTGCGCAAAATATCAGCATTTTTAAATTTTACATTTTCTTTCATATTAATATCTACCCCACCATAAATATTTTTCGATTTAGAGAAATGACACGTGTGTTCTCCTATGCAAATACTCTCCAATATCTTTTTTCTCCACCAATGTTCATTGATAGAAAAAAACAGGGTCATTTAAATTGTGTAGCATAACTTCTATTTGTCCCTGTTTATTTCAAATTTATTGAACATTAAGTAAAGGTAAAGATAATTTATGCTTTTGACATTTATTTAACGTGTTTAAAGATACTATAGACCTATCGGAATATTATAGGCTGACTTTAAAAAAATAGGCACTATTTGTGACAGTTCCGCACGACTACTACATATTTCGTGCAATTTACCCCCTGCGCTCTTCTTGGTTGCTAGGCATCATATAATGGGTTTACCTTGTGGATTGAAACCCTCGAGTAAACTTGCGGTTGAAGATGTTTTATCCATAATATAACACATAAATTCAATTAAATAAAATCAAAGTTTTCGGACTATGATGTCGTAGTTACAGACACTGAAATTAATACTTTGTCATTAAATTATCGTAAGGTCACTACGACACTGGCATGGCTTTGTTAATACATGCGCAGTTTTCGCCTATGGCGATTTTAAATTTTCTTCTATGTTTTTCAAAGTTATTTTCGTTACACATTTTGCGATACTTGGGCCGTTATAGTATCTCATATTTAGAAGGCTTTGGGCAAGCAGCGTGAACTCATCAGTAGTTTGACTGGTCACTCTCTCCAAACTTCATTCAACACTATCATACACTTGGATTTCCAACTTTGAATCACTCGCAAATAGGCATCTTTCCGCACTTTTACTTAATAAGAGTCAACTGATACGGGTTCGTCCTGGCATGGCGTGTTAATATTTCCAGTAGGGATATGCTTCTAAGGCAACTGAAACAAAAAAAAAGAAGAAAAAAGAGTTTAAAAACCTCCAAATTAGATACTTCAACACAAAAAAAATCTAAAAAGAAAACATCAAAAGTTCTATCTATCAAAGTGTATGACGGTGTTGAATAATGTTTGGGAAAGGGCTCCATTGAAACCAGTGATAAACCTACGCTAGTTTTTGAGGGCGACACGTGATTTAATTATTTCTCTTTTCGCTTTGCTCCTTTGTGGAATACTCATCCAATTCTGAATTTTCGTTCTTCCACCCATGATCTTTTGATCTTTTCTTTTTAAAACAATTTTTATATAAATTGGTTCAGTAGTCTTTTAGAGTTTTCCCTTAATCTATAGGGACACCAATAAAAATAACACAAATTTGAGATACTGCCCTACAATCTGCCTGCGCAGGTGCGGAAACTAAATAATTCACTATTTGACACTAGCTCATGGTCCTTTATCTATGTTAAAAAGCTGTATAGATCATTTCTGGATTTCCACGAAAAAATTGTTTAGATGGGCGATTTGCCCTATTAAATATGAGTCAAATGGCTATGATATAAACCGTTTACGATTTATTTTCTTTTTTTATTTCCAGATGGTCGTAGAAAAAATATTGATCTCACTCATTTTGTGGAATATTTTTCGCCCTTGCCTGCCTAATCGAACTTAGTTTCATACTGTTTGGGTCCACGGTAGTTGCGTGCGGGAAATATTAACTTTCTGCACTGTTGGGATACCTTCGGAAATTTATATTTACCTAACAATGACGGAAAGAGATACTTTTCCGCACGCGACGGCAGTTGCACTAGTCAGGTACAAAATTTTTTCTTTTGTGTAAAAACCATCTAGACTACATTATATTTTCATTGTTAGGTATTAGAATAACAAAAAACCGTTTTTTTTTCATTTTGTTTACATTTGAGCTGAACAATATATCTAAAAATTCCAATTGGACTTAAAAATTAGGTAATTCGGTATTATAGTATATTACATAACGAGAGGAGAAAGTGACATATTTCACACGAGCGTGAATGTTGTGAACGGGGCGCTAGCCGAGTGAAACAACAGGCGAGTGTAAGAAAGTTACTTTCTATCGAGTTGTGTATTTTTCCTACGACCACTTTAGGGTTTATTTCGTATTTTTTATTATTATTAAATTTTTTTCATTATCATCTCAAGAGAAGAAAGTATTTTCTTCTCTAAGGATGAAAATGGTGTCGGTCTATTTTCGACTCTTCTACAAATCAAAGCCTACTAGAAACCTGTTTTGTTTGAATGGTTTGCTGTCATTCATTTTCGTCACTACAGACGAAAATAAAATTGATATGCGTGTGAAATGTAAAACTTTCTAAGGCGTTACAGAGTGCAGATTTGTTTAATTTCGTGTGTGGTCGTAGGGGAAAGATACAGGGTAAATCTATTCACGTAGGCGCGGCGCCGGCGTGCGGAAAATGCGATTTCCCACACGCAAATGCGTGCGTTAAAGTGTACTTTTACGCATGCTAGTAAAAAAATACGATTCTGCGCATTGTCCTTAATAGTATGAAAAATTTGCCGTACTAGTACGCATTTAAACAAAAATTAATACAAGGTGATCCATTATATTTTGACAATGTTTGGACGCCTATTTCTTAATAACTAATTAACTGCTAACAAATTTTAGTCTATGTAATCGATTTTAAACCACATGTCATAAATAACTTCCTTTTCTTTAATGGAACTATATTCTCGCTGCTGCCAACAAAATTTTAGTCTATGTAATCGATTCTAAATCACATGTCATACATAACTTCCTTTTTTTTAATACAACTATTTTCTCCTACTTATCAAGATATAGGCGTCGAAACATATTCACCATAATGGATCACCCTGTACCTACGTCCACCTACTAAAGAAAAGTAAAAAATATTATTATTTTTGGAAAGATTTGTGTATCGTTACTTTAGCCAATTAACCCCTTATTATGTAAAATAAGGGTAAATTATGGGTTGCGGTTTTCCCGTCAGGATAGCTTTGATTATATGTCTTTTGCGCCGTACACGCTATAATAAGATAGTTAAAGAACTAGAGAATTGCCACGCGTTTACGTACAAATTTTAACTCTTATGGGAATTATTCTAACATGCGATTGCTTAAAGAGCTTAAATTGCTTATTCACTAACAAGTAAAACTTAAAAAAATAAAAAACTACCGACAAAATAAACGTCGAAAGCATAAACATTGGGAAACTAAAACAATTTCTCTAAAACTACAGTCATTTGCTCAGCCCTTAAAGTACCTGATGAAACTAAAACAAACTATTGTTTGAAGGTGGTAGACAATGTGGAATTTGAGTGTAAACTAGAGTGTCGAACATTCGCTATCTTTATTTTTACTTTTTCACAACGTTTCGAATGCTTTTGTATCATCTATCGTCATCAGGTGAATACTAACAAAAAACTAAGACTACCTAACCTTATATACTAGCATGTGTTCAGTGAACCATAAAACTACTGGTTGGCTCCGCCCTTCCACAGTTGAAATCTGTTATCTCCGAAAAGTGTGGGTTTCCAAATATAATTGATCGTGACGCTTGTTTAAGAAAATACATTCTGGTTCCTCAAGATGAATACTGTTTCTTTGAGTTTTCGCTTGAATAGGTTTCGTGGACACTTAAATAAACTGAACCAATCAAGCAGGTGCCTTTTTAAAATCATGGCGAATACGTGTCAGCTCCAGCTGATTAAATGCACGAAAACCTCGTTAGGTACGGTAAGGGAGTCGTAACATTACGACCGTCAGCTGGAGCTGTCCCGCATTCATCATTAGTTTAAAAGTACACCTGCTCGATAGGTCGACTCGATAGAGATAAGGATGGAGGACTATGGGACGTATGTGGTTTTTAATCTAATTTTGCGGGTTTTTCTTTAAATTTAAATAAAACTTGTTGGAATTTTGGACTTACTATAATCATATGAATGATTTCGCAAGGAATAAACACAGGTTTTTCAAAAATTTTGTGAGAAAAATGGAAAAAAAAGCAAATTGACGGCGGGTTTATACCCGTACAGTAGGCTTTTTAACTAAAAATACTCTGTTAAATGGGTTACTTACTTATATTTTTTTTATCGCTTTTTATTCCTAAATTTGCAGAGGTCCATATGAAAAGATATATTCTTACACAACACTTCTTCAATATAATAAAAATATTAAATTAAAATTTATAATTCATCTATTTTTATCGATTGAAAACTGTCCAAACACTTAACTGACGTTTCGCTCGCTGACGTTTTGCTCGTTTTGAAGGAGAACCGTACCTTCTTAAATAAAAGAAAGACTTCTACATTTATAAACACTGGAACCACCAATTTCTATAGAATTTTCTCCTCCCCCCCCCTCTTTAAATAAGGTAACAAATATTTTTAATGTTGAAGTATTTGGTTATTTCATTATTTTATTTATCATTTTCAGTTACAAATGGTAACGAAAAGCATTTACGAATTCTCCCCTCCGCTCCGCCTTGTCACACTTACCTACTCCCCCGCGCCATTACTTAATTTATAGATGCCACCAAGAGGTTGCAATTTAGAGTTTAGGCGTAAGGCAAGGTCTGGGAGAAATGCAGGGAGGAACGAGAGTAGGCAATTGCTCTCCCTCTTCCATGTTTCTGCAAAAAATCTCCGAATTTTCATAAAAATTTTGAAAAATTGCTAAAATCACACGTTCCTCTCGCCCCTAACGCGCAATAATTTACCGCTGAAGACTTTTACCGGCGCGTAATATGACATCACCGCACAAATCACAAAACCGCGCAAAACCCCCAAAACAATAAAAAAAATAAGAAAATCGCGAACAACCCAAAAAAGCCTCGGAATTTTTATTATTAGTATTTTTTACATGCGCTATTCTTTTTAATTTGCCCTGAATCAATTATTAGGCAAAGGTTGTTACGTTTGCGCGGTTTGTGAATATGCCGGAATCTGTTTCACATAACACACAAAATAACACATTATAATTGCTTGCTTGCTTGAAAAATAACAGCGCACAGCGATTATAGCGCAAGATTTATACCGTGAAAAATTGCTTTTTAAGATTCCGCGCGCTAACAGCTACCACAAAAATTTTAAATTTTTATTTTTTTAGGCGCGTAGGTAATCGCGTTTGACAAGGTGTGCAAACGCCTAAGCAAACCAGATGTGTGTATGTAAGAAATCTTTGTTTTCATTTAATTAATGAAAATTAATTTTAGACTTATGTGTATCAGGCTTTTTTCTTAATTTAAGTGAGCAGTGATCTCCCTGAATCAACTTAAAGTGAGATACCATACGTTCCTATACATTGTCTTAAAAAACGGGCTGGAATACCCAATTGAAGCAAAAAAAAAGACTGGAATTTGGTTTTTTAGTAGTTAAATACTTAAAAATATTTATTTTGAACAAAAAATCAACCAAATCGTGATTGTTTTAAAATTTAAAGCAGATAAACAACCTCTTGGCGCTGGTCTAACGATGATTTTACTCAAAATTCAACATTCCGTGTCACTTTGACATTTCTCAGATTTTTTGTTTATCCAAATTTTATTAATATTTACGGATCATTTGGACTGTTTTAAGAAAAAATGGGCCTATGCGTCTCATTACAGTACATTTTGACGTCTATTCAGCTAAAATTATCTTATAAATTGTGGTCTGGTTCGGCGTAAAATAAATTTTTCGATACCCTTGTATATGTCAGCCTTCAAACCAAACTTTCGATAAACTATAGTCCTTAGTAAATACCGCCCTAAGTGTCTGGTTTTGACGTCGAAAGTTTGTACACTAACTTACCACTTGAAAAATCACTCTAAATCATTGAACAGAAGCTACTCAATGACAGCCACCTCTCTGTCAGAACCAATCTACCAATCAATGCCATTATGGATTTGTTGAAGTGCTATCTGCAGAATTCTTATTTCCACGAGAAGGACAGATATTTTCGACAGGAAGATGGTCTACCGATGGTATCTCCACTTTCGCCGGTAGTGGTCAATATCCTTATGGAATCATTTGAAGAAGAAGCTCTGCGAACATCATGTCAGAAACCCAAACTATGGCTAAAATATACGGACGACATATTCATCATCTGGAAAAAGGACCACAACACATTGGAATAGTTCTTCAATAATGTCAACAGCAAAAGAATCTGCATCAAATTCACCCTGGAAAAGGATGAAAATTGTCAGCTGCCTGTTCTTGATGTTCTAGTCACCAAAAAATAATTCAACCATAATCATCCACATAACAATTAAACATTCCTGTAATGTAATATTTATATACTTAGAGAACGAAGAATGTGATAGAAATGTTACATTTTACCATTGAGAATATTACTAACACATGCCGGCAATAAGTTACGTTCTAGCTCATACAGGTGATAGAAACGTGACGACCAGAACATTTTTTTTAAAATAATTATAGTAATATACCTGGACACCATAATTTATAATTGCATGGATATCACTTTGTGATTTAAAACATGTCCAGATGGCCACGAGATGGATATCCTAAGATATGGAGTGGATATATTTCCACATGAATATCTACCAAATATGCATTAGTCTTCCACTAAAATGCAATTACGAGTAGCCTATGGATATAGGTATATGCCTGTATGTTGATGTACTACAAAAGATTACCTAAATAACTTTTTGCTGTCTTATATGTATGATAATAATATCACCTGCTACATAGAAAACATATTGATTCCGGTGCCATCTACGTACAATAGATGACATTAAACTAAATTATAATTATAAATCATGTAAATCGCGTTCTTTTTACAAGATAGTAATATTTTCAGCGAACATGCCAAAATCCTGACAAAAATATTCTTTTTGGGAATATTCATAAAAATAACTTGATTATCAGGTTTATAATATAATCTTATTACCAAAGAAATATAACTATCACAAACTCTTAAAGAATATTCAACAAAAAATAAGTCTGCAACATTCCTGTCATATTCGCAATAGAATATTTCAAAAATCACTTTGAGGGAATATTCCTATAACATGAATTCAAAACGACCTCAACAACAAGAAGTCAAAATTCGACAAGGGAACACAAGTGGATCGAAAATAGCTCAACATTGCTGGGAAAATCAACATCATATGAATGGACAGAGGCAAAGATCGTCACCAAGGAGGAAAACCTATTCAAGCGAAAATTCAAAGAAACAGCATTCATCCTAAGGAACCAGAATTTATTTTCTTAAACAAGCGTCATCATCAAGGATATTTGGATACCCACACTTTTCGGAGGTAACAAATTTCAACTGTGAAAGGGCAGAGCCCACCATTAGTTTTATGGTTCACTGAAAACATACTAGTATATAAGGTTAGGTAGTCTTAGTTTTTTGTTAAACGTTGTGAAAAAGTAAAAATGAAGACAATGGATGTTCCAAACTCTACTTTGAAATAAACTAGTGCCTAGTCTACATCTAAACACCAAATTTCATTTTAATTGGATGAACGTTTCAGAGGTTGCGCCTGATTATATTTGCGTCATATCTTAATTTCTTGAACATGGCTAAGAGCACTTCTTGAAGACAACAACAAGAAAAAACCGCATCGAAGTTGGTTTACTGATTCGAGAGCTACAAGCGCTCGGACATACACACAGACACATAAATAGACAAACTTATAACACCCCTCTTTTTGGTCGGGGGTTAAAAAGATGGAGTATAATTAAAGGTTAATAGTTTCGTGAGTAAAGAATATTTTATTTTTTAAATTTATTTCTAAATATACAAAGTGTGACAGTAAGATAGCATACAAAAATAATTTACAAAAATATTGCATAAAAGCCATAAATAAAGAACAAATAAAATCCGTTTTTTTGTAATATGCTTAACTCTAGATTTGAATGAACCGAGGCTACCAGCGAATGGATCAGGACTGAAATAATTACATGATCACAAAGTTCAAGTGACGGGGAAAGTAAATGCCATAGCTGGTGCTGTGAAAAGGAATACGAAACAATGGAGAGGTATATAGGCCTTCTCTAGTTCGTGTTAAAACATATTGCCGCTAAAATAATTATATAGAAACTAAGAATATCATGGTGAAGCCTTCTTGAATCCAGACTGTCAATATTGAAATAACATAGTTGACATAGATATTGAAATTAATCCTGTATGCTAAATATCTCAATCTTAATCGTATCGTGTTGTAAACCACGGATTTCCTGAAAGTGAGATGTAAAAGTTATTTTGGTATCAAAAGCAACACCTACCCAGCAAACATGAATTAAAAATATAGTACTTTTAAAGTATTTGCTTTTCGCGCTGCCAATAATGGCAAAGTACTAAGTAGGAAGTACTTAGTTAGCATTGATTTGGAACAACGGCCTGCATCAGGCTAGCATGTATATATTTAGTACAAAAAATTTGTACTTTTAATTAAATTTTTTCTTTTTACTTTTTTAATATTGGTAAAAACGTAACAGATAGTACTAGAAAGTGGTTTCAAAAAAAATAAAAATTAAATAATAATAAATCAAACAACATAATCTCACACTCTAATAGCATAGTACATCCCCTGGATATTCCCGAAATGATCCATTTGGGATGTTCAAAATATCCCAGGGATGCCTAGCATTCTTAGATGTATCATCATCATATTTCCTAATCTTCCTGATAATAATTTTCAAGTTCTCAGTTCTCACTGTCTAAACAATATATCTAATCATAGTATCTTTTGTGGAGCAAAAATATTGAATGTAGTGCTATCTACTTACAACAGATGCAAGCTAACTATTTTGTAACAAGATCTAAGTGTTTTATACAATACTCGCTGATTTTAACCTCTGTTGTACATGTTTGCCACTACTAATAAAATGCTTGGTCTTTTGTATTTTTTTTGTACAAATTTTTACATGATCTATTTTTACTTCCGGTATATATAAGTATATTTATTTTTTGCTTATACCAAAATGTTTTTGTTTGGATATACTTAAAGAAGGTTTTATTAACTCTGGTTGCACTATTTTTTTTAAAAATAAAGTACAATTTCTTGCTTTATTAAAAACAAAGTACTAAAATGTTGCTTTTTAGTATTTTTTTAAAATATGCAAAATCTTCCATATAAAAATGATAAAACAAACTGCACATCATTGCCGGTGCCACCAGTTGCCAGCGGTCAAAGTAAAATATTAGTAAAATATTAAATTTAAAAATTAAAAGTGAATCAAGATTACACCAAGTCACACAACCTCAAGCCTCTTGAAGTGCTAATGACTGACTCTATCAAATGATTTTGAGAAGTCCGTGTAGTCACTGTCTACTTGCTTGAACTCTTTAAAGGCATCCAATAGTAGTACGTTGGATACATAAAATAATCATGCATTTTTTGATTGAGGTGTGCTACTTTTTGGGGTAGTGGTTGATGCCAAAAGAAAAGTTTTTAGATCTAGAGCCATCTCTGAGTCCGTGTAATTAAAGATGGCTGCCATTAAAATCCTAAAGAAATTTTCTATCTTTGCTTCTAGTGGTTCGATTTAATTTTTTTTTAAGATCTTCTATCTTTCATTGAAAAATTAAATTTGAATGACTTAATGATTTGGTAGCTGAAAAGAGAGTCAAAAGTCAAGTTAGGTAAGTTTGAGTCAGACCTTAAGTGATTTGAATTGAGTCAGAATAAAATTTAGTAGGTATTTATTGTTATCAATAGAACATTGCTTGGCTTCAGCGAAATGATACCTAGCGCTCACCGTATTGTGCTAGTGCTGTTGCCTAGGTATATTATTTAGAATCTGGACTAAGATATTTCAAAAAGTAGGTTACTACTACAGGATAGATTTTCATCAATAATAAAAATAAAATTAATTCAAAATTTTTAGACGATTTCTTAGAAGGAAACGATGACGGAGAAATCATAATACACATTTCATTTTATCCGACATCTTGGTTTAAAAAATGGCAGCCATTTTTTAAAATGCGATAAAAAATATTATTGACTAGGCGATCAGTCAATAAAATCGGTCTTCGGACCAGGTATTTATTCGGTGGTCATCTTCACGAGATCACCCTATAAAGATAAAAAGCTTTCGAACAAAAGAAAATCATTAAAATCTGTTCATTAGAAGGAAAGATAAAAAACTTTATTTCCGTTTTATTTCATTTACTCATTTCTCAATCTACATAGTAGTTTTGGTATGCAAGCATGTTTAAATATTGTCATCAATTTTTGAACTCCTTTTTTTTTAAAAAAGTAAGAAAATAAAGTTTACATTTTTTAAATGAATTATTAATTACTCGCAAATAGGACTGAAATTTATGGAAAATTTTTTGCTATATTTAACCCTGTATATTATTACTAAGCGCTAAGTATGAATACATAAAATGAGTACATAACTTTTCTTAAAATTTGTAACGCAGTGGTGTAATCAAAATGCAATTTGACTTTTTTCTTTCTATAAAATACTAATAATAGGTATTTACGTCACTAGACCGGAAAATTGGTCTTTTCAGGTCCACGCAGTGGCGTAATCGAAACGCAATTTGACTTTTTTCTTTCTATAAATTACTAATAATAGGTATTTACGTCACTAGATCTGAAAATTGGTCTTTGCAGGTCGACGCAGGAAATTTACAGGGCGAGCCGCAGGTGAGTCCTGTAAACCTGCGGATTCCTGTAAAGATACTTTCTCTCACTTTAGCCCGATATTGTTGGGAAGTAATTCTCTTAGTCAAGACCAATAAAATTATTTTCGATCAATATCGGGCAAAAGTGAGAGAAATCGATTTAAACCGAAGATTTGGACCAATGAGATGCACAGTAGCGAGATAATTTAACTCCCTGTCTAAGGCCGGTAGTTTTTAAGATGAAAGCTAAGAAAAACAAGCAAATTTTGTGGTTAGAAATGATTTTTGCATTTTTAGCTTGTGCAAAATTGTAAAAAAAATTAGAAAAACTATAGTGTAGCTTCACACAGCTAATTCAGTGACACTGTCATAACTGGTCGACCATGGACAACCTGTCAATCAAAATAATGATAAAAGAGCTCATAAAAGGAATTTTTCTAGGTTTGTTCTTTATTTACCTATATTTATAGTATACTTACTTTGAGAATTAAAAATGTGTGGTCAATTTTTCGGTGTATGTGACTCTTGAAGCAGCTTCTATTTTTTCCTCCGGATTCAACTCATTTTCTAGATCTAAGTCCATTTTTGTAAACAAAACTTTTGAAACAAATTTAAAAGAGCTGTTTTAAAACTGACCAAAAAAACCAGCTAAAAGCTGCGCACAAGAAGAAAATTGAATAAATATCAAAATCGTACGGAAAGTGGATATTTTCCGATCGTTTGAAAAAAAAATATTAGGATCTTACCCCCTTTAAACCCTCCGTACTGATCAGTAGCCGGTCGAAATATAGGACGTTTGTGAAACGTTTGAGGATCGGTCCTCTGGAACATTCCACGATGTTCCATTTAGAAGCATTCCTGGAATGTTCTGGGGGGAACGTTGTGTATTGTTAGGGACTTGGAAACAATTTGTTGTCGTTTAACTTTACCAAAGGCGACTTTACTTGCGTGAAAACGGCATATAAACGTACAAGCAACTCGCTTTTTCACGAATTTGGAGGTGATTTTTTGAGTTGTGTTGACGTTGCTTGCGACTGGAGTCGCGTGCAACATTTCTACACCATCGCCGAAGCGACTACGACTGAAGTGCCCTCTGGATAATATTTTTATTAATATCATTGATTTGAATTCAGGACTTCCAGGTCTGCAACCACAAATGGAATAATTTATAAAATACGTATAATTACAGTTAATTTATAACATTAAAATAGCTTCTTAAATTTTCCCATTCACTAAATTTGGAAAAATAGATATTGTAGCTTTAAAAAAAAGCAGGCATTTAATCCTTTTTATTTTTTGTTAAGTTTTAGTCACTGCTTGTTGCTCACTGCAAAAATGCTTTAAAGATATTTTAAATTTTAGCCACTTTAAAAAAAATTCTTAAAATTACTAAAACTAACTCAAAAATCATCAAAATACAGCAAAAAAACATGATTTTTTTTAACGATTTACCCAAATGGCGGAGCGGCGCAAATCAGGAAAAGAAAACAGTATGTTCGAAATAATCATTTCTTTGGTGCTCTCTATAGCTGTCAGATAGAATTATATTTTAAAATCGGCCGCAACCGCATTGATTATTTGACCACAATTGTCTCGTAAAGGGAAACGTTGAAAGAACGTAAATTAATTAGCTCTAGTTAATTATCAACAACCCCACAATATTCCAGTAAAAATAAACGTTGTTAGAGGATTGCCATTTAGATTTTTTTTCTTGGAAAGTTCCAGGGACGTCTAGGACGTTCGTGACCTTTAGGGATCTAATAAGTATGTCTCCGGGACGTCATATGTTAAGTAGGAATCATTAAGCCAAGATTCAACTAAATTAATAACATTATTAACACAGGTGTTTACTGCAGGACGAAGCTCAGGTATTTTAGTGCGCACCCCACCAGCATTTCGATAATAGAATTTTATTTTTTGTGTCGGAGTTAGGTTTGTTCTTTTGCTAAACAACCTTTACGTAATCAATTTGAAGATTTTCTTCATTTATGGACCGTTAATTAAGTTCCTCATGGGATTTTTTAAATTGATTGCGTTGAAGTGGGGTCAGATCTGCTTTAATATGTATGTTAGAATTAGTTAGCAGTTTTCTATTTTTCAAGACAGCAACTTTTGATAGCCTGGGACCATTCATATTTTTCATGCCAGGGATGAATACCTCGAAATCAGAACAGTTAATTGTGTTTTTTTAAATACATCTGTCACCTGTTTTTTGTCGTGCGTCAGTCGAGAACTGAAGAGGACATTTTTTGACGTGTTCGTGTGGTCTTGAATTTCGCCCAATATCTGTATCCTTGTCAACTTAGAGAGTTTGCATATCGGGTTGATTACTTTCAACCCCTAGCGATTTAACCTTAATCCCAATCTTAATGTCTGGACTTCTGACTGAAGCAGAGCAAGTCGATCTTTGTCAAGAAGATTAATGTTGAGATTGCCCACAACAAAGTGCCTCTCTGATACTACAGCCCTCTGGATAAGGTGTTAAAATTTGGACTTTCAAAAATATATTTAAATAAGAGAAAAATAATCGTAAAAGTTTAAGACCTGCGGGTAGCCCGGGATATCCAAAAATACTGTCATTTGTTAATTTGTTTTGAGGAACAAACACACACAACCTTTTGGATTTATAATATTAGTAGTTTTTGTGTGATGCAAACAAACAGACAGACACACACATATATATGTAGTTAATCACCCTAGCACCTACAAATAAGTCTCAAATTTATAGAGACAAATCCCAGTTAAAGATTAACGCTTCCCACGAATGGCTTGCTTTTATGGGAAAGCTTAGTCGCTTGAAGAAAAATAAAGAGACATAGACCAATATGCCCTGCTCAAAGAGTTAAAAACGCAGTAAACGATTTTTTTAGAAAATTATATTTTGATAATTTCTCCCACTATAAACCTCATTTCTCGTCGGCGCGAGATAACGCATGCGCATGAAAGCGGTTCATTGATAATTGAGTCTTGGCCAACTTGATATTGCGCAGGGTTGGAGAGACGGTTTTTAACATACGGAAATACATGGAAAAGGCCATTATAGTATCTTAGATATATTCATTTAAGTTGGTAGGTAACCATGCACATCTTAACGTAGATATTACCCTGATTCTCCCTAAAATCAAAGTAGACAAACAAAAGTTTTTAACGTTGTTTTTACGAAAATATTACTTTCTTTGCAAATTTTACACTGTTACGATTATTTTAGAAATATTCAACATATTGGTGATAAGGTAAGGTATGAGGTGAAATTTGCCGGATCGTATGTTTCTGCCGTTTATGTATTTATATCTTTAAAACAATTTAAAGGTAAAGTTAAGGTATTGGGTTGAAAATCAAATTCCCATATATTTGTTCTTGTTATACCCATGGCCCTCTCTTTAATAACAGGGGCCTAATTCTGGAATCTCAAGAGAACAAACGATCGCTCAAGAGAAGGGATCAATCCCAGGAATAATCCCATTCCCAAAAGAAACATGCTGTTTCTTGAAACTTCTTCGAACTTTAGATAAAAAAAAGAAAAGAAAAAAATAAATGGAACCGATTCTCGTCTTTGGACTCTGGGAGCGCAAAAACTTGCTCTTGCTATAATGATACTCCTCAAATATTAAACCCAATGGGATAAATTGCTCCAACCTGAGATATTTTTAACAGGAAATTTTCACTTTTTACACCTATTTTGTTTATTTTAGTCAAATTTTCAAAGTCGATCACGACCAGGCTTTTTCAAATTTTTGAGTGCACTTGTTTCGTTACTAAGAAGGTATGTATTAAGTTTATTTCTCAAAATGAAAAACAGTTATAGCACTCACTTTTCTTTTTTTTTAAATTAAAAAAATTATAAAGCTCTTTTGGGGCAAGACGGGGACACCAACCTATGGGGCAAAATGGGACCTATGACTAAAACAAAGTTTTCAACTAAAAAGTTAGCCAAAGCTGAAAAAGTTCAAGAATATTTCTGCAACCAAATCGAGGCAAAATCGATGACGACGAAGAAATCAGTAATGCGGCTACTTATACCTCAGAAAAATTCTATGTTTATACTCCCAATGCTCAGAAAAATGGGTCCAACGCAAACGTAGGAGATGACTCTTCTGAGTTTATATACCGGGAAAGACGAGAAATATGATGAATAATGCTAAAAAGGACTGACACTAAATTTTTAGTACAAGAACTCAAAAGTTACAAAGTGGTTTTTGCAAGGATAGCAACGATTTGATTAATTGTGCTTTCTACAGTTTTTTATTTTTCTAAGTCTGCAGACCATAGCACTTAAATGACGACAAAAGGGCTTTGATAGTTGAAGAAATATTAATGACTCTACTCAAGAACCAAGGCTGCAATATCGATTTTTAATTTTGCACGGATTCCCGAAAAATGCTTGAAATATTTTTAAATCCGGATTAATTTTCTTGTTTATTTTAGCTTGGTTGAAGACAATTTTGTGCGCCACAGAGAGTACGCAGAAAAAACATTTTAGTTAAACCTATGAGTATTCGTATCGGTACCTATATTGTCGCACGTCTGTACGATCGTGCAATCTCTTATTTTACCCTGCTCAGTTATTAGAATACTATTATTGATATTTTGCTTAGAAAGCTCTACGTGAATTCTTGTTTCATTTAGTTATTTAAAGTTTATATTTTTATGTATAATTTTATCTCTATTGAGATCTAGGTGGTTAAAGGGGTTAAAGAGAGGTCTCTAAATTGAGCAATGATCGTTTCTAAAAGGCATTCCTTTATTATTAAAATAAAATATTTATAATATTTCATTTGACTCGACTTAGAACTTCCTATGTAAATAATGAAACTAAAGTTTAAGAAAATGGTAATACTCACATTATATTTGAAAATGCTATTAATTCCTCTATTGCAGTTGCAATCTGTATTCTAACTAAAAAAAACTCTTCTTTTCCTTACTTGTGAAAATCAAAATCTGAACTGACTCTTTTTCGAACCGCGAAACCCAGAACTTCCTGTTCCCTCTTTTGCTTGGTCAGCGGTTCATTTATTTTTTACTATACCATCATAACTTTTTAACGAAAATTTGAAACAAAGTTGTTTTATAATTTTATGTTTTTTAACCTGGTTAAACTTTATCAAAAAAAAGATGGTTTATACTTTCAAGGATGTTTTAACCTCATTACTATAGACCATAATAGAGTTGTTTTGTAATTCGCAAAATATTATGCTTTCTTTAAAATAATTTTCTTACTTTTAAGATTTTCTGGAATTTATTAATTTTTTAATATTCCTGATATTTTTATGGTTTGACACATGACATGAATGATGGAATCCAGCAAATAAAACCAAATTCAAATTATTTCACAATAAAATTCAACTTTTCCTTCCATCTGGGTAGCCCGGACCTGGTCTAACACATAGTAGGTTGATGAATGGGTTGACTCATTGTAAAAACTATGTGGTGACTGATTGCTGTGATTCTAGCTAGTACATCTGTCTTGGGTTGTGGGTAGGTAGCTACGCAGGTAATGTGGTCGTCAGCTACTGGGGTTGTTGATACCGTTGGGCTAACGCTGTTGTGCTTATCGTATGCCTTATGCTTGGAACGACTTTTGTCCTATGCTCAATTTCATCTGCAGATCACTCCGACGTTCTTTGTTCTTCTTTCTTCTTCTTTGTGCTTCTCTGTCTTCTATCTTATCATTATGCTGGATATCTACGACTTTATTGATTGTTTTGCGATTTTGTTATAATATACCTTAATCCAATAATAATCTTAAAGGAGTCTTCCTAAAAGTTTTGGTGGTTATACGTACAACTTGAGATTGTGGCTCTATCTAAATTTCTCATAAAAAAAACATGTAATATCATACTGTTTATGTTATCTGCGTTACGTTAATTTTCAATTCTTATGAATAGCTTCTAGTTCTGACTGTTTTAGTTATTTCTTATCTAGTTTGATGATGATAATCTTGAGTAATAATAACTATTTATTTTTTCGCAGTTTTTGTTGTACGATCCTTTTTACTGTTTATGGGTATTCGGTCTTTTTGAGGAGTTTCCATTTCGTGTTAATTCCGGTTTGTAGAGGCCTTCGGAGGAGGGAATTTTTATTGACATGGTAAAAGGTCCATACGCGTAAAACAATAAACTGATCTGTTCGGTATCTGCAAGTTTTTTACGGAGTCTGTAAAGTCAGAAACAATGCGTACTCACATTATATTTGAAAATGCTAATAATCCCTCCGTTGAAGTTGCGATCTGTGTTCTAACTCAAAAAAACTCTTCTTTTTCTTACTGTTTACTTGTGAAAATCAAAATCCGAAATGACTCTTTTTCGAACCGCGAAACTCAAAACTTCCTGTTCCCTCTTTTGCTTGGTCAGCGGTTCTTTTGTTTTTTACCATGCTATCACTAACTTTTTAACGAAAACTTTAAACAAAGTTGTTTTATAATTTTATGTTTTTTAACCTGGTTAAACGCTGTCAAAGTAAAAATGGTTTATAAGTTCAAGGATTTGTTAACCTCATTACGATAGACTAAAATAAAGTTGTTTTGTAATTCGCAAAATGTTATGCTTTTTTTAAATAATTTTAAGATTTTCTGAAACTTATTAATTTTTAATATTTCTGACATTTTTATGGTTTGACAATATAACGCGTTTACAACCAAGACATGTTTTAAACGAGGCCCGTTCGGTTTTTATTAGAACAGTTAATTGCAGTTGTGACGTACGTCGGGATGTAGGTTGCGTTGCCGACGGAGCAATGTATGTAACGATTGCGGTCAGCTGTCAGCTTTCGGATTTGCTTTAAACCTTATCCATATATATATAATAATAATCCCTATTTTGCATTACATTTTTCCTCTAAAATGGTCGTATTTTTCTTGACCTTTCATTTTTTTGGGCGAAATTTAGTTTTATTGAACCCTTTATTAATTTTTATTCTGTTGAAGTTACAACCCACAGAGATGGGCTAAATTATTGAGAATTTTTAGCATTCCTAAATTGTGGCTTGAACCTTGAGCTATAACGTTTACATGATGATATTAAATACGTATCGAAATAATTTCATCATATTTTGAACTGACTTTAAAAAAGACGAGGTCATAGGTTTATCCCATTTTTGAGTGTTTTGTTGATTATTGTAAAAGTGGTGGAGAGAAAGTATGTTTAATATATATTAAACAATGGTTTAATATAACAGAATTAAATAGGTGCTCTCCTGAATTGTGGCTTAGGTTCGATTCCGGGCTAGTAATTGGGTGTTATCAATGTAAGTTTTCTATTAAAAAGGCAATAATTTAGCTTGGCGAACTAGGCATTGGTTCTAAATTTGATCAAAATGGGTATGAAAATTGGTTAAGCCGTTTAAGAGTTATGCTGAGATAAACCACCGGCGTACGTGGGGGCTCAGGCCCTCTTGAGAGCCACTAAAAATCGGCTTCTTAAAGTTAATCATTCCCCAAAAGTCACCAATAAAATTGTAATCTGAGACAATTCGGTTAGTCAAGCCCCCAAGGACCTTCAACCCCCCTTTCAGAAACAATGTTTTCCTATACCACTGAATAAACCTCTAAAAAATCTATAATATTAAAAAAATTGCGTCAATTGATATAATTTTAATACGTAAACATAGTACCTATGTAAAAGATAAGTAAATCAATTGGTAAATCATATTAAATTATTTTAGTTTGCTTTTTGTACCCAATTCTTGTGACGTATATTATATATTATAGATTTCCCCTAAAAGCTCCTGGACAAATAGTGCATAATAAACTTTTATAAATTCATGAAGTGTTTAATGTGATTTCTGTGCTGGATTTTTCTGGATATAAGTTTCGTAGTTTAAGCGACTGTATAAAAGTACTGAATGAAAGTAAGTGCATTTTAAATATATAGAAAAGAAATTTAAGTTTCTATTGTTTGCCATCGTTCGCGAGAGTTAAATAAATAAAATCAATGTACCAAAATTGTCTATCTAGAGATTTGTTATGTGTATAGATTTAACGTTTTTGGAGGAGTTATGTGTCTTTCGGAGACTTGGGTTTTTTTCGAAAATTAGCTAGATAATTGTTAACTGTCAAAAATCTATTTTGTAGTGGATAAAATAGTGTTTTTTTGCAAGCTAATTGGTTTATATAACGAGCGTAGCGAGCATAAAGTTATAACTTAAATAGGGACATTATGTTTACCACAGTTGTGATCAGACATAAGGTAAACAATTTGGCGACGATGCCAGATTGCGCTGAAATTTGTATGTTTACACGTAATGTTTTTACAAACATATTATTTTTATAACTTTCTCTCCTGTTTGTTTTTGAAAACATGGAGAAGCGCCTTATTTTTATTGAAATATATAAGGAAATTTAGTTATATTAAATAATTGCATTTAAATTTTCTTGAATCTTCAGAATTTTAAATTAATAAAGAATTTATAATGTGCAGGTACATGTTATGGTACTTGAAATATATCTCATTTTTTCGATCGAAATATCATATAAAATACCTGATATTTTGGCCGAAAGAATAATTCTTTTTATTTCCCAATATAATATATCGGGAATAAAATCTACAGTAGTGTGACAACCTGGCATTTGTGGCGGGTCAGCCATATAACCGTTTCTACGCTGCTCCACTCATAATTTTTTGTCGGAGTTGTAGCTTTAGCATAATCGAGGTTTTGGTATATTTTATAGATTTTAATATTTTTTCAATAGATTTTCAAGTGTTTGTGGTAAAAGTGATATAACAAAGTGCATAGTGTGACGAAAACTGGAGATTGCAGGTGAAAACCAAACATTTCATAAATTAGTTATTCTATGTTTTTCCGACGCCATCTTGTCATAGGCCGCCATTTGCGTGCACTTAGTTTTGCAATAATTACAAAATTTAATTAATAAATATAGGAAAGCAATAAGTTTTTTTGGAATATTTTTCCGAATTTCTGATAAAAACAATATGGTAAGCACTTATAATTAATTACACTATATTTGGTGTTAGTAAACCAACCCCAGCTGCGACATTTTTACAGTTTTGATACTATCTGTAGTCAGCTTATTTTTTCTGCCTAGATTTGTTTATAAATAGTACAAGCGTTCCCGGTATAAATATAAATTTTTTAAACATATCACACACAGGATAAAGAATGTATGTTTGCTACAAGTTTTTATTTATAATATTTACATACAACAAAAATGTAAAGATACTTTTGTGTGTATTAAATACAAATTATAGTAGAGGGTATAAATTCCATTTATTTTTACACAATAAAAAACCATCATAGAATACTTATAATAAAGGTATCTTCCTTTTTCAAAATACCACTATTTTTAATCGAACTTGATTATTTTTCCACATTGGTTTTTTGGTGAATTGCCTAAACAGTGCAGAAAGTGATACTTTTCTGCACGCGATGGCCATTAAGGGCGAAAAAGGCACTTTTGACACGTTTTTAGTACAACAATTTCCTACTTGCATAAAAAGCTTCTTCCTAAATAAAGTTATATATAATTGGTATTTTTAAAATTAAAACTAAAACATATTTTTTCCCATTTTTAATTCAATCTAGTTCATAAATGCATCTAAAAACTCCAATTAGAGTTAAAATTCACGCCGTGCTAAAAAAATACTTTTACCTATGCTAATTTTTTAATAAAGTTTTGCAGTTCACTTGACATTAAATAGATAAAAACACATATTAATTTTAATGTGGAAGGTTCAACTTCCCACACGCCGTGCGTAAAAAAAATAAGCACGGCGTGCATAAAAAAACTGTGTGTTTTAGAAACTATTTTTTGATCAAGAAAGTCATCATAAACACTCGTAGCCTCCCGCCCAAACTCATCCCGTGCGTAAAACTATCACTTTCTACACTAGTTAAACAACTAACTATCTGGAGAATATTTAAAAAATTAATATTTTCTATGTTATTTCTTTATTCTCAATTATTAAGTATACAAAAATTAAAGATTGTATTTCCAGAAATATTTTTGTCTGAAAATAAAGACCAAACCTTTTTACATTTATAAATAACGAGCCACTTCTGGCGGCTGGTAAACGGGACGTGGTATTGCCTGGGCCAGCGTTGCTGGAAGATAAAATGGTTTTCCCTAAGTTTAACGACTGATCGCGTTTCAAAGTGATGACTTGATGGGTCTATTTTAGTTGAATGTCTTTGGTAGCGAGTAATTTAAAAACGAAAGTAAAAAAGCACGGTTTACTCGTAAGTTGTAAACACAATTTTTTTATTCCTAAAAAACAGGAATGACTTAAAAAAAACAAAACTCGAACGCAACATCAACTGAAAGCTCACCATTTTTTTGCTATAAATCAAAGGCCCCTGTGAATGCCACAACAATGATTTCTATGATAACCTTGCATTGTTGGCCATTTTAATTTCTGGCAGTTTGTTACTTTGTCGTATTACTTAATTATTTTTATTTTTTACAAATTTACATATTTGTTCACATCATCGCATCACGTTGGCGTACGCAGAGGTGTCAGTACATACGGAAAAAAATTACTTATATTTAATGGCAAGAAAAGATACTATGGTGAATCAAGTTAAAAGCAAACAAACCTAGGTTCTCGAATTCATATCTCAAATGCCCCACAGGCGACAATCTATGTAAAATTGTATTAAAAAGTAATTGATTGTAAAATTGTACTAAAAGTGCCATTTTTATACGTTTTTAATATTGTTAACCACAAATTGTCTTAAATGAAAGGAATATTGTAACAATCAATGATGTTACGACCACAGACGAAAATTTTTTGTAATTTAAACCGCCAATTCTTTCAAAATATCTAGAATCTTTTTTAGGTTTTTTGGGTTGGCTCAACTGCCAAAGAGAGGTGATACATAGTTTCAATTATAAATTTTTTGCCAACATCATGTCCTTAAGCGAAATTTTTAAGAAAATTTGATACTAAAAATGATATTTTTACACGTTTTATATGCTGATGGCAAGTTTAACCTAAAAACTTTTTTAAAGATTTTGATTTCTCTCATGTTTAGGAGGGATTTTTTCTGGGAGAGCCATTATGAATCTTAAAATAATTTAGTTAATTACCTGTTAAATTATTTTTAGATGTGCTAAAATACACTTATGGTAGGACACGTTTTTTGGTAAATTTAAAGATTGTAAAGAACTTTGATTAATTACAGATATTTTTATTAAACAATTATCTTAAATCATTTCCATCTTTCTCTAACATACTTTTTTATAGGCTGCTGTCTCTCTTCAACAAACTATGCTTTAAAATTAAAAACAAAGGTGGGACTTACCTACATATAGAGATTGCTATCCCGATCTGTTTTTCATCGCGCCATTCAGTCTGGCGGTACCACACAATATGTGTATTTCGTGCAGCTATATGAATATGTTGAATAAACCAAAAATAATTTGTGTTGTAACTCTATTTATCTAGGTAAGTTTTTGGTATTTTTCACTGTTTTAACTATGTAAATGTTACTTGTTTTAAAATGTGTATTCGTTACAGTTTTGTCTCCTATTTAATATTTTTAACCCTAAATGCTCTATTATGTATATACCAAATCTTTTTTACGTGTTCAAACTTCATAAATTTGTTATTTGCTTTTTTTATATAAACATTTTCAATTGGTTTTATTCTCGATCTTTTGCGTAGCATGTTTTTTCAAATATTTGTTAACATTTTCAAACTAGATTTTAACATCTTATTCTTACGTAAATGTCGAGCTGTTATAGCGAGCGGACCTGCGTGTGGCAGTTCCAACTCATTATGTAAAAAAAAACAGTCGAAATTTATAAAATTAAACACTACTCAACATGGCAAGAAGATGAAAAAACCAAAGCTATTGTAAAGGAGAACATTATTAAGAAGTTTAATCAGACATGGATGTCCAATTTAATCACCGAAATAGTTGGCAATGTCCAAGAGCAGCTAAACGAAAAACTCAAAGCTTTTGAACCTAGAATTTCCAGCTTGTAAGTGAAATACGCGTTTTAAAATGTGAGAAGGAAAAGTCAGGACAGTATCGAAGAAATAAGAACCTAAGACTTTTTGGAATCGAAGAGAAACCTATCGAAAATCTCCAGGAATATGTGTAAAAACTTTTTGTTGAAGAACTAAAAGTCAAAGTCAACAATGAAGACATCGAAGAAGTTTTTAGACCCGGAAAGAAAGAGAACAAAAAAAGCCAGTTCTGGTGAAATTCTTAAAAGAAAAATTAAAAGAACGCGTTTACAGAAATAAAAAGCTGCTAAAAGGTACAAAAATAACAGTCAAGGAGGACCTAACCAGAGCCAGACAAGAACTTCTCTAACTGGCGGTGGAGAAGTTTTAAACTAAAAACGTCTGGACTCAATCGGGTAAAATTTGTAGCTTTGTTAATAATAGAAAACATGTCATTTACAATATTAAATCGCTAAATGCTTTAACATAACATGTGTTTAATTTTTAAATTTGGTTGAGTATACTACTAGTATAGTAAGAAATTGGATTTTTTCCTTCTTGTGCATGTTATCTTTATTAGTCGATTTCAAACAGGTGCATTTTTGTGGATTCTTTTTCTCTTTTTAAATAATTTTTTTAATTTAAATACGTTGGACTTATTTGATCCATAGATTTTAGAACACTTAGGTAGATAGGTTTTTTTTTTAATTTATAGTAGATCGCAACTTAACCTTTCAACTTTATTTTAAAACAATTTATTTTTCGCTAAAATGCAACCAAACGACACCATAAATGTAATTAGTTCTCTTAAACCTTACAGACCAAAAAATACATCGTATTTAAGTACAGTATATGCTATAAACTCTTTTAAAAACATTGATTTTAGCCTTTTTTATATGAATATATGCAACAATTTTAGCCTTTTTTATATGAATATATGCAACAATGCAAATTACAACATGACATTTTAATATTTACCGAAACTTTTCAACTTGATGAAAATAATTTTAATTTAAAACATTATAATTTTTTCTATAACAACGCAAATTTTAACAAAAATGATGGTACTGTAGTTTTAAGTGATAATTTAAAAACAGAAGACGTAAAAATACAAAAAATAAGCAAAGTTACATTTACAACAATAATTGTTAGAAAGGAAAAAAGTAAAATACAGAATAATAGCTGTTTATAAACCACCATCAACAAATATAAATATGTTTCTTAACGATTTAAATGAAAATTGTCAAATTACTATACTCGTGGGTGACATAAACTTAGACCTAAAAATGAAGGCGAATATAACATTCAGCAACACCTAAATATTACCGCAAGTTACGGACTAACACCCTTAATAAATTCTTTAATGAAGGTTACTGCTGATATGGCCTCAATTATAGACCATATTTTTTATTAAAATTGATAACTACCTGTGCAATAAACTCCTACCAAACTGCTGTTATTTTAAAAACATCAGTAACAGATCACTTTTCCACTTTATTATATCTCGAAACTACTAAGAACAAACAAGAAATAATTCCAAATATAGCAAAACGGATAGATACTTTAAGCTCATTAAAACTTAATCAACTAATAAAAAACTAAAATTGGCAAGATATTTATTCCGAAAAAAATATTGATCAAATGGCCCGAAAAATACTTTTAAAAATAAAGTATTTGTAAATATATATGTACTACAAAGAAATATATAACCGTGCATAATGAAACCAACAAAAAAAGGGTTGGATCTCACGAGAAATAATACAATTAATAAAAGAACGTGACAGATAACAAAAATCTATACTTACAAAACCGAACAACATAGAAATTAAAAATAATCACAAAATCTTAAGAGACAGAGTAAGTACTTTAATAAAAAGAACAAAAAGTAACATTTTTAAATAAAAAATTATTGAAGCCAAGAATAATACGAAACAAACATTGGACGTTATAAATAACGCAATAAATGACCTTAAAAACTATAAAAACAAAACAACAAAGATTGAAACAGAAAACCTGGCACTCACAGAAAATAAAGACATAGGAAATACATTTAACAAATATTTTACAAATATTGGACTAAATATGGCAAAAAAAATAAGAGTCAACATTACTAACAACAACTTTTAAGTAAATTTTTTAAATAAAAATTATTGAAGCCAAAAACAATATGAAACAAAGATAAGACGTTACAAATAATGCAATAAATGACCTTAAAAACTATAAAAACAAAACAACAAAGATTGAAACAGAAAACCAAGCACTCACAGAAAATAAAGACATAACAAATAAACTTAACAATTTTTTTACAAGTGTTGGTCTAAATATGGCAAAAAAAATAAAATTCAACATTAATAACAACAAGTTGTTTAAGCAAAAGAATATATCACAGTCTCTTTTTCTAAATCCAGAAACACACAAAGAAATAAAAATATAATAAAAAGCTTAAAAACTGGTGCAAGTTCAGGACCTGATCGAATTAAAACAGGTTGGTTAAAACTTATTATTGATTTTATAACTCCTCCGATTACTTAGATTAACAAAATTTTTGAGCAAGGCAAATTTCCAAAAACTTTCAAAAAAACAGTTGTTGTGCCTGTATTTAAACAAGGTAATCCTGCCCATGTAAAAAACTATCTCCCAGTCTCTTTGGAAAGCAATGTCGCTGAGATAATCGAAAAAGCACTAAAATATCGAATTGAGGACATTTTGGAAAAAACAACATCATTTTAAACAAACACTTTGGTTTCAAAAAAGGGATCTCAACAATAGATGCAATGCATACGTTCGTTGGTCATTAACACTCTGCCTTAAACTCCAGTCAGAAGTCTATTGCTCTTTTCCAGGATTTAGCAAAGGTTTTTGACACGGTACCATATAATAAGCTTAAAGCCGTACTTAATAACTATGGTGTCAGAGGAATTGCACACTTAATCTTATTAAAGACTACCTAGAGGATAGAGAAAAAAGTGTTTTATATAATTCAGGAACTAGTGAACCTAAAGGACTGCCCATAGGAATACCACAGGTTACAAATTTAGGGCCCTTACTCTTTAAGATCTTTGTAAACAGCTTATTGAATCTAAACAAATCTGAAGTACTTATTGCTTTCTACTGCGATGATACAGTGGTGACAGTGGCTAAACCAACGTGGGCAAAATCTAAAGAAGCTGCAGAAACTCAAATCAAACATACAAACAAACACAAAAAGCCAAATACATATCCTTCTTTTTAAAAAATAGTGGGCAACCACAACTGTAACTGGAACTTAAAAATAGTCAATACTTATGATATCAGATACCTGGGAGTACAAGTCGATCAGTGCTTAAAGTGACATTTTAGTTAATAAATTAAAAAGAACCATTTATAAATTTAGACAACTTAAAACTTTTTTAAATGTTACAATCCTTGGGCAGGTTTATAAAACTTAAATTGAATCGGTAATTACCAATGGTCTTTCAATTTGGGGTGGAGGGTATGAATACAACTATGAAAATTTACTAATTCTTCAGAAATGGCTATTTAAAGTTATTCATGAAAAACCAAAAATATTTCCAAACTTTTTAAAATAACGTCTTTGTTAGATTTCGATACTTTATATATAGTAGCATGTACACAATATGTACACAAGAAAAAATTATTAAAAAAATAAGTCATAATAACTCCACTAGGTCAATACAAAATCAAAACTACAGTACCCAACAACCTAAAAACGGTACATTTATTAAGTTTATTTATTACACGGGCATCAAGCTGTATAATTTATTATCGGTTCAAATTAAAAACAGAAGCAACTTAAGTAAGTTTAAGAATAAAAGCGCCTTATATGTTAAAGAAGATATAGATATTTTTAAAAGCATATTAAGATAAGGTTTTCTTCGTATTTTAGCTAAACTCTTTTTTAAATATCTTAGTTTATTATTTTTTGGTTAAGTTAAATTGTTTTTTTTTCCTTGATTTTATTCTCATCAATCAACAACTGGTTATAACTACTCTTTATTACTTCTCGACATCTAAAATTATTGCACTTTAATTTTTGTTGCCGTTGAATTTTCGTATAGACAATTTCTTTGGAACTTACGAGGTTTTAAACTTGATTTTTTTTAAATTGTAATTTAGTAAGTGAAAGTGAAAGAGCTATTTATATAAATAATAAATTAGACAAAAAAAACTAAACTGAAATAACTCAAATATAAAAAAAAATTAACTCTCTATATTAAAATAATGTTCTTTGTTTTCTTGTTAGTTCTGATGATGGTCCAGACCTAGAACCGAAACGTTGGCTGTTGGTATAAATAATTAAATCACACATTTTCCAAGAAGTTTTGAATAGTAACAATTGCTTAAACAAAAACGCTACCTCTTAAGTTATGCTAAAATATTTAAGGCCTTAAATTACCGTCATGGGTTTACCAATGGCCCATTCCATCCCCTAATAAGGTTTCAAAAAGAGAGTCCTTTTTTTGATGACATTATTTTTTGCGAACTTTATATTTACAAAGAAGGACCATACTTTTTGTATTGATATTTATCTAACCGAAAGTGTGTTTAACTTGTGCGGTATTTAAGGAGATATCGGCATTAAGAATTTATCAAAGAAGTAAGCTTTTTAAAGAAGTAGGATTTTAACTGGAATAGCTTTATAATTATCTAAAATAAGCAGTTCCTTCTGTTTACCTTTTAGTTTATATAATCTTATAAACTTAAGGACATGTTAGATATAGCCTTACAGTCGGGAATGGGATACGCGAGACCACGCTTTGCTGCTCTAATGATAAAGTAATAAATTTTATTTTTTGCAGTTTGGTGTAAAATGTGCATTTATTTTAGAGATATTTCACATTTTATCCCTGATAATAGAAACAGAAGTTTTTTGGACACTTATAAGTAATTAAAGTGGCTTTTTATCCCTCGAAAAACTGTTGCCATTTTTATACCTTTATAAAAAAAACGACGTTAAACCACCTCGGGGAACCACCAGGTATATAGGCCTATATCTTTGATCTCTTTATTAACCTAATTATTTTCAAATAGTAGGAAGCCCTGAAACTGTTTGATTTTGTTTAGCTATATAAACACAATACAAATTTATCAAAGCCAATTAGTTGTTTAATTCCATATGTGGGATGTAAACATTATATTTTATGCTGGCTAGTTCTCTATTATACCGATATTAAAGTCTAAATAACTATTTATATTAATCACTCACGTGTCAAAGAGACCTTTAAATGTTATGTTAATGGTAATTAGACCGCCTTTCTGTACAGGCATTAATTTCGAGCAATACACTAGTTCATTATTCACCAAAAATATAATTTTAGTCGCAGTCTGCAAATTACAAAACAATAACTTTTTTGATGAGCGGTGATTCTTTTTTTTTCAGATGTGTGCAAAAAACTGGTCCGAAGTTAGGCAGGCATCTGTTTTTACTTAATTACGTTACCTATCTACATGCATAGCCAACTGTGTTCGTATAATAGCCATAAAATTGGTTTCTTGTGATCTTAGTTTTAATAGCTGCTGTCGTCATAATTCAAAACGCAGCTAACTGCTTGGAACTTACTGAGTTTTGAATCAGAACAGCAGCATGCCTAGTTAAAACTATCATGAGTTCATAATGTCTTTTAAGTTTTTTTCATCAAAAAAACGTAAGTAAATAATTTTGTAAAATTTCTTTGGAATTCACTTTAATTGTTCATTTAACAACAGCCATATTATTTCTTTGATATGTCAAAAATTTTAAAAGTAAAAAATTAAGACCTGTAAATAAAAGTCATGGTCAACGGGACTAAAAGGGGGAAACATTACGTATGAAAATTGCACAAAAACGGTCTATTTTCCGGTCGACTGGATTTTTTTAAATGTATATTTACGGTTTTTTTTATAAAATTTGTAATAAAAACTCAAAAAAAAAAGATTTTCATAATTTTTTTATTCGAGCTTCAATTTTGTCCTGTTTTACAATAAAAAAATATACGTTACTCATCAGTTTACCTATACCTATAAGAGATGAGAATTTAAACAGCAAAAACGGTACATTAGGAAAGCCTTATGGGTCCAAAATTATTAGTGGTAAAGAGCTTTCCTAAAGTTTGTGTAGAGGCATTTGTCGATAATTTCTATCCTTTGGGATTTTGAATGAAGGAGTTTTGTGAAGATGTGGGACTGATAGCTCTTTAGTCACACAATTAAGTGTTAACCGGTGTTTCATTTGCATCCGTGTAAAAGGAAGATGGCGGCCAAAATCATAAAAAATACAACTTTCGCAACCGGGAAATGGTTATACTCGATACCATATAACTCGAAGACGAGGATTCCAAAAAATTAACTTTTAAGGTCATCCGACTTTAAATGACTTTAAAAATCGCAAAAAACAAAATTTTTGCAATTTTCTCTTAAAAAAATCTTAATAGTTCGACGTTTTTTTTTAATCTTCAAATGTACCTCAAAATATTACGCATATATGCCAAATTCGGCCCTTCGAGTTTGATGCAGTTTGAAGCTGTATAAGTTTGAAAAATACCCCAGTAAAATTCACATATTACAAAAATAACTAACTAAAGGGCGCTATTAATCAACTAATAAAGCGAAGAGAAATTTGATAGGAAAGATAAGAAGGCCGATTCCAGTATTTTTTTTTTTAATTTGGTTCAACTATGATGCGTTGCAATATGGCGGTTGTTATACCAAATTGGCGACGTACAACCACAGTTTATTTTATAAAATTTCGTAAAAAAACAAAAATGACAAAGCGGTCATTAATTATTGCTGATTTATCGCCGCTTACTATGAAAAAAAAGTTTAGTTGATGTATGACCTTGATTGACCTTAAAAATATTATGTACAAGTAAAAAAACAGATTTTTGTAGTGTTTTTTCGAATTAACCACTACGCAAAAACTTTAAGTGCCGGAGATGACACATCATTTTAAACCTCCCTATCATTTTTTTTAACTGGCGTCTAGGGTGTGTTTGCTATACCTTGGGAAAAATGTCGTTTTTATTAAGTGTCGGAACTGTGAATTTTAGGTTCTACTCACTTTTCTAGCCAACAAAGTCATTTAAATTACCTATAAAAGAGTTAGAAGAAGTTTGATATACATTACCATATACTGGATCAGGTGTTTTAGGTGCTATTTTCCAAAATGGTGGTCAAAAAAGCATAAAAAATTTTAATTATTCCAGTAGGGCATGACTATACTTGTTTATTAACATTCATAATAAAATTCAAGGATGTGGTTACAGCTCTTTAGTCACACATTCATGTGCCACCGAGTGTTTTGTTCGCATGCGTGTAGAAAAATCCTAAACTTAATAACAACGACAGATATATAGGTCATTTTTACCGAGGTATAGCATAAATATCTTCGAAGCCAGATCAAAAAAAAATGATAGAGAGCTTTAAAATAAAGTATTTAGTTATGACTAAAATGCTAATTTTATTTTCGGCACTTATAGCGCCCTTTAGTATGTTATTTTTGCAATATTTTAATTTTACTGGGGTATTTTTCAAACTGTATCAAACTACAAGGATCGAATTTGGTATATATGCCTAATAGTTTGAGGTACATTTAAAGTTAGTCTGACAAAACGTCGAATTATTAAGATTTTTTGTAGAGAAAATGACAAAAATCTATTTTTTTACGATTTTCACGGTCATTTAAATTCGGATGACTCTGAAAGTAAATTTTTTAGAATCCTTGTCGTCGAATTATATGGAATCGAGTATAATCATGCACCGGTTGCAAAAGTTGTATGTTTTAATGATTTTTGGCCGCCATTTTAAAAGATGACGTCATATCGACCCCTTCTACATTGATGCGAACAAAACACCCGGTAACACTTGATTTTGTGACTAAAGAGCTATCACATAGTCACAAAACTTCTTCATTCAAAATCCCACGAACTTACACATGCCCCTTCACTAAGTACGTTTTTGGGTTTTTTGATTTATCTTTTATATATTAAAGATTTTTTTTTGCATTGTCGTAAAAGTGGCGGAGGAAGTATGCCTTTTTTATAATACGCGAGGAATTATATTTTCTTTGTCGTGAAAATGTCGGACGAATTATGTTTTCTTTATAAAATGTAACCAGCGTGGAGTTCATCTGAATTGAATTAAAAAATAATCGTAAAAATCGGTGAAGTGGTTTGCAAATTATGCTAAAATAATTATCTAAAGAATATACGCGTCGAAGTTGTGACCTCGCTTTTTTTTTTGAAGCCGGTTATTAACATATTTTTAATACGGATTATTATACTTTTACATTATATTGAAGAAGTAAAGTAAAACTTTCTATACAAAGCTGTTATTTAAAATTCATTGAAGATAAAAGATGCTATAAATTTAATCCGGACTAAACTGGTTGGAAACCAGTAACCTCCGTAAATTATCAAAAGATTTTTAAAGTGGATTTTAATACCCTGAACCGATCGCCAAAACATTAAGACCGAAGAGAAAAGAGTAAAGAAAAAGTGGGCTGTCCAAAAAAACCGTGTATGATGTTACGATCTAGGAAAATAGTTTTTAGCAACAAATCCTTAGGGGGCCAAGCAGCCGTGTATAAGACGCAGACAAACGGAAAAGCACATTAGGCAGAAAAGGATGGGCATGGGGCGATGTTGTCACTACATCTTACACGTAGTAAATCCATTCCAGGTTGTTGTTTTCTAATGTTTTCCATTTTCATACCTTTAGGACTGGAATAAAAATTATTTTTGATCGACTCTAATACCAAACTGATAAAAGATATCGTAAAAAAATATTTTTCGGCTTTTCATTTTGTAACCATTGTCCTTACGCACTGTTTACAGGCTGGGGACTGAGATACATGCAAATGCCTAACCTAAAGCGTTCATACACGACCGGAGAAATCGACTGAGATATTTCCGTAGAAACTTTATCAAGCAAATAGGACGGGTTGACGCCTTCGAACGTCCAACCCGGGTTTTGCACTTTAATTTGAAATCAAAAAGAGGAACAGTCAGATGTGGGGCCGTGCACAAATTATGTAACGACGATTTTACCAATTTTTGACCCCCTCCCTATGTAATGTTTTATAACGGTTTGGCACGCCACTCCTCTAATATTACGTAACGATTTTAAGACCACTACCCCCCCCCAAAAAAAAATTCACTTATTTTCATTCCAAATTTTATTAGTTTCACACAAATGCAAACGCTGTCGAAAACCCCCCTCCCCCCTACGTAACGTTTTGTAACCCCCTCCCCCCCTGATCATTACGTAATTTGTGCACGGCCCCTGTAGTCCCAGTGGAGGGGGGCGAGAAAATTGATATTTTGTTCTTAAAACTTATACTCTTTAGACCTATTTCTTTGCGTTCCCCAAATTACGTAATTTTTGAAAAAAAATTCTAAGCGGCGCCATTTTTATTTCGTACTTTGTTTTTTTGCGTTCGGCTAATTTAATTGAAAAATTTTTGTCTGCAGCACCCTTTATCTTCTCACTCGAAACCAAGATCCCTCGTTTTAGGAAAACTAATCCCGTCTCTATTTCTAAATTTTTTCGAATAAAAGTAGAGTACGACCATGGGGGAAATAATTTTTTTCTACAGTATGACGAAAATTTCGAGAAAGTTGAAGAAAAAAATAAAAAAAAGTGGCAGAGCTCAAGTTTTTCGTAAAAAAACGTTTTTTGTAAAGAAACAGAGCAAAATAAATCTTTTCACCCCTTTTTGGGTGTTACAAATATTAGCAGTCCCTTATTTTTCGCTTTTACCCTCCCGCTAGTTTTGAAGAATTGGTTCGCTACATGTTTCGAGATCATGTCATAAAATACCTTGAAAATATCAAATGTAGTGTAGGGCCAGCTTTATTTAAAATCAATAATATCGCAAGCAAAAAGCTCTGCCGGAAAAACAGCGCCGTTTATTGATTTCTTTGGCTGCTAGTGCTAGCTGCATGGTTTGGCCGTTTCCGGATAGATGTCACTAGTAGAACAGAATGGAAAGAAATTTAATTAAAAGCGAAGATATTTCTTTCTAATGTTAACAACCTCACGAGTTTATCGCTCAGCATCGTAAATAATGGACCCTGCCGCCTCCTTTAAGCAAGAAAAAGCTGTGGTTTGGACCTGAAAACATCTAATTTTTAATTAGTTTTTCCTCGATCATCTCATGGTGTGGCCGCCATCTAGCGGAATTTGCAGACATCTTGACAACGGTTATTATTGCAACTATGATTTATGCTCACAATGAAAGAGTGGCGACAATTTTTTCTCATGAAAGCAGTCCGGAGATAATAACAAACTGGCACCATTGCTCAATATACCTGTTTCTTTTGTGCGCGCAGGACTTTCTATGCCATTTCTGTTTGATTTATTGAAATCCTATCCCCAAGGAAAATCTTAGAAACCCTGTATATACTGGGTGGATTCTTTAAACGGAACGGTGCTTCTAGCGGGTTAAAATTTGGCTTTTCAAAAAAATTCAAAAAACACGTCAACTGAGATTTTTAATTTTCTTGTCTTTTTTTATATCATTACGAGGTATGGCAAAAAAATATATTTTTTTAAATAGGACACCCTGTGTAGTTTAACATTTTTGAATTCTAGAAAAAATTATCTTTTTAACAATAATACACACACTAATACTCTATATCTGTTTTACGGGGGATATTTGAACGAATATCGAAGTTTTCCATACAGATTTAGATAAAAATATCTTGATTATCGTAAAAGATAGATCGATAGATAGTATTGCTGAAGAGAGTATTGTTTGCAGATTTTAAAAATTGCAAAATATACAGGGTGTCCTATTTAAAAAAAAATATTTTTTTGCCATACCTCGTAAATAAAATGACATAAAAAAATGCAAGATAGCCCGATTAAAGGAATCTCATTTGACGTATTTTTGGATTTTTTGGTTCAACCAAATTCTAATCCTCTAGAAGCACCGTTCCGTTTAAAGAATCCACGCTATATATATATAGCTATATTACAACCAAAGAATTTTTATAATTATGAAGTTTACTCTAATTTCTTTTTTTCTCATTGAGTTTTTTGGGAAAATTTTTTTTACAAGAAAGAAATGGTCAAGTTACACGCTTTAGTACTTTTTGAAACATATTTATGATGTGCCTACTTAAAATATTTTTTAAAATCTTACAAGATAAATTAGTAATATAGGTTTCGGTAATCAACACCATAAAATACTCTTAAATTTAAATAAAAATAATCACTAGAAATATAAAACAAGGCTAAAAATAAAGGTTATCAATTTTCTATGTTATATGAGTTTTGAATAAATATTTTATCACTTATAATAAATTTTGTCAATTTGTGTTTTATTTTGTTTAAATTTATCTGGAAGTTTGGTGTATATTATTGGCCTAGTGTACAGGGTGTCCAAAATTCGATGGTTTTGGGGGATTTCGGGTACTTCTAGAGGAGAGAGAAAATTTGACCCCCCCCCTTTACGAGACTCAAATTTCACAAGATTTTTGGTAAAAACCGCATTTCAATATTTCACCCCATCTTCGAGCTACGGGGGCTTTTTGAAAAGTCCGCATTTTGGGATAGGCCCTATAACTTTTTTATTTATAAAAATATATTCGTAGTGTTACTTGCATTTTTGTAGAGTTTCAGCACAAAAAATATATTTATGAGGGCACGACGAGGCAAAACAAACATAAGTGAAGGTCACCAATTATGCACGAAAAATATCCCAAACAAGAAATCCCAAAACAACTATATTAATTTATTTACCAACTGAAATTAAAACATTGAGGTTATCTAAAAGCTCAGTCAAAAAAACTTTTTTTACTCAAAGTTTACTTATTTCAAAGCTGTAGCTTTTATCAGTAGAGGTTGGTGCAAGCCAAGGTGCAAGCAGAGATAAGAGATCCGAACTCGCTGTTTGTGAATTAAGTGCAGCTGATATTTGAAAACTGACAATACATTTCATAAATAAAAACACCTTTTAAATAAATATAAAATTAATGTACTCTTATTTTATTATTACCTATCTAAATCGTTGTGTGACATCAAGTATTAATTGGAAAAAATCAAGATAATTATCAAGAGTAAGTTTTAATTAGAGTGACATATAACCCAAATTTTAATTTTTTCAAAAGAGTGATTACTATTTAAACCCCAGTTTAATTTTTTAATTTTATAATTCTTCTTATAAATCAGGCAAACTTTAGGAGGGTTGGTTTAAAATGCTTAAAACCAAAAATTTCACTTAAACTTAGGAACGTTCTAAAAGAGACTAAACCCTTTTAGTAAATGTTACCGTTAATGTTTAGTTGGTCTATGCTTAAGAGGCCACTACCTCTAAAAAAATCCGTAGAGTATTGTCATGTCCCAAACATCATAAATTTAGTAATACATACCTTTAGAACAATTCAAGGTTACTTAAAAATTGGTTTCCGAATATCACGCCAGATCTTTAAAATTTCGACTAGACCGATTTGCTTGTAATTTTTCCTAGCCAATTATTTATTAAACTTAATACATATATTACAACAATTTTGGAGTTAACAAATACTTGCATTTAAGATAAATCACACATCCATCCCAAGAATTTAGTTTGCTTTAGTTAGCATTAATATGTATCCCTGTATATTAAATTTGGACAAAAGTATTAAGTCGATTTTTCTCACGTTCTTAGCATAGAAAACAACTATCAACGATATTAACATGGATAGTGTTTATTCCCCGCCCTACTTATTCTGTAGCCGTCAAATATTTTCTTTGGATTTTCAATCGCCTTTAAGTTTTGGCAAGATTCAAGAATAGAAATCTTTGTCAAAAAGGAGGTAAACTTAACAAATATATTTTTTTCCCTCGTAGGAATGTATCCTTAAAGAAAAAATTACATGATAAAATGTACTATTGGTTGGTCCATGCAAGTGAATATCTCGAAAACTATTCGCTAGACTTTTGTTAAGGCATTTGGAAGACTTTTAAAATAAGATGTCACTTGAACCACTTTCTCTATTTAAATTCTGATTATGAAGCACACCCCTAGACATAGGTATGTCCTACAATATTCCAATATAGCCAAAATGAGTGCAATCTAAATCAACGGGTCTTGGGATTTTTTTAAATTCAGATCAGTTTTCACACCCTGTATATATGTTTTTGTGGGGAGGAGGAGGGAGTATTAGGTTTTAGGGTAGAATGGCTGATGTTATAGATATACCAATTATCATGATTTTGTCCATTTTGATAACACTAGGGAACAAATACCAACTTTTTTATTTCTAAACAAAAACTATTTCTTTGGGTTCAAGTACACCCAAATAATGAAAAAATACCAAAAAAAACTATATTACTTCTTACAAAATTTATAGGCATACAATGAATATAGAAAATACAATGGAATATAATAGATGTTTATTTGCGATAAGTTGTTACAAAATAACAAATAAGTAGAAACGAGGTATAGACTAAAACTTACCACAAAATAAATATACCAGTCACCATTGAAGAACTTAAAGCACTTGTAGGTGTAACCATATATTTTTAATTAAACAAAAACAATTAAATAAAACACTTTTGTTATTCAATCTAGAGCAATACGACCTACATATAGGGCGTGGGATCAAACCGAAATAAAAACAATATAGCGCCGTGTTACGTACCTGTTTGACATTTAATCTGGAACAAACGAAATCGCGTCTTCGAGAGACTTTTTTAAAGAATTTATTGATCATTTTTATATTTAAATATTTCGAATGGTTTAAAAATGTTTGTCGAATGAGTATTTACAGCTAATTAGGGTTTTGACTCAAAATTTAATTAAACAAAAACAATTAAATAAAACACTTTTGTTATTCAATCTAGAGCAATACGACCTACATAAAAGGCGTGGGATCAAACCGAAATAAAAACAATATGGCGCCGTGTTACGTACCTGTTTGACATTTAGTCTGTAACAAACGAAATCGCGTCTTCGAGAGACTTTTTTAAAGAATTTATTGATCATTTTTATATTTAAATATTTCAAATGGTTTAAAAATGTTTGTCGAACGAGTATTTACAGGTAATTAGGGTTTTGACTCAAAATTCGCCATAGTTGGTGCTTTTTTCATCGTCAGTGTTTTTAGGCTTATAGTGCATTTTTTAGAGAAATAATATAGGATTTTAAGTGGTTTGTTGTTTATAAGCGTGTTTTACTAAATTATTTTGGCGATTAAAGTGTACTTAATACTATAAAAGTGTGAGTTGTTAAGAGTTTGTCTCAAAATACACCAATTTTTTTATTATTTTTAAATTGATTATGTATTTTTTAGCAATGCCTACTACGTGCTGTGTATTAAATTGCCAAAGCAATTACCAAAGCCAAGGTTTATCAAGTGTTTCTGTTTTTCAATTTCCAAGAAATAAGGAACTATCAAAGAAATGAATGCAATACATGTAAAAAAATACACTGGAATTAGGGTACCGAAAGTGTTTTTTTTTTTGTTACTTGTGTGAAGTGCATTTTAAATCTGTTGTTGAAGTTCAACGTTCAACCAAATAACTCTAGCGATCTCTTGGAAGTTTCTTTATTAAAGCCTCGGTTAAAGGCAGGTAAGGGGTAAACTAAGTAAATATATTAAATAAAGTGATGGATAAAAGCGAGCAATATTTTTGGCATTTTTTTAAAAGCTGCTTTGTATTTTTTGGTTGCCCCAGGAAGATAGTGCATGTGCAGAGAGATGGTACAGTTAGTATCTAACTGTCAAAAATATTTTGAAGCTAATTTTAAATAGTAGTTTTCACAACTAGTGGCTAAAGTGCTTTTTTTTACAAGCATTGGTTTAAATAACGTGCGCAGCGATGTATTTAAAAACGTGAGTAAAAAAAAGCACAGTTTAACCGTGAATGGTTTTTTAATATCTTTATCAAAAAATCCAGGAAAAACAGGAAAACATTTTTAAAAATCTCGAACGAAGAGCACTTCTCGCAACACATCATCTTTACACTATAAATCAAAGCGGCTGGTAAATTAAATAACAATGATTTCCATAGCGATGTGCCTTTTTACTCGGTGACGTTCATTGTTGCGATATTTTAATCTTTGACAGTTTGATATTTTGACGATGTTTTTAAATGAATAATTTAATTAACTATTGGCGCGCTGATTACATTTTTTCCTGTCTCAAAAGACTCTCTTGGTTTACTAAAATTTAAACACACCCACAATCTTCTAACAACTAAGACTTTATATTATAAGTATTTAAACACCTTATAAAGTAAAATTGGTATATTAAATTCAGATATTTCCATTTATTAAGAGCAGGTAGGTAATTATCATAATTAGCATGGATCTATAAAACCGAAGCTAATTGAGACTTTTGCAAGACAGATTGTTAATTAATTTAATAAAATAAGTAAGATTTTGCTATTTTGGTCTGGGAAACATTTTTGCTGTTCCCGAGTGTAATCTGTAAGCGTTCAAATCCAGTAGGACAGCCCACTGACTCTGTTGGCATATGGCCTGTAAGTAATGAAGTCGAAGAAGTTGTTTTTTCGTTTGCAGAATGTGTACGTGATTCCGGCTATAAACGTAGCGAGAAAACACATTTATCTAATCTTTGCGCGACTTTACAAATTCACCCTATTTTTCTGGAGTATCAGCACATTATCTCCTACCTCATAAGGACGGTTTTTTGGGCACTTTAATCTATGCAAATATAAAATGTCTTTTTACAGGGTAGCTTATTGTTTTTTTTTCACAATATTTTGTGGAAACTGTTGTTTTTTTTTTAAAATACATTTTACAAAGTATCAATACATATTACAGTGTGAAACTACACAAAAACTGTAAATGGCCACTATTATGTCTGGAATTTCTTTACGTCATTATAATCACACATAGCAATAAATAATTAATTTACAAGAAAAACTCAAGGGCTTTCCTCCACTTGGTATTACTCAAGGATACGCATCGAAGCTATAAAACTACATCAACATAACGGGCTTCGCGTGTTTCTAACTTATTTTGATTTCATCAATATGACACAAGTCAGGTTAGCTATATGGGCCAAATTGTCTGGCCAGCTATTTGTAAAAACAAAAATCAAGTGATAAAAGCAACTAAGCTGAAGTCCAGTAGCCCAATGGACTTTGTTATTTTTACAAGAAGCTAGCCAGGCAATTTGGTCCATATAGCTAAACTGAGTTGTGTCATACTGATAAGTCTGCAGGTTTTCTAAATTTTAAAGGATGTTTTCGAGAACATTTGCAAAGCCCAGTATGTTGATTTAATTTTTAGCCCCGATGCATATCCTTGGGTAATACCAAGTGAAGAAACCCCCTTGAGCTTTTCATGTAAATTTTACGACTTCCATTGGACTTTGGCTTCGTCGTTTTTACAAATTAATAAATTAAATTATAATCTTTTTAATCAGTTTAGTGGCGGTCGCAGCTTTTCTGAAAAGAGGAAGGTGGTTTACTAGATGCTAGTTTGAGGTAGCAGCAGTAGTAAAAAGACGGCCCGTGGTCCTGGCAATTATGCCTCTTTATAGGCCCTTTCTGCCATACCCCGTTTCTTACCCCTATGCCCCTACTTCCACTGCAACTCTTTCTTCGGGCCTCCCTCCTTCCTTATGAAGTTCAGTATATTGGCCCATTTGAGTGAGTGGAGCTCTACTTTCCCTATCGTGGGAAATCCCCACTTCAGCTGCCTTGATCTGGCATATGCATCGCACTCTGCTATTAAGTACTGCGCCGATTCCCTTTCGAGCCCGCAAGCGGTATACACGGGATCTTTTACTACTCTTATTTACGTTAGATGTTTGTGCAGCCGATTGTGCCCATTCAGCATCCCTTACAGCAGTCCAATATCCTTTGGGGCCTTGCCTAAGAGCTATTTAGTTCTCGCTACATTCGGACCATCCATAAATAGCTTGAACTGCCTACTTCCCGACTTTTGCCTCTTGGACGTCTTCAGTTCATTGTTCGCCTACTTGTTGAGCTCACTTTGTATCTGTCCTTGTTATTCCCAAATGAGGTTCCGGTTCAATGTCTCCCTAGTCTGGCAAGTTTGTCCGCTTTCTAGTTCCCTGATATTCCGTCATAATTTGAAACCCACATCAGTGTTACCCTATTGTCTTGAGCAAGTGTTTGCTCAGCGCACTCCTCCACCGGACTACTGACTGTTTTGGATGCATTAAGAGGCTTGACGGCAGCTTGGCTATCGGAGCATATGTATATGTCCCTCCTGCCATTCTTGACCTCCGGTCGGATTGCCGCCATGATAATGGGATATACCTCTGCTTAAAATACCGTAGCGTGTTCTCCAAGTGGGTAACTTTTCTGAACTTCTAAGTTTTCCGCGTATATCTACTTAATTCCGTTCGGAATTCTTCCCTTTGGCACCCATTCCGTTCCGGTATTTTGACTTTGTACTTTTTATCGAACTTTCATGGTTTAAGCGGTGCTATGACTGACTTTCTTAGGAAAGGCTGCCCTTCCATAGTCCATGGTTCCTTAATCGCAGGTGCCTCGCCATCTCCTTCTTCTTGATCCAAGTTGCAATCGAGGGGAGACCCAAGATGGTTTCAAGGGCGCGGTTGAGGGTCGTCCTCATTACGCCGGTTATTCCTCTACAGAAAAGCCCTTGTAGACTCGTCAGCTTTTTGGATATGGTCAGTTTCTCTACAGCGGGCCACCAGCTACTAATGCCCCAGGTTTGACCGACCACTCGCAACTGCCACAATATTGCCTGGACTTTAACGGTTATTTTGGCAACATAATCACTCCACTTGAGGGGTTCCTTGTTTAGCGTGACTCCCGAATACTTAAAATTGAAAAGCTCTGGATTCCATAATGTACCTCCCTGGGTTGACTTAGTGTGTTACGAAAACAAACTTGTTTATATTTAAAGACAAGGGCGGATTCTTGGGCAGTTCTGATCTTAATTCTAGGGACAAGTATCAGATTTAAAGTTGTTTGTTATCCCTAAATTATCTTATATATATCTAAATAACCTTTTCTCAAAAATTATTTGAATTTAAAAAAAATATTTAAATATTTTTACCTCTTTTAAATGGTATATGAAATATACCAAGTTTGGTAAGCTGCCAAGGAGCTACCACAAGTTGTGAGGGTTTTTGTCCTTTAAATGTCCATGCATCGTTTGAGAAAGATGGATTCTACTAAAAAGCAATTTCAAACACACGTCATTAAAGATAGTAACAAGGTAGTAGATATGGACGATATCAACGTCCATTATTAGGAAAAGTTATTGGTATGAAAAGAAAAATAATTCAACAAAACAAAAACATTTACTTCGCCTCACGGTCCTTTAGTATTCTATGGGTAAACCATATAACTATAATGGTTTAAATATCGCAAATTTTGTAACAATAGTAACTTTGAAAACCAAAGGCAAAATTTGTACTACGCTTTACTGACGCAGTCTGCGGGCGTCCAGAAGAGTTTTTGGCTCTGCATTTTTTCCAGGCTAACTTGAGTTATTCTTGCTACGACTTGACTTTTTTTAGAAAATGAAATGGCAGGGCCGTTATATTATCTCATAGTTATATGGAGTAAATATGAACCTCTCGTATTGCCGGGCCTTGGGTCGATCATTTCACTTTTTCCTAAAAAAACTGTCCAAAACAGCGCCCGATTTTTCTCTATTAGCTTTTCTCATTCCAACTTTTTTTTCTAAAAGTAGATCAAAATATCTTGGGTGGAAAAACAAAAAATCATGGGTATACTACAATGAACACTCATACCCAAGTGAAAACAGAAATAACTAAATGATGTTTCGGTCCGGGCAAACAACGTGGGCTCGTCAGTGGTTCCACTGGTCACATTATTTATTACCATCATACAATTTGTTTTCCAACTTTGAATCACTCTTTCTTACTCAGTATAAGTCACGAGACCTAAATGCGAATTTGTCTCTGGCCTGTTAATATTTCCAATAGGCTTATACTTTTAAAGCAATTCAAAAAGGGAGAAAAAAGCAAAGGCAATTTAAAATTTAACCATAAAATAGGGACTTTTGGACAATATGTAAAACCTGATGTTTGAAGATGGTAGACAATGTTGAACTTGAGAGTAACCTTTCAATTCTACTTTTTCATAACGTTTCGAATGCTTATGTATCTGCAATTTTCTTCAGGTGAATACTGACAAAAAACTAAGTCTATCTTGAATGTGTTCAGTGAACTATGAAACTAACCTGTGTTAAGTGAATCATAAAGTTTACACACGGTGGGCTCCGCCCTTTCACAGTTGAAATATGTTACCTCCGAAAATTATGGGTTTCCAAATATCCTTGATGGTAACGCTCTGTTGAGAAAATACATTCTGGTTCCTCTGCCTCCTCGACCGATAACCAGTATTATGTACTAATTATCCAGCCTCTTCAAGGAAAGTCACCATCATTCGTCAAAAATTCAAAGAAATTCGTGGACCCCCTTAGAGATATCAACCTAAAACCTGACGACCAATGGAAGAGTGACTCCAAATCATTGAACAGATGCTACTCAAGGACAATCACCTCTCTGATAGAAACAATCTACTCATACTCATCAACGCCATTATGGATTTGTTTAAATCCTGTTTGCAGGATTCTTACTTCGAGGAATCTCCACTTTCGCTGGTAGTGGCCAACATCTTCATGGAATCCTATGGCTAAGATACATGGACGACATTTTTATCATCTGAAAAAAAAACAAAAGTACACTAGAACAATTCTTTAATTATATCAACAGCACAAAAAACTGCATCACATTAACTCTGGAGAAAAAAAAATTCAGCTCCCTTTTCTCGACGTTCTAGTCACCAAAAAGAATTCAACCATAACCACTTCGGTATATCGCAAACCAGCTTATACTGGACAATATCTAAACCTCAAATCAAACGTGATGGGGAGTATCAACTAAACTGGGAATTGAAAAATCTCTTATAGATCAGGCCACCTACATCTGCAATAATCAAATAAGCAAAAGGAAAAAATTCGATCTGATATGCGAACGAATAATTTCTCCAACTACACAATGAATAAAACTCTTCAGATCACATCAAGGAAGGCGACACATAATTCAACGATCACAACAATAAGAAGTCAGTTAATAAAAACTAAACCATATCGTCACAGCACCAAGAACTGCATCTACTAGGTACCATGCGACTGCGACAATATCTACATCGGGGAAACCAGCCGACCCATGGAAGTTCGCCGTACAGAACACAAATGTAAAACTTGACAAGGAGAAATTAACACTGGTTAGTTTTATGGTTCACTGAATACATGCTAGTATATAAGATTAGTTAGTCTTAGTTTTTTATTAGTATTAACCTGGTGACGACGAAAATAAATAATAAAGACTATGGAAGTTCAAAACCTTAGTTTACTCAATAAGTGCAAAGTTAACTCTTAACAATTTTTGTAAACTGTGTGTGATTTCTGAAAAATGTTTAGAACTGCGCTCACAAAAGAGAGTGAGGCAATCGCAAAGGGATTTTTAGTAATTTTAATTTTTTTTTAATGCCTTTTCTCAATAACAGTGCACATATTTTATAAAAATAGGGTGAGAAAATCTTTCTTTCGCCTAAGGAAAATAAACTGACTCGCGAAGTCAATGTAAAGAATTTATAATGTGAGGTATACAGTTTGCTGAGGAAGCATTTTCTAATATTTTAATTTTTTTAAACAAAATTCTACGGTAACACTACTTCTCTGGTAATAAGTGGTACACCGTTGCACGAAGAAACCATATTTAAAAACCAGCTGGTCGCCCGCGACTTTGTTCGCATATTTAAAATTGTAGCTGCCACTACTCCCCCACATTTTTGCTTTAGATAGTCATGACATTCCCGTAAATGAATTTTGACAAAATAAAGGCTATGCTCCCCAGGAATCCAAAGAATACAGCACTGAAAGTTCCATCAAAATCGGTGTAGTAGTTTTTGCTGATACTGGAACAGACAGAATTAACAAAAAAATTCAATGTACAGATGTGGTCTTTCTAGAGATTTATTATGTGGATACCACGTAACTTAAATTTTTGTAAAATATCGATTTATTATTTTATATTATTTAAAACTAATACACCATTTTAGCTGATATAACTTCTGAAATTTTCAATCCACAAACTAGATGTCTATTTTTTAAATCCTACGCCATTCCGGATTTTTACAAATAATTTTGACATTTACTAGTTTTAAAAGAAAACAAATAAAATAACTAAGTTAGCAGATTTTTTGGTAAAACTAGGGTTGGGTACTTCTTTAGGTTGAAAGCAATGCGCTCAAAGCGATAAACTTTGTTAAATCGCTTTGAAATTAAATCGATTTAATGCCTACAACAGTTTTAATGCTGTCTATATGAAAAAAATGTTTAAAACATTAATTACATTTTGAAGTTATTTTTTTATTGTTAAATTTAGGTTAGTTATGGGGTGCCGCCGTAGACCAGTGAACAGCGTCTTAGCCTGCAGAACAGAGATCGCAGGATCGGATCTCGGCAAGTACACATTGCTTCACACAACATCGAATGCGACTCGAGACTACGACGGGAGGCCACTTATCAGCAGCTCCGCAGTTCACATTGTGCATAGAGTAACAACAAACGAGGTAGAAGTAGGCGGCACGGTTGACACTGCACCGAAAAACTTTGCGGGACTCAAAGGTGGACGGACGAGGACCCCGCCAAACTGGGTAGAGGAGACTAGCCGGTGACCCAATAAAGGACGACCTGAACTTCTCCGAGATCGGGACACTATGGGACGCGCCTGGACTCCGACAGATTTGGCAGCGGGAGTCGACAGAAGGTGACTTGGAAGAGGCGGTACCACCTTCGGGTAGCAGGATCACTCCAAAGAGATGCATCTGAAGACTCCGAAGGCGACCTCGACCAGCGAAACCGGAACCTCGATTTTCGGGTCAACCTATATGACGGCGGGCTGCTGGCGAGAAAAGTCTACCGTCAACCAAGTTCTGCTGGGACGGTAGCGATGTTAGATAGATGCAAGTCTAACATGTAGCAGGACCACCCTTTGGAGGGGGTGTAAAGCCGGCGGTCCACTGTGTATACTTGCTACACAGTCTAAAGATCCCTGCCCACGACAAACAGATGTCAAGCAAAATTAAGTCCTCTTAGAGAAAGAAAATTAGCATCCTAAGGGGCAGGCGCATCAATCGGGGGTGCACGGGTGGGTATGGCAAAAAGGGTCCATTATGCGGCCTAATTGCCAGGCCTACGGCCGCCCATCTACTGCTACTACTACTACTACTACTACTAGGTTAGTTATGGGGAATCAAAATAGTAGTTTTTTTGTACCTTCCTCAAAAACAAAATTGTGCTCACTGTTTGCAAACGCATGGGGGGAAGAATTAATTTTATTAATTTTCTGCCCTCAAATAATGTCAAAAAATTAAATGAACAACAAAAACGGAGTAGCCGGAGGCAAAGCAAATGGTTCTAGGTTTTGTATACTTTTTCCGTTTTTTAAATTTTTTGTTGAAGCTATTTAAAAAATAGGGTTTACAACTCACGGCAAAACTGTGCTTTTTTACTCTGATTTCTAAATTACTCACTGCGCTGATTCTTTACAAAACGCGTTTGTTAAAAAAGCACTATTTTAGACAACAGGTTTCAAAACTACTATTTTACAACTAAGGGCTCAAATTGTATTTTTTAATAACCGTTGATTTAAAGAAAGAACGCTGTCAGTCATTTAAAAACGCTTTTCCCTTTTTCGAAAATACATAAAAAAAACTTTAAAAAACATGAATACAATCTGACGTCGTCTAGGTGATACAACAATGGTTTCTATGGCGACCTTACATTTTGGGTCATTTTAGTTTCTGAAAGTTGGTTATTTACTCCTATTTTCTAAATTATTTTTTTGTGAAAACCTAAAAAGAAACTTGAAGAAATTGCCTAATATTTAGGTATTAATTCATTATTATTTGTTTGGTTATGTGAGGACAGTTACTAAAATCGTGTGTGTAATGAAGGCATAAGAGAAGTAATTTTTTTATGGAATACACTATTTCTATTTTGTAAAATTTTATTTGCTAATGGTTTGCTGTTTTATTTTGTTTATCCAAATGGAAAAATTACATTTTTATAAATTTTACTTTTGTACATAAGGAACTAAAACTGTATGCGGTAATTTTTTTGTTAAAAGGATCATTTTTTGAGGTAGGAGAATTTTGCTTATATTTTATTAATGACCAAAATAGTTTCAAACAAAACTGTTAGTTATTTACATACTTTGAAATATAAACTTAAAAATATACATCCTTTTTTTCTGTCAGTTTTTTTTCATAAATTTACATATTACATATTTTTGGAAAAAAAAATCCTTAAGTTAGCGGCAAAAAAGAAAAAAAAGTAGTTTCAGTATTAGTAATTCGCCGCAAACATATAGATTGTATATAGATTGAATATAATGCAAATTTTCTAAATAATAAAGCACGACTCGGAGCACTTTTTTTGTTTTTTGATTTCTTGACTTGACTTGAAAGTAGAAAATAATTTTTTATCTATCTTATACCATAACAAACCATAAAAAATCTAATCAAAAATTCGTATTCCTTATCCCCAAAAGTCCCCGTATACCAATTTTGGTTGAAATCGGACAAACGTAGGGAGGGAGGGGTGCCTAATAATGACATACTATTGTATTGTCACTGAAACTATAAATGGATGCCAAATTTGAAGGCAATAGAATGTGTGTAAGTTAGTTAAAATTGGTATTTTAAAATCTGATTAGAAATTGGTTTGGTGCCTTAACACACCAAATTTCAACGAAATCGGGCATACTTCAACTGTACCCCCCTCCACCCCTTTCGAGTAGGGGGAGCTGTTAATTTCATCACACTATGCTTTTGTATTGTCACCGTAACTATATAAGCATGCCAAATTTGAAGCCGATCGGATGACGGGAAGTTGGTCAAAATTAAGTTGCAAGATTCCACCCGAACAAACTTACAGTATTTTTCATCTGAAATTTATACACATTGTTGACGTCAACTGTCAACGAAAATTTTCAGTCTGACGTTTAATTTTTCTCTCTAGATTTTTGACCACGCTGATCCATCACCGTTCTCAATTAAAAAGCCTGTTAACTCCTACCGCTTCAGTGCCCTTTAGCCTATTGTGGCGGCCATTTTTATAACCAAATTGACAAGTAAAACATGGATTTTCTGTCAGTTTGGTGTCATATGGCACCGATTATAGGCCAAAGGATACTAAAATGAAAATGAGTTAACTGGCTTTTTAGTTGAGAACGGTGTTGGCTGATCACAGTATGGATAGGGCCTCATTCAGAAAATTTTCGATTTCGTTTAGTTTAAATGTTATCATGAGTTGATTGTAATAGAGGGTTTTTGAACCATATTTTTACAATTTTGTTATTGTTATCCTAAGACATTTGATCACATGCAGTGTACTAGACATGGCCAGGGCAAGTGTTGATCCAATACATAAACGTAAATAGTGTGAACTTTACATCATAGAAGGGGGTTGTTATGAAATCCCAAATGAATGAAGCTCAGACATTGTTTGAGGCACAAGCATGTTGGACGCACCCACCCATTGGTCATTTTCAGGAGCACATTAGTGTATAGGGAAATAATTTTTTATTTTAGATAGATTATGAATTTACAGCTTTGGATCAAAACTTATGAATTTGCACATATATCAACCCCCTCAGCCACCCCCCAAATTATTTTTTTCTCAAAATTATAAAACATTGAGTTTATTATTACAAGGTTTTATTTAACTTTACCTCAATGTATGTATGTTTGTATGTTCGGGTCGATGACGATACAATAATATGGTATTACTAGAAACCCCCTCTGTAAGGGGGAAAACACCTAAGTTTGTCCGATGTCAACCAAAATTAGTATACGGGGGATTTTTGGAATAAGAAATAGGAATTTTTGATTAGATTTTGAAAATTCAATATGGCGGATTTAAGATGAATGTTTTTTGGTCATGTATTACTAACCAATTTTAACTAAACTATACACGTCCGATTGTCTTTAAATTTGGTATGTATCTATAGACAATACAATAATATTATATTATCAGGTACCCACCTCCCCCTAACGAGGAAAGTGGAGGGGGAAAAATATTTAGTTTGTTTGATTTTGATCAAAATTGGCGGATTCAAAATGGGCGATTTAGGGTACAAATCTAAAAATTAAGAAATAGCTTGGAGGGGAGTGGTTTGGAGAATAATATAATAATGTCTTTAAAAATTTACAATTTTTAAACCAAAGCTGCTACGATTATGCAGTTTTAGATTTATATTGTTTCCTAATTTTGGAAGAAAAAATAATTTGGTGTGGTTTGGTGAAGGTGAGAGTGTGATGATATATCTGTAAATGCTGAACTTTTGAACAAAAGCCAGTTGCTATACTTATGTCAGTTTAAGATTTACCTTCAACTTAATATTTTCTAGTTTTTTAGAGGAAAAGCATACGTTCGTAGGGATAGTTAAGGGGGTTAATATATTTGGAAATTCATGACCAAATCTGGTACGAGTATTCAAAGGTTTTAAAATGCAAGCTTTTATAAAATGTAAAGTGCACTAAAAAGTAGAAAAACATTTTTAGAATTCTGATATCATAATAATAAAAGCAATGTGCGCATTTCAGGAAGTTTGGCCATGTTGACTCAATAAATTTATGTTATTCATTATATTATAGTTGTTCGCAAGAATCTGAATTCACTATAAAGCAGCGAAATGCAAGGGTAAGTAAATCCAACCCAAATCGAACCAAGCTATCCTATCATTTCTCTGATACTTATATGGATGGACATTGTTAGTTTTAATTTGCGCCCATCGCTTTTATTAAAATTATTTTCTACTTTTTAGTGCACTTTATATTTTATAAAAGCTTGTATTTAAAAAGCTTTTTTTATATAAAATTATTTTTCAATTTTTAGATTTTTTTAGCCCTAAATCATCCATTTTGAATCCGCCATATTAAAATTTTAAAATCTGATCAAAAATTCATAATCCCCTTCTCAAAAAACTCCTGTATGCCAACTTTGATTAAAATCGAACAACCCCTCTCTTTTCCCTTCCACTCTCCTCGTTAGGTGGAGGTGGGTACCTAATAATACCATATTAATGATTGTATTGTTACCGGCACTGTAAACGCATACCAAATTGGAAGACAACGCATTTGTATAAATCAGTTAAAATTGGTTAGCACAACATCACTAAAAATTCGCATTGGTTATCCCTTAGTGTATACCAATTTTGGTTGAAATCGGACAAACTTAGGTATTTTCCCCCCTCCAGTCTCCTCGTAGGGAGCAAGGCGGGTGCAAACATGACCAATAATTGCCGATCTTAAATTCGCCATATTGAATTTTCAAAATCTGATAAAAAAATTCGTATTCTTTATCTCTAAAAATACCCGTATACCACTTTTGGTTGAAATCGGACAAACTTAGGCGTTTTTCCCCTCCAAGGGGTGCCTAAAATACCATATTATTGTATTGTCACCAAAACTATAATCGCATACCAAATTTTAATTCATTGGAACATCTAGAAGGTAGTCAAAATTGAGTTGCAAGATTTGACCCGTACATATAAACATACATACATAGAGGTGAAGTTAAATAAAAGCTTGTAATAAAAAATACGCAAAATGAAATTTTTAAACTCTAAATTGAATTTCATCCATTATTTTTTAGGTGACTTTGCTCACCAGTCTGGGTCTCTCACAGGCATATTGGGTCTGCATCGTGTTTTCTTTGTTATGTTCGGTATAGGTGCTTAACAGGCATATTAATTTTTCATTCGTAAAGGATCTCTGGCATCATGTTGTTTCACTCTGGTGCATTTGATTCAAATTAAAGCGTAGTATAAGGGGTTATTCGGGTTGATTAAAGGTTAGTAGTTTAGTTATAATGCCGATTTACCGATTACCAATATCTAGGGCGTTTGATTTTGGCAACTTAAAAGTCTAGTTTTTGTTCTGTGGAAAATGAGGTTAAGTTTTGTCTAAATAAACATGGAAGGGACTGTATCTACATAGTCATTACAATAATACATTGCAAGTTAAATAAAAGCTTGTAAAAAAAAGAATATTTATACTCTTAACGAAAATTCTTTTTAATGGCTAACCGAACGATACTTTATAGTATGTATTTAATTATTATGATTTTCAAGAACATGGGATAAGCGATATTCTTAATTCAATGGAAAAGTAATTATGAAAATTGGCTATGCTTTTTGAAAGTTATGCTGAAACAAACATCCTGACAAAAATAGGTTTCCAACTCATAAGCTCGTCTTTCTGAAGTCGGACTTTAAAAAACACGATAGATATTTGTTTACACTCCATAATTCGGAAAGTTTTATATTTTGCATCATGCACATTTATTTTTATGTTTTTTCCTGTTCAGGAAAATACTTAGAGATTTAGAGATATCATCATGAAAATAAAATAATTTCTCTCTGGAGAGGAAAAGATTTTACCATCTGGAAAGGTAATAGATTTTTACAAAAAGAAAACAATAAATTGATTCAAAACAAACTTACAGCTTTCTTTGACAATGTTTTATTTAATTAATTATATCAACAACCAACGTTTCGGTCCTAGGTCTGGACCATCATCAAGAACATTATATTATTATACAGAACTAAAAATCTTTGTGATATTTCAGTTGTTATTCTTAAATGCTAAAAAATGTTAAAAAAACACGCTTCACACAAGATCGAGAATAAAAACAAATTGAAATTGTTTATATAAAAAAACAAATAAAAAATCTATCAATTTTGACCAGGTAAAAACGATATGAGTTATACATAGTATGGTATTTAGGGTTAAAAATATTAAATAAGAGACAAAACTGTAACAAATACACATTTTACAACAAGTAACATTTACAAACAAACAAACTTACCTAGATACATAGAGTTATAACCCAAATTATTTAAATTTTATTTAACAATCTCATATAGTTGCACGGAATACACATATTGTGTGGTACTCCCAGACTGAATGGCGCGTCAAAAAAAGCAAATCAGAAGAAAATTCAATGTAGAGTGCCTTAAAGATGATCAAACCAGAACAAAATTCCAAGTCTCTCTGAATCAAAAGCTGAGTACTTTAGAATATCCGGAGAATATTGCCGATCACTGGAGAATGTTGAAGACAGCAATAACATCTGCCTCCGAAGAAACGGTCGGCTACACACAAAGAAAACATCAAGACTGGTTTGATGAGCACGATAAAGAAATTCAAGACCTTATTGAGAGGAAGAGAAAAGCTCGTAATGCTTAGAAAAGCCACCCTAACTCTAACGAAAAGAAGAAATAAATCGATCGATCGATTTAATATACTAATACCAAACCAACATGGATTCAGAAAAAATAAATCGACAGAAACTGCGACAAAGGACACCTTAAATTTAGTTTATTCTGAGCTTGACAAAGGTAAACATGTTGCTGGAATATTTTTTGACCTAAGTAGAGCTTTTGACACTTTAAATATTAATTTTTTATTAAGTAAACTTTATAACTGTGGTGTCAGAGGAGAACTTTTAGACTTTATAGCGAAGTTTCTTAAAAACAGACATTTAAGAGTAAAGATGGAAGGGAAATTTTCAAAGGAGTACAAATGCGACACGGGTGTACCTCAGGGGTCTGTTTTGGGACCGCTGTTATTTTTTCTGTACATAAATGATCTTGCTCAACATAATAAACTGGGTTTCTGCACTATTTTTGCTAATAACACAACTATAATTATATCAGCAACTTCCTTAATAGAACTTGAAAATCTAATAAGTCAAGTAGTGTCTGGTTTTTCAGATTGGTGTTTCAAAAACAAGCTTATTTTAAATGCAAGTAAAACAGAAATTGTTTATTTTTCAAAAAGTCGAGCAAGACCAGAATTTGATTTAGCAAAAAATATTAAATTTACAAAGTCTGTTAAATTCTTGGGTACATATACTGATGAGAATCTATGCTGGGATCTTCAGATTGATTATATTTGTAAAAAACTTGTAGGTACATGCTATGCAATACGCCAACTTAAAAACTTTGTTACAACCAAAGACCTACTCACTGTTTATTACACATTAGGCTACTCATATTTAAGTTATAACATACTTGCATGGGGAGATTCCTCAACTGTAAGTAGGGTCTTCATTCTAGAAAAGATATTAGTGAGAACTATATTTAATATAAATCCTAGGGAATCCTGCAAAAACTATTTTATTAAACATAATATCTTAACAGTCTACGGTATATATATATATATAAAGCAATAAAATATGCTAGGTCAAAAATAAACAACTCTCCATCTCAGTTTACAAAAGTCTCTGATATCCACGAGCACAATACTCGAAATGGTCAACTTTTGCGCTTGCCAAAACATCAAAATTCGTTTTTTAAGAAGTCTCCACACTACATAGCCATTAAATATTACAATACCTTACCAAATGATTTAAAATCTATAGTTAAGGACAGTATGTTTTATAGAGACATTAAGAAATATTTAGTGGCGAAAGCTTTTTATTCATACAATGAATACTTAAAACAATAGCGCTTTTTTTTCCCCTAATATTCATTTTCATCACTTCTGCTTCTCTTGTATTTTTTTTAATAATTACTGTGTTAGTGTTTATGTAATTAAAAAAAAAAACTCTTGTTATGTGTATTTAATTATACCAAAAAATAATTATGTTTCTTAAGCATGTAACTGTTAGTGCTGACTTTAAAAGTGTATTAGTCTATTTATTCATTTACAATTATGACACGGGCACCCTGTACTTAAAATTTAAAATATAAGTTTGACATGTATATTCTATAACATTTATAGGCCAAAGTACAGAATAAATTGAATTGAATTGAATTGAATTGAAAATGCAATATCAAGAAGCCAAAGCAGAAATACAAAGGCACACACGTAGATTAAAAAACCAATGGCGGACAACAAAATCATACGAAATGCAACATCTAGCTGAGTCCAACAACACGAGAGCCTTCTTTCAAGCTACTAAGCTACTAAGGTGATATATGGTCCCACTACACAAGGTATCAATCCCCTACAATCCAAAGATGGAACAAGGCTGCTTAAAGACAGATCCTCTATCAAATCACGATGGAAAGAACACTTCCAAGAACTACTCAACAGAGAGTCTCAGGTCGATAATGACATCTTTGACAAAATTCCGGAGAAAACTACACAACAACACCTAAGTAAGATTCCGAGATAGGTCGAAAAGGCAATCACACAGCTAAAGAATAATAAGTCAACAGGCACAGATGGTATCGCTGTTGACCTCTACAAACAAGGGGGTCCCGCATTTAATTCCCAAATGCACACTCTAATAAGTAAAATATGGACCACTGAGACCATTCCCGCCGAACTTAGAGACGCCTCTATAGTTACCATTTTCAAAAAAGGCGACAAAGCACAATGTGGACACTACAGAGGTATATCTCGGCTTTCTGTTGCTGGAAAGATACTTGCACGGATACTATCAAACCGATTAATTCCGATTGCTGAGCAAACTGCTAGTGTGGATTTAGGCCCAATCGAGGCACGGCTGACATGATCTTCAGTGCCAGACAAATGCAAGAGAAATCTAGAGAACAAAATCGCCCTCTCTTCATGGCCTTCATAGACCTAGTCAAAGCATTTGACTCGGTCAACAGAGAAGCTCTTTGGCCAATACTGACAAATTCTGAATGCCCTCAAAAATATATTCAAATTCTTAGACTACTACGCGACAATATGAATGCAACAGTCCTGAGCAACGATGGACCAGGAAAGTCATTCCAAATTACGACAGGCGTTAAACAAGGGTATATTATTGCGCCCACCCTATTCTCTATATTTCTAGGTGCCATGCTTCACCTTGTTGAGGAATGTCTACCGCCGGAAGACTAGGCAGACTGCGAGTAAAAACTAAGGTCTCGACGACCTCGGTAATCGAACTGCAGTACGCCGATGATAACGTCGTTATGCCCGATACAGAGGAAGGTCTACAGCTGGTAATTAACGCATTTAACCAAGCCTACAAGCCAACAAGCCTACAAGCCAAAACGCAAATTCTTCACCAACCAGAACCAGGTACAAATCTTCAAGCTCCAAACATTTACATAAATGGCCATCCTCTGCAGAACGTGGAACATTACCCATACCTTGGGAGCCACCTATCATCAAATTAAACTATTGACGCAGAAATACAGCATCACCTAAAATGTGCAAGCGCAGCGTTCGGACGGCTTTCGAAAGAGAGTCTTCAACAATCACGACGTCAATGCGGAGACCAAGCTTCGTGTCTACAACAAAGTTATAATACCAACTCTAAGATACGGATGCGAAACGTGGACCATTTACAGAAGGCATATCAAACGACTAGAAAAATATCACCAAAGTTGTTTAAGATGAATCCTGAGAATCAAATGGCAAGACCGACGAACAGACATAAGTGTTTTAGAAGAAGCCAGAACAACTACTATAGAAGCCCTTATCTTCAAGCACCAGCTTCGTTGGACTGGTCACGTGATCCGCATGCCCGAAATACGTCTCCCAAAGCAGATATTTTATAGACAACTGAAGGAGGGGAAAAAAATCAAGGAGGTCAACAAAAAAGGGACAAGGACGTTCCTCAAAGGCAATATGATGATGAAGGGTCACATCTATATAAACAACTTCGAGACCACGGCAAATGATAGGGCTTCATAGCGCCGAACAGTCCATGAGGAAGCACAAACTTTTGAAGAGCAACGACGTAGCCTAGAGACGGAAAAGAGAGAACGTAGAAAAAATCGACAAAATGGAAAAATGGATGACCAACAAAAACCGGCTGCTGCCGGAGACTGGGTGTGCCAGGACTGTGGAAGGGTGTGCGGCTCAAGAATTGGCTTACATAGCCATCAAAAAACGCACAACAGATAGCGATGATACAGAATAGAGGAAAATCATACTCGGTATCGAGTGATTGCCTATGATGGTGATGAGCACGTTGGGTAAATCAAAGAATCGTGCATTTTTGGATTGAGGTTTGATACATTCTGAAGTACTAGTTGATGCCAAAAGAAATCTTTTTAAATCCGGTGCCATCCCTGAATCCGTGTAGCACACCAAAATGGCGGCCATTAAAGATGGCTGCTATTAGAATTTTTAGAAAATTTTCTTCTATATCGTCCAATTTCAATGATTTTTTTTTGTTTGAAAAGTATTTTAAAAAGGTCATTTGCTTGTCACTATCCATTTAGTTTGGCATCCACAGAATTATGGCTAATTTAATTTTTTTATTTTTTTTCATTCTCATTGAGAAATTCAATTTGACTGAATGAATGATTTGACAGCTGAAAAGAAAGTCAGAAGTCAAGTTAGGTAAGTTTGTATCAGACCTTAATTGATTTGAATTGAGTCAGAACAAAATTTAGTAGGTGTTTATTGTTGCCAATGGTACATTGCTTGGCTTCAGTGAAATAAAGCCTAACACTCATCGCGTCGTGCTACTGCCGTTGCATTATCACACACCATGTGTGCATGCCTTTGCTCAGTGTGCCAAAATTTTATTGTTTTCACAAAAACCAAAAGTCTTACAGAAGCTTCCAACACAATAGTTGTCAAACAAAAAAATTCTTGTAATGTAGTTTTTTGTCGCCTTTTTAACAATACATTTGATTTGATGCGCCCGCGCCATCTTGGTTTAAAAAATGGCCATTTTTTAAAATGAGATAAAAAATATTATTGATTAGACCCTCACTCAATAAAATCGGTCTTAATTGAAAAAGCTCAACCTGTTTAAATTTGTTCTAGTTTTTTTGAGACACCAGGTTTTTATTTGGTGGTCATCTTCATGAGATCAGATCAGAAAATTTTTTATTATTTTCATAAAAAACTTTCGAATAAAAAAAATCATTAAAATCGGTCAACTAGAAGGAAAGATAGAAAATTTCCTAAAGATTCTAATTGCAGCCATCTTTAGTGGCCACCATTTTGGTATTCTACAACAATTCAGAAGTGGCTCTCGATCTAAAAAGTTGTCTTTTGGTAGGAACTTTCATCATTGAAAGCGGCATTTCTCAATTAAAAAGTGCACGATTTTTTCGATGTTAGCGCCTTACTCAACCACCTTTATTTTTAGGATGAAGGGAAAAAATTATTTACCAACTAAAGTTATGAAATCAGAGTAGTTAATTATTATTAATTTGTTATATATTTTATTATTACTTATTACTTACTATTTTATACTTAATTTGAGCAAACTTTAACACTGGACAATCAAAATAATTACAAGAAATGTGTATTTTTGGAGATCTGTTCCATACAAAATAATAAACCCAATGTAAACCTAAATTAGGACAACAAAGATCTCAGTAGCATCTATTAGAATAGCATAAATAATAAATAGTAGTAATAATTAACTACTTTGATTGCGTAACTTTAATTGGTAGATAATTTGGTTTTTTTCCTTCGCCTTCAACTTATCTATGCTTTAGAATAAAAACAAGGTGGTACATATATATATAGATATCGCTCTCCCAATCTATTTTTTAAATCGCGCCATTACGTCTAGCAGTACCAAACAAAATGTATATTTCGTGCAACGTTATGAGAATGTTGAATAAAATAAAAATAATTTATGTTGTAATTTTTCACTGTTTTTGTTGGCTGTTGTTATAACTAATTAAATAAAACATTCTCCAAGAAAGCCGGAAGTTTGTTTTGAATCAATTAAAATAAAATGGACAAAATATATAGGGTGTCACTTTTTGAACGCACTATAACACTGGACCCAATCAGCCGTTTTTTTGAAATTTTTGCCTGTTTTTATAGACGAAAGATAAAATTTACTGACGCGACTCAAAGAATCAGGTACCATTAACATGGGGAAAAAGGTCTCGGCCAAATTCACTGAAATTTTTATATGTTTTTGTATTTGGCATCATAAGAAAAAATTTAAAAAATCAAACTTTTCTGTCGAGCCGTTTTTAAGATACAGGGTGTTTAAAATGTCATAATTTCCGTACATTTTCCTCTTTTAAGCCAGTTTATGTAATAAATTATTTTCCTGATTCTTCTCTAGAATTTTGGCCAGTATAATTAAAATTATACTGCGATTTAAGATACAGAGGAGTTTTTTTTTAAATTTAGGCAAGTTTAGTATTTATATTTTAAAAATGGCCACATCGAAAATCCTTAAATTCATAATGTAAATTATATTATACAGGGTTTTCAAAAACTGTTATTAAATGTTTCTTATTTTTGTTCTATTTTAGGCATGGTTTAATAAATTAAAAATAATAATACACAAAATTTAAAATACAGGGTGTGCCCTGACTTAAATGTTGTATTATGAGGTTACATTTAAAATATTCCTTTTTTTTAACGTTCGTTTTTTTCTATTTGCGGTTTGCATTACAAACCTAAAAATATTTGATAGTTAATCTGTCATAAATATACGGGGTGATCAAAAATTATGTTTTTCGTAGGGTCAATTTTACATTAAATATTTACCTGTCTTCAAATGGGACAAAAAGAAAACATAACAATTTTTAGGCACCCTGTATATGGCATTTCTGTAAGATATTATGAAGACTTTGTGATAATATTTTCGATTGAAACATGTTTAAAGTATTTATTCTAAGTTTTAAAAAAATTGCCCAAAATGAAAAAAAAACTCTACCTACATATTATAACTTTTGACGCCCTCTGTATCATAAATCCCAGTTGGTATTGCCCGAAAATCTAAAGAAGAATCAGGAAAATTATTTTTGAAAAAACATTTAAGAAAGGAAATTAATTTATTATATAAACTGGCTTAAAAGGAGGAAAATCTACAGAAAACATGACATTTTAAACACCCTGTATCTTAAAAACGGCTTTACAGAAAAGTTTAATTTTTTAAATTTTTTCTAATGAGTCCAAGTACAAAAACATATCAAAATTTCAGCAAATTTGGTTCTTTAACATATGTCAAAAATCCAAGAGAGCGAGGAGGTTTAAAAAATGGGTAAATTTCACCCCGCTTTCGAAAAATTTGTGTGCGACCCTGGACTTGATATTTTTCAATGAGGCAAAAGCCCCATACTTTCTTCGCCTACGAAGGTATCACTTATCTAAATTAGTTATAAGATAAAAAAAGTTATAAAAATTTTAAATTAGGAGTATTTAGACCATTTGTCTCAAAATTTGACATACGTTAAAAATCCAAGGTGGCGGAGAGCTTTAAAAAATGGGTAACTTGCACTCTCCTGCGAAAAATTTGTGTGCGTCCCTGGACTTGATTTTCGTCAATAGGGCAGAAGCCCCATACCCAAATTTTGAACAGAATTAGTGGAAATTCATGTCTCGTTTTACCAACGAGCTTAAAATTCTGAATATCGGACGACTAGGTCGCAAGTTATGCTTGCCTGAAACAGTGCAACTTCCTACAGACATTTTTTGTCTAAATAATGCTGATTTAAAATTTGTATAACTTTTTATCTTATAATCAATTTAGTTAAGTGATACCTTGGTAGACGAAGAAAGTATGGGGCTTTTGCCCCATTGACAAAAATCAAGTCCAGGGTCGCACACAAATTTTTCGCAGGGAGGTCAAATTTAACCATTTTTTAAAGCTCTTCGCCATCTTGGATTTTTGACATATGCCAAATTTTGAGTCGCTTTAGTAAAGTTTCAACTTTTGTCTATAAAAACAGGCAAAAATTTCGAAAATCGACCGATTGAGTTCAAAGTTATAGCGCGTTCAAAAAGTGACAATTTTTTTGGACCACCCTATATATTGAAAACAGGTATTATGTTTCCACATCGTATTTAATAGGTATCGAAAATTAAGCATCTTATACTTTGATGTAACACTCCCTTTTTCGGAACAGAGAACATGCTCTATGAAAGAAAAAGAAGACAATCTTTTCAATACGTATTGAGTACAATGTGAAAACATACTAAATAAAGATTGATTGTGGTCGTAAAAAAATACTGTAAAAAACTCGTTAGAAGACAATCTTTCTATAGGTCTGAATTAAAAAACTTTTACAATTAAAGCCAATTCTTTATCCAACCTGCAAATTGCACATCCAAAATTAGTGGAGTAAATTTGTAAAAAGAAACTGTAAAAGGGGAAAGCTACTGACTAGCTTTTTAATCTCATAGTAAAAAAAATAAGGTTCATTAGCGGTTATAAAGGTGGTGTAGAAATCGTCTGTTAGTTGGATGTTTACGGACAAGGCCACGAAGGAGCCGAGTTCGGTATTTCTAGACGAGTACTTAAGTGACATCACGGCCGTATATCGTACAACGTTTTATTTTATACTGTTTTATATTTTATTTAATTAATATAAATCAAGTAAAGGTGTGCACTAAGACTTCCCTCGCTAAAGAATATATATAAAAACCCTATAAACAATGTGTGAAAGATTTCTGATGGTTCTTCATTGGTTGGATGACTAAATGACTTTTGAGTGACTGTGACGGAAATTATTTAGTGGGCCGCTGACGAACATCAGTTAATTAGCCAATATTAATTCGATGTTGAATCGACGTAGAAGAATTTTCATCTTAAATACAACGGACCTTGTTGTTGAGCCATTGAAGAAAAACTACATCTCTCCGATACTGGAGCATACATTATTGTCTTACTGAATAACTTTAGTTGGTGTGTCAACGCAGTTGTTTTGCTAAAACTAATTCGATGTTGAATCGACGGAAAAGACTCTTCATCTTAAATACGATGGACTTTGTTGTTGAGCCATAAAAGAAAAACGACATCTCTCGGATACTGCACACTTGTTTTGTCAATAGTAATTCGACGTTGAATTGACGGAGAAGAATCTTCATCTTAAATGCAACGGCCATTGAAGCAAAAAGTAGGTCGGTCTAATATTCGTTCACTTTATTGGACCATTAAAGAAAAAACTACGTCACTTCGATATTGGTTCACTAACTATCTTCAGCCAAAACGGAAACGAAAAAATGGAAATTTCTCGTCATCGTCCCGCTTTTTTTATTTTTTGTTGATTTTTTTTCTTAGGATGTATTGATAGGTCTTTTAGACCACAAATATATATTTTTGATTTTATTTAAGGCCATATTTTAGGACTTAAGTAACTAGCTACATCTAAAAGTTGCTGGTGAGATGAAGATAACCTACATTTGACCAATGACTATGTGACAAAAATCCTTCATTATGCCATATGTGGTATATCGGTTAAGTGACTGATGGGTCAGTATTCCCAAGTTAGACAAAAAGTTACCGGCTAGATATCTGCTACCTTCAGTGGTCCACTGAACGAATAACTAAAAATTTATATTGGGCCAATATTTATCCGTCACAAACTATAAGGAAACCACTACTCGTATACACATTGGGTCGGTTTTCCAGGATAAATCCAGACTTTTGTTGGGTGTATCCACACTGTTTAAGGGTGCATTCGGACTTTTTCATGGTGTATTCGGACATTTTCAAAGTACATCCAGGTTTTTCCAGAGTGCAGCCAGACCTTTCTAGGGTGTTTCCAGACTTTATCAGAGTGTATCCAGACTTTTCCAGAGTATATTCAGAAATTTCCAGGATGTATCCAGACTTTTCCTGGGTGTATCCAGACTTTTCCAGAATGCATCCAGACTTTTTCTGGGTGTATACAGACTTTTTCAAGGTCTTTCCAGACTTTTACAGAGTGTAGCCAGAGTTTTCCGGGGTCTTTCCAGACTTTTTCGGAGTGTATCAAGACTTTTCCAGGGTTTTACCAGACTCCTAGACTGTATCTCTTGCATGCAATTATCTTGCATGTAATTCTCTTGCATGCAATTATTTCCTTCGAGTAGACGGACTTTTCCAATACATTTTATATGTGCTATATATATATATTTCTTTTAAAACTTCTATAAACTATAGTGTATAGTGAACACGTGAGATAAAGATGTTTAAAACAACCCGTTGGCATTTCCGATTATATCTCAGAACCATTATTTTAAATTCATAATAAGGTCCTTGCCTTTTCTTCTGCATTCAGTGTGTCCCCCAAAGTGGCCTAATTATTTGAAATATATATTATTCAAACGGGGTTAGGGTAGGTCCGTATTACATACTATCGAATGCTGCCAGCTAGCGGCACTTGACTGAAACGTCGGAAAAACAGTTTTTCCCCACAGTCGAGGTGAAAACTCTGATACGATAACCTCTCGGTTCGTAGGGAGTTGTTCGGGCATTTTCGCGAGTTTACGAAGTTTTTCAGCTTTCGCGGAGAGTTTTGAGTTTTTCATAAGGATTTTGCGAGTATACGCGTATGGTAAAATATAGTGTGAAGTTCTGTTAGTTGTTGGTATTAATATCCAAATAAGTATATAAAATAAAATTATTTAACTCATTATTCCTATAATAATTAAAAAATCAATTTTAATTATATTATGCTTTAAATATTCTGCAGATACATTATTAGTGTCTTCTTATACTTGCAACACATAGAATATTTAATAATTCAGTTCTTCGAAACAGAAACAGAAATAGACGATTAAATAAAAAAAATTATTTTGTAATATTTGCAGTGGTAACGAACTTTAATAAGAAAATATTGGAATTGTTGTTAAAAGATAATCAAGGTAAGTGTTATATGAAAATTAATTATTGAAAAAAGTGACTAGTGAATACGATATTTAGGCTATTAGCTTATTTATATTGTGGTTTTCTCTGAAAAATGCTCTAACTTCAGCGTATATCCTTGCAAAAGCAATATAAGTTAAAGTTAGTTTATTTGCGACCTACACGACTCATTTTTATCAAAAAGTAGCAACTTTTACAAATTTTGCTGCTTATTTATTACAAAGAAAATGTTAAAATTAAAGTCTGGGCTATTATGAACGTTTTGGACATTAATAAAGTACTTTTGAATCTGGAGTATAGATAAAATGTTGTATATCACATGCACGGTAAGGCCCATTACAGCCCTCGTGTGGTTAATATTCACCACTCATTACTGTAATTAAGCTCACATCGTTCTTCTAATATTAATAACTACTAACAATTTGCTTGATTTTAACTTTTATTGTTTTTTTTTTCTGCAGGCAGTTCATTACAACTTTGTATCAGAATCACAGACATATGGTTTGGACTTAAAAATTCGAGCACAGACATGCGAAAATCTATTACGGCAAAAATTCTATTTCTGGCTTTACATTTTGTAAAATAGCTCTACTTAAAAATATGGAAATGAATATTTTTGCATGTAGGTTTTAGGCAATACGCTTTTGTTCAAAATTATCTAAATTCAAGCACTTGTGTACCAAATCGTGAATATTTAACTGAATTATGAATGGATTATTAAAACCACTAAACCTTCTTTAAATAAAGCCAATTACTTTATTGGTATTACTGACCATTTAATTCACTCTTAACTATCAGAACAGTCTTTGTTTGTTTTTTTTTTCTTAAATGTTGTCCGTAATTCAGATGTTTTCCTTAATTTTGCCATGCAATGGGTTAGAATGCCTATTTTATATTTATTTAATATTCCAATGAATTTTTGAAGTCGTGACGGTATGGATAACAATTTTGAACCACTAGTGGTATTATCTCTATGAATAAAATCAGCAAATTATATCGTCCTGGAATGGAAAATAAGAAAGAATATTTTTCTCGCTTTAATGATTAATTGACACATCAATTGTTTTACAGGTGTAAAAATGATACCAGGGACGGAAAATCTATATCAGTCCCTGTTGAGAAATTTAATCCCGAGGGATTAAAAGTAAATATATATTACTATTGGTACATTGATGCAAGTCAATAATAAGGGCTCAGTATATGTACCTTCTATAGAGTGTACAAAGTCGTTCAAATTCGAGAAAATTTTGCGGTTTTGGGTACTTGGGTAAAAAAAAAGAAGTGTATTATTTACTTAAGCGAGGAAAATTATTGAGATCTTATTATTTTTTCGGATGTTGCGATTACTAATTAATCTGCGATAATTTTATTAAAAATTTTATTAAAAAAATAAGGCTATTCTAAGTTTATGAAAAAGACACAAAGAATAAAGTAAGCCCCTTCATTTTATATTTAACCAGTTAATGGATGGGTCATAGTCAAAATTTAGACGAGATTTTACAATTTTTTAGTTACGTTCCAATGAAACTCAAAAAGGGTTTGGGTTGGTCTGGTGGTGTAGTAATAAATAGTCAGGTTTTTTAGTTGACCAATTACAGTAGTTTTGTTTGCCTTCTCCTCTATATAATCAATTAAAAACTATCAGGTTTCATATGTTTTCTGTGCGGTATGTAAAACAAACTTGTAAAAACCTTACTTTGGCCCGATATTGATCGAAAGTAATTCTATTGGTCTTGACTAAGAGAATTACTTTCGATCAATATCGGGCAAAAGTGAGAGAAACCGATTTAAATCGAAGGTTTGGACCAATGAAATGCATAGTAGCGAGAGAATTTAACTCCCTGGGAACAAATTTTCTCTCGATTCAAGAAAAGATTGTAAAGTTGCTCCCAAATCTTAAAGGTTGCTGAGACAGTTATCGTTCTCAACATTGATCGAGAATTGGTTTTCTTTAGTTTTAGATTTATTCTTGCGTGTTTATTTCTTGTTGGAAGTTTTTTGGCAAGAAAGAGTAATAAAACTGCGCATGATTACAATAAAAACTACATTTACTAAAGTAGAGCTTTGAAACAGTTCTGCCGTGATGAGATTGAGTTCCCTATTTTGGCAGGGCAATTTTGTAAGAAAAAAAATATTTACATAAGGACGTAGACGCGTCATCAAGGCCAATGGATTTTAGAATTATACATGTCAAAAGACTTTGAATAATATTTTTCTTCTCGAGATAAACTCCTATCCTCTGCTGTTCCATGACTCGCTCAAAAACTTTGGATACAGTACAAAGGATATTAATTGGACCAAGATTTTTATATATTCTTACGGCGAATTACATTAAGGAACTGGCCTAATTATCGGCTTTTTCCAAGGGAGTAGGAAACGTACTAGTTCTTAGTCACGTTTACAATCTAGATAACAAAAAAAAAATATTTGTTGGACAACACTAAAGAAGCATTTTCAGGTTATTACTGTAGCATTTGACTTAAGTTTATATCAAATTTGTTGAACCTAATCACTTGATCAGTATTAACTTCTTGTATGTGTATATGTATATGATTTACAGGCTCATTGGTTGGTGGGTGGTACAATGATCAATGTTGTATTATATTTCTTTAAACTATTAATTTATTATTTAAAAAAGTTTTTTTTCCAACATTTAGATGTTGAAAAGTTGTCTAAGTTTGCTTTATGCCACCCACCCTTATTTTTTCCTCAGTAATGCTTTTTTTTTATTAGTGTAGTGTAATAATGCAAAATTCAATCACTTTGTTTATACAGGTCTCTTAAAGCATTTTTGTATAAAAACGGTTTAAAAATTTTGTCACTTACTTAGTTTATACGGGCCCGTTACACCGTTTAAATTTCAAATGTATGTATAAATACTACCTAAACCGTTTTAAGAGGTCCGAACGCTTTAGTTAAAATTGTTTTAAGAATGCAGATTAGCGTTTGTAAAACCGTTTAAAACTGCGTATAAACTCTCAAACCGTTTTTGAAGCCAGTGCTGCCAAACAAAAAGTTCAAAATAAGTTCAAATTCGATTTCGATGTGAAACCAGGTATGTACCCACTATACCAACCAGTCGGCTTTTGGTTGCGTCAAGGTTGGCAGCGCTGGAGCATCTGATCCGAAAGAGTTTTTAATTTCAACGTATAAACAGTAGGCGAAATGCGCATTGGTGGTAAACCGAATTAAAATAAAAACGGTTTACGGGCCGTATAAACTAACTAACGCACCTAAAAGTGCTTTCATATAAGACGATTTTAGATAAAATCGCTTTCTCCGAGTGTTTATACGTCCTTCATTAAATGTCATTAAATGTGTCAGTTTAAAAAAAAATAAATAAAACAACTTAGCTAACAACACATTTTTCGGAAAACCAGGATTGAGTATTTCTTTGGGTTGGAAGAAATGCACTAAAGCGTTTCTAAAGTGTTTATAACGATCCACTTTCTTAAATCGCTTTAAAATATAATAATATAATAGTGATTAAAACGATTTTAGTTTTATTTATACGACAACATTTTTAAACAGTTATTTAAAAGTGCTTTAGGAGGCCCGTATAACTGAAACCGTTTTAAGCACCAAATCGATTTTACTTTAAAGCGATTTAAGAAGGTAATTTATCGCTTTAAAAATGATTTTAGGGTCGGTATAAAGATATCAAAAACGTTTTAGCACATTGCTGCCAACCCAAAGAAATACTATATTATATATATATATATTATGTATTTTCTTTTTAACCTGATATTTAGTGACATTTAATAAAGGACGCATAAAACCTCGGAGAAAGCGATTTTATATAAAACCATCCTTTTATAAAACCGGTTTTAGGCGGTATAAATCTAGTAAATAATACTTCAAATCACTGTCACTTTTTTGATCATTGTTAGAGCATATATTAATTGGATCAAAAAGTATTATATAAAAGTCAGTATTAAAGAGATTAAATCGTTTAGAGTCTCTAAAGGTTTTAAAAATGGGTTCAAGCCTTTTATGCAGTTAGTTCAGACTACAATAAATAAATTTATGATCTGAGATATGGTCGACTGACAAAATACCTTGACCTTTATATCTAAAACCAAGATACGGTCGATTATTTTTTCACTTCCACGGTGATCCGAGTTGGGCTATCTATGATTTGGTAAAGATCTAAAGATTCAATTGTAGTTAGATATTTATAGAGTGACGGATTTTTCTAATAAATGTGCGTCAAAATCTCCAAAACAACAAAGTTTTAACAACATCCAAAAAAAAATTAAAATGGTTGTCTATATGCCACATAGACCCCAATCCAAGACCTTTTTATTTTAAATTTTATCCACAGCTGTTCTATAGAATCATCATAGTAAGAAACGGAAAAGTACATACACGTCTCCTTGGTGTTCTGCTTATTAACCTTTATTGTTTCTATCTTTAGTTAATAAGTTATCAGGAATGGTCCTATTTAATCATGTTTTGTGAACTAAAAGACGGCATAACTGCAACATGTAATTATTTATTTTTCTGGAATCAACAAACTTGAAAAACAGGGGGTCGATTTAAAGCACAATTGCCCGTGAACTATCCTTGCCAAAAAATGCGTGAAATCTCTTAGAAAAGTTTCAAGATATATTAAAATGTTTTATCAGTTTTTTATATGTTTTCTATACAGTGTAGCGGTATGTGCGTGAAATAAACTCGTGAAAACCTAGACAAATCTCGTAAAGTACATATTTTTTTTTACCAGTTTTGACGAATAGGCTCATAGAATCTTATAAAACCCTATAAAACAGCATAGAAACTCACCAGCATTTATAATGCTGGGAACTCAGAGATTGCCGGTAAACAAAATGTAAAGGTATAAGAAAGTTTAAAAGTAATATTATTAGTTTATCTCTTTGTGGCAAAGAAAGAAATATAAATCAGTAGCAGAACAAACAGTAAGAAGTTGGAATGTGGCTTAATTAAAAATACAAGCGACTAAATACCACGTAAATAAAGATTACAGTGATTTCTAACCTCAGTTTTTTGCTCCATTTTCGTTAACAAATTAGAAATTATAAGATACAAAATACCAAACCGCTGGTATTTTATATCTGTCACTAGTAGCTTGTATTCAGAATCTAGTAGCTTGTATTTTTAAATATGCCTGTGGAATATTAATCTTTTATTTTTATTTCATGCAGCTAATATGTTTATTTTAAAGAATAAAGTATGTTTTTTGAACCAGGGAACTCCTACAGTGTCCTTGATTTTATAAGAAAGGTGTACAAAGATTAAGGTTATGAAGGTACATCATTGCAACAAATTGTAAATCCAAAATTTTGTTTCTATTGCTTCTCATTTGCAGATTTACTTTTAATGTATAAAAAACTAAAAACATTATTAACATTATTTTTAAATTTGAATGAACAGCCGCTGTGCCCTGTGCCTGGACCATACTTGCAGCTAATGCACTGACAATAGATGTGGGCAAATTCCTTCCGGATAAACTTTCTTTTGTCAACAATACATGACCGGGCTGGGCTAAACCATCATAAAAAGCCAAAAACATGGAATACTGCTTGACGTTTGTCTGACACTGCGCACTCTATAAGTGATTTATCTAAGAGGTGTACGCGCGTATGCGGTAGTATGCATTTGTTTTGTTATTATTTAAAATAAAGCAGCGTACATCTTATTTATTAATCTGCTTACATACTACGTCGTATTTTTAGATATTTTGCAAAGTAGTTTTAAGTAATATAATTTATTATCCAATGTATTTTTCTGTTTTATTTAGTTTTTAAATTATATTTGTATCAAAAGGATAATCATTCATATCTTCCCTTTAAAAATTTTTGCTAAATTTTAATAATTATTTTTTTGTGTACTGAAAAATGCGCTTTTTTAAATTTCTTCCTACAATTCAATGGACCATCTGCGCATATCTGGGAAAGTAAGGTATAGTTTAATTATTGGTTGGAACCGGTGTAAGAGAGCCCTAAACATTAGGTAGGAGCAAATGCGGGAAGCAATTATATTGGAGGTGTTATGCTGAAAATTTTTCACAATTTAATAATAGGGTTCTAAGAGCCTGCAATGATGGGTCTAGAAGTACCATATCTTCAGCATATGAAAGAAAGTTTTAGTTTTTTTAAGTAGATTGTGCAGGTCATCCACGTACACGTTGAATAGTAGGGGGGAAAGTAAGCTACCTTATGGAATATTTCCTTGACTCTCTCAGAAGAATTCCATTAGGCAATGGTCTAAAGTGTAGGATAGTTCACTCTGTTGAATGTAATGCTTAAATCGAGGTAAGGTGCATATAAACAGGTGTATCTCGTTTAACTTACAGTCTCCTTCGATAAAAGCACTGCTTGATTTATTCCCGAGCCTTTGATAAAACCAAGTTGATTTGGATAAAGTGGTAACAGACGTTCAAATCGGTCCAGCAGAATGCTTTTAAGAATTTTGACATTAAAGTTACAAGGGATGTAGTTAGGCGTCATGGCGGTAGTTCCATAAGCATAATGTAGAACTGATGTCAGAAAGAGGCTTATCACGTTAAGGAATTTATTGCTTTCGTATCTAATATGTTCGGAGCTAATTTTATCTTATCGCAGCGCTTTATTTTTGGATTTTCAACAGCGGTTTGGACTTTGCGACACTTTAGTGAAGATGCATGTGTAAGTCCTTGGAATTTTTAATGAAGACGTTTTGTGACTATGTGGGAATAATAGCTCTTAAGTCACACAATCAAGTGTTATTAGATGTTTTGTTCGCATCCGTGTAGAAGGGGTTGATATGACGTCATCTTTCAAGATGGCGACCAAAAATCATAAAAAATCATAAAAAATACAATACAAATTTTATAACCAGGCCATAATTATACTCGATTTCATATAACTCAAGGACAAAAATTCCAAAAAATTTACTTTTAAGATCATCCGACGTTAAATGATCTTAAAAATCGCAAAAAACAAGATTTTTGCCATTTTCTCTTCAAAAAATCTTAATAATTCGACGTTTTGTCAGTCCAACTTTAAATGTACCTCAAACTGTTAGGCATGTATGACAAATTTGATCCTTATAGTTTGATGCAGTTTGAAGCTTCATGACCTTGAAAAATACCCCAGTAAAATTAACAAATTACAAAAATAACATACTAAAGGGCGCTTTTCATCAACTATTTAAGCGAAGAGAACCAAATTTGGCAGCAAAAATAAAAAGGTCAAGTCCAACAATTTTGGTAAAAAAAATTGTTCAGCTATGACGTGTTTCAATATGGCGGCTGATATATCAATATGGCGACCTATAAACACATTTTATTTTATCCAGTTTTGTAAAAAGTAAAAAGGGCAAGGCGGCTATCAATTCTTGTTGACTTATCTCCGCTTACTATGAAAAAAAATTTTTGTTGTTACATAACCCCGATTGATTTTGAAAATACCATGTAAACTTGAAAAACCAGCTATCTGTATTGTTTTCTCCAATTTACCACTACGCAAAAACTTAAAGTGCCGGAGATATAACATCGTTAACATCTCAGCCATAAAAAAACACTTCATTTTAAACCTCCCGACCATTTTCCTTGATCTGGCGTTCCAGATGTTGATGTTACAAATGTTAAGTTATGGAGATTTTTTTAAAGAGAAAATGGCAAAAATCGTATTTTTTGACCTCGAAAGTGATTTTTTTGGAATTTTCGTCCTCGAGTTATATGAAGTCGAGTAAAATCATTCACCGGTTATAAAATTTGTATTGTATTTTTTATGATTTTTCGACCGCCATTTTGGAAAATGGTATCTAAAAGACCTGGTCCAAAATATGGTGATACATATCTAACTTCTGCTACCTCTTTTATAGATAATTTAAATGACTTTGTTGGCTAGACAAGTGAGTAGAACATAAAATTCACAGTTCCGAAACTAAAAACAACAGGCATGTAGGTGATTTTTACCGGGACATAGCACAGACATCTGCGACGCCAGATCAAAAAAAAATGGTAGAAGGGTTTAAAACTAAGTGTTTATTTATGGCTAAGATGTTGATTTCATCTCCGGCACTTAAAGTTTTTGCGTAGTTGTAAGTTGTAAAAAAACACTAAAAAAAGCTGGTTTTTCAATTTAACATGGTATTTTCAAGGTCAATCAAGGACATACATCAACAATTTTTTTTTGTCATAGTAAGCAGAGATAAGTCAACAAGAATTGGTGGCCACCTTGTTATTTTTAATTTTTTACTAAATTGGATAAAATAAAATGTGTTTATAGGTCGCCATATTGAAACGCGTCATATCTGAACAAAATTTTTTTTAACAAAATCGTTGGAATTGACCTTCGTATCTTTGTTACCCAATTTGGTTCTCTTGACTTGATGAATAGCACCCTTTAGTATTTTATTTTTGCAATTTGTTAATTTTGCTAGGGTATTTTTCAAGGTCATGAAGCTTCAAATTGCATCAAAGGACCCAATTTGGCATACATGCCTAATAGTTTTTGGTACATTTGAAGTTGGTCTGACAAAACGTCGAATTATTAAGATTTTTTGAAGACAAAATGGCAAAATCTTATTTTTTGTGATTTTTAAAAGTAAATTTTTTGGAATCCTTGTTCTCGAATTATGAGGAATTGAGTATAATCATGCCCCAATTGCGAAAGTTGTATTTTTTTATAATTTTTGGCCGCCATCTTGAAAAATGTGGTCATATCAACCCCTTCTACATGGATGCGAACAAAACACCCAGTAACACTTGATTGTGTGACTAAAGAGCTATCGTTCCCACATAGTCACAAAACTCCTTCATATAAAATCCCACGGGATAGAAATGATCGACATATGCCCTTACACTACTTAGGCCATTATAGTCCCAGCAAACACAAATGTCGAAAACGTCGGCAGTGTGTCGGCACCGACGAAAACACGCTGGCCCGATGTTGGACAGATTGCGATTTTCAGTTTTCGGTCAATAATCGGCAACTGACGGAGTTCCACATTACTACAGTCGACTTTATGCCGACACCACTTTAGGACCGGCGATGGTCCGATTGGAACTTTGTTTGATCGGTCGAAAATCGGCAACTGACGATGGTCTGATTTACTATAGTCGACTTTATGCCGACGCTCACTTTATCTTTTTTAGGGCCGACGACGGTCTGATTGGAGTTTTATTTAATCGGTCGAGAATCGGCAACTGACGATCGCCCGATTTATTATAGTCGACTTTATGCCGACGACCACTTTATCTGCTTTAGGGCTGACGATGGTCCGATTGGAACTTTGTTTGATTGGTCGAGAATCGGCAACTGACGATGGTACGTCACATTAAAATTTTTAAACTGCTTAGTAGTTTCTTCCTAGTATTTAGGAATGGCGCTAATGTCACTATGTTCCCTGTAGAGTAGAAAATAGTATTATATATGTAATGAGCAAAAATATTTCAAAACTAGAATTCGGACTTGACAAGATGGTGTTACTTCTCTTCAAGAATCACCTCTTCGGCCACATAAACCAGGCTGACTGGTTCAGCACCTGCATTATCGAAACTTTGCGTTGGACCACTTTAGGAAACCAATGTCGGACTTGAATAGTTTACCGATGTCGGGCCGAGACCAGCTTGCCTACGTTAGACCGACCAAATTAGGCAGCTATATGGGCGGATGATCGGTACCATGTGGATAAACTATATCGGACCTTAATCGTACGGCGAAGTAAAATTTACCATTGGGCCGACGTCGGCCTACGGTCTAACGTTGCGTCGGCAAACATACTTTGGGCCTACATCGCAAAGTGGATAAAAAATACTGCTGGTCCGATGTCGTAAATCGACGTCGTGCCGATGACGGCAAATTCGGCAATCGACATCGGGCCGACGAAGGCTCGAAGGAACCGTGTTTGCTGGAAGTATTCAATAGTTATATGATTAAGGCCTTCGCAGTTAAAGGATCAGATGTTAAGAAGCTTCCCTTTTGGAGTTAAGTCGACTTAGAAGAAAAAGCGATTTCTAAATAGTTGAGGTGCGGTTGTCTATGACCACTGCTTAACAATTTTCTTTAAGGACCAGATGTTTGGATCTAGTATGACGTCGGCTACTGTTGAAAACAATCCTACTTCAAATATATTGTATTCTCTTGCGGCGAAGGTAACCTATTTATTTGCCCAAATATTAAGCATGCATCAGTTTGAGGTTACATGTTTGGTTTATAATTGTAATTAGTTAGTGGATTATCGTGTAAGGCATTTATGTGGTTTATTCACTTACTGTAGTTTGGTGAGTTACGCTGACACTTTCCACTAACTTTAGCTATTGTGGATTTTAAATAAAATATAAGAAAACAAATATATTACATTTAGAAATACTCAAAACTCCACAATTCCCTCAAAAAATTCAAAGCTGAAATTTTTGAATAACTATTAAGGTTTCGAATTTTGGGGGTGTGTGTGCTAAAATAAGAGAACTTATGATACCTCGTACAATTTTATCTAAGTGGATACCTACATTTTTAAAACGCAAATAAAAATATATTCATTCACCCCGTAATATTTCGCGTGTTATTTCTTTTAAAGAAGTACACTTCGTGCTGGGAACGTATATTTTCTTCATTGGGGAAATGCCGTTGTCCCAAAAGTAATCGACCCCAAAGGCTACTAAATTATAATTTACCTAGGTACTTAATATTATGGTCCCAACATTGATGGTTATCCTTCGACTAATAAATTTAACCTTTGCTTTTGTTTTACTCAAGATTTCTAGAAAGTAATCAATAAAATATTGTCATATTTTTACAGTTGAGGGTGGCCATGACAATTTTGATGACATATTTTCTAATAAAACAATAAAAAATTCAAAATTCCACCGTACTTATCAATCTATCCACTATTACAGACACCAAAAGTAAACATTTCAACGCATTGGTATCGGTATACCTATCGCGTTCGAAGCAAAGCCACGATACATTACATTTTTGACTTGTTCATGCTATGTTTTGAACGATGTCCGCTTTTTTGACGGGTGCAATGACAGATCAGCTGATTCTACTCGTTGTGTACGGAGGGATGTACGTAACGTTACGGACCCACAAACGTACGCAACGATTTCAAGCAGCAGTTCTCATCGCACCCTTCAAAAAAGCGGGCATCGTTCGAAACATCGCAAAAACAAGTCAAAAATGTAGTGTATTTTGGCTTTGTTTTGAACGCGTTAGGTATACCGATACCGATGCGTTGAAATATTTACTTTAAGTGTCTATTAAGTTTTTCAAAGGTATATTGTAAAGCAGGACTTTTTGTACGGTCCAAAAGTTTCTTATATATCATTGATATTGTCAATATAAAGTTTTGGTTCGTTTAGCAGGAGAACTAGTACGTAGGTACCTCTTAATAGTGTCTCCTAATACTCTAATATAAATAATAACAAATAAAACCTCAAGTTTGGTGGTTTCAGCCCAGTAGTTGCTGTATTCGAAAAAAAAACATTTTTCCTACTACCGGGAATTAGAAATGCACCAGGAGTCGTATTCTTGAACGTCTGGAAAGGAAACTGCTCCCGGGAACGTTCCTGGGATTTCAAAGTCACATTTGCTTCCGTGTCGGTATTCTTGAAAGCCCGAGAATGCCTAAATAGGAATTTGTAAAAAATGAATTATTTTACTCTTTTATGTCACCCACCGTTAATTTTTAACTTCTTTTTATCCTTCTGTTCCAAAAACAAATGTACAATAAACAAAATTTAGTTTATTTGAAGTAAAAAGTATGCGGAAATTGCCGTTCTCCTGCCTAAGAGGTGAAGAGCGCGGACTCCCGGCAGTATTCCCATTTACTTTCAGGTTTTCAAGAATACGCAGTTTGCCTTTTCCCACTCCCGTTCTCCTCCCGGAGATTCAAGAATAAGCGTCTTGATTGGCCAAATTCTCATTTTTTTGTCACATTTCTGTCAGTTTTGGCACTAATGGCATTAGTTGTGAGCGATTTTACGCTCCTGTCTTGTATGAGGAGAACAAACTGAGGGCAAAACCACTCACGAACAAAGTCATTAGTGCTAAAACAGACAAAATAGTGACAGTAAACTAAAATTTCGACCAATCAGGTGCGTTTCTGATTCCCGAAAGCATTCCTTTCCCCGAAATTAAAGAATACGGGCGCTAAATGTGCGTTTACACGGGTTGATTTCAGCCGTGTGCCTGGTTGCTTCGATAACGCCTTGCCAAAGCCGAATCGCTACCCTATTTACACAGTTGACTGAAATGGCAAGTGCCAGTCATTTTCTTTAAAAATGTTAAGCAGAATAGTTATGGTGCATGTCTATGAGATCGCCACAGAATGAAGTATTTATACGGTCAATTTTAGTTACGGTCGACTGCGACTATAATCGCGCGCAGCAAAAGTCGAGCGGTACTCTACTTTGGCGTTTGCGATTTTAGTCACCTGCTGCGCAGTCGATTTACTATTTACAAGGTCGATTTTCTTTGTGCGGCCTAGTCGTGCGGCAAAAATCGGCCCGTGTAAACTCCGCATAACGCGTCGTTCGGCCAACTGTAATCGCATGTGGAAAGGTGGCACTTTCCTCACTAGTTAGGAAGTATCCTTCTGATTGTCGAACAAAAATCCACACACTTGATATAAGTTCAAGACTCTCACCCCCTCACCACCAAAGATAATTTTCAAGCTGATTCTAAATCTGCAATCAGAAAGTATCCAAATATAATAGTTTTTCGAAATTTTCGGAAAAATAGCGGAAAAAATCGAAAGTTTTATTTAACCATTTTCTGAAAGCCTATAAAAACCAACAGATTAAGACACGCACTAACCATCGGTCTGCGGGAAAACCTTTGAAGAAGATATCTCAACAAAGATATAACAATCTTTTCAGACAGCCAAGCAGCTATTAAAGCTGTGGTATGCCAACAAATTCACTCAAAGTTAGTGTGGAACTGCTCTCCAACCCTCCTAACTCTAGCGAAACATAATAAAGTCGCCCTTGCGTGGGTGCCGGGCACACAGGGGTAGAAGGCAATAAACACGCAGATTCTCTAGCAAGAAGAGGATCAGAAAGACCATTTATAGGAGCTGAACCTGTATTTGAAATTCCAAAAACTTTGATACGTGGCTATATCAGCGATATATCAAGCGATGGATGCACAAAGAACATCGAAATCACTGGCATTTAATATCGGGGCAAAACCACAGCAAAAGAATGGTGGCATCCCCTTTAATACCACTTACCTGTGAAATCCTTAAACTGAATAGGAAAGAAATCAGACAAGTGACGGGACTATTAACCGTTCACTGCGCACTGAGAGAACACCTGCATAGGATGGGAATCTACAGAGACGAACCCACCTGCAGACTATGTGATGAGGATGACGAATCAGCCGCTCACATCATATTTGAGTGCTCAGCACTAACGTTCTGCAGAACACTAAACCTCCTGGAGAACGACCCCCCCCCAGAGAAGCTAACTGCCAGGAAAATCTAATAAAGGGGCTGCTGCTTCTCGCGACGTCCAGTGTTGCCAGGTCTACTATTTTAATAGTAGATCTACTATTTTTTACTCACGTCTATTATTCTACTATTCTAAGTCTAGCACAGCAATAGATACCACAAACAGCTCGATAAAAAGTCAAATGGTGACAAAAATTGGTAATTTTCGATTATAAACTCTGTATCTAAATCGCCGGAGAACATCAGACGCAGCAGAGTTCGTTCCACAATCACAGCTATTAGTTCAGAACACTTGTTTACTTTTTCTATCAAACAGGAAATTTCTAATGGGATTAAAAGCTCCCGCTATTCACCAGCAAGAGATGTTTCAAAAGGAACGTGGGTCGCATTACTCCTTTCCTTTCTACAGTTTTAAACTAAAGCGAGATAGGAAACAATTTATAAAGTTTGGGAGTTGACAGATTAAAATATTTATTATTTTTTTTTCAGTTTTTTATTGATAAAAGTTTTTTTGTAACCCACTATTTTCTTTATAAAAATTCTAGAATCTACTATTATTTTTGTCTCTGATCTACTATTATTCTAAAAATGGATCTGGCAACACTGGCGACGTCGTCAAATCTCTTAGATTAGGAAGGCACACAGCAAGAGATACAATAAGCTAAGAAGCTGCAGGGTCTGGGATTTTAAGACCTAAACTTGCTGTGGAGACAAATCAAATCAAATCAAATCCAATGAAACCATCGGTCATAATGAGAATACTCATAGTTGCTTCATTGGTCATAGTTTTTGGCCATTGACACATAGTATGGAGGCTATTGCGATGGTCAAACAAAAAAGTTTTTTATTTCCACTAGAAATAAGTTATTTGGGTCAAAAAGGACCTAAGTGCAAAATTTTGTCATGTTGTCTGTCTGTCAGTAACACGATTACTCAAAAACCGCTAAACCGATTTCTATCAAATTTGGCACTAAAATTCTTTGTCACACTACGCAGAGTTGGTTAGTTTTTCATGGGGCTAGGGGGTTGAGAAGAGGGTAGTAGGGGGGATTAAACTTTTTCAAAAATTGTAACTCACGAACCGTAGCAGCTAGCGACACGCGGTTTCCAAATTAGGCTAGATAATTGCATTTTCCCCGATTTTGCAAAAAAAAAACTAAAAATTTGTTTATTTTATTTAAAAAAAAATATTTTATGGGTGGCCATACGTGGCTGCTGGCGTCATTTATTTCAATAGTGTTTGTTGTAATTTTAGTGGGGCCGCCGTAAACTAGTGCACGGCGTCTTAGCCTGCAGAACCGAGATCGTAGGATCGGATCTCGGCAAGTACACATTGCTTCACACAACACGGAATGCAACTCGAGACGACCGACGCCGATGGGCGGCCCTACTTCTCAGCAGTTCCGCAGTCAACTTTGTGTGTAGAATAACAACAAACGAGGTAGAAGTAGGCAGCACGGTTGACACTGCACCGAAAACTTTAGGCGCGTTTCTGCGAGCTTAACATAGTTACTATTATTTTCTCTTTCTAAGTGCATTCGTCTAGGAGAGATCCAGCATACTACACCATCAAAAATACCCGCCTTTACACCCTTCGACCCCGCATATCTGTCAGGTGATAACTATCTCAAAAAGGTAGTTAGATAGCGGGCTCGAAGGGTGTACGGGCGGTATGTTTCTGGTATGCTGGGTCTCACTTAGACGAATGCATTTAGAAAAAGAGAATATTAGTAACTATGTTAAGCTCGCAGAAACGCGCCTTTTGCGGGACTCAAACCGTGGATGGCTGAGGACCTCACCAAAACTAGGTAGAGGAGACTAGCCGGTGACCCAAAAAAAAGGAGATCGGGACTACATGGGACGCGGCTGGACTCCGGGTAGCAGGACCACTGACACTGAATTACATTTTGGTCTGTTGAAAACTTTCCATCTTTGAGAGCCTCATATGAAAATATTAATAACACAGACTATTCTATTTCAATATATATAAAATAATGAGTGTAAACAATTAAAATTTCTAGGTTATGTTGAAGGACACGTCACTTGGGACTCGGACCAACTGATATTTTTGCGCCTGCGCATTTTCCTTTTTGCAATAGTGACAGTCTGAAAAGATGAAAGTTCTAAACTTTTCTTATTGCAAAAACAATTGCAGTCGCAAATAGAACGTAATCACTCTTTAAATACTCCCGTTTCAAACAGCGCTTTTTAACCCGCCATGGGTCGCGTTCCGACAACACCTTATTTGGGTCGCCAATTATGGATTTTTTAAAGTTATTTTTCATTCCTTGCCATAGAGATATAAAATAACAAAAATAATATAATTATTATAGATTTGCCACAGTTAAAATAAAAAACATCATCACCATAAAAACTTTTTTTTATTTTTTACGAATAATTCAAAAATCATATTTTTTCAAAAAACTTCTACACAGTTTTTACACTTGAATATTTTTTCTTTAAATCTGCTATAAAAGAATTCTTATAAAATAAAAAAATACTTTGTTTTTACTGCAAATAAGAAAAACCTTTTTCTTTCAATATCGTACTGCTCTCAGAGACCGAGTTAGGAAACTAATATATAAAAACATACAAAACATAAAAAATACTTAAACAAGTTAAGCCTTCACGGCCTTCGTCTGACAGTATGTTGCCTTTCGGGCTGTTGGGCCGTCACGCTAAAGAAGTTTATCTTCTCGAGATTTCGCCGATTCGAGTGCTCGGCATCTTCAGGAGGTCTGTTCCGAAAATGGGCTGAAGGTGCTGGACTGATAAGTCCACGTTGGTATTGTTTTTCACCGACATACTAAGATACAGTCATGGTCATTAAATTCTGTCCCCTTTTTGTCAAATTATCCTATTTGATTTCTAACAAATCGTGTTAATGGAAAAATGCCATATTTTATGGTAAGGGGCAGAATTTAATGTTCTAGTACCATTTAAAAGCTCAATTTTGATCTAATCCTACTCACTCTGATATGAAGTTCTATAAAACAACCAATAAAAAAATCCGACTTATCTAAAACTTTTCAAATTTTAACAACGCGTTGAGTCGCCCTGGCCTGTGAGACCGTGCCTTAGTTGGGTCACCACGCTGCCTGAGACCGTGTTCGCTGCTCACTTCCTACGTGTTGCACCTACCACTGACATGTGTCGTCTGAATTCTGAATCTTTAGATTCGCCCAACAAGCAAATTGAAAGAGGGGCATGCGCCTATGATCTTTTCCTAGAAAAATATTTAGAAAATAAAAAATCCCCGGTCTCACAGACATATATGCGACACATGGCGGGTTTACTTTCTTATGATTACAACTAACACTAAAATTATAACAAGCACTGTGACTATGCCAACTATGAACGATACTTTTTTGGAAAAATTACACAAAAACTTTCGATTCGAATTCGATCGGCTCATTTTTTAGAAGTTTTTAGAGAAAGGAATACTTTGAAATTCTTACCATTTTCGGAGGGTCTGTAAAGTATCCCTCTTATAAAAAATTATTAAAATCCGGAGAATGAGTTAGACAGTTGTTGTATAATTTTAAGGGTATAGTCAAATTTTTTGATAATCGGACTGACGTCATTTTTGCCTCTGAAAACGTATTTCTTTGTTGTTAATATATATGTGTAATTTGTCACAATTGCAAAGGACACTTGTATTGGTTTGAGTCCTTGAAATGTTGATAAATTTAGGATACGAATAGAAAGATTTTTGTTAACAAGGAATTAAAAAAAGTATTAAATAAAAATGATTTACTAAATAACAGACTTTTTATCAATATAGCTTTAATTTCCGTTCAATAACAAATAAACTACAACTAATTATAACTACGTACTTTGCACAAAAACAAATAAAAAAAATAAATCCATGCAGCAGTTTTTGAGTTTAATAAAAGGGAGGAAAGGTGGTCGAGATAATTAGTTCTGTAAAAAAAGTTAATACACATTTTCGAGTTTGAAAAAGTACTTATGGTAAAATTTAAATTTCAAAAAGTGACGACTATTCAAAATAATAACAATAGTGTGACAGATTTTTTGAAGTAACAATTGAAACACTCAACGACGTAACTTTTTTTACATATTTATTGTCGCTGTCTAAAACAATGTATCAAATAGAGATCCAAAAAACTGACGTCAGTCCGCTCATGAAAAAATTGGACTATACAATTTCTTTTTTTTTATGGCAGTTAGATTGGCCCAGGAAATGTCTAATTGACATTCAAAATGAGTGATGTAATAGAAGGCAGATTTTGTTAAAACTAAGACTCGGCTTAAAGCACTTTTTGATTCTTTGCCGAATAAGATACAATTCAAAAATTGCTTCGAGCTGTGTTTATTTGACTTCACAAATATAGGATATGACATGACACGTTTGGAACGTCATTTCGACATTTCCTGAGCTAAGGTCACTGACAGTATACAAATAATTATCTACTTTTTATTTTATTATTAGAGACAGAGTACTTTATAAAAAGTACTTTATAAAAATCTTTGCGGGCTCTCTGAAAATGGTCCAATTTTGTTTATTATTTTTATAAAATTTCGAGAACCGTTAAGGATAAAAAAAATAGCAAAGTGTTCAGAAAGCGTATCTTTAAAGTATTTTTAATTTTTAAAAATTGACGCAAAAATTTCTTTTATAATATTTGCTTTTACGTTACTTATTTTATTGAGATCAAAGTAGTGTTGCATTGTAATATTCAATAATACTAAAGGGTGGGCCGAAAAATCTTGCACACTTTTAAATTTGCTATAAATTTTGATCGAATAGCTCGATTTCAAATTTTTGACATTTTTGAAAGACAGGACACGAGACTTTTCTGATCCGGTCCAAAATTTGACATTTCGCAAAAATCCAAGATGGCGAACCGTTTTGAATATTGTGTAATTTTCACCCCCCCCCCTGCAAAAAAAATACGTGTGGCACTGGAGAAAATCTAAGTCATTGGGACAAAGCCTTATGCTACTTTCTATACCAAGGCATTACTTAATTAAATCGGTTAAGAGATAAAAAAAACTATAAACCTCTGACATTTTTCGAACATCCAAGATGGCGGACAGCTTTAACACGATTTAACCATTGGGTAATTTCACTCCCCTTAAAAAGTAACAAAACAAAATCAAGACCATTCTACCTTCCATCTCTGCTAGGTATATGGAGGTATCACTTGCTTAAATCAGTTAAGAAGTAAACAAGTTAGTGTCATAATTTCCGGCGTTTTCAATAAAAATAGTTTTTCAAAAAAATTACTTTTGCAATATCATGGCTTGCTTGATTTTTTACAAATATGCAGAAACAGGAAAATTTTAATCAGAGATGCATTTAGTTTATGTCGCCGTACTTGATGATCAATTTTTAATTTCCTAACCGATTTAATTTAGTGATATCTTCATATATGCAGCAGGGAGGGAACTTTTGTCCCATTAATTTAGATTTTGTCTAGTATAGGTACCAAACATATTTTTTTTTCGGGGTAGAGGGGGTGGCTGAAAATTACCCATTGTTTAAAAATGTCTGCCAATTATTAATTTTTGAACCACAACATAAAAGCCTTAAGTCTTGTACTTCAAAATTTATAATATTCTACCTAAAGTTACAGCAAACAACTCCACTCAATATAAAAGCCCGTATTTTTTTAATTTCTTAACCGATTTAATTAACTAATATCTTGGTATAGAGAGAATACATAAGGCTTTTGTCACAATGACTTAGATTTTCTTCAGTTCCGCACATATTTTTTTTTCAGGGGGGGGGGTGAAAATTTCCCATTGTTTATAACGGTCCGCCATCTTGGATTTTTCGGAAATGTCAACTTTTGGACCGGATCGGAAAAGTCTCAAGTCTTGTCTTTCCAAAAAGTCAAAATATTTTAAAATCGACCAATTCGATCAAAAGTTATAGCAAATTCAAAAGTTATGGTGATATAGCATTTTTTCAAATCGCTCTTTGTCACAGATGTTATTTAATAGCATCATCAGTTGGGGATCCTGATCTATGCAAAATTTCGTACTTCTATCGGGTAGAGATATATTCTGGTAATATTTGTATTCACCGACTCTTAAAATGTGACCCAAAAATTTCAGTATACCAAAAATATTTTGGCATGTTTTTACTAAATGTTAATCCGCAAAATAAAAAGTTTTAACCAAAGCAGTGCATAATAATACCACAATATAAAATATTTTCATATTTGGAAAAGCAAAACAGAAAAGCGAGGAAAATCGCAAAATAGTCCCAATCCTGAATATGCGTATGCTATACTATTAAATGCCACAACATTTTTCCGGAAAAATATTGCCATAGAGGGTGAAATAAAAACGATTCAACAATAGGGTAAACGAGTAATATGAAAGTAGGCAGCGAAGAGTTTTAATGTATGTTAGAATTTGGTCATCAAGTAATAAGATAACACCGTCTCGCACTAAAAATAACAATTTAATAAATTCTAATATTAAAACAAAACACCAAAGAAAACGTATTTCAAAATTTTCGGCCGCCGACTTTTCTTCACGATACTTTGATGACTGTCTAGACTGACTTGCTAAGAACTAGCTGATGCGTCACTATCCATCAACAGATCTTGGGTCCTTATCGCTGTTAACAAAATAGATTTTCCATTTGACCTCATTTATAATATTGTATAAATATCTTTATGCGCGTTTCTGCGAGCTTAACATAGTTACTATCATTTTCTCTTTCTAAATGCATTCATCTCAGATAGATCCAGCATACTACAACATCACAAAAATTACGCGCCTTTACACCCTTCGACCCCGCATATCTGTCAGGGGATAACAATCTTAAAAAGGTAATTAGACAGCGGTGTCGAAGGGTGTACAAGGGTTTCTGGTATGCTGGGTCTCTCTCAGACGAATGCATTTAGAAAAAGAGAATATTAGTAACTATGTTAAGCTCGCAGAAACGCGCCTTTTGATTTTACCATAAAGTAACAATAGAGTAAAATACTCGTACCTACGGAACAGAAGAGCAAAGCGGACCCAAGTATATCGCAGGCTTTTACGCGAATCATCGCGAAAAGTGTTTCTGCGTACCAGTTTTCGATCCAATTCGGCCAGCTTTGCGCCTCTGTTCCGTAGGTATATATTACTTTATGATTTTACACAAAAAAAGATTACCCATAATTTTGCAAAATTTTAGGGGTTATGTTTACGACCAAAGTGCCGAACCAACCTCCCAGGTTGGCTTTAAAATTTCATAACCGGGTTGCAACTGTGACGCCATTGTTTTAAATCGAAAGGAGCATTTCCGGTTCTGGCTCAACCAGAACCAGGTCCAATTATAAATCGAAAATCCTTAAAAACACGAATGAAAACAATGAACAACAAAACTAAAAGTAACTACAATTGGTAGTTAATCAAACGCTGATATGTATACCAAAATTTTAGTTGAAATAGTGATCTTAGAGTCCGGTTAAGAAGTAAATGGGCCAGCTAAGGAATGAATTAATGAATACTTTATTGAAAATCCAAACTAAAAATAATTACAATTAATATAAAATTGAACAAATAAATAAAATCTGATTAAATAAAAAAATATATCAAATAAAAATTTAAGGAATATGAATAAAGTAGGAAGAAATTGCTCCTAAGGCAGTACTTCTGCCAGCGCGTAGCTTTTCCCACTTTCTTCAATATATATACTCTTAGCGGAATATAAATATGTTATTTATGCTTAATAACTACCATACCTACTAATGCTAGATAATTTCCTTAAGACTTACTTTATATGTAAAAAAGTCTAAAAGAAAAAAGAACTTAAATGGATTTATTTTAGTCGAATTAGAATTAGAATAAGTGACTCTGCTTGTTTAAGTTTTTTGGTATTTTTGAATAGTTTCCTTTACGGAAAACAGGATTTAAGGCTTTCATAAATCATTGATGTGGTAAATGTTTTATACATTTTTTTGTTTTTGTAATTTTGACAAATTGACGTTTTTTAATCGGCAGTTAAAAGGTTAAATATTTTTGGTGCCATGTAGGTCATAAACTTCTGAGTTAATCTTTTATATTTCTTTGGTATATCAGCGATATTTTGCGTTACCTGTCGAGTTCTATATTGATTAGAGTTTATGATGCGTATAGTGTCAGGATACTTTTGTATATATCGTAAGATTTTACTTGCATATAACTGTCTTAATCTAAGTACTGCGAAGTCTTGAAAAAGTTGATCTGTTGAATACAATTGATTTTTTTGCAAAATTATTTTTATACATCTTTTTTGCAGTACTTCTAAATTATTGAGGGACGCGTCGTAACTAATTCCCCAGATGAGTATCCCACACTGAAGTAGTGATTCAAAGATTGCATGTTATATCGTTTTAAGGTTTGAGATATTTAAAATGTTACGAAGTTATTTGAACATAAAATTTATTTTTCTAAGCTTTGGAGCTAGTTTGTCAGCGTGCTCTTTAAAATTGGGTCGACTGTTCAATGTTAAGCCCAAATACTTATGGCTGCCAACTACCTCAACATTTTCAGAGCAATGACAATCTTGTTCGTTATTACACTCGTGTATAATCAGGCTTTTAAAATTAGGGTTTGTCCTTTCGTTAATAAAAAAGGGTACACATTTAGTTTTATCACAATTTAAGCTAAGGACATTTAGGTTAAGCCAGTTTTTTACTTACTTAAGATTACCCACTTAAGAGCTTGTTCGCCTTTATTTTTTACTTCTTCCCAGGATGATCCTTTTATTAATAATCCTTTATCATCAGCAAATGCTACCGAAAGAAAATCCTGGTCATGGTCCAGAAGGTCATTTATGTAAAGTAGAAAAAATATCGGTCCAAGTACTGTACCCTGAAGTACACCACACTTTACGACATATTTAGAGCTTACTGCTTTACCTACTGTGACCGTTTGTGTTGAAGGAAGTTGGCTTAACAGTAGGGTATAATCTACTGTATCAAATGCCTTTTTAAGGTCTAGAAAAACTCCGGCACAAGGACTAGAATCATCCAAATTTTTAAAAATATTTTTTGTGACTAAGGCCAAGGCATCTTCCGTGCTCAAGTTATCCCGAAAACCAAATTGTAATTTATTTAAAATATTATTTTGGTTTAGATAACTCATTATACGTTTCTTTATCAGTTTTTCGTATATTTTGGAAAAAACAGATAAGAGGGATATTGGCCGATAGTTAGTAGCTAACTGTTTGTCGCCACCTTTAAAAAGCGGTTTTATATTGCCCTTTTTTAAATGATTTGGACATGTTCCTGTTTGAAATGAATTATTGAAAATATAGAGGAACGGTTTAGTTATGGACGAACATATTGTTTTTACTAAGAGGGGGTTATGTTGTCCAGTCCGGGAGCTTTATTTGTTTTTAATTCTTTAATTTTGTTTATTAATTTGTTTTCCGCGACTGGATGTAGTAGAAAAGACTTGAGTTCTGTATTTTTTATTATATTGTGTTAAGTATGCTTCTTGATTTGGTTTTTTTATTTGTTGTGCCACATTTGTTCCGACGTCAGAAAATAAATTATTTAAATATTCTGCTTTTTCACTATCACTTTCCAGTATTTTTCCCGAATCGTCTCGAATATTTTCGAGTAGATTCTCTGATTTTTTAAGGTTAAGTGTCTCTTTAATTGTGTTCCAGAATTTTTTTGAATTGTGTTTGTTTTTCTCAAGTTGATTTTTGTAATATTGGTTTTTAGATTTGTTTACTAAAGAATGAATTTTATTTCTGTAGGTTGTGTATTCTCTTCGTAGTTCTTCGTTTCCAGGGTTTAATTTTACCCGCCGAAAGAGCTCATCTCCTGTACAAATTGACTTTGTAATACCTTTAGTGATCCAAGGAGTCTGCTTTTGGTTTTCTTTTGTTTTTGACTTTGTGTGGCGCCTTTGATATGTTGAATTAAAATTGAAATAAATTCGTTCATGCTCTCGTTAGAATCAGAAATTTGGTACACTTTATTCCAGGACTCTCCATTAAGTGAGCCTTTTAGGCGTTCAAAACTAATATTTAAAGGGTCTATTGAATAGTTTTGTTGTTTTTGTATAAAATTTAAAGGAAAGCAAAGGCCTACGGCATGATGGTCTGTTATTTGTGTTTTTGATATGTATGTTTTAAAATTGTGTAGCTGCTGAATGTTATTTGCAAGAATATGATCCAAGCAGCTTCTTTGGCTATTTCTCTCCCGAGTATAGTCGTTGACCAGGGAGATAAAACCTTGCTCGTGAAGTACATTAATATTCATCAATCTGGTTTCTTCTATCATTTTTAATATATCTATATCTATATCTCCCATTATTAGTCCTAGTTGAGATGGCTGAATTAGTACTGTGGCAACTCTTGTAAAAAGTTATCCAAATTTTGTTCTGGAGGTCTATAAATAGCGTTAAATGAAAATTTAAAGGAGGGACTGATTTTTATTAAAAACTTTAAAACACTGATACCCGTAATCTTCACCTCTTGTACTTCAGCATTCCATTTGTCTTTTATTAGCACTATGACTCCATCATTTTGGTTAAGGTTTCCATTGTTATAAAAAATATCATAGCCTTTTATTTTATAATAGTCAACAAAATCAATCTTCCAAGTCTTCGTAAAAACAATTATGTCAAAAGCGTAATCTGTAATTTGTAAATGAACCAAAAAACTATCAAAGTTTTTGTTTATGCTGGTGATATTTTTTGTTAAAATATGAAACCCGAATTTTTTTTTACAAATTGGTTGAACTCGCATATATTTGAATAAGTAGTTGTTTTTAAGCTTAAATCATGTTCAATTTCATTTCCTAATTTTACTAAATCCATTTTCGATTCTATATAAAATGCATTTTGTTACAACAAGATGCCAAGGTTTGTTTTAAAGATACCACTACTAAAAAAAAGAGGGATTACATAAGACCTACAAGATAAAATTTAAATAAAATAAAAATTATATTTTAAAAGATGTTTCTTGTGAGCTTATCTTTTTTGAAGTCTAGATGAGCTTTAAATTTTTTCAGAACTTTCACTTTTGGAGCGAGTGTTAGCCTGAAGTACAACTTTGATTAAGTTATTAATGCCTTTTCCAGTTCTTGTATCGACAATAGGTTTTGGCGGTTCAACCGTGACACTCTGGACCCTGTTGGAAATACAAACAGTGATGGTTTCGGATCCTGCGCAGAGGTTGGTACCACGTTGTGTGTGATGATGAATGTGCGTAGAAACACATTTTCGTCTGAAGCCCGCCCACTTAGCTCGCGATTGGTTTGCCGTATGGAGTCATAGGCGAAGACGCTCTAATCTGTTTATTGCACTTTGTGTCTTGTTGTCTCTGTGTTTTTCCAGTTACTGTTTTATTTAAATTACCATCGGCGGTTATAAATGTTCAATATAGGCAGTGGCGTAGCCAGAAATCGACTCTGTGGGGTTTCATTATTTAATAAAAATCAACTACCTACCTATGGCAAATTTTTAAAAATTAAGTAGGGGCCTATTGCTTGAACTCTTAAAATGAAGGGAGAGGAGAGGGGCGGTTTAATAGGTGTTGAGTTAGTGTATATGAAGTAAAAATACCTCTTTTTAGAAGCAAGTCTCATCTGGTCTCATTTGCAGATTTATTGAAAATTAACCCTTAAATTACGGCAAAATGCTGTTTTTTATAATATTTAATATTGGTATAGAGCCGCAGGCGAAAATTTTGACAAAACAACAAAGAATTATTTAGTTTTTTTTTCAATTGGGTTCTTTGTAAAATATTTTGGAAAAAGTAGATTGGGTTAGATGCCAAGAAGGGGTGGGTTGCGGTGGTACACATAGATTTATTGCCAAATGCGCCGCAGATGAAAATTTCAAGAAAAATTATGCTAAGAATGCCATTTATTACACGGTTTAAATGCTGGTGATATAAATTCCTTGGAATTAAACTAAAATTGTAACAATTAATGACGTCATAGCACAGCAGGCAAAATTTTTAAAATTTAAGACATTTCACCAAACATACGTCACAAACCGGAGTAAAGAGTCTATCTCTCTTCCTGGGGTCCTTGATTATGATTAATTTATTGTAGATTGGTTTGGACCTCCTGGGGGGGCGTTTTAATCCCCAAAACCCCCCTGGCTACGCCACTGATAAAGGCAGAAGGCTAAAAAGTAGAAATAATATACCTTTTAAATTCACTAAAATTAATTGGAAAGACCCTGATTTTTACAAAAAATGTGAAATAGCGAAACTTTTTCTTAAAACTTGAAATGTCAAAAAATTAGTGACTACAATAAATGCTAAGTAATTTTGTTCTGGCGTTTTAGACCTGTACGGTATCCTCTTAAATAAGTACAATTATTTTTCTGCAAAAAGGTGGAAAGATCAAGTTATTATTCATAATAGCGAGCTTTCTCTCAAAAAAGGTAATGGTAACCGTAGATCCGGCTTTCGCACTTGTGGTGCTTATCAGTACGGTGCTAGGAATTAGAAGATAAAATGATGATGAAAAAATGTGACACCGGATTCATGTAAAAGACAACCATCTGTCAAATTGCAGAATCGGCAGATGTACCTTCAATTTAAAGAAAAATTAAGCGTCTCTACGGAGACAGATATAATTATCCTTACAGATTTACTAAGCTCTGGAGTTGATAAATTTAAAAAGGGATTTAGTGAGGGTGAGCTTTCCCTCAAAAAAGGTAATAGTAACCGTAGATCCGGATTTCGCACTTGTGGTGCTCATCAGTACGTTGTTGCGTTGCTTTTCTTATTTTGTAAATAATTCTACTTGAGAAGGTGACTTTTTTCGGAATTTATTTTGACAAGACTTTTTATATTGTCATATATCAACAATACCACAATTACAAAATATATTATGTACAATGTGAGACAACATAATGGTATATGTACAGTATGTGCCAACATTCTCCGGCCCCAACCTTACTGGAACCTTCAAGATTGGACCAAACCTTGATCTTTCAACTGGTTTTTCTTTCTTCCCTTCTTTTTTCTCATTCTTATCTTCTTTTTTCTCATTCTTTCTTTCTGTAACCTTTTGTCCCTTTTCTTTAGTGATAACTTGTTCCTTGTTTGATTTCAACGCATCGGTATCGGTATACCTAACGCGTTCGAAATAAAGCCAAAATACACTACATTTTTGACTTTTTTATGCGATGTTTGGAACGATGTCCGCTTTTTTGAAGGGGGGAACCACTGATGAGCTCACGCTAGTTACCCAGAGCGAAACATCGTTTAAGCATTTCGCTTTGTTTCTTTGTGTGTTTCTTGTGGGTTGCTTATCCAGGTTTAAATTTTCGTTATTTCTACCTAAGATCTTTTGATCTTTTGTGTTTAGATTCTTTTCGGTTGATGTAACTGATTTGGACATTTTTTAACTTCATTAGGAGCATAATCCTATTGGAAATATTAACACGCCAAGACGAATCCGTATCAGGTAACTTGGATAAGTACCAGTGCGGAACGATGCCTATTTGTGAGTGATTCAAAGTTGGAAATCAAAGTGTATGATGGTGTTTAATGATGTATGGGGAGGGTGACCGGTGGAACCACTGACGAGCTCACGCTGGTTACCCAGAGCGAAACATCGTTTAATCATTTCCCTTTTCGCTTTGGTTCTTTGTGGGTTCCTTGTGGGATGGTCATCCAGGTTTGAATTTTCCTTATTTTCACCTAAGATCTTTTGATCTTTTGTTTTTAGATTCTTTTGGAGTGATTTGGACGATTGTAACTTCTTTTTTGAAGTTTTAACTATATTTACGAATTGCCTTATAGTAGGTATGATATTTTATAATTTGTGAAATGGAAAGAATCCCTAAATAATAATACAATGGGTAATAAATATTTACGTATGTTTTGGGGGGCTGTGTTGTTATTTCCATTAATTTTTATAAGACAGCTATTTAAGATAAAATTTGATCAAAATCCACCATAAAAAGGTGCGTTCTTTGTTTTAAGATATTTCTGGAAACAATAGTTATCGAAAGGATATAATAAAGGCAAGTTAGAACTACTTTAATTAAGAAATTACTGCGTATTTATTATCAGTCCAATCTCTTAAATACAGGCAAGCCACCAAGCGTGTTTATTCCTGTGTTGGCGAATGCGCTGGGAAAGTATAGGTTCTCTAGTAAAGTAAATAAGCAGGTGACGTCACTGCCTCTTGACATTTTGGCGAGTGCGCTTGCGGTTTGTGGTTGCTCTTTACGAACGTATTTTGAAACTACGGTCAGTATTTTAGATAATTTTGGAAACGTTACATCTTTCTCGCGTGCCTTATTTTCAACATAACACACTAGTACCATAAATACCTATTATTTAAAAAACTAAAAACAAATAAAAGATCGCAAAGGTCAAATAACCGAATCGTCGACGTAAAACATGTACCTACAAAAACGGCTATTTTGAATTGTCAAATAGTGGTAAAGTTATCGTTCTCGGCAAAGTTAAAAACTATGTAAGGACGGAAATAATTTTATACGTGGCACGACAGAAACTTGTTTAGATGACAATGTAAACAAGTTAATAGTAGTATTAGTAGTAGTAGTAGTTGTTTATTTTAGGAAGAAGAAGTTAATTCAGCAGCAAAGTGGGGGAGTGGGCTAGGTGTAAATGTTTACACGAAAAATGCGAGGATTTGTTCTAGAAATTTCATAATGTTAATTGCCTAAAAATATGTAGTAGTTGTGTGCGGAACTGTCAAAAATAATACCGACTTTATTAAAGTCAGGACTTTGAGTACTGATAAGTCTCTATTATTTTAAAAACTTACAAAAGAAGCTTTAAAAATTATAATTAATAAGCTTATTATTTGATTCATAACTTATCGTGCTTCATTATAAATAAAATGTATATTGGAGGGATTGCGTGATTATTATTTTTTAAATCTAACATTAACAGCGATATAAAAAATCGCTCTTTTAGAAAATATTTTCCACCACTAAATTTTTTATGGGCGATTTGCCGGTTGCATGTGGCAATTTAAAAAAAAATAATTACGCCGTTTGTTGGATTAGAGAAAATATATTAATTTTTCGACTTAAGAGTGAATTTAAATACTAAAAACAGATCGTTTACTTAAAAAGATAAACCGCATATCAAAAATTAACAAAATTTCGCACAACGGAGGCTTCTGGTATCCCCCACAGACCATTCAGGTGATTTTCCAAAAAGTATATATATCTTGTTTTATTTAGTTTTTTAAAATAATCGATAATTTTTATCGTGAATTAAAAATTTTTAAACTTAAAATTATGCAAAATCCTTAAAATATAGAGTCGGAAACTTTTGGAGCTTATTAAGTGAAAAAACGAATACGTCATTATCAAAAGCTTCTTCAAAAATGTCTCAATGAGGAAAGACATGACTGTACCACTAAAAGTATGCAAATGATTCGTTGAAGTATGAAACATGTAAAGTGACAAAAACCCCTAATCGCTGAACATTCTCATAACTAAATAAATAGTTCAAATAATGGCACAACTCCATTATTAATGTACATTAATGTAAGGGACGCAGAAATAAATCCGGTTAGCTTCTGCGGCGGGCTGTGGTGTTTCGTTATAAATTAAAACAATATCTACTAATTCGCTATTTAATTTCCCAAGAAGTGAATAGTTGTATATCATTTTTTACAACAAAACACGAAACGCAATGACTAAAAAAATTTATACTCCGCACCACAACGCGACATGACATTTAAAACTGAATCAGCTGATATTGTATAGTTTTTTTTTTTGGGAAAACTTTTGAACAAAGTTAAGCCAAATGAATCATCCTTCATTTCAAACACCCACCAGTATAAGGAATTATGCCTAAGACTGAAAACTGAAGTGAATGGGCACTTTTTCGGTCAAAATACTAAGTAAGAAGAGCGAATGACACACGTTATAGAGAAGTTAAGAGAATGTATTTTTTGCGGTTGTTTTTAAGTGCGCAAGCGAATGTATTGTATTGTAATTCCCTTTTTAGTTTCAATTCGTTCTTCAAAGGGTAAACATTGTTTTTGCGTATGTAAAAACTACTTTAAAATCTACTTCTTGTTTTTTATGAGATAATCATTAATCATTAACCAAAATCAATAATTATAAAAAATTCTTATTGTATTATTAATTGGTGATATTGTGAATCTCAGCAGTCTGAAAGAAAAAAAAGTTCCTTAAAAACAGGGTTTTATTCGGTCGAAATTTACTTTAGTTGAGGTGAATTTTAGTAAATTCGTACGGACCATTGAACAAATTTTCAGCTTTTGTTTTAATTTACCATTCCAGAATTTATCACCGATTTTGAATTTACGAAAATTTTTCTGTAGGCGTTCGTCGAACCGTTCTTTAGATTTTTGTTTTGACTGTTCCGTTTTATTTTGTGTTATTTTATAAGATAATTCATTCTACTATTTAAGTCAATTAACCATTAATATCCAATATTTGGATATAGATTGTTCTTGATTGTAGAATTTTTTGTATGGTCTGCAGGGTGTTTGCCCAAAAACGGGATCGTAGGGTGTAAAGCCATGCGCTTTATTTATTTATTTATTTAAGGAAGAACGCCAAAGCAATGATCTTCTGAGTGTTCTAATTTATAAATTCGGATCACTTCGCAGAGTCGCGTGAAACCGTTCTAAGGAACCGTTTGATTGTGGCTAAGCTACTGTAGAAAATGTTAGATTTACATCATGGAGCTGCAATATTAGAGACATAAGTTTTATTGGTACCTTGTATTAAAATTAATTATTAATTGTTTCCATTTTAATAACGCACCCATAATATTTCAAAAAATCTAGTCTTAAAATTTCGTCAAACTATGTCTAAATTGCAAATATATACTTTTTTTCAAACGACCGGAAAATAGCCACTTTCCGTACGATTTTTCATATGGAATTTCTACATTACAAGGCATGTTCTTTCGAAATATTTCCACTCTCCAGAAAGGACATTTTTGTTCAATTTTCCAGTCCCTTGATCCTTTTCCGGTCCCATTTTTGGCCAAGTTGGCTATAACTTCTTGTTGACAGCTTTTATCTTGTTTTTTTGGGCAGTTTTGACACTTCTGAAAAAGCTGTTTTAAATTTGTTTCAAAAGTTTTGTTTACAAAAATGGACTCAGATATAGAAAATGCGTTGAATCCGGAGGAAATAATAAAAGCTGCTTCAAGAGTCACATACACCGAAAAATCGACCACACATTTTTAATTCTCAAAGTAAGAGTATACTATAAATATAGGTAAATAAAGACCAAACCTACAAATCTGCCTTTTGTGAGCTCTTTTATCATTATTTTGCTTGATAAGTTGGCCATAGTTGGCCATAACTGGTCGTCAGTCATCACTGTGTGAAGCTAATAGGCACTACACTATAATTTTTCTAATGTTTTATACAATTTTGCACAAGTTAAAAATACAAAAATTAATTCTAACCACAAAATTTTACTTGTTTTTCTTAGTTTTCATCTTAAAAACTACCGGCCTTAGCGGCAATGGCTATCTAGCCTACAAGAAGCAGAAAATATCAGGGGACTGTTCATAAATTACGCAACACGGCTAGCCGTCAACGAAAGTGATAGATACTAAAATTTTTTTTTTCTGATCGTTGGAAAAAAAAATAGGCACGATACACGACCGGAAAGTGTCTTTACAGGTCTAGTGACGTAAATACCTATTATATGGATCGTCTTTATTAAAAGAAATTTGTGTTGTTTCGGTTATTAGAACTATTTGGTCGATTGTTCCTTGAACTATTGTGTTTTAGAAATATCTATTTTTAAAATTTGTGACTGACTTTTCGTCAAATATGTCTCTGTCAACCGATTTTTAGTGTCGTGGATGTAGTAAAGATTTTTTGAATTTAAGGGGTACAAATTTGCGTTTAAAGAAGGTTTTGTTCTGGGTTTTGGTTGATGTCGTCGATTCTCATAGATTAAATTTGCGCCATTGTCTGCGCCACTTGTGTTTTTGTAGTTTGAAAAGAATTGGGTGTATGATTTTGGTTCGATACAGGCTGAAAATTTTGTACTGTTTTTGGTGAGGGAAAATATTTTAAAACAGACTAGTTTTCGAAATTATTGAAATAATTTTTTTTCAGGGGTGTATTAATTTTGTTGTACAGATTGTTAGGTCTACTTGGGGGATTGTTTAGCCTTTTATTTGTTTTTTGGTTTTCAAAATAAGAGAGTTGTAACTTACTGACCCGGATAATGTAGCCTAAAAGCGAATCAGGTTTTTGAATGTTTGCGTGCATTTTTAATTCATTACTTGCAAATGATTGAAAAACAAAATAGGTGACTCATTATTCGCTATAAGTCCTGAATCAATGCCAGCAGGTTCCTCGCTGGTATGGATTTCGGGACATTCTGGTCATCGGGGAAATGAGACTTCCGACCAGCTGGCGCACGAAGCGGTCTCCGCCGTCTTTGTTGGCCCCGAAGCAGCCTTTGGAATAGCATACGACACAATCAACACTGCTCTCTCGAGCTGAATGGAGAATAAGTTTCACTAATATTGGAGAGAATTGCCGGGACAGACTCCAAAGAGTTCATTATAGAACCTTCCAGGAAGAGGGCCGGGAAACTCATTGAGCTCACCAGGCAGGACATTCGGACAATGGTTGATCTATACACCGGACACTGCAGGCTGAAAGTACCATTACACAGAATGATGAGATGGCCAGACATGTGCTGTGTGAATGTCCGGCCATTGCACGTCAGCGTCAACGTATCTTCGGTAAACCACAGATCGACGGACTGGATCTGGATGATGCTTCACCACAGCAAGTTGCGAGCCTCTTTAAGGGGCTAAATATTCTGTTGCAATTAAAAAAAATGTTAAAAGTGAGCCACAATAGACCTAAGAGTGGTCGCAGTGGACAATGACATACTGGCACACTCACAAATGAATAAAAAAAGAAACTTAATTTTCTTATAGCAACGTTTCGTTATGTATTATAACTTTATCAAGCCCTATGAAGTTAACTAAAACATGTGCTGAATCACAGTTCCGAAAAATATTTGGTCACCATCGTATTCAGGAACGATCGAAAAAATTTCTAATAACTGATAGGGATTGACCTGCAGAATAGTTTGCACATTTTAATTTGCTATTGGCTCAGGCATATTGTTTGTTGGTTTGGTTAAAATTAAACGAAATAATAAATATTAAAAATATCACTATGAATAAAGATATAACGAGATGATTCAACACTTTTTACTTACAGAAGCAATTTCTGGACCATTTGTTTTTTTACTGTTCGTCTACCAGGGCTGCACTGGGTGTTCTTTTCATATCCGTTCTATAAAGTGGGGACGCTTGGTTGCTCTTCTGAATGCTTATAAGTCCTTTTTAGCTTCAAAGAGAGTTCGCGGCGTTTTAACTATTTGAACGACTGCTTTAAATGTTAAGGTAGAGGAGAACGCCATTACTTAAAAAAAATACTATTGAAAAAAAAAGTTACATAGTTACGAGTGAGTCCTAACTAAATTTTTATACCAAAACTAAAAGCTGATTCACCTGGATGGAAACGGGATGATAGATCTTCTTTTCATAGGTCGATGTACAATATACGTAAGTACATAGTAAATACCAAATTATTCCCGATTTTACTTTAATTAAAAAAACTAATTCTTTTGAACTCGCTTCTTTACATCTACTCTTAATTTTGCTTCTGCCTAATAAATTGAAAGCTTATTCTTTCCCCCATTTAAAGGGAGAAAATCAGGCAATTTTTCGCCGGAGTTTTCAATAAACCGACTCACTGATTGGAAAAGTAGATTTATAGGCAACTTGGGTAGGGTCAAAACAAAACATAATGTGTTAGAAAATAGAACAAGGGGTATAGTGAGGTCTCTTGAGAAAAGTTTTAAGAACTTGGGTGCAATTTAATGTGCACATATTTGTTAGAGATACCATAACAATATACATTGTAAAGGTGTGCAATAAAAAAATACTTTTTATACAGATTCTTGTTATACTTCAATTAAAATACAAGGTGCCCCAAAAGTTAGAATCGACCCTGACATCTCCAGAACCAAAAGATGCAAAGGACTAAAATTTCACACAATTAAATCGTTAAAAAAAAGTATATCTTTTTGGATGCTAGTCATGTCGCCAGTCATTAAGGGGCGGAGGGTTTCCTTCTGTTTCCAAAAATACCTAATATGTTACGTTTTTCTTTAACGGTTTTTAAATAAAATGAAAAAAGATTTTAAATAAGAACAATGTCAAAGAATCACTGAATATTCTTTTTCTTGTTTAACTCATTGGTCCTATGAAGATGATTTTTCCAATTTATGAACATTATGTTAACATATTAGGTATTTTTGGAAACAAAACGAAAAGCTATATTGAAATTTTCAACAGGGTATCTCATTTAAAAAATGACTGGGGCGATTATTAGTATCCAAAAAGATACTTTGTTAAGTTGTAAACCATCTAATGATGTGAAAATTTATTTATCTGCCTCTTTTGGCTTTGGAGATATTAGAGAGGCTCGGACTTTTGGAACATCCTGTATGTTATAATAATGCAACATAATTACCCGTGTCAGTTCTTTGCAAATGAACATTTTGATATTATGTTGTTATGGCACATTAGGTACTTCTTCGTTAATTTTTTTGCGGTGCTATATTATATACGTACACACAAGTCACAGCAAATTTCTAAATGGGAATATATTAAAAAACTGTTTTCCGTAAATAATACATCAATGTTTTTCCTTAATTGAGCACCCTATAAAAATAAAACTCTCATTTAGCACCCACAATACTCGTATCTGTTATCTGAAAATATAAGTAATTGGTTACGAAGCTCGAGATTTATTCTTCTACATAAAATCCTAATTATAAATTGGTGAAATTATTATCTTCAGTTATAGGTAAGTAAATTATAAGAATGCTTAATGGGTAGGTACCTGTTAATATTTAACATTATTTGTGGCATTGTAGATTTTTTTATTATCGTTTAACAACATCAAGGCGAACAGGGCCCAGTCGAAATTATTCCTCAGTAATGACATACAAATTTTATGTGCTGTAACGTTAATGAATGTTCCAAATCCATGCACCTCTTTAAACTTCTCCTTATATTAGCTAAAAAGTATACCTGGATTAGCAAGGATTGCTTTATTTTTTTTTAATTTGAGTGGGTGGAAACGGTTTTTGATTTCGCGGTTTTTAATTTTAGAAAAAGGAAGGGTCGGCTAATCCTGTTTATAATAGATATAATTTAAAGATTTTAAAGTTATTTCAGTAACTGCTGCTATAAAATTAATATATGATTGATCGAGGAATGAGGGTCATTATTTTTAAAACCATACAGTGAAAAATAAATTCGTTGCTCAATTGTTATAGATTTTGTTCGTGTTTGGTATATTAGTATCTTTTGACAGCATCTACTCAAAACAGCTTCTTATTTATTTTTATTTCATTTTTATACACGGTGCTTTAATATATTATTCGATTTTTTAGCAGAAATCATCTAAGTTTGATTTATTTTTGGTAGCAAATATATGTTTAAGTACAATTTCTATTTTTTTTATGTATGTTGTATATTGTCTAAACTAAAAAACTGACCAATAATATTATTATTATTATTTTAAAAAATAAATATTTATTCCTATTTCTTTTCAAACATAACGCTAACATTTTGAAGATTCCTTTAAAGAAAATCAAGTCTTCTACTGCCTTTACGTTAACGTTTCTTATACAGAGTGCCTTAAAAATAGGAAATTTCTAAAAAATCACAATTTTAAAACGGCACGTGCGCAAAAAGGCCTAAATATTTATAAAAAAAATAGATCCAACTTAAAAACATATAGTTGACTAAAGATAGCAAAAATTTTGCTTTTGAGATTTCATTAAGAACAAAGTTATATAGAAATCAATTGACGGCACTAGTCAGAAGTAAAGTTACAATAGATTTCCAAATTAATTTTTTTTGCGGATAGGTACTAAAAGTAACGTTGAGACTCCGTAGTAGACCAGTTAAAAAATCACAGTCAGATTTTTTATTGTACCTGATGGGTTTAGGTTAATTAAAAATCAAAATGTAAGAATGATATATTTTTTATTTGAATCTTATCAAAAGTTTCTTACAAAAAACTAATATTATGTTTAGAATCTTGGTAATCGTTTGAAACTGAGGTGTGGTAACATTTAATGTGGGATGGCATGAACCGGTGAAGCGTTCTAGTATGTGCTATTTTCCAATTGCTGAGAATTTAGTAAATTTTTCTGTGCAAACATATCATCAGGGGTTAAAATCTCATTATTTATTGTCCTTTTTAGATTGGCTTTTGTTACCTCTCTCTTGGTGGTACCACCGATACCATCACAGGCGCTGTTACCATGACAAATGGCAAAGAAATTCTACTCGGCTTCCAAGCCGAAATCCATCTTATGATGGCATATGTTAATAAAGTTTTTTTTTGTTTTTATATTGGCTACTAGCCCCATCGCTAATACTATATTACGTAACGAGAGAAGAAAGTGAAACAACACGCAAGTGTAAGAAAGTTACTTTCTATCGAGTTGGGTACGCTATTTTTCCTACGACCACTTTAGGATTTAATTCGTATTTTTATTATTATTATTTTTTTTCGTTTTCATCTCAAGAGAAGAAAGTATTTTCGCTTCTACAAATCATAGCCTATTAGATACCTACTGGGCGTTATAGAGTGCAGATTTGGTTACTTTCGTGTGTGATCGTTTTTTTATCTCCGGTACAACCTTTTTAATATCGTCGAATACATGCCTTAAAAATGTCCAGTGACCGTATTGTGTTCTAAACAGAGACCTATTTTCACTCAATAAACTAAAAGTCAGTCAATAAAAAAACAGAAGATCGATAGAAAATGAAAGTAAAGTATGATACATATATTTTTTATTTCTTAAGCTATTTTACATATTAATGGCCTATTCCATACTGCATCAAAAACAGATTTAAAAGCTGTAGTACAAATCTTTATAATATCTACAAATATCTTTATAGTGGTCTAAATAAAAGATACCTATATCTCTCTTATCGTCAAAATATCCAAATATTTCTTATTACCACGCATTAGTAGAAATCCGTACCAGTACTTGGTCAAAAAAAAAAAATTAAAGTAAAACTCGTCGCATATCGGACAAAGCGTTTTTGTTTCTCACTTCATTACGACCAGGCCTCCAATGTCTAATGGAGAATCCAGACACCTACAGACCTGTTTCATCCTTATTAGGAATCATCAGGGAGTCGTAAGATTATATCTGGCAGTTGAAGCTACACAGAGACCATGCACACCTCTAGAATTTAAAACAAAAAGTTTGTAATCCTTGGGGACGTAGTAACTGTGTGCGCCACCTGTCGAATAAACTGAGAAACAAAAACATTAAAATTAAAAAGTGCAAGACACCGTAAATACAGAATCATGTACCGGTTAGCAGGTTATAAAGTAGAAACCTGTAAAAGTATAAGGTCACTGTAACATGACTCTTAAAAAGAGGTAAGGTTCGCAGCAGCACCGCCCCCAATTGGATCTTCATACTACGTGGCCCTAATTTTAAGGCATCAGCAAGCAATCGCTCCGGAGGAGGCTTGTTGCGCAGAACTAAAAAGCCAAAATATTTAAAAAACAACAAAATGAATATCGTGTCCGCAAATAAAAATGAAAGTAAAACTCGTGGCATATCGGACAAAGCGTTTTTGTTTCTCACTTCATTACGACCAGGCCTCCAATGTCTAATGGAGAATCCAGACACCTACAGACTTGTTTCATCCTTATTAGGAATCATCAGGGAGTCATAGGATTATACCTGGCAGTTGAAGCTACACAGTGACCATGCACACCTCTAGAATTTAAAACAAAAAGTTTGTAATCCTTGGGGACGTAGTAACTGTGTGCGCTACCTGTCGAATAAACCGAGAAACAAAAACATCAAAATTAAAAAGTGCAAGACACCGTAAATACAGAATTCTGTACCGGTTAGCAGGTTATAAAGTAGAAACCTGTAAAAGTATAAGGTCACTGTAACATGACTCTTAAAAAGAGGTAACGTTCGCAGCAGCACCGCCCCCAATTGGAGCTTCATACTACGTGGCCCTAATTTTAAGGCATCAGCAAGCAATCGCTCCGGTTATTATTATTAAGGATGAAACAGGTCTGTAGGTGTCTGGATTCTCCATTAGACATTGAAGGCCTGGTCGTAATGAAGTAAGAAACAAAAGCGCTTTGTCCGATATGCCATGAGTTTTACTTTCATTTTTATTTGCGGACACGAGATTCATTTTGTTGTTTTTTTAAATATTTTGGCTTTTTAGTTCTGCGCAACAAGCCTCCTTCGGAGCGATTGCTTGCTGATGCCTTAAAATTAGGGCCACGTAGTATGAAGCTCTAATTGGGGGCGGTGCTGCCGCGAACCGTATCTCTTTTTAAGAGTCATGTTACAGTTTCTACTTTATAACCTGCTAACCGGTAGAGGATTCTGTATTTACGGTGTCTTGCACTTTTCAATTTTGATGTTTTTGTTTCTCGGTTTATTCGAAAGGTGGCGCACACAGTTACTATCCCCAAGGATTACAAACTTTTTGTTTTAAATTCTAGAGGTGTGCATGGTCACTGTGTAGCTTCAACTGCCAGGTATAATCCTTTGACTCCCTGATGATTCCTAATAAGGATGAAACAGGCCGTTAGGTGTCTGGATTCTCCATTAGACATTGGAGGCCTGGTCGTAATGAAGTGAGAAACAAAAACGCTTTGTCCGATATGCCACGAGTTTTACTTTCGTTTTTATTTGCGGATACGAGATTCATTTTGTTGTTTTAAAAAAAATAATAATTGGGCGCTTCGGAGTATGCGCTGTCTGAAATTTGGATTTTTTTCCAAAGTTACTACATTCGAAACGCCCTGTATAAAAAGTTTCAAATAATAAAATTAATTTTATGGAAAGGCACCAAAGCGGAACAATGGGAGACCCTATATTTATTTAAAATAAAGTTCGAAGTCTTGCCCTTTCTAAGAAAAATAAAATGAAAAATATAGAATTTCTGGAAAAGTTACCTATTAATGAATATTTTTTAGTTAGTCCTAAAATGAACTTAAAACTAAAAACCAATATACAGTGATCTAATTTAGACAACATAGTACAAAGAATCAAAATCGCAGTTACATAGACAACTGAAAAATATATTTTTTTTAAATCATGGTTTTTTATCAAAAAACTGCTAGTTCTAAAGGTAGAACACCGTATATATGGCTACATGGTCAAACAAAAAATATTTTAAATTCATTTGTATAGTATGTGAAACCCTACAAAAAGAGAAAAACTTAAATTTTTCTGAAATATTCAAGCAACTAGCCCTGCATGGTTTTAAAAATAATGACCCCGGACTGGTATAATTTTGATTTTTAGTTCACTGCGGCCATGCCAATCACCTATAAACCTGTTTTATCTGTATTAGGAATGCTAAAACTGTAGCCACTTGGCATTTGAAGTAACTAATTGAGGTAGAATAAAGGCAAGGCGACTTTGTTAACTATAACACATCAAAATAATGGTATTATTGGGTGGTGCTTAGCTATTAAAAATGTGGTGTCTTAGAAAGAGTTTTTAATGCCCCAAAATACATATATGTTTTTGAAAAAATGCAAAAACCGATCTAGTATAATATCTGCAACTGATAAAAAAGTATTCCAAATTTTATGGATATGGTTCTGATTGAGGTAGAATAAAGGCAAGGCGATTTTGTTACTTATAACACATCAAAATAATGGTACCATTGGGCGGTGCTTAGCTATTAAAAATGTGGTATCTTATAGAGAGTTTTTATTGCCCCAAAATACATATATGTTTTTGAAAAAATGCAAAAACCGATCTAGTATAATATCTGCAACTAATATAAAAGTATTTCAAATTTTATGTATATGATTCTGATCGTTGTTTTTACCCACATATGAAGTTTATTCCCGTAGATACATGAAAATTACTTTCAGACACAATAAATTTGCAAATTTACAACTGACCTCCTCGATGACAATCAATCAAAGAGAACTATCAACATGGACGACCTAGTCCGCGTTACACCTGGTTCCCACCTATGATTTTTTCGTGCATGGCCGCTCACGCGTCACATGATATATAACACATCACATTACTTACTTACTTTTTTTTATACTGGGACTTTCCATCCATTATAGGATCAATGCCCAGTGTTAGCCGAGTTTTTTCAAAGTTAAAAATATCACAAAATATCCATGCAACTAGCCGGCATTCAAACCCGAGACCTTCCGTGCGGCAGGCCGATACGCCACCCACTGCGCTATGGAAGACGGCATTGACACCAACGCGCGAGCGAGCACTCACGAGAAAGTCGTGGGTGGGAACCGGGTGTAAATCACATTATGTCGTCTCCTTTTTATTCTTTTTCGATCAAGCAACACAACCAATCAAACCTCTCGAATTAAAAACGAATTTCATCACATAATTCGAAGTCATGTTGGCTGTTTACGCGCACGCCACCTGTTTTGTAAACTGAGAAATAAAATTAAAAGGAAACGTGCAAATAAGATCAAAATCTGCATTTTTGAGCCGGAAAGAAGAAACCTGAAAAATGTAATGTTTTTGAAACATGACTTAAAAAGATGAAACGTTCATAGTAGACCACCCTTATATTACCACGCCCCCTTTAAGATGAAATTACACGGGTTGAAAAAAGCAGGCTGGCGGGTAGCGGCAAGTTTTTATTATTTGAAATAAAATACTCTGGTGGTTACTTCCAAAAATATGAGATCTGTCGCGATCCTTCAGAAACGACAGAAAATCTCACCCGTTAGAATTTTGGAAAGTGGCCAATTTTACTTTTCGCCTCATTTAAAATAAAAACACAGAGTTCTTCTTATTTATCCTAACGTTGTAAGAGAAACTGCGTCATTTTTTTAATAAAACTTTGTAAACTTAATATTTTAAAGATATTCTGCAGGACTAGTTTATGCTGGAGCTAAATTGTTACTACGCGTACCAATAAACGTCAAAAAATGTCGAAAATTCTCACCATGTAAAAGGAAAGAAAGAATTTGTGTGACTTTTCTGAAAAGTGACAGCGAAATATTCCATGGCAATCTATGGTTTTGTATGTTAAAAGTTTTAAAGGTTTGTTTACACATAAAAATAAGTCTAATAACATACATTTTAAAATAAAAAACAGAGTACAAAAATTAAAACTGACATATTGTTTATTTACTAGAACAGTATTAAGAAACTAAAGTTTAAGGAATATTAGTAAATAGTGCCGACAAAAAAGCATTAAGTGTAAATCTGTGTTTAAAAATTCTCAGGATTTTTTGTAAGGGTGAGATTTTCTGAAGGTTTTAGAACAATTGCGACCTTGGTGTCAAATTTTTATGCAGTTTTTCCGTCCTGTTTATTTCGATTTATTTTAAAATTTTGTGCACAATTATAGTGCTAAGATCAGAAGTTGTGCGCACGGTTATTCTTCTTGGAACAAGATTATTAATCTTGATCCAAGAATAGCTTCATCTTCGATATCCTCAACTCTAGTAATTTTTTATCCAAGTAATATCCTATTCTTAAATATAATGCATGACTAGCGTTGAGACAAGTGTAATTTATATGACAATTCAAATATAGGTCTATACTTATTTTAAGACAATGTGATTTTTTAATTTAAGCGGACGCTATACTTAATTCAAATTTTTTCTTTGCTTGTTTCGAACACTGCTTTAGGTTGTATTGATGTCAAATGCTATTCGAACGAGAATAACATGTTTTTAACCCAAAAGTAACTATATTTCAATCAAATAATATTTTATACATATTAAGAAAATATTATACTTACCTCAAATAGTTCTTATACTTGCCTGAAACCGATCTTACATTTCACTTAACACCAATTGTAAATAAAACAAAAGTAGCATATATATAATATATGCTAATATAATAATTCACTTAAAGTAACTATTTCAACGCATCCGTATCGGTATACGTAACGCGTTCGAAACAAAGCAAAATACGGTACATTTTTTACTTGCTTATGCCATGTTTCGAACGAAGTTCCTGGGGAGAACGCTTGAGTAACTGAATCTAGTCTCAAATCACCATTTTATATTTTTGGGCGAAATTTAACGATTCTGGGTCGATTTTTAGTGGCTGTAGGGGTTGGGTCGCCCCTAAGCCCCCTTGTTGCTATCAAGCTTTTTAAGAACAAATAAGTTTTGTTTATCTCATAAGCCAGTGTTGCGTACGCAAAAATTGTTCCTGAGGGGGGAACGCTTGAGTAACAGAATAGTCTCGAGAGGGGGGCTGCCTAAGCCTGCCTAATAAATGAATGAATGTAGAAATACGGGCGGGACAATTCCCATGTACGTAGGCCATCTTGCTTGTTGCACGATCACTATTTTTCTGGGCTGCAACCTTCTGACATCGCCTGAGGCCAGCAGATAGTTCCCAAGGTGCCACCCTCTTGAGCTGGCCAGAGCCGGAGACTCCAGAAGGACATGCAAGGGTGATTCTCCGTCCTCCATGCATTATCGATACTCTAAGTATTCGGTGATTTCCAGCGTCTCTAGGTGCTTGATAAGTTGATAGTCTCCTTTCTACCTGACGCTGACTCACCAATCAGGAGTCTATCTAAGTCATTTTTCAGGGTCGTTATGACTTGGCATGCTGGAATCTCTAGTATGGGATCTACTACTACCGGATCGGTTAATGAGACAATCTATCGGCCTCTTCATTTCCTATTTCCATAGTTGTCAAGACACGTGCAGCCCTACTATCTGAGCAAATGTAGATATCCTTGCCTGAAGCGGAAATTTCTAGATTTTTATATCCACACGTCAGAATAGCGTATACCTCAGCCTGAAAACAGTCGCGAACCTTCCTAGGGAGAAGTAAAACTTCGCCGTCGTGATTTTACAGTACACTCCCACCGCCGACTTGTCCCCCATTTTTAAGCCGTCTGTGTACCAGAATGTCCCATTCGGGGGGCAAGGGACACACATCCATTAGACTTCCCTGTCAGGCGTGTAAAACCTAATTGGAAGCTTTGTACTGGTTGTTCATGCGTAGCGCTGGACAGTTCTCCGTTACATTCCTATAGAGTTCTGTGTGACTCTTGGGATCAGAATTTATCCTGAAGTCACAATGACTTTGAAGTCTGTACAAGTACATAGTCCTTAAAGTCGCATGTTCCATGAATTCCTAAACCCGCAAGCCCCTCCCTGCATACGTATAATGTAGTATCTTAGACTTTGATTAAAACGCGTTAGGTATACCGATACTCTAAAATACTTACTTTAAGTGTCTATTAACTGTAATTGGGACAACGCAAAAAACGACAAAAAATTGTCCCTGGTAAATGGCATTTACTTTCATCGTCAACTCAAGCAATTTTTAAAGAAGCTTTTTTATTACACCATTAGCGTCTGCAGTGTAAATATGAAGACCCAAAGAAGTAAAGACTTTCTAACAATTTACCTCCGGGGCTGACAAGAAAATAAGAAAAACATAAAAATAACCGCATTGCACGCCTCAGCTATTGTTCTTTGTGCCAGGCTGCAAGCAACAATGTAATGCTCGAAGAAAATACTTTAAAAGCGGTATGGTGAAAGTTTTAAACGTAAATCTAAAGAGATTTTCAACAAAAGACGTAAATTTTATTTGTTTTGCGTTGTTTTTGTCCATGCAAAATGATTTTTCACCCGCTGTTCATAGAAACTTTTTTTTGTATAGGTACTTCAGTACTTCAAATTAAAGTAAATAAATTATATTTCACTTATCTTTCACCCTGTGCACCACTAGGGGCGCAGTGGATCATTTGTCAATTTTGAATACTCTCAATTTTGTTCCAGGCCCTAGGGGCGGTAAGGAATAGTAAAAATCTTGCCCTTGTACAGCCCCCAGGGACTGGGGCAATGTTGGATGTAAAAAATATTAGCACTTAAAATGTAAATATTTTGACTCAAATTTGTAATTTCCAAAAAATTTTACACTTTTTGAATTTGGTATAGTAAATTTTGAACAAATTGTTCGAGATTTAAAATTTTTAGACCTATTTAGGGGTCGCACCTGGGGTTCGAGATTTTTATATTTTGTAATATTTGTTGCACCAAATTCATGAGTTTTAAATGTGCATATGGAGTGTTTCCTTTGATATGAAAATGGTAAAAATTAGATCTCGCCTCCTTACAGCTCCTAGAGGTTGAGGCAAAGTTGGGAGTATTTAAAATTGCAAAATTGAGAAAAAAAAATGTTGACAGGGCTGAAAAATAAGTAAAATAAAATTTTTTAATTGAAATAGACAAAATTTTTAGCCCCTTGTTAACAGCCACGAAATTTTTTTCGGTATAGTAAACTTGCAGGTAATGGTATAAACTACCTACTGGCTGAGATTCACATGTGCAGGTGCATTAGTACGGAACGTATGAAGAATAGTTTAAAAACACATTTTTGGCCCTGGTGGCAACATGTGTAATTTTTTACAACTCAAAAGGGTACGTTGCCGGAAGGCCAACATATTTGCGAAATTTCATTGCTCTTACTTAAACCGTCTGAATATAAGAAAAAAAATTGATCCTCTAACCCCACTTTTTGATTGCAGCATTTTTGGGGCTGTTAACGGGTTACACAGTGTTGGTGGATCCATTAGTAATCGATTAAAATAGATGTCGTAAAATCTTCATCAATAGTCCTACGGAATACGCTATCTAAGTATCGAAAAATATTTCTTTTCTTATGTTATTCTTTTGTTAACGCCGCGCCCTTGCGTCTTAAAACTACGGCTAATTAGCTGAAAAATGCAAGAAAAAATAAATTAAGAAAAAAACCCTCATTATAAAATCTGTGTTTTACTTCCATTTTTTGGGCTAGATCTACTTTTTTGTCAAACGTCACGTTAACTAGATTGATAGTATAAGTCTGTGGAAATATGCAATTTTTAGTTTTTTATACCTACCGGTTGATCTCGGGTTGATCTTAAAAAGTTCAATATGACAATTTAGGCTGTTTCGTCTTTGTATTGGGGTCGATTTTTTATTCACACATTTTCTCTTTCCTAAAATTTTTCTAACACGCACGAACCTCTTCGAGGGGCAAACTTTACCCCTATATTTTGAATAGGCTCAGTTGGTCGAGTGATACATTGTTTCGAAGGTCTTTCGAATGTCTTTACAAAATCCATCGATTTGTTTCTGAGATTCACTTAGTCTTCTTTAGTCGCATGGACCAATACAAATAGTAGTTTTCAAAACTAGTGGCGAAAATAGTGATTTTTTTACAAGCATTCCTTTAAAGAACGAGCGCAGCGAGGTATTAAACGTGAGTAAAAAAAGCACAGTTTAGCTGCAAGTTGTTAACACTATCTTTTTAATTATTAAAAAATCCAAGAAAAACAGGAAAATACTTTTAAAAATCTGAATGGCAGGAGGAACATATAGCTCCGAGAGCCAGGCTCCCGTCAAGGCTCTAAGTGCACCCAAAATAGTCAGTAGTCTGGTGGAGGCGTGCGCTGAACCACTGCAAACACTGGCTCAAGACAAGAAGGTGACACTCATGTGTGTCCCAGGTCATGAGGGAATACCACGGAACCCGAAAGCGGACCAACTTGCCAGACTAATGGCCGAAAGCCAATACATTGGACCGGAAACTCTTCTGGGAATAACAAGGAAACAGGTACAGAGTGAACTTAACAAATGGGCGAACAATGAACTGAAGACGTCCTGGAGGCAAGAGTCAAAGTGCAGACGATCCAAGCGATTTGTGGATGGTCCGAATGTAGCCAGAACTAAATGGCTCTTAGGCAAGACCCGAAAGGATATTGGACTGCTGACTAGGCACAATCGGCTCAATAAACATCTGACGCAAATAAGAGTAGCAGGAGATCCCGTGTGTCCCGCTTGCGAGCTCAAAGAGGAATCGGCGCAGCACTTGATAGCAGAGTGTGATGCATATGCCAAATCAAGGCAGCTGAAGTGGGGATTTCCCACGATAGAGGAAGAAGAGCTGGACTCGCTGAAATGGGCCGACATACTGAACTTCGTAAAGAAGAGAGGGAGACCCGGAGAGAGAGTTGCAGCGGAATTAGGGGCATAGGGGTAAGGAATGGAGTATTGCAGAAAGGGCCCATGAAGGGGCCTAATTGCCAGGCCCATGGGCGATAGATTTTTAAAATTTTCACACGGTTCTAAAGACATTAAGAAACATTCAAAACAAGGTATCACTCAACCCACATTCCCTATTAAAAATTTAGGGGTAAAGTTTACCTTAAAGGGAATGCGTGCTACAAAAATTTCAAGATAACCAAAATGTATCCTTTTCGAACAAAAAATCGACGTGTCTGCGACTTTCAGTAAAATCAGCCTCGAAATACGTAAATCTTGGGTGGGAAGTTTTTAAATGAAAACTCTGTACAATTTCGCGTTAGGTGGATGTATAAAGCACCGCATTCTTGTTTTGGAGTAATGAAAAGAAAAGAGGTCGACTTAATTTTAAGGGCCAAGGGTTATACAAGATTATGGTTCAAAAATTCTTTAAAAAAAATCGTTTATTTAGTCATGAAAAACAAAAGGAATTAACTAGGTGCTAAATCTTACATAGGCATAAACCCGGGCGTTCGCAGTAGTAGGTCTTGGAAAAATTAATTAACAAGGGTAAGTTTTAATTAGAGTGACATATAACCCCAATTTTAATTTGTTCTACAGAGTGTTTACTATTTAAACCCCGCGTGGGTTTAAATTTTTTAATTTTCTTTTTTTTTTAAATGAAACTTTCTTCTTAAATCCAACAAAAGATTGTCTTAAGATGATTATTCAATAAACAAATTTATTAAAATTATTTTTATAAATCAAATTATGTTCAAAACTCAAGGATGGTTGGTTTAAAGTGTTTAAAACTAGAAATTTCACTTAAACTTAGGACCGTTCTAAAATAGACTAAACCCCTTAGACTAAACTATAGACCAATTTCACTGATTTCCACCGTCGCTAGAGTCTTTGAAAAAGTACTCAAAAATAAGCTTTCAAAATACTTAGAAAAATATAAAATAATTTCTCATCGACAATATGGATTTCGTGAAAAAATATATGGTAATTTGGATCAAAGCAAACCATCATTGTGTATTTTCCTTGATCTTGCTAAGGCCTCCGATACTGTGAGTCACCGACAGCTGTTGGGTGCCTTGGAGGATGTTGGAGTGCATAATGTTTCCCAGAAATTATTCAAGAGCTACATTACGGATCGGGAGCAGCACACGATGATTGGGGACCAGATAAGCGGGGCGGAAACAGTGAAATTTGGTGTCCCACAGGGAACTGTCTTGAGCCCTTTGTTGTTTATAATTTATCTAAACAGTATACTTTTAAAAGAACTTCCGGGCTACATAATAAGTTTCGCCGACGATACGGTCATTTACCTCACAGCAGAGAACTGGCTTACTCTTAAAATAATTGCAGAACAAACATTAAGAGATCTAATTGAACTATTTAATCACAAGTTACTAACAATAAATTACAAAAAAACCAAGTTTATTAACTTTAGCAGCTCCACCAGAACATTACCATACTCACCACACTAACAGTTATTGAGAGTACAGATCAGATAAAAATAGAATCAACAAACAAAATAAAATACCTAGGAGTTTGGATAGACAAACATCTCAAGTGGGAAATCTTAGAGGGGTCTATACAAATTTAAAAATTTATCAAAAATCTTATCCGAAAAACACTTAAAAACTATATATTTTGTCCTAGTACAATCAAGCATGGGGTGGAATTCTAAATGCACATCTTCAAAAACTGGAGACTTTACAAAGGTTTTTCCTTAAGATTATGTTAAGAAAGAATAGACTATATTCAACCAACTTGTTATATCAAGAATCACAGATTTTTGATGATAAACAAATGTACTTTTTCCAGATAATGCTATACACTTTTAAAAATAGAAATAGTTTACAATTTATTAACCATAACTACGGAACAAGATAGCGACAAAACTTGAATGTAATTGTAATGTAAGTACGTTTTTCTTTCACAAAAATTATTTAAGTTTTTACCATTACAAGAAAAAACTTTTTTAAATGAAATCGACAAAATTTATACATTTAAAAAGAAAATGAAAACATTTTTACTAAACAGCAACCGCATCGTGATAAGAAGTTTAATTTAATGATAATTTCTAATTAAATCTTCAAAAAAATACAAAAAAAATCTAATCTTATTAAAAATAGAGACAACGGCTAGTGAAAAAACAGGAACATGTTATTTAGTGTTAAGGCTAGAGGTAGTTATTAGGCTTACATTACTTAAAATATTTCTTTACTATAATATATTAGATTAAATAATGGATCTACATTGCTGCAAGTATCTAAAAACAAACCACGCGCGACTTCGATCTTTGTAGTCTTTGCTTTGTTTGCACAATATAAATTCATTTTGCATTACGTAATTATTAATTGTACGTTGAAAATGAATAAAAATAAATAAATAAATAAATTCTGTCTTCCTTCTATCTGTACAAAAGCAAAGACTTCCGCTCGAATACAGATATCAAAGTCCAATCTCTGCGGTCTATGGTTGAGATTTTTCAACAAGGTCACGTCTTTAGCATGTATATCGTTCAGACATGACGCTAACCTGCTACGTACTAAAGCCTCTGCGGCATGTTGCTAGTTTGAGTATATGATAATATACGCAGCGAGTTTTGCCGACAGGAGTCAAAAAATCAATAGATTGGTAATACAATACAACTTAGTGTCTAATACGTCAAAAATATAGCTATTTTATTCCGTTATTTCATACTGTATTGTAACGTACTCCATTACGTTATCAGTTTCAGTCCGGGAAATGACACATTACATCACTAGTCCAGTAAAGTAACTAAAAAAAATAAAAATAAAATAATGGATTTCCCGCTCACAGCATGAAAGAAAACTAGAAGTTAAAACTTCCAAATCAGTTACATCAACAGAAAAGAATCTGATGAAAAAAAAAAGATGAAAGAAAACGTTGTACGATACATGCCCATGAAATGTCATTAAAGTACTTGTCTATAAATTCCGAACTCGGCTTCTTCATCGCCTTGTCCTTAAAACATCTAGTCTTGTACTTTAATAGAACATTTCCCGACCTTGTAACGTAAACTACTATTCATGTATTTGCAGAATGTCGCTTATCCTATTTGCCGGACTTTCCACGGCGCGCATCCCTTATTTTTATAAAAATATTGCGGGGCGGCTCAAGTCGTAAATGTAGATCTCTCAATCGACATAACGTATGTCGTTTTACGGCGCGTTGGGTAAAATTTTTATTGCGGTGCCCTTCGCCTTTTCTTATCTCGAAATCTCTGGTGGTTGAAAGTCGTGTTTTCGTGTCCAAGGCACGCCTAATCTGGCAATATTTCCGGAAATATTACCAAGCAGTAAACTTGAAGTAATACAGTGGTTTTTATTCTATTTATTTTTTTCTGTCGTTAACAGGACGGTCGATGAGTAGTAAAATTCGAGGGGTTTTTATCGACAAATTAGTGATTAACCGTTTTGTAAATAGGTACAAATGGGTATTAATAACGGAAAACTATAAAGAATTTAACGGATTATAGAGGAGGTCAACACAAGTCTTCTCCCCGTCCACCACAAAGTCATAAGTGAAAATATTGTCGTGACGCTCCTTAGAGCTACACAACTACGCAACTAAACTGGGCGCACTATGAAACGCACATTTTATATTTAGGAGAGTATTTTAAGCCTCTGTAACTTTTTTAGGTTTTATAATTTTGAAATGGGATTTTTGGTATCGTATAGCTGGAATTTTTTGCTAAAAAAAGTTAAAACCAAAGTTTGCCATTTTGTATTTTATTTGGTATACAAGGTGTGACAAAAAGTACTGTTTTTTTTTGTCAAAGTTTAAAGTTAACGATAATTTAAAAAAAAATGGGAAAAATTTAAAACTATTAAATTGGTTATCAAATCTTTCTTAACAAAATTAATTTTCAGATTTTTTGTTTTTTCTTTTGTTTTGGAGATATGATTTTTTTTTAAATTTATGCGTATTTTACTTTCTTTTGTTTCGCGGATTTGACCGGATTTCGCAAATAATTTTAAATATACATTTTCGCAATTTCTGGTAGGCCTATTTCAAATAAAACATACCCAAAGTTATTTTGAAAATTAATCTTGAATATCAGTGGCGTCCAAGTTGTGGAAAGTACTTTATATGTTTCACATCAATTTTCTCGTTCTTAATTAAAAAAAAAAATATTTTTTTCAGTTGTTAGTAACTAGTGACCATTTTTACCAAAGCGGTTTTTTTTTAAAATGTTAACCAGGGGCGGAGCTAGATTTTTTTTTCAGAATACACTTATTGATATAAAATGGTTACATAAATTAGAGAAAGTAGGTTCAGTCAATTATTATTTAAATAATTTGTTTTATAACAAGCACATCAGGGGTGTGCAATTTTTTTTTATTTTAAAAATATTATGTTAGTTCTGTGTGATGCTAAAGTGAATTAGGGAAGCCAATCCCTTTTGGAATGGAACCAATATTTTCAAAAAATATCATCGGGGGGGAGCCCCGTTACTCGAGAACCCTTTTGTGGGTTCCCATGGGGTGAAATTTCAAAGTAAGTGCGAATGTTACCAAAATTTTCAAAAAATATCTGGGGGGCCAGCTTCGTTACTTATGAATCCTATTGCGGGTCCCCATAGGGTGTGACAAATTTCAGAATAGGTTTGCAAAATTTCAAAATAGGTATGCAAAATTAGACCTTTCGAATGATAGCAAAATTTTCAAGAAACCTTATATTTTAAGATCACACAGAACTAACATAATATTTTGAAATAAATTTTTTTTAAAATAAAAAATTATGCGCGCCCCTGATGTGCTTGTTATAAAAGATTATTTACATAATAATTTAAAAAAATATAAGCTGAACCTGCTTTCTCTAATTTATGTAACCATTTTTTATCAATAAAAGTGTATTCTGGATAACATTTAAAAAAATAAAAAGCCACTTCGGTAAAAATGGTCACTAGTTACTAATAACCGAAAAAAATTACAATTTTAAAAAAATTAATAGCGCGAAAATTGATATGAAACGTATGAAGTATTTTTTGGAAACATCTGTTACAATTCACAACTTGGACGCCACTGGTAATCAAGATTAATTTTCAAAATAACTTTGGGTACGTTTTATTTTTAATAGGCCTTCTAGAGATTGGGAAAATGCATATTTAAAATTATTTTCGAAATCCGGTCAAATCCACGAGGCAAAAGAATGTAAAATAAGCATAAATTTAGGAAAAAGATCATATCTCCAAAACAAAAGAAAAAATAAAAAAATCTGAGAATTAATTTTGTTAAGAAAGGTTTGATAACTAATTTGATAATTTTAAATTTTTCCCATTTTTTTTTTTATTTTCGTTAACTTTAAACTTCGACAAAAAAGCAGTACTTTTTGTCACACCTTGTATACCGAATAAAATACAAAATAGCAAACTTTGGTTTTAACCTTTTTTTAGCAAAAAATACCAGCTATACGATAAATAATAAAACCTAAAAGAGTTACAGAGGTTTAAAATACTTTCCTAAATATAAAATATGCGTTTCATAGTGCGCCCAGTTTAGTATGAATAATACACGCATTTAAATAAATGTTTGTATAATAATAAAAATAGATAATAAATAAAATAGTACTTACATTAAAAATACACACAATTTGTTAACTATCATCTTGAGCGGCTTATGTCGTTTGGTTTACTAACTTTAGTCTCAAATATCGGATCACTACTAACTGACTCTTAACCTCTATGAAACGTTTTTATAGCCTATTCTAACATTGATAGTTCATTCAACAGGGCCTTCCGACCTTTCGTTGAACTAGGATGTTAGAATAGTTAGTTATTATAAAATACGGAAAGTTTATACTTAATAATAAATTGATAATTAAAACACTAGGTTATTGAATCGCGAGTTTAACCTTAAACGTTGCACAGAGGTAACTGTCTTGAGAGTATGTGATTTTAACACATAAACACGTCGCGGATTGAATTATGTTATTAAATATTACTTTTGTAATTATTGGAAATTACCTTTATGACAATATACATTCCAAATATACACTTTTACTAGTTTCAAAATCAGTAACCTACGCAGAAATTGTTCCTGGAGGAGTTTCAGGTTCCTGATGGGTACCTGATTAACAGAATAGGCTCAGATAACCATTTTATTTTTGATTTTTGTAAAACATTAAATTTTAAAGAGTCCCTATTTAATGGCTCTGAGGGGGGCTTGAGCTCCTAGGCCCTCCCCTTGTGTTTTTTTTGGGCACTATAGTAGTGAACATTATATAACAAAGCAAAGCTATCTCCAATAACAAATAATTTATTTAGAGAGTGATTCAAAGTTGGAAATAAAAGTGTACGATGGTGTTAAATGATGTTTGGGGAGGGTGACTAGACCACTGATGAGCCCACGCTGGTTGCCCAGAACGTAAAATCGTTTAATTATTTCTCTTTTAGCTTTGGTCCTTTGTGTGTTCTTTATGGGATACTCCTCCAATGTTGAATTTTCGTTTTTCCACCCAAGATCTTTTGATCTTTTCTTTTTAGATTATTTTTGGTTGAAGTAACTGATTTGGAGGTTTTTTACTTTCTTTTTCTTTCTCTTTTGAATTTATTTATTGTTTATTTAAGTATTAAAAAAAACAGATAGAACTCAAATAACCAAAAAAAATTTCCTTGCACACAATTATGATTAACTATTGTGCATAAAAACTTGACTTAGCACCTTTACTAATTAAGCATTAAACATTAAACATTACACATTAAACATTTATCAATTACGCACTGAGCATTAAAAGTTGCCTAAACATGTCTTCATTTCGAACTTAAACGTAAACGGACTTTTTTATAATATCTAAAATGTGTATTTGTTTAAAAAGTTAATTTCCTTTTGCTAACATAGGAAAGACACACAAACGATTTTGCGACGTTGTGGTGCGTAGATGATCTGTTTAAAGTTGGAGAAGCTTCTATCTTCATTGGCAACCCTAACTTTGATTTACTTCGCCTACTTGATGTTATAAAATATCTCTTGAGGAAAGATTTTAAAAATTTGAAGGGTGCCTCTATCAACAACAGCGCATTAGTCATTAAGGGCTTATGTTTACAGTACAATGAAAAATGTAATAAGATTTTGTTTTTTATCAACATTACTTGTGCATTCCTTTTACATTGGTTTAGACTATAAATAAATGCTAATGTTGGTTAAAAAAAGTTAAATAAAACGTGTGAAAGTATTTTCGCGATTTTTTATATTGCTTGAAGAAGAACTGTGTGAGGTAGAGCAACGTCATGCTAAATCGTTATCTAAATCTAGTAGAGGTAAAGTTAACCCCCTGGTAGCGTTAAAATAATTCTAAGTACTACATCTAATTTAGGCACAAAATTTGACTTTGGCATTTTTTTTACACAAATTTAAACTGAATGTGTACCACTGGTCACCAAATTGTGTAACAAAATTACATTTTATTGAATATTTTACACCCAGTTGTGTAATAGGTCTACACAACTTTTAGTTATACAAGTCAATTAAAAAAACTACGCAGATATTTTTGCCCTTTAAAACTAGTTTTGGAGAATTTTCTTCGTCAATTAATAAACATACAATGACCAACTCGTCAGCTAACTAACTAATCTAAATTTTCGTTCTCAAGGTTATTCTAGTATTTGACTTTAGAGTATTTGTTTACATACACATCGTGAAATTAAAGTTTTTAGAAGGATCTTTAGAAACAAAAATTTTTTCTTCCATTTTTCCCAAATATGATAATAAAATTAAATGTTGTACCTTTCCTTCTGATCTTATATGCATATATCATGGTGTTTGTACTCAAAGTTTTTTTCCAATGACGATTTCTATGTCTGACAACCGTACTTTCGATAGATTTTTCCACATTAATTACTACGTTTTCATGTAGAATTGAACACGCTTTCAATACGATTCACTTTCAAACCTTCCATAAAAACGCGACAAATCGAAGTGTTTTCGTTGCCCTTGCAGTTCAATACGACTTTTTTGGGATCGTGTCGGCATCCAGCTGCATGAAACCGGGTATCGAATCGAACTTACTGATGACACCAATAATAAACTGTTAGCACTTCCAATATTTCGGCAAAGATTAGGTATGTACCTTTATTTTAATTATATACTACTTGTATATGGATAATTATTTAAATGAAAATTATTTGTGTGTAAGGTTAAAAGAAATATTTGGTACATTTCTTGTCTTCTAGTCTTTCCTTTTTCCACATATTTTTTCTATTCATTTCCAAAAACAACCAACACATAAAAGATCTCTTCTGAAAATTTTAAATCATTTTTCTCGTAGTTTTTGGTCTTTTTGGATTGCTTACAGTTTACTTAAAAAGTAAAAATGCCAAGAGTTCGCGGTCGCCGACATCATTTAAACGACTTTGAGAAAGGACGCATCGTGGGCATGAAAGAGACTGGTTTTGGTTTACGGGTCATTGCAAGAAGGGTTAATGTCAATCTATCAACAATGTTAAGAGTTTGAAGAAGGTGGTCCAATGATGAGACTTATAGATGTCGTGCGGGCTCTGGACGCTCTAGATTATTACAAGGTCATGGTTTACGATTACGATTTACGATTACGATTTACGATCGACGGGACAGTATACGCCAAGTAAGAGATATTCTAGTTGCAGCTACAGGACGAGTGTTTTCAAAGATGATAGTTAATCGAAGATTGCTTGGTATGGAGCTGAGGGCTTACCTTTGAACCCACACCATAAGGCTCGCCGCTTGCGCGGTGCAGAGCTCGGCAAAACTGGAATGACGAATGGAATACCATAAGCTACAGCGACGAATCCAGGTTCGGTAGGTAGCATGAGGGTTAGGCGATTTTGAGGTGAGAGACGAAATGTAGACTTTCTTGTTGGACGTGATACATCAACGGCAATCTGACTGCTCAGCGATATATGGATGAAGTGCTGTAGCCAGTTTTACATCCCTACCTACAAATGCGATCTTTCAACAAGATAATGACAGACTTGGTATAGAGACTTTGGAATGACCAGCAAGATCGCCTGACTTATCGTCTATCGAACACGTGAAACTTAGATGGACTCTGGCATGCCGTAAGGAGGATTTGGATGAGTGTTCCTCAATATGATATAGAACATCTTATTTTGTCAATGCCCAATAGAACAAACGAGTGCCTAAATAACCATGGAGGACCCACTCATTATTAATTTTTTGTTGATTTATCATGGAGGAATCTTCTTGGAAATTAGTATTATTAGTATATATTATTAGCATTATTAGTATATAAATAAATTACTTTAAAAATATTTGTCCTTTCTGGTGTTGCATTTTTTTTTGTGCTCCAGTATATTATTGTGCTGTAAACTTATTGGCTATAAAAAAAAACAAACAAAGAAGTAAAATCGGCAAAAACTAACTTGAAAATGCTACAATGAATCCAAATCACTTCATGAAAACCGAAAAGTAGGAAACGTATTTGATAAAAACCATTTTAGTCTTAAGCTTTAAAAAAGTTCTAAATTTTCTAAAGCTCTACTTGCAGGAGCTAAGTTTTGGTTTACTTAATTTTATTAGCTGTTTTATTTGAGTACGTGAACCAGAGGATTCGTATCTTATTAATGTATCAATAGTTGTGTCTTCAAATGTAGCAAAAAGTGTTAACCCAGGGCTACACGTTGACGTATTTTTTACAGTTGGTATTTCTCCTAAAAATATTTTAAAAAAATTCGCGGAGCGGCGCATTGTGCACCTCGAGGCTTGCCGCCTTTTTATTAAATTAAACACCTAGATAATGAGATAACAAAAATCAAAACTGTTTGTTGGATAGGATATTCATTTATTTTCCTCTCCCACATATTTGTCACCCTAGGCAACCATCCAGTTTGCCCAGGCCTAGTAATAACATTATCCGTTTTCGAGTTTTATTTTTTTATATTATACTTAACTTACTTACTTAAACTTTATTGTTTTCAAGAAAAATACAATTTTTTCTATAACAAAAAGTTCCTAACAAAAATTAAAAAACTAAAAAAAGCCTATCAAGTTTTACAGTATAAAACTAAATAAAGTGTAGTAAAAAATAATGGTAATAACAATATCAACAAAATTTAAAAAAATGCTCTGATATACTTAAATACCAAATAAGAGTAATAATACTAATAATGTCAAATTATTAAAGAAAAAGAAACAAGTTTTCTTCCAAATATCTTTTGAAATACCTCCATGGGGTCGGAGCACCGTTTGAACTATTCTGTAAAATAGTATCCAAGATACCAAGTATTCCACAGGTATCTTATCGACAGCTGCGGCTTCAGCCTCACTGTCTAATTCATCTTCAAGATTTAAGTTAGATCCTGATTTCTCTGCAGCAATTTTGTTGTCTGACTCTTCGTCAACCTAAAATTCATCATCAATATTTTCTAGCAGATCATAAAATACTTTAAAATACCTGTGTATCTTTTGTAAGTCCATACCCTTAAATAAAAAAATTCTATCTACATTCTCATCTGTAAGTGTAGCCTTTTATTCCCAGTATCACCAATAGTGACAATCAACCAAATAACTGACCTGGAACGCAAACAAATAAAAAAGAAAGTTTTAACAATAAAAACATATAGTCTGATCATTTTTTATTAAATTTTTAATAGTTCTAATAAGAACTAGGTGTTTTTGGTAAAAAAACGTGTACTTACATTTGGATGCTATGGAAGGAAAAAATCAAAAACATGAACCACCTTGACCACATGCGGTTGACCGACTACTACCGGATATAACAAGTTTGAATTGAAAGGTTGCACTCTTAACTGCGTCAGTTACAAAAGGGATTTTGACTCTTATGTAGTCCAAAATTAGGTGGCTCCAATTGTAATCACACAAAGGGTTTTTAGCCAAACATTATTGAGTTCCGCTCGGCTGCTGATACAGTAAACTGTGTTACCTGCCAGCTTTTCTCAGCGTCCCTAGCGTTATATACAGGGTGGATTCTTTAAACGGAACGGTGCTTCTAGCGGGTTAGAATTTGATTTTATAAAAAAATCCAAAAACACGTCAACTAAGATTTTTAATTTTCTTTAATCGTGCTATCTGGGATTTTTTTTATGTTGTTTTGTTTACGAGTTATGACAAAAAAATATTTTTTTAAAAATAGGACACCCTATGTAGTTTGACATTTTTCAATTAAAAAAAAATATTATCTTTTTGACAATACCACACACTAATACTCTATCTCTTATGGTTTCCAAGATAGAAGCATTTAAACTTGTATGGAGTTGTTGTCCATGCCCTGTTTTACGAGGGATATTTGAATGAATATCGAAGTTTTCCATACAGATTTAGATAAAAATATCTTGATTATCGTGAAATACAGATCCTAATGTGTGGCATTGCTGAAGAGAGAATTGTTTGTAGATTTTAAAAATTGCAAAATATACAGGGTGTCCTATTTAATAAAAATAAAAAATTGCCTTACCTCGTAAACTAAATGACGTAGACAAAATCCAAGATAGCACGGTTAAAGGAAATTAAAAATCTCAGTTGACATGTTTTTGGATTTTTTTATTTAACCAAATTCTAACCCGTTAGAAGCCCCGTTCTGTTTAAAGGATCCACTCTGTATATATAAATATATAAATAAGGTGGGCCAAAGAAGATTTATTTTTTCGGCTGTAGTTGTACTTCAGCAGCTTCAGACCATATGAATCTTTTGTCAAAATTGACATTTCGTTAAAATCCAAAATGGCGCATGATTTTATGTGGGCCACTTTTTTTTTATTTTAGACATTTGTCATAAAGACACGTCTTTGTCGTGCACAGAGAGGTATCACTTCTAAAAATCGGCCAAAAAGTAATAGAGCTCAACGCTCACGAAGTAAGTGGTGTTTTAACACTTTGTAAAACATAGGTCTAAAAGCCTCTAGTTTTTGTTCTACTAAGGATTTGTAAAATCTCGTCTGATTCTTTAGATTTTAAGGTGTGCGGAAAGCTAAAGCTAAGGCTTTTAGACCTATGTTTTACAAAGGGTTAAAACACCACTTACTTCGTTGGCGTTGAGCTCTATTACTTCTTGTCCGATTTTTAAAGGTGATACTTCTCTATGGACGACAAAGACGTGTCTTTATGGCAAATGTCTAACATCGAGTACAGTGGCGCACATAAAATTTGGGCGGGAGGGGGGGGGGGGGTTAAAAAGGGAGAATTTTAAAAATCATGCGCTGTCTTGAATTTTGATGAGATGTCAATTTTGACAAGCTTTTCGCACAGGCTAAAATCACAAAAATTAAACTTACAGTGGCAAAACTATAGCCGAAAAAAAATGTACGATTATTTATTATATGTATATATATATATATATATATATATATATAAAAATTTTATGGGCAGTCGTGACTGACTAGTTCAGAAAAAAACCTCGGTCGGTTAACCAATCGAGGTATATATATAGATATATATATATATATATATATATATATATATATAGATATTAATGTTAGTATTTACTCTAGTAAATTACTATTAAATGAACTGCATGAAACAAACCGGGATTAATGAGGTTTAGCCCAGGTAGAGGGCGTCATTTATTAAAGCAAATGAAACTTCGCTGCAGTTTCCTGCCAGGCTCTTTATTTGTCAAGTGCAATAAATTTAACTTAATCTAGTGAGGTTATACCTTTCCATAACATCACTCTTGGACAATATTTGGTTTGCTTTTTATTGAAAGTGTCATAAATTTATTTATATCTGTACTACAAAAAAACAAAATAAATACTTTATTAAACTTGAAATCTGTTGAAAGTACACAGTTTTATTATTTACACGTTTTATATAATTATGAGTCGACTGTTGAAACTAACAAAGAGTTTTAGTCCTTATCGCATCACCTGTTGAATATAGATAGTCTTTAGTCAATGCTTTATTTCATACAATTTTTAATCACTAAGACGTCCTTACAAAAATCTTTCGCCACACACGTGATCAAAAATCCAAATATTTTATAATTAAAATTGTCAGTTGTAAAATGATAACCTCAATACCCACTTTCTTTGACTTTGAAATCCCATGTAGTTTATATGTGCCTATGTGGTCGACCGAGGAACACACTGGGCTTAATGTTGTTGATGCATGTGGATAGTAAGCATGTTAAAAAATACTTAACCAGCCGAAGATTTAGATTTTAGATAGAAAATCTAGATTTTGTTTTACATTAAAATATTACTATTTTATTTATAGACTTGGATACAGAAGTGAATTTTTACAATCTATCTATATAGAATGAACCACAAAAAATCGGACTGTTTTGTCAATGTCATGTTTTGACATTTAGAAAAAGAAGCCCTATTGCTCGCATCTGTAGGTGTCATTCTCAACAAAATTGGCGAAAAGATAACAAAATACGGTTAACTTAAGTTGTTTATATTTTATGCAAGAAGTTGGTATACGAAAAAACCCATAGTTTTTTTTATTTCTTACTAGAATTTATCAAATGATACATCAGCTTACAGATAATAAACAGAAGTTTTTTGTAGTTACAAAAAAATATACATAGTGATGCAAATAAAAACCCAATGGTTTTTTTAGATGCATAAAACTTTTGGACATCCGCCATTTTGAATTTTTAATAAATGTCATTTTATGACATATCAGCAGAAAGTCTATTTCATTATATTTATGGTTTGGACATCCGCCATTTTGAATTTTTAATAAATGTTATTTTTTTATATATCTGCAGAAAGTTTATTTCATTACCTTCCGAAAAAATTTTTTTGTGTTCGAATCCGACAATAAATAAAACATTGGCATTTCAAACAAAACAGTCCGGCCTAAATTATTAGCAGTTTTTATTTTATGCAAGAAGTTGGTATACGAAAAAAACCTATAGTATTTTTTATTTCTTAAAACAATATATTAAGTGATACATCGGTCGCAAAAGAAAATATACAAAGTGTCTTAAAAAGAACTCAGCGGTTTTTCAAGATGCATGAAACTTTTGGACACACTTGCAAAAAGTCTATATCGTTACCTTTCCAAAACTCTTTTTTGTGTTAAAATACGACAATAAATCAGAAATTGCCAGGTTAAACAAAACAGTCCGAGTATTTGTAGTCAATTTCTGTAAATTTCGGCTTTTGACGAAAGGATAAGCTTAATACTAAAAATCCAATTTTTAGAATTTTTGTCTTTTGGTTCATCTAGCGCCAAGCGAAAAATACTAAACGGATTTCGATCGAAATTTTCTTGTGCAAATTTAACTGGAAATTTTACAGGTAAATTATAGAAAATTATTAGGTGGAATTTGCATCGATTTTGGAAATTGCATTTGAAAATATCCCGGGGCTAAGTAGCACCATTACTGATGGTTGCTACTAGTGCCAAACACGTGTTTACGGTTACACTTTCCTTTTTTGAGAGAATGCTGGAAATTCTATTCTATTTACCCTCATAAAATCCTTTTTAAATTTAAAAAAACTTTCTGGAAGCACTAATGTTATTCTTCATCTAAATGTAAAAACTGGATGTTTCCGTAGTATAGCTGGTGCATGGAGGTGGCTATGTTTGTGCATGAGATAGGTTTTTAAAAGTTTAATCCTCGTTGAAGCCTATCGCCTGGTGCCAGTATTTAGGTGTTTTCTGTCCCAAAAAACTTACTTTTATTGAAACTTAAAAAATGGATAGGAAAAAATCGGCAAGAGTGAACCATTTTTTTCTGGAGAGTGAAAAGAGTTAAATTTAAGAGTGATTTTTTAATCTTTTTTGAGGACTTTCATTGTTGTAATTCAATCTGAGTATAGAATACCCTAAACTGATTTATATACAGTGAGCTTCAAGCTACTGCGAACATAGAGTCGAAGCACGCTGCAGTGTTACCTTTTTGAAATTTATTTTGTTTGTATTGTTTTGTTTTATTTCTGAATTGCTCGAGAAACAGATTGGTAAGTTCTTAAGTGAAATAATTCTTTTTTGAAAACTAAAAATGGATGTCTACGAAGTTGCCAAAAAAGTGCAGATGGTCAAATGGTACTATCAAGGCAGACTTATTCAAGAACTTTTTTTGGAGAATTTTGTAAATCACCCAGAACCTAGTTTATCAACGATTCATAGGTTTGTACAGAATTTTGAAAAGTTTGGTTGTGTAGCGCCAAGAAACCATAAAACACCCACTGTTTTGAATGACGAGCAGGAAGTACGAGATTTGCGCTGCAGTGGAGGAAAATCGAAAGTTAACTAGCCACCAACTTGCTCAAAAAGAATGGTTATCATTCTTACAAAGCGTCAAAAACGCATCAAATTTTCCCGGAGGACAACTATCGTCGTATGGAATTTTACGAAACAATGATGGAAAGGGCTAATCGTGATGAAAACTCTCTGAGATCTATTCTTTTCCCAGATGAAAGCTCTTTTCCATTATTGAATCGTCATAACCCAACACACGTTCGATATTGGTCGAGGGAAAATTTGCATTTGTATTTTGACGTAAGAACACAGTATCCCCAAAAACTAAATGTTTGGGGGGGTATTGTAGGGGAACACATAATTGGGCCATTTTTTTACTGACAGCAATTTGAATGGTCCTAGATACTTGGATCTACTGCAGCAGCATATTATTCCAACTGCTAGGCAGTTGTTGGGTGTGAGATTTGGTGAAACATGGTTTCAACAAGATGGTTGTTCCGCTCACAATGTTGACCTTGTTAGGGAATATCTTGATAATATATTTCCTAATCGTGTTATAATTACACGGGGAACTATTTTGTGGCCAGCTCGATCACCCGATCTTGCTCCTAATGAGTTTTATCTGCGAAGGTATATCAAAAATAAAGTTTACGGGCATGAAAGGGCTAATAATTTGGAAGAACTTCGGATTAAAATTAAAGAAACTTTTCAAACTATCACCCCTAATATGCTTGGAAACGTTAGAAGGGGTTTTTATAATAGGCTAGGATATTGTCTAGCCGAAAATTTGCTCTAATTTTTTTTTGACTGGGGACTTGGTTTTTAGAATGTATTATTTTATTTTGAGAACTTGCTTTTATTTTGTTTCTCCTTATTATTTTCATTGTAACACGTTGTTAGTGATAAATCTGAGCAGTTAAAAATAAAACGCTCTAATTTATCAGTGACAAAAAACAAGAAAATTACGTTATCAAAATTTGCGTATTTACTGACCAAATTCCAGCCTGAGTATTGGTTGCTCCCCTGATAGGTGTGCGGTGTCTCTGCGTGTACGAACACTGGCAAATTGGACTTCTTTTGGCCTATGTTCGCAGTAGCCTGAAGCGGTCTGTATGTTCGGTCTGATGTAAACTACAATGAAAACCTCAAATTAAAGAAAGTTTAGGTCCATGATGAGTAAAAAATCGAAAGCAGCCGCGAATATTCTATAATCAATCGATGATGGAGCACAGAAACTCAAACTAGAAGAGCATAAACCTATTAGGATTGCAGCATCGGCTCTGACCGGCAGACCTCATACCCGCTAGATTGCTGCCTTTAACCTTTGCGTGCAAATGTTCGTTTTTTGAAAATTCGAAAAAATTGTGAATTGGTGCAAGGCCGACGGGGATGAAATCTGCATGGACACGTTTCAAAAGATATGGCGTAAGTAACGCCGCAGTGTGTAGAATTAGGTAGGTAATTGATTTAAAACATGATAGAAATATTATATTTTTCCTGTGCACGTGAAGGGGTACGTATGTACCTAGGCACATTAATAAACGAATAACTATCTTAAAGTTAAATTCTAGAATGGTCCATGCTAGCTAGGTTTTTCAGTCTTTTAATATGGCCGGTACCTACTTATATACCTACTAGGGAAATAAAATTGGAAGTAGTGTAAAATCTTAAAATATTCGGTCAATCCCCATATTTTTTTTTTTTTTTTAAAATTTAAAAGTGTGTAAAATCTTCAAGTATTTGGTCATTCACCATATTTTTTAATTTTTTCAATTTCAATAAGTTTAATTATGGATTTTAATTTCGGAGGTGATAGTTGCCAAAAATCAACCGTTTCATTCGCGATTAGAATGATTTCACCGAGAATTGCACATAAACCAAAATTATTTATTATTTTAGCTTTCATTTGCCTGTATAAACTCAGCTTAAATCTACAGTTTATTTCACTTGATGACGACTAATTATTCTGTAAAAAAATTAGAGTGAAATTTCTTTCTGAAATCACTCCAAAAAGACCTTATACAGTTCCGAACCAATTTACTCCAAAACAGATTTATTCTTTTTAATTTGGAGTAAAAAAGGGGTGTGGATGGACCTCCAAAATGAGTTAAATATCAACAAAAAATGTTGATTTACTCAACTCCGAGTGAAAAAAATTTGTGGACAGGACATCCAAGGCGAGTAAAATTTACTTTAATATAGAGTTTAATTTCTCAATTTCATTAACTCCAAAAAAGGACAATTTACTCAAATATGGATCAAACTTACTTAATTTTTTTAAAATGTATCTTTAAACATGTGTACAGGGTGGTCCAAATTCGAGGGGCCTCTATAGCTTTGGGCTTTTGCAGCATAGTTAGCTCAAAACTAATATACATGTTACGGGCTCGATTTTCAAGAGAAGTCGAAAACTAAAAACCGCATTGCGATATGTCAAAGCGTTTCTCAGCTACAGGGTGATTCTCAAAAATGTGCGTTTCTAAAAACCCTCTACAACTTTTTTATTTGTAAAGATAGAGATTTTCATTAAAAACATTTTTTGAAGATTTTTTAAGGACAAATCTACCTGTTTCACCGATTTTGTCTTAAAGCCTTTAGTTCACGAGATATAACACAAAGTTACATTTTTTTAAATGGAATACCGCAATTTTTTAAAAAAAATTAGTTTTGTAATAAAATTTCGTGTTAAACGATGTGTCATATACCTATTTTTATTAAGTAGTTAAACAGATATCTGCAATTTTTAATAATTACCATAGTAGGCTGTGTTTAACTCTGACCTATGCAGTTTTAGGGTATCTATCTAGGTGTAGCTATGATCAAATAAAAACAATTGCCATGATAAACGACTCAAAGGGTCAAAAGTGTCTTCGTCAAGATATAAAAATGTTTGAAAACTTTGAAAAGTACGACATAATAAAATGTTATATTGAAAGTAACGAAAATCAACAGACGGCGTTAAAGCTATATTTCCAGAGATATCTGGAAAGAAGGCAACCTAGCTCAAAAATATTTTTGATGTTAAAACGTCATCTACAAGAATACAGATCCTTTACCGCGGCCTAGGACGTATAGAAGTCTAGTCAGAGATAGAGAGTTGGAAGTTAGTTGGGTTCTAGGAGAAATGGAAATTAACCCGAATACATCCACCAGGGCTATCGAGAGAAACACTGGAATTCCACGCAGCAAGAAGACCCCGATTTTGCCAGAAAAGTTATTTGGACGGATGAGGCAACGATTTCTAGTGATGGAATATTCACCAGATATAACTACTATTACTGGAAACAGCAAAATCCTCATATTATGGTGGAACAAGCGAATCAGGGAAGGTTCAGTTTTAAGGTATGGGTAGGCATCTACAGAGGACAAATTATTGGGCCATATATTTTTGATGGAAATTTAAATGCCGAAAGATACCAACAAATTTTAGAAGAGCAGGTGATTCCGTTTATCGACAATTTGCCACTTCAGCAAAATAATGAGCTATCCTTTCAAAATGACGGTGCACCTCCTCACAATGCACGAGACATTACTAATTTGCTAAATATTGTGTTTGCCGCAAACTGGATCGGAAATAAAGGTCCTATATATTGGCCGCCCAGGGGGGATATTCTTGAATCGAGAGAAAACTTGCTCCCAGGGAGTTAAATTCTCTCGATACTATGCATCTCATTGGTCCAAATCTTCGGTTTAAATCGGTTTCTCTCACTTTTGCCCAATATTGATCGAAAGTAATTCTATTGGTCTTGACTGAGAGCATTACTTTCCATCACTATCGGGCAAAAGAGAAACCGATTTTAACCGAAGATTTGGACCAATGAGATGCATAGTAGCGAGAGAATTCGACTCCCTGGGAGCAAATTTTCTCTCGATTCAAGAATAATCCCACAGGTCTCCAGACCTGATCCGTTGCGACTTCTTTTTGTGGGGGAGAGTCAAAGACCTTGTATTTCTAAATCGCCCAACTGATAGAAGTGAATTGGAAGAGGTACTTCGTACTGCATTGAGGAAGCTTCGTGCGGTAGAACTTCTTAATGCAGAAAATAGCGTCAAGAGAAGATGTAGGATATGTTTACAAGAAAACGGCCGTCAATTTGAGCATTTTTTTTGGAATTAAAGAAAATTATTAGAAGTAGATTTTAGGTGTTACATAATTTAATTAATAAAAATTTTAAATACAAACTTTTAATAATTTTATTTTTGTTTATTATAGGGTTGGTAATTATAGTAAACTAGAAGTTAAAGTTCGAGGTTGCTGTGTCCCCTCGCGTCGTAGCCAACTTGATTTTGTATGAAAAAAAAAAACAATAAAACAATAATATGCAAATATCGTTTAAACTATTTAATAATAATTACATATAAAAAAGTTGTAAAAGGCCTTTAAAATCGCACATTTTTGAGAATCACCTTATAGCTGAGAAACGCTTTGACATATCGCAATGCGGTTTTTAGTTTTCGACTTCTCTTGAAAATCGAGTTTGTAACATGTATATAAGTTTTGGGCTAACTATGCTGCAAATGCCCATCGAATTTGGACTACCCTGTACAGTTTACTCAAAACCGAGTTAATTTAATTAATTCCGAGTTTTGTTTTGCTGTTATTTGTTTCAATGACTGTGTGTGTGTGAAAATTTTGGTTTCACTCCAAAATATTCAAATTGGTTTGGACTGTATTAGATTCTTTTGATTTTATAGCGAAATTTTACTCTAATTTTTTTACGGAGTATGAACGACGTAAAACGGTATTATTCTGCCATATGTAGGATTCTAATGGGAATTTATTAAAAAGTTCGAACAGTACCTATATACAAAAAATAGCTGATGTAAACGCGTGTATCTCGACAAACTGTGTGATATCGTTAATTTATTTTTATATACTGGGACTTTCCATCGATTATAGGATCAATGTCCAGTTTTACCCAAGTTTTTGCAAAGTTAAAGATAAACACAAATGCAATGCAACCAGCCGGGACTCGAACCTGAGACCTGCGCTACGGAGGCCGGTGTGTTTTTGATATCGTTATGGAAAAGCAAAAAAAAATATTGAATCTTGAATTAGCCTTCGTGGAAACCTAGTAAATATTTGACCCTATTGCAATAACCCGAGAGGCGACACTTTCTTAATACCAAAGTCACCCTATTGGGAATGACGTTAGTCGCTGAATATAAAGTGACTGATTTGTTTCTTCCCGGACTTTGCAAGTTAAATGGACTATTGAAATATTTAAGCGACGACTTTAGCGCCTAAAGGTTTTATATAGATATACGACATTTCTATCGATCCGATTATTCTCTTAAGGGGACGGGTATTTACAATTTATAACTACTTAAAAACGCGCAATGGCAGATATTTTTTCACTCTAATTTTATTGGTTTTATTTTGGCAAAAACTTCAAGCTAAATTATTTGATGTTATTCCGTCTAATCTTTACTTTTAGCCCGACTTCAAAAAAGACAAATTTGATGCGGATTTATTTAGTATAGTTTTTTCCATAACTCCCAAATGACCTAACCGACTGTCGTAGATCTTTTTTGTTTGGTTAAAAATAGCTTATTTTTTTTTGTTTTGATAAAAACCAGTTCCCCCCCCATCACTTTCTGGACAATATCGAAAAACATGTATGATATAAATTGAAGGTCCATTATAAAAGCCTAAAAGGTAGAAGATTATTTTTCTTCTTTTCTACACTACCCAATTGAGAAATAAAAAATTAAAAAAAAGCTGAGTCAAAAAATTGGGCCGCTTTTTATTTTTGGTAAGTAAAACTTAAATTGAATTTTGGAGTTCGTAGATATTTATTGATATTTTAGCGCAGACTTTTTAAAAGTTAGATTTTATAGTGTAATGTAATGTATTTTTTTAAGTCGGTATATCTGTTATTGGTTTCAATACATGTGACAAGGGGTTAACAACTGACCCAAAATTTGTACATGTATTGCCAGTGATGCCATGTAAATCTGGTAATAATGCCAAGGAATTTGTACATGTATTGCCAGTAATGTCATTTTAATTTATATGGGTAATGCCAAGTAATGCTATGAATTGTTTCACCCTCGACATATGCCCCTTCAGATGCCAATGTTGTTTAGTAAATTATAGATTTAGTAGTGTTAACAAGAAAAAAAACCACACACACTTAAGGCGACGACTTTTAAAAAGTTGGGTTATATTCAGAAATATATTTTTCTTTTTGCTGCATTTTCTTTAGGTTGCTTACTTTTTATTATACTTTCTGTTAACACATAACATGACGGTATTTCTTCGGCTCCCAAATATCAAATTCAATTAATAAATACAGATTTATGGCATGGTTTTTACAAGAGAAAAGTATAGTCAACTAAAGTCTAATAAGTCGCATTGATAATTTTCGAATATATTTTAAAGTTTGGTATATATTGCGTTAAATTGGTTTTTCTGAAACTTATAACGTACTTAATTAATGTTAAAAATGCTATTATATACTAGTTCAAAACATTTCAAAGGATTTCTAAAGCGCCTCAATTCAATATGGCGGTACTTGTCAGTTTTTAGCAATAATGAAAATAGGCCAAGGTTATCTAGCGGTCACAAAAAAAAAGAGTCACTTGTGGATCTAGGACATCTATTTAAAAAAAAAAACTTCCAAATCCAAAAATCGAGAAGCCACACAAACACAGCTGATTAATGTCATTCAATAATTCTCATTTTAGCGATCAGTGGCGATGGTTGGAAACGGTGACCACCAATTTTGGGAAAAACCTCGATTAGGTCAGTAATTATATATATTTTTGATTGCAAAAGGTGCAGTAGTTTTTGGCAGGAAAATAGATTTGTAGGTCTTCAATAAAAACCCAAGTTTACGACTTCAGGCGACCGCCGCGCCGCTCGTAGATTTTTGTCTGTTTGCTTGTCTTTTCCAGCATCAGGCAATAACTACTAAACGGATTTTGATGGGACTACTATTACTAGATTCCTTGGGATCCTGTGTAGGACATAGGTTTTATTTTATCAAAATCGGTTTACGGAGACAAATTTAAACAAGAAAAATGGGAAAAAAGGATAAAATCGCAGGCGAACCTGTTGGTACTTCAGCTAGTTTTTAACCGATGACGTTGTAAGCTCGACATGTATTTGTTTCTTCTTCCAAAAAGTTTAAACGATTTATGTATTTATTTGTTTTTATTTGATTCACCACTGTCACTGCAATACTCAAAAAATCAAGAAATATTTTTATTTTAGTTATTTTAATCATCCAGCTATTGGTTTTGCAAGTTATGGCTAGAAAGAAATGTTTAGATATTTTCATGCAGCAGCGTAATATGTTTTTTAGTAACAAAAGATCAAGAGATCTTGGGTGGAAATAACGAATATTCAAACCTGGATGAGCATCCCACAAGGAACACACAAAGAACCAAAGCGAAAAGAGAAATGATTAAGCGATGTTTCGCTCTGGGTAACCAGCGTAAGCTCGTCAGTGGTTCCACTGGTCACCCTCCCCATACATTACTAAACACCATCATACACTTTCATTTCCAACTTTGAATCACTCACAAGTAGGCATAGTTCCGCACTGGTACTTATCCAAGTTACCTGATACGGATTCGTCCTGGCGTGTTAATATTTCCAATAGGATTATGCTACTAAGAAAATTAAAAATGAAATTTTGAGTGATTCAAAGTTGGAAATCAAAGTGTATGATGGTGTTTAATAATGTATGGGAAGGGCGACCAGTGGAACCACTGACGAGCTCACGCTGGTTACCCAGAGCGAAACATTGTTTAATCATTTCTCTTTTCGCTTTGGTTCTTTGTGTGTTCCTTGTTGGATGCTCATCCAGGTTTGAATTTTCGTTATTTCCACCCAAGATCTCTTGAACTTTTGTTTTTAGATACTTTTCGGTTGATGTAACTGATTTGGAGGTTTTTTAACTTCTTTTTTGATATTTTTTAGTGTAACATTCTCTTTGGTAGGCAACAGTAATTCTTTCACAAAACAATATTTAGGCATAAGTTCAATTATAGTTGGTAATTAGTCTTTTCATATTTATTATTTTTAAGTTAAGTTCTCTCTGATGATATTACATTAGTTGGCGTCCGTTTATTAGTTTTATATAAGGTAATGTTTTAAGAGTAGAAATTCTTTGTTTTTTCAGTGACCTTATCTAAGGAAATGTTGAAGTGACGTTTAAAACGGGTCATGTGATATCCAGAATTTTTAGAGTCAAATAAAAATCAGAATTGACTAAAGTTTAATGTGAAGGAGCATTTACAAAATATGTACCTACGGGTATTCCGTATAGTCCGTAGGTATATGCTTTGTGGGCGCATTTTGTAAAAACTAAAGCACGGCTTAGAGCACTTTTTTTATAATTTGCTGACTTAGCTAAAATTTCTTTTTAAAGTTATGAATTCGAAATATTCAAACATTTAAAAAAAAATAAATTTTTATAGTTTAATGACAGGTCATAACAGGTTTTATCAGTAAACCACCAATATGTCCTCAATATGGGTATTTAGGAATAGTAATTGGATTAAATATTATCATTAATATTTATTTTCTGTGCGTGCTATTTTGCTATTGCTACTTTCAAATACATTTTTTGTCAGGGAAGTGATATCTCAAACAACATTGCATGCCAGTGCAAAAATGCTGTATTTTTAGCTGCCGTTGAAATTTTTACATGTCATGGTGGTCATTGCCCATACACCTTAGTTTTGTGGCAGGTTTTGATTTCTATTCATTCATCCTTCCAACGTTTTTAACCGTCGCGTTGGTACACCCGGAAAGAAAGAAGTGTATGGGTCCCATAAGTATAAAATAAAAACCGGGTTAGACCTAGACTAGACCGGAAAATTGGTTTTTACAGGTCGATGCAGGAAATTTACAGGGCGAGTCGCAGGCGAGTCCTGTAAACTTGCAAAAACCTGTAAAGACATTTTCCGGTCTTGCATCGTACTTATTTTTTTTTCAAACGATCAGAAATCAGAACATTTTAGTAATTATTACCCAGTCGTCAACGCCTAGCCGTGTTACGTAATTTATGAAGAGTTCCCTAATAAGAAAATGTTAGCCTTCTGCTTCTTATTGGCTAGATAGTCATTGCCGCTAAGGCCAGTAGTTTTTAAGATCAAAACTAAAGAAAAACCATTAAACTTTTGTGGTTAGAAATGGTTTTTGTACTTTTAATTTGTAAAAAACATTATACAAAAACTATAGTGTAGTTCTTATTAGCTTTATACATCTATTTCAGTGATGACAGACGACCATTATGGAGGACCATGGCCAAACAACTTATCAAGCAAAATAATGATAAAATAACTCATGAAACACATATTTCTAGGTTTGTCCTTTATTTACCTATATTTGTAGTATACTTACTTTGAGCATTAAAAATATGTGGTCGATTTTTTCGACAAATATACCACCAATACATCTTCATTCATTTTTTAAATGTTTTTTAATTCGCACCAGTTTATAAACGCATCACAGTTCCGCTAGAGCGCTCTTGAAGCAGCTTCTATAATTTCCTCCGGATTCAACTTATTTTATAGATCTGAGTCATGTACCTATATCTGTACTGGGAAAGGTCCCGATGAAAATCACTGCATCACTGGAACATGACCAAACTCATGTCTTTGATTGATTGGGCTGTCGAGGTAAAATGACAAAACATCAAAAAACCAGAACCCAACTTTTTTGTTTTCATTTTTCAACAATTTGAAGTTCTTTTTTGACTTTTTTTTATAATAATCTTCACCTTTTTTGCGTTTTTCTGGATTCTATTAGAACATAGGAATATTATGTCGAGAAGTAAAGGCCCGTTCAGAGTTCCGTAAGGTAAGCGGTATTAGGTAAGACGCAAGGAAAATAAACTATAGCAAAAGCTTGCGGTAGGCTTACGGAATATTATAAACAACATCAAGCGTTTATCATAGTTTATTTTTCTTGCGTCATATCGCATGCCTTACAGAACTCTGAACGGGCCTTAACCACAGATATATTATTGTATGAAGCTACCCACTTGGCACAGAACGTAAAAATCACGCGTCGCAGAAGCGTCATGTGGTAAAATCCAGAGCGAACAACGTGGTTGTCAAGTTGGAAAAATAAACGCTTAATAACCAGATTTTTCACGACATCTAGGGACACGTGGATTTAATATAGTAGTTACATGAAACTTTCATAAAATCCACATGCCGCAAACTCCGTGTGTGTTATGTCAAATAGATGCGTGACGCAGAAACGGTTAATATACATGGCTGCCATGTGGATTAAATGTAGAAATTTATAAAAATATTCATGGCATTGCAGTGCAATGTTAAAGCTGGTTTAGATTTAATTGATGTTTAGAATGTGATACCTTAATTTTTTAGTTTATTATGAAAGCACATTCTAAAACAAAATTAAATTCAAACCAGGTTTAACACAGCGGTCCAATTTACAATAATAAGGAACACAAGCTTATATAATTTTTTTATTATTAAAATTAGTTTATTTGCTTTTGTGTAGAAAAAAAAATATTTTTTTTTATGTATAACGTTTATTTCCCAAGAAACTTAAATGTTTATTACAGGGAAACCATTTAACTCAAAAAGAGATTTAATTATAAAGAAACATACATAAAAAAGTTAAGAATCATATATTTATATAAATAAAAAGCGGATACTATTATTTTGAAAAAATATTATCGTGAATTTTTTCGAAAATGGATACTAATAAAAATTTGACAAGTATTTGCATTAATTTGGAGGGTTTTGGATACTAATAGTAATTAGTGATTTTTTTTTTATTCAAAAATATGATTAAACCTTTAGATTGTTGATATATTTTTAATTGATTCTGGTAAGTTGTTGTAATACAATATTCCATCATATAAAATTGTTTTTTTGTCAATATTACTTGTAAACTGTATTGTTTGGTACATATTGGATTGTTTTGAAAAATTGATACCAGAAAAATCCATTGCAGTTTTCTGAATTTCCAGAACTCATGACCCTACTGCTCGTTCGTGATCAAGCTATATCTGAAACAATACAAAAAAAAAAGGATTTTACAAATTGCATTTTTAATAAAGAATGAGTTTACTGTACTTATTTTTTATTGTTCTTGGTTACGATGAACATTATTTTGATAAACCCTCAACTAAAGAATTTAATTTACATAGAAAGGCCTACTAAATTTTCATATTCTCGTTCAAAATAACCCCTCCAAATGCTTATGGAGCATGGGCACCCATCCAATTTTTTAAAATTTGAAAATGTTATAGGCGAGGGTTAGACAATAATGTTAAAGTTCAAACATATTGACCATTTTGTACCTCACACAATCCTTGTTTTTATGAAAACTATTTTCTGTATTTACACTTTAGTACAGGCTAAAGTGTAAATACAGAAAATGTACTTCAAAAATTGTCAAAAATCTTTATTTTTGCAAAACATTTTTGATGGTCTACAAAGCAATAAATTGTTGTCAATTTCATGTATATATGAGCTGTGGCATACTAATAAAAAAAATTTTGAGGTAGGTTCTACTGACTCATACAAAAATATGAATTTTTCTTTTGCTACTGGGATAATATTAAGTAGGTAGTTAATAATAACTTAACGTTTACTGCATAGACATCTTTTCAGAAAACATTAGTAAGGGGGGGGGGACTTAAATATATTTTGAGTCAATCATAATATTTAATATTTAATTATCACATACGTCTTAAATTTTTTTATGCTATGGCAGAAAGACATCAGCTAGACCCGGTAAATTTGAGCCCCCTCCCCCCCCCCGCTTACTAAAGTTTTTTTTTGAAAAGATGACTATGCAGCAAACACAAAGTTTGTATCTATAACTGCCTTCTTATTATCCCAGTAGGTAAAAGAAAAGGTCATATTTGCATATGAGTCGATAGAGCCCCCACCCCCAAGGAAAATCTTTTTACCACTCCACTACTCACATACACCTGAAATTGAGGAGGAAATATTTTGCAAAAATAACAATTTTTTACTATTTTTGGTCAATTTCTTTAGTCACCCTGTATAAATGCTGAAGTGCAAATACAAAAAATGTTAGTTGTGCTTTACCAAACAACATACCTACTTGAAACTTACTTTTCTCAATTTCGTAGTTTTTATAAAAGCAAGGATTGAGTGAGGTACAAAATAGTAAATTTTTCTTAACCTTATTTTCTGGTTTACCCTGTACCCATTGGAGGGGTAGCAATGATAAAAAAATTGTGTAAGCCTTCCCTTATAGCATATTAAAATTTTAAAAATTTTAATAGATGCCCAAGCCCAAGATTTTTGAATTTTATTTGAAAAATGATTCTGTCTGTTGATGCTAATAAATAAATAAATAATAATTTGTAAGGTTTTTTTACATTATCCTAGTTTTAAAAAGTATTTACCTCTTGATTAATAGCAAAACTGGCAAATCCTAAAGTGTTTTTAACCTATTATGTTGTTTTATGGAAAGATGTCCATTGAATACTGCTTTTGGTCTTTTAGGCAGTTGAACCATTTCCAGTTAATTGTTTGATGCTGAAAAAAAATTAAAATAAACAAATTTTACAAACCCAAAAAGCTTTTTGACATAAAGTACAAAACCTTAAAACTGATTTATCTAACAAGTACAAAAAAGGCACTTTCCATAAGGGTAAGGGATATTTTTGCTTATCAGTGCCTATGCAGTTTACAAAAGCATAAAAAAAAATGGGAAAACCATAATAAATTAAAAAATATTTACTAAAATTCATTCCAAACACTAAAAAAAGATGAGGAAATTCTCTTTTACAAATGATGCTACTAAGATTGAAACTGGTTCCTTAAATGCACACTGTTTAAAGGGTCTAAAGTTGTATTTTGTAGGAGGACTGGCAGTTTTATTCATTTTTTATATCACTTTAAATGGCAAATATTTTTTATTTCAAGAATTAAAGCGGATGTCAAGTCTATATGGCACTTAACCTTGAAAGACAAGGTGTATGATAGATTTAAAAAGGATAAACAGATGGTTATAATCTAAGGTTATAACGACATAATAGTGACCACCTTTAACTTTTAGAATGAAATTCTCGGTTATTTAAACTGATAAAAAAAAATTAAGTTTTAGGATCATTTCTAGTCCAAAATAAACAAAACTTGTATTTTTACTTATTATGAAAAATATATTTACCTCCATGCAAACAACTTTTACAAATCTTGATGTGGTCTCAAGCTATTCCTTTGTCCCATGTAGCTACACTTTGGTAGCAATATGCAGGGTCTGATTATTCCTTGAAGACCTATCATTCTTCGGTAATTATGCAGTATACGGTTTTCTGCCATTTTTTATTCTTTTTGAAAAATTCTTATCAAAAATGGCAGAAAACCGTATACTGCATAATTACCCATTCTTCTTATGACTGCTTGGGGAGTTTTTTTCATTTGATACTGTAAAAAAACGATAACACAATGGTACCAAAACAATGCTATTTTGTTTGGTTGGGTATAGAGTTGGTAAAACAACAACTTACTCCAAAGAACTGTATTAAGGCAAGAGAAAATTACAATTTTAAAACTGGCTATTAAACTTTACTTGACTGACTTTTTAGGTTATGATAAAAATGTGATGTTTACACCTATAATAGCATTACAAGGCCAGTGTACATAATGGCATACATGGCTAGTTCAAGGCAGAGTAATGCATAGTATAAAAATATATTTTTGGGGATGGGACCTTTCGCCATGAGCTGTTTCAATGAGGCAGTTCTGCCGCAAAAAAATATAAGGTAAAAAAGGCAACTAGTTATATTACAGCTAGGAGTAGTTTTTAATTAACTTTAATTAATTTAGTTAACCGCGGCGAAATAACATACCCACCCTACTCAAATTTTGCAAACAACTGAAAATACATTTTTTAAATTCTGCCATATCAGCTAGACAAATTTTGGTAATTATGCAGTATACGGTTTTCTGCCATTTTTGATTTTTTATGAAAAATTCTTGATGGGGGCACCTACTAGGGTCCTTAGGACCTCAAATCCGCCTACGCCCGTTTGTTTTTTTTATTTTTTTAATTTTTTTTTCACTAAAACAACAAAATCCAACACAGTCCAACCTAATCCTAATTTTTGAGTGGAAATATTTCGAAAGAACATGCCTTGTAATGTAGGACTTTCCATATAAAAAATCGTACGGAAAGTGACTATTTTTTGGTCGTTTGAAAAAAAAATATTAAAACATCCCAATCTTAAAAATGCATTCCTTAACTACAAAAACACTTCGCACTTAATCATTAATATTTCTGATTTGGAGAATTATGTGTAAATATAGGGTTTGGTTTAGTAATAGATTTTATTCTCCACAATATTTCAATATATTCTGGCCTTTGGGTTTGGTTACAATAAAATATATTACCGAATGTTCACGTCCAACTGTAAAACAAAACCGAGTGTATCCAGTAACCAAAATTTTATGTCTATTCAACGTCCATGCACGTTGGACGGCTGTATATTTTATGGTAAAGTTGTATTGCCAATTTGACAGACTATTTTATATGTTCACTATCTCGATGAGTTACTCGTAAAGTTTCCAATCTTCTTAATCCGGCTTTAAAAGAAAATTTATGTCGCATGGCACTTCCAATTTTTCCGCACAATTGGTAGCAGATGCAGCATAAACTCATGCTATATATTTCCTTGTAACGGTCTCTATATGCACCGTTATCGCTACCCGGCCATATTATTTTCCATACATGAGGATTTCATAAATATTTTTCCGTCGTTTCCAAAATGGTAAATTCGGTTTATTGTGTTGGAAAGATTGGAAATGGATACGATTGTATCGATACTCACCGTCGCGGCGTCGAGTGGCCTATTTTTGTGCTCGCCGATAATTATATTTAATTTAGATATAAGTTAGATATATGGGCAGCAAGCAAAGCAATTTCTTTCCTTTATATATACCATGTAGAATTCTGCAACCGCAGCGCACTACGAGTTTATTTTAGTAGACACTTAAAGTAAATATTTCAACGCATCGGTATCGGTATACGTAACGCGTTCGAAACAAAGTCAAAACAAACTACATTTTTGACTTTTTCATGCGACGTTTTAAACGATGCCCGCTTTCTTGAAGGTTGCGATGACAGAACTGCTGATTGAAATCGTTGCGTATGTTCGTGGGTCCGTAACGATGTACGTATCGTTACCGTACGCAACGAAATTCTGTCATCCCACCCGTCAAACAAGCAGGCATGTAAAATGTAGTGTATTTTGACTTTGTTTCGAACGCGTTACGTATACCGATACCGATGCGTTGAAATATTTACTTGAAGTGTCTATTAAAAATTTATAATTTCTTATTAAAAAAAGTAATACATATTCGATAAAAGGCAGAGTTTACACTTTACCATGAAGAAAAATCGTACGCCGTTTTCCTCCATGCTGTAAGCCTAAACTACATATTTAAAAAAATAGTAAATTTTTTTACAACTAGTGATTAAAATAGTGCTTTTTTACAAGCATGGTTCCACAAAACGAGCGCAGCGAGTGATTTAAAGACGCGAGTGAAAATAAATCGAGTCAAAATTTACTCCAAAACTTTCCTCGCTCAAGTAAATCCAGACTCTCCCAGGGTGTTTCCAAACTTCTCCTGGGTGTTTTCAGACTTTTCCGGGGTGTATCCAGGCTTCTTCAGAGTGTATTCAAGCTTTTCCAGGCTGTATACATACTTTTTCAAGGTGTTTCCGGACTTTTGCAGGATTCCTAGAGTGTATACAGATTTTTCCAGGGTGTATCCAGACTTTTACTCGGTGTATCTAAACTTTTTAGAGATGGTATATCCAGGGTTTTTGAGGATGTATCCAGGATTTTTTAGAGTGTAAACGGAATATTCTATGAGGTATCCAGACTTTTCCGAGATGTATTCAGACTTTTTCAGCGTGAGTGTGCTATATATATATATATATATATATACATATATGTGGGCAGAAATTTTAGCGCCGATAAACTAAAATTTCTTTTTTCAATAATTAGGCAAAAACGGCTCAATGATCTAAATTATATATCTATGTCTATAAGCTTTTTAACGAGGTATCAAAAGGTGAGATAAAATAATCTTTTCTTTTAGAATAAAGTTTTTTGGGGGTAACTTCAAAGAATGTAATGGGGAAAGCTCAAAAACAATAGGGGTCAGCGCGTCAATACAAGTAAAAGTTGTTTGTGTTTTTGAGGTACAGAGGGACGGCGCGGCGCGGCGCCTGGGAGGACCGTGCTTATCTGGATTCGGAACCACCAAATCTCCAAATGTGATTTTTAGGTGATTACATGCGAGTTGTAAGCGATAGGCATCTCTTTAATACCTTGGATAAAAAAATGCAAACTACGGAAAAATTAATTAAACAGTAACACAAAAGTAATATTTAAAACTTTACGCTATGGTTGGTGACTTAATTTTTTGAAATTACTTATTTGCAATAAAATAATACAAATATTTTTTTTATACCTTCATCAAAACCACGATTTTAGTAACGGTCGGCAAATAACCAAACAATGGCTTCTTTGTTTATCGATGCAAAAAGCTTTATTTTTTTATCGCGAGTGAAAAAAAAATTCCCTTCTATTATTTTTCATATTTGAAGAAAATACCGCAAAAAAATATTTTAGAAAAATCTATTATCCTCAGCTAAAAGTTAAGCGATTTCCTCGAGCAGTCTTCAGGTATTTACAAAAACAAAATAATTTTGAAAATACCACACAATAACAAACTGTCAGAATTAAAATGAATGACGATAAGAATTTGGCGCAAAACTTAATAGCAGAGTAGGCGGTGACCACTGTTGGATCATAGCCGCCCTTGATTTATTCCTTTTTTAATTCGCGTTTTTAAATGACTCGCTGCACTTATATTTTAAACCATTTTTCTTCAAATTGAAGGTATATCTGCCGATACTCTTATTTGACGGTTAGTTGCCTTTTACATGAATTCTCTTTCCGATTTCTTTATCATCATTTTACTCATAACTCCTAGCACCATACTGGATGAGCACCACTAGTGCAAAACCTGGGTGTACAGTTACCAATACCGTTTTATCGACAGAAAGCTCGCTCTTCATTGTTTTTGTCATTTTTTTAATGTTCAGTGGTGCAAAAAAATTATCTTATTCCACGCAAATAATGTCAGAAAATTAAATAGAAGAATAAGCCGCGAAATTTGAAAAATGGATTAGCCGGTGCCAAAGTAAATACTTTTATACACTTTAGAGAATAAATAGGTTCGTTTAATCCCACTTTTTAATCCCTAATGGATTTAAAAAAATAATACCCACGGGATTAAAAGTAAATTTAATCCCTCAGCCTAGGGATTAGAAGTAAATATAATCCCTCAGTGATTAAAAGAAAATGAATCCCTAGAAAATTAAATTTATCCCAAGTCAAGCCAAACAGTACTAGCTCTTGGCCAAGAGTTCCTTCTTAGCACCCTTTCTTGTAGACGACGAACCATTTGGCGTAGAAATAACGTAATTTTAATAATAGTCCTTCCTAAAGTGCATAAAATAGTATATTAACCTCGGGACTAAAGCGTCTTTTAATCCCTTAGTGAATTGTAGCCTTTCATTACGGTCGGTCTACAAACCTTTTGCCGCGGGATTAAAAGTAGCACTTTAGTCCCTAGATTTATAATGTGCTATTTTCCGTTCTGTTTTCAGTTACATTTTTTCAGCTATACCTGCGTTTTTTGCTCGCATTTTTAAATGCACTCGATCCTTAAAACCACGCTTCCAAAAAAGCACTATTTAACCAGTAGTTTTAAAAAGTGCTATTTTTGCTTATTTTTGTTTTACGTACCCACCTTATAAATTTATCTGTATGGCATTTCCCAATAAAACTACATACCTACCTAGTTTATCTATCCGACTTTCGAGTGCTTTTCCGTGACATGTGGCGGTAATGCTTAAACTCATCAAAACAGCATGTCACGAACAGCCAATGTCAATATTCAATAATGCAAAATGAACAACGCCACAAAATATATGGTTATCAGTGCATCGTATTGGCACAGGATGTGGGATAATAGTTGTAATAGTCCTATTGCTAATCTAATTTACAAGGTGGGAAAAAGGTAATCTACAATGCGGTCCAAGTTACTACGAACATATTGCGGACTGCGTCGAATTTACTCTTTCCCGACCTTTCGGTGGACCGCGCATACCTAAGGTAAAGGGGGATAATTTCGTCAGGGGGGCTAATTTCGTCAGTTTATACAAATATTCGTCTTGATTAAGAAAATGTGAGAATATTGCTTGAATATATACTTTTACATCTTACGGCGTATTTGTGACGTGTTGCAATCACCGCGGGTGTGAAAAATTAGAGTTTAGTTGAGGTAAGTTATTTGCAGCTCATTATAACCTCGTGGAATTCTAAAGGGTTTACATTTTATATTTTCAGAATTATTTGTAAATTTTTTTCCTGTTTTTAAAAAGAAAGTGGTGATGAAATTAGCAGCCCCTTGGAAGGATCTGATGGCAATTTCGTCAATACGGACGAAAATGTCATTTCAAACATTAAATTTGCAAATACTAATTAAAAAAAAAGTGCACTTTAACGCCCGCATTTACAAGTGTAAAGTAGTACTTTACCGCGCTAGAGCTCTAAAATTAAAAAAATACAATCGTTTGTTGTTGTTTTTCGTGACTTGTCAAGTTTATATTTTGAAGTATTTTTGATAAGTTCGTTACAAAATTATAAATTATTATTTTTTTAATATTAAAATGAAAACGTATCAATCGTGCATAAAATGTCAAAACCAAAAAAAAGTTTTTAAATTCCGGGTAGTTCCGGAGATATTCGAAAAAACGGAAATCTTTAAATTTAGTTTTTATTTTTGTGCGCCCTTATTTTTAAAGCTGTCAAAAAACTCTTAAATCTTTCTACAAGCACTTTTTTAAGATTTACCTAATGAGAGTCCCATTTTCAAGATTTGACAGTTCAGTTTGACAGGAGCACTGCCAAGTTCATTTTTTCTTATGGACATATGCTTTTTTTCTCATGCCGTTTGGTTCATAAAGAATGACAGATATTTTACAACCTCATCTTGACAAGTACCTACCGCTTTGAGTTAACTGACCATCATCAGCCCAAATTCAAAGATTAGAAGATAAAGAAAAAAAGTCTTTTTAAAATATTAGGTAAAGTTATTTTGTTATAACAAAATGTCAAAAAAACTGTCATTTTTAAAATATTAAAAAAGTACTGCAATCGGGTTTCCAAAATATATTGAGTAAGTTAAAAGCAAAAATTAAATTTGGGCTGATGATGGTCACTAAACTCAAAACATCATGTGAATTGTCAGAATAAAGTTGCAAAATATTTTCTGTCATCCTTTATGAACCGGACGGCAGGAGGAAAAAAGGGATGTGTCCATAAGAAAAAATGAACTTGATAGGGCTCCTGTCACACTGAAATGTCAAGTCTCGAAAACAGACCTCTCACTTGGTAGATCTTAAAAAAGTACCTGTAGAAAGTTTTAGGCATTTTTTTAAAGCTTTAAGAATAATAACGCAGAAAAATAAAAACTAAAAATGAAGATTTCGGGTTTTTCCGCCTATCTCCGGAACTATCCGAAATTTGTATTTTTTTTTTAGTTTTGAGCATAGTATTCAATTGCGCAACTTTGCCCTAATTTAAACCTTTCCGTATCTAGGAGATGCCCATGGTGAACATCGAATTTAAAACACCCCGTATACCTCGGTTAAATACAACTTTAAAGCCCCCAGCGTGTAACAGCCCTCGCCTAACGCCCCAGGCTTTTATTTCTTACTACAAGTGTTGACGATGTACTTTTTGACCTAGGTATATTTAATACTTACGTATCTGGGTTCTCCATTTTTTTTAAATGCATGGTCTTCATTTAAACTTTTTAAACCTTGTTTGCCATACGCATAACGTTTATATAAATAAATAAAATCGGTATAGCAAAAAATATTACAAAGCTTTTTAAACACGGTAACGTTTCCTAATATTATTATTCTACCTAGCTAAATTTCGTCCTGTTAGTATTTTTCGTAAAGTCTATTTTAGTTAGATAAGAAAATTATTAACGTTTGTAGTTTTTTTTTTCAAAATTGTTAAATTTGAAACTATAAAAATTAATAAAATTATTTAGCATTAAAAAAAAGTTTTTCATTTTTCAAGGTATGACGAAATACGCAGTAATCTTATGTCGAAAATAGAACCCGAACTATGACGAAACCAGCATAAGTTGTTATTTCTGGACTTTTGATTTTTGGAGGATAATATGCTAATGAAAATAGAGCTACGTTTTGCGATTCCAAAATATATTGTTCATGCACAAAAAATAGAAAAACTGTAGTTCCCAAATAACACCAAAAATATAAATGATCAAAGTCAAACTGAAAATGGACGTTTATCAAGTGGTCGAAAAAGTTCAAATGGTCAAATCAAGGTCGACCATTGAGAACTTTTTTCGGAAACTTTTTTGAATCGGCCAAAACCTGTCTGTTCACAATGGGGTTTTCCCACATTTTTGGGAAGCAACGGAATTTGGTACCTTAGAGTGAGTTATCCAAAACGCATTTATTATTTCTTCTGAAAAACTCTTGGTTTTGTAGAAAAAATTTTTTAAAGTTGGAGTTCTACAAAAACGCTCAAAAAAATTTTTTAGCCAACTAACTTTACGAGAAAAGTAGCGAGTGGTGACCTTTTTCTCAGCCTCTTCATAACTTCAGTTTAATGCTTAGCTGTCACTAAATGTCATTTCTGTTTAGTAAACAATCTGTTAAAAGTTGTATTTATTTTTTCTCGAGCTTTTTCTGCATCAAAATGAAAAAGTGCGTTTTCCGCGGATGTGAAAATAAATAAATGTCAGAATTCCCCTGGAAATTTAAGATATTTTTGCCCTTCCCTTTGTGACCAAGAAGAAAATTGTGGCTCTAGAGGCACTAAAGCTGAAAAAATTATCCACGGCTGGGCGCAATAGTGTGTGAAGATCACAGCTGAAATTCAAATACAACCCCATTAGAGACATCGCCACCCAAAGGAAAAATTTTTCTTTACAAAAAAATATTTCATGATCATGTAAAAAAATATAGGTTTACCTTTGATGGTTCTCGCGTAAAATAACCCTCGTACAATCTGTTAAGACAAGTAAAATTTAGTTCACTTCTTGTTTAACCCATTATTCTTATAGCAATAAAGTTTTTAAATAAAAAAGTAAATAAAAAAGAGTTTTACCAACCACCACTGGTTTCAGACACAGTCCATCCACCAGTCGGCCCTTCAACTATAACGAATCGATAACAAAAACAATGAACTTTACAAAATACACCGGAGTACCACAAGAATACATACCGGGTGTGACTTGGAGAATAAACGCAAACATGTGTTTCACCCTTGTTGGGGATCATCGGTACGCCATAAGGTTTTACAGACAAATAATACGAACGATCAAACCAACAAGTCATGAACAAATGCTCGGCAAAACATTATAGATAACAGGATGAGAAATGATGGCTACTATGGATAGTGGGAATTTGTTTGAAACCAGTCAGTGGTAGAACTAGTGGAGGATGCCAAAAATCCAATAGTTTTGTGTTGGTAAAACTCTTTTTTTTTATTTATATTTAACTCCACTATAGACATTGGGAATTTATATCTCATTCTGTAATAAGACTTTTGTTGATTTGCTTAAAAACTGGAAAGAAAAGATTTATTTAAAATTGACCGAGCCAAACTTCCCACTTATGACATAGAAAAGTCTGATAAGGTCAGTCCTCCCCACCTTTATGGGAATCTAGGGACGTATAAAACTTCTGTAAAAATTTTTTTTAGCTCCAGTGATGGGAGTGAAAAAATATGGTAAATCACTTCAAGTTATTTTTTTTTCTAATATTTTTTCTTCAAGTTTAGTGGAATTTTTTTAAACTTATATTTAAATTTATTGCCTCAGGGTTAATTTTTTTGTAGTTTAAGAAGTTCATAGCAAGTAATTTAGAGAGATGCATTGATTAGCAAGAGTCAATGTTTCTTCCCAAATTTTTCTTAAACCAAAAACTTCTGGGTTAGTTTACCTGCCAAGGACTGGGTTGGGGTCGAATCTCGTCTTAATTTTAGATGTTGGGAAAATCAAGTTACTAATGCATTGCAGACGAAAATTTGTGAAAAATGATATTAAAAATGACATTATTTTCCCCCCTGCACAAAAACTTGTAAAATGTAACCGTATTTTAATGTATTGTACCAAAGGTCAAAATAGTGAAATTCTATGAGGATCTTATATGATAGGACATATGAGCCGTCAAATAACAGATGTCTGGCAAATACTCAAGAAGACTTTTTTCTCATAACTTTCAACCGAAAAAAATCTTGGGTGGAAAAACGAAATTCAAAATTGGATGCGTTTTTTTTAACTTCTTTTTTTTATTTCTCTTTTGTTTCAATTGCCTTAGGAGCATATTCCTATTGGAAATATTAACACGCCATCGCCAGGACGAACCCATATCAGATGACTTATAATAAAGTACAAGTGCGGAATGATGCCTATTTGTGAGTGATTCAAAATGATGTTTGGGGTGGGCGCCTAGTGGTTTTATACTGTCTGAAATTGTTTCAATCTTTTTTTAGAAGCATGTTCTGTAAATAAGATTCATTTTGGGACCTTCAATGGAAAAAATTGTCATTTTTAATATTACAATAGTTTTATATAATTTTTATTTTTAATAAGTGAAGTGAAATAAAATCATTGCCTGTTCTTTTGTTTTGTAAGAAATAAATATATACCTACTGTAAATTTACCATGTTTTATGTATCCTAAAACTCAAGCTTTTAAAGGCGGACAAAAAAATATCAAGACTAAAGTTAAATAGTTTTATTAAATAATATGGTCAAAAATACGTACTATTTAAACAAAAGGAGTGTTAGATACACAAGAAAATAGTAAATTATTAATAAAACAAAATAAATAAATGTACTATTTTAATTATACAATTTTTTATTATTCTAAATATACAAAACTTTAATTTTATATCTGAAGGAATCCAGAGAGGTGGAAAAAAATATCCACATTATTAGCAGAGCTACACATTCTTCGTATAGGTCTATTAAGGTTGTAATTTGTATTATAATATTCTAAGTTAAAAATATTCCTATTTCTTGTACTCCGCTGTGGAACCCTTAAGCCAATTCTATGTATTAATTGACGAGAATCAAACATTGCATTTCAAATCTTGAAAATAAAAGCTAGATCAAGACATTACTCGACGGTTTTCAAGAGTTGTGACCTTTAGAAATTTTAAAACATCACAATAAACTATTTCCCCAGATAGAATTTTAAGTTTAAAAGCTACAAAACATAAGAATTTCTTCAATACCCTTTCCAGATTTTCTACATGACATTTATAGAATGGGGACCATATGGAACTACAATATTCTAATATTGATCTAACAAGAGAACAATAAACATTTTTAAAACAGATTATATTTTTAAATTCAGATAGGCTCCTTTTTAAGAAACCCAGTAGTTTAAAAGCTTTGTTACAGATAAAGTTATAGTGATTTTTAAAGCTTAAGCTTGGGTCAAATAATACCCTTAAGTCTTTAAATTTTGTGAAAAAGTGTTGAGATCATTCTGCACTCTTTCACAATCCCTAAAATCTTTAACAATTCTAAAAATCTTTTAATCGTCTGCATATAGAAGGATTAGACAGCAACAGAAACAGTCTGAAATATCATTAATAAAACAAATGAAAAGAATTGTAGACATAGGTCCCCTTGTGGTACTCCAGACTTCACTAATATCTCTTCAGAGGGACAATTTTTTATCCTAACAGCCTGTCTTCGGTTCTTATTATGCCAAGATTTGTACAGGGAATCAAAACAATGTATTAACATCAATCAGTGAAGATTTTTTTTCTTTCAAAATCTTTGTCAAAAGACCTTTTTAGCAATACCAAAAACCTATAATTTATTTGGCGGTACCTTACATTGAGGTTTTATCTCTTAACAGTTTTTTTAAGTTTTTGATAGTCCTGTCATAAGACTCCTCTGTAAAAAATTGTGCTCCACCAATTTGTATAAAATTTTAGTATATTGTCATAGTCAAAATACACAATACAGAAATCATAACGAAAATTTCATAAAAGTGTTTTATAACACTTATTTTAAGTCTTTAGTAGTTATGCTCATTGATTTTTTAGCAATCTGAGTACTTGGGTCATCAAACTATAAATATATTAATAGCAGGTTTTAAATTTTAATCACGATATCTGATTTACCCTGTACATTATAAATGGTTTACATGAAACAAAAAATGTTATTCAAATTGGCGAAAAACAATGTTTCACATAGAACACTTCAAGATTTGATAAAAAACGGTACTTCACTTTGGGGTTCATTTGTGATGTATCACTTTGAAGTTTCTACAGAGATAAAAAAAATTCAGGCTGACAACATTTTTTGGATTTTATCATATATTTTTGTGATTTTCACAAAAAAAAATCCATGTTTTATAAATAATTTCTGCGTTTTATTAAACAACTCAATGTTTTGCATTAGTTTAGGTAGTAACTATATTTTTGGTATTACTGTAAGTATGCGCGTTTTGAGATATCTACATTTTTTATGGCACTTTGAGATTAAATTTTTGTTTTATGACCAGATATTTAAGTAACGAATGAGACTTTAAAAAAATATAAACATTAAAAAACAAAAAAAAAACGCAGATATTAATTAAACAAACACGGATTTTTTAAAGTGCTTTAGCAGACACATATATCGCCCAAAGAACCTTTTCTTGAATATCTCTAGCTAGCAGCTACAGTAAGTAAGGATGTTTTTAGAAGTTCAACCCTCTTTCCAACCTCCCACGACCATTAAAAACTCATTGCTTGATGCAAAAGATATTTTGTAAATTTTTTATAAAAATCGGTTTAGCAGCTCTCCACTAATGTAACAAAAAGACACCACACCAAAACATGGGTATTGGCTTCTCAGGTACAAGCCTGATTTTGAAATTTTAATTTTTTGAATTTCCTTCAAGACATCATCTTTAACTTTTTCCCCCTCTCCACTGCCTCAGTGCCCAGGTGTTTAGAAGCGCCAAAAATAGCCTCAGTTAACGTTATTCTGCCAAATCGCAAGCTGTGCCATAATGGAGAATTGGCTTGAAGTCGAGTATCTGTTTCAGCTTCGACACACAAGGAATCGCTCATATTTGACCGCATGTAATTAATGAACCTGTCAACATTCCATTTGGTCCATTTTCTCTGCAGTTTTAAACTTGAACCAGAGCTGGTATACATCGATATAGGTGTACTTGTCTTCAGATCGCAAAATGGTATATATTACCCCTTTGTTATCTGCGCAGATTTACATCAATTGAGACACATAATTATGACTTTTTGGTCCGAGGGCTGGCACGTCTTCGTTTAAGTGACTGCAAATCCATTTTAGCATTTCCAACATCATTGTAGAGGTGCAGGCTGGTTCTTCACTTCTTCTGTGAAGCCAAAAAAGGACAGCAATGGCATGCTTGCAGCCCCCTGTAAGTATCAAAAAAGAAAAGTTAAAAACAGTTAACAATTTTCTAATAACAGGTTAAAAGGAGACACATTCTGCTTGCGTCTTTTTTTATCTTGTGAAAACTAAATTTGCATTGTGTGTTCCTAGCTTAACAGAAACTGGTACAAAAAATACATCATAGTTAGAAAATACCAGAAAAATATTTTTTAAAACATGGCACCAGCAGGCATGTATAAATTTTATTTTTCTTCAATATCTCCAAAATTACTGATCTGCTAATTTTTGTTGAAAATATAATTATTTCTTTTAATGTGAAACCTGTATGTGTGTTGCTAGCTGATACAGTTTGTGGGTTATGATTTTCAACCCCGTTTCTTACCCTCTTTACAACCCTCACCCCCATCAAAAACTAATCAGCTCATTCTTTGGTTCCAAAGGATTTTTGTGCCAAATTTCATCAAAATCGGTTAACTTTAGTGGCTTTTCAGTCATCGTTGTCCAGACAGACAGGCAGGCACCAATTAAGAAATTTTGTATTTAGGTCTTTCATGTTTATTTGAGTTATTTTGGTATAAATAAAGTGTTTTTTTTTCGCACATATTTTTTAGTTAGGAATGCCCCCCACCAGAGAAATGTGAAATGACGCCGAAATTTGATAATTAAACAAGTCTCGGAGATGGTTTGGGGATACAACCTTTTAATGTCTAAAAAAATTATTCCAATGTTCATAGCTCCTCATTTTGTCCTAACAAACGTAACTTTTTGTGTTGGTATGCTCTAAAAACTCTATGCATAAAGGTCAACTTTTAAAAAATTTAAAGCAGTTTTACTTGGATTTTCCACCCCAGATATGTACAAAAAAAAGAGCAGCGCCTAATATTCTGTAAGTTTGGATACCTTAAAGATATAATTTTCCTACCAGGTGTAATTGCAAAATAGTGCCAGCTGCTATTCTGAAAGTTATAATTTTACCTCTTTTTCTCAAAAAATGTAAATAATAACAATTATTAAGTAATTTTAAGAAGACTTTAAAAAGAGATTAACCAAATATTTTTTTTTAAATGTAATGTAAAATGTGTATAGTTTCAAGTTTTTAAAACTACCTGCAGAAGCAGAACAATCTTTGCACTCAGAATGCAGCACTTTTTCCTCCTTCTCATTAACAGAAATTTCCACAGTATAAGGAGTATTTCTTACTCTGTGCTCCGGAGGTATTTTCGCCTTGACTGTGCAAACATCTCCTTCTCTCTTAACTTGTCACCATAGACCTCCTTCGTAACTCTAAAATAAACAATAACACTTAAGCCTTCAATCATCTCACTTTTAACACCAAATCAACCAGACCATGTACATTTTTAAGGTACAAACAAAGTAAAAATAATTTCATATACACGTAGAATTGCAACTCTCATATGACACGAGAATAACTGATAGATAGACAAAACTTCATATTACATACCATGAGTCCTCTAGGTATGGCAAAAGTTTAGAAATCATATTTTTTTTGTAATGCACTGAATGGCATGTGGTGACACTTCATTAGCTGTTAATTTTTCATGCTATGATATTTTTCATAACATGAATAAAATTTGGAAATTCTTTGAGATTAAAAATATAAGATAAAAAAAATACAATTTTTTTTTATATTTTTACAAATCTGTCTTAGTTATATACCTCAAAATAGTTTTCCCAGATTTTACAGCTGTGGTTAATTATTTCTGGTAAAGCTTTTCTAACATTTTGTTTTAAATTTTATAGCAAAATTTTAGGTGTACCTACAAATGACTTTTTTATTATCTTCACATTTTGCAGCTTTTCACTGTTACAAAAAAATCCAGGATGTTTAAAATATAGTAACTGTAATAAATTACTTATTTACTGTCATTTATATTTTGCTTTTAATAAGTTGGTCAAAACCTTGGTCAAAACTAGTAAGAAATCCTGTTGAGTCCAATATTTCCTTGAATATCTGAAAAACTACAAATCTGATAGTTTTTGTTGGAACTGTAATTATCCATCTAAATATTAAAACCGTGTGTTGCTAGCTGCTAAAAGTATATTTTATTTTCCTTGAATATTTCAAGAACTACAGATCTGACTTCAACGTAAATGTAATTGCTAGCTGCTACAATTCCACCCTCTTCACAACAAATTAATTGACTATTATATAATGTTTTGTTTTAAAAGTCATTTTAATTAAATGTTTGGGATTTTCTTTGAAAGATACTTGAATGATTTAATAAGCTAGTCATCAGGTTTTATTAAACCCAAAATCCTAATTTTAAATATTTATTTTTAGTTTAGTTTTTTACTTTATTGACATTCTTTTGTATTTTTTTTAAACTAGCTTTTGCTAAGTATATAAATTAACCTTGAAATTAACATTGCATTTTTCTGAAAAAACTTTACTGTCATAAGCCTAATGTGTTAGTAAAGAAATTTGATGGTAATGTGGCACTAAATTATCATCATGTCAGAATTTAGCTCAATCTTGATAGTTTAGAGAGGCATAAAAAATTACTGACATTTGTTTGATGCATAAATTAATTAACAGTCTAACTGACTGTTAGACATCATCATACTTTTCACATTACTTTTCATACAACTGATTATGGACAAAAAAATAATTTATTGAAAGAACTTTATTGCTTAACTCAGTAACCAGTTATTAATGTTTTTAATGTATCTGTTAACTCCTTAAAAAGACTAACAAAAAGAATCTTACCAGACTAAATATTTTTTTTAGTTAAATTTTATACTGTTGTGTGTCTGTTTTCAAATATTTTGCATTGTTCATACTATAACTCCTACTATACTATATTTCATGTCTTTATTTATTAATTAGTATTCAGTGTTGACTATGTAAAATTTTTTTCTTTTGACAAGGTATTGATTTTAATGGGGTTTCTGTTCCCTATAAATATAAATAAATAAATTAAATTACTTGTGCTGAGGTCCTTTCTCAAAAAGTTACCTTGCTTTTTCTTACTTGGCATAAAAAAGTAACAAGGTTTGGATTTTTGTAATCGGGGAAAAAAAAGTTAAATTTAAAAAAATATGTACAGGGTGTCCAAAAATCATATTTCAAGTCACTTGACAAGGTTTTTATAATAAATGTTTAACAGTCTTACTCATATATTTTGACACAATTTGGATTTTTAATGTGCGCAGTTAAACCATACTCACTTTCCAGTCTTAACATTCTTCATCTCAGCGCTAAAGAAATCCATATTATCCAAATAATATAAATTAATCATCTCATGATCCACTTTGGGTAAGTTGTTAGAATCACCCTTCACAAATCCCTTCTCCATATTCTGAGCCATATTCTCTAAAAAAAAATCAAGAAAAAATCTTAACAAAATTCAAAAAGTTAAAAAACTACTTACCTACAGCTCTCTTTAAAAATCTTTTTATGAATACTTTTTTTAATATAAATATTGAAACCTTTAAAATAAGTGCAAAAAAATTAAAAGAACAGAATATTATCGCTTTAGAATAGATAGCTATATTTGAAGTCTGAAAATACCATCATGGCTGTACCCAAGGGGTGAACCAATCCAGCAAGTGCACAAAATATTTGGCAGGAACTATATTTTAACTAAACCCAGGAGGAACTGGAATATTGACACTTTTTACAGGAGACGTACAAAATATGGGATCATTTTACCCATTGGCTGTACCAATATACAGATTTTAAACAATAGCAGAACGAAGTTTTTATAATGTTACTAGTATGAATCTACACTTTTGCAAGCAAATAAGAAAAGCTATCAAAAGATATAGATTTTAGGAGAAAATTCTGTCTTCTAATAGACATGTAGCAAGCATGAAAATTCTTGGATCTGGGGTTGAGTTTTTATGGTGGTTTTTGACGATGCATCAGAAAGCGGCTTTATATAAAGAGAGTGTCTAAAGAACCGACAATTTATTATATGTTTTTCATATTTTCGTTTTTTTTCAAACTAAATTAACCCAACCTAACCTAAACAGACTCAATCCAACTTATTAAAAGCCAAAACACCCCAAAAAAACACACTTTAAACTAAATTAACCCAACCTAAACAGACTCAAACCAACTAAATTCACCCAACCTAACCTAAACAAACCAACTTATTCAAAGCCAAAACAGCCCAAAAAAACACACTACAACCCCTACATCTTTTTTTGGCATAAAAAAAATGTTTGGGTTGTTTTGGCTTTTAATAAGTTGGTTTGAGTCTGTTTAGGTTAGGTTGGGTTAATTTAGTTTAAAAAAATATGAAAATATGAAACACATAATAAATAATTATTGTCGGCTCTTTACCCTCACGTCTATTCAGCCGAATTGTCGGCTCTTTATAGACACTCCCTTATATAAAATTACTTAAAAAAACTTACCAAATATCAAAATTTGTATGCGCACACTCTGTTAAAAATCGCAATCAAAAGTTCTTATTCTTCTTGTCTCCGAATTAAGCTTATAAACCCAGCTTAAATTTTCTTAGCAGCTAGGGCTATGGTGGACAGGAACCGTACTGTTTGTAATAACATTCACTACATATATAGTTGTATATTACTTGTAGGCTTTCTAAACGACAATATAAACTTCCGCACTACTAAATGTTTATAATTTTATAAATTAACTTCAAAAGAATCACAACCAAAAAAGCAAAACACAAAAAAACGAATTGACAGTATGACTTAAAGTTAGCCGCAGTTCGCAACCCAGTGGTCCAAATAAAAACTGCACTTGACAAATTACAATGGACCAGCCAAAAATGACGTCACCTGTATTGATTATGACGTCACCTATATTCGTTTTGAAAAATCGTAAGGCCACTGAATCGACGATTAAAAACATTATTTTTCACATAGAAAACCAAAATTTTTTGGGGAAAAAAGTTTTTAGATGGATTTCTTGGACCTTTATGTTTCTGTATATTCCAAAAAAAAGGTAACTTTTTTTTTATGGGAAAGCCCCATTGATAGATTTGTTCAGAATCAACCCACTCTTTTGAAGGAACATCCTAAGTTCACAAGTCGTTAAATTGCTGAAGCAGTTGATAAGTCCTCAATCACTGTAAAAAGGATTTTTAAAAAGAACTTCATTGTATGTACTTTTGCTAAGCAATGACGAAAACTTTGTGAGATCTGATCTTTTCACCAACGAAAGCACTTTATCAATCAAATGATCATACCCTAACACACGCAAGATACTGGTCGAGGGAAAATACTGCATTTGCATTTTCACCTTGAAACACAGTATCCCCAAAAACTAAATGTTTGGGAGGTGTCAAAACAGTATTGTGCAGTATTTTATCTACGTCAATTTACATGGCCCCAAATACTTGGACTTGGATCTATTGCATCAGTAAATTGTTCTAACAGCTAGGCAGTTGTTAGGAGTAAGATTTGGTCATAGTTTCAGGAAGATGGTTGTCCTGCTCGCAATGTTATGGTGCTATTGTTAGGAATGACCTTGAAAATGTATTTCCCAACCGTGGGATAAACACACGGAGAACTCTTTTATGACCAGCTAGTTCACCACCATATTGCTCCTGATGACTTCTTTCTTTAAAGTTACATAAAATAAAGTTTATGGGCATGAGAGAGCTAATAATTTACAAGAACTTCGAATTAAAATTAACGAAACTAGGTTACCAGTAACTTACTCCTAAGCGTTAGAAAGGGATGTTGTCTGGTCGAACAGAGAAGCCTTTTTAAGCATTAAAGTTTTTTTGTTTCTCATTTATGCACTTTCATTTTCTCTGTCAATGATAAACTTGAGCCCTTCCACAAGAAATTTTGTATCTTTCAAAGAAGAAAAAAGACATAACCTTATCAAAATTCGCATATGTCAACATTTTCGTTTCATCGAGTATACCAGCCTACGGAATTGTATAAAAAGGGTAAACTGCGTCGAATTTACCGCAAAAGTTATGTAGCACATCCAGGATACCCTCGTGTTATTTGGTATGTAGTAAACTTATTGAACCGTAGTATAATTTGGACTCTCTGTAGTATCCAAAATACTATACTGATCAAAATTTTAAATTCGCGATTAAAATAATGTTTTTCCTATTACTTAGTATTTAGTCGTAAATTTTGTTTATAAAATAGTAAAAAAAGGCTATTAGTGCAATCACATTATGAATAAATTCTTTATTATATTTAAAATAGGCATAAAAGATTATTAATTTAGATGTGTAGGTTGATATATTTTTAGGAAATATATATTGATCTTAGCTGGAATTTTAGATTTATCGAATATAGAAATTATTTCTTGGGTAGAAATAACGAAAATTCAAACTTGGATGAGCATCCCACAAGGAACACACAATGTTTCACCCTGGGTAACTAGCGTGGGCTAATCAGTAGTTTCATACATCATTAAACATCTTCATATACAAAGAAGAAGTTAAAAAACCTCCAAATCAGTTACTTCAACCGAAAAGAAAGTAAAAAACAAAAGATCAAAAGATCTTGGGTGGAAATAACGAAAATTCAAACTTGGATGAGTATTCCACAAGATGAGTTTGAATTTTCGTTATTTCCACCCAAGATCTTTTGATCTTTTGTTTTTTATCATCATATACGTTGATTTCCAACTTTGAATCACTCACAAATAGGCATCGTTCCGCACTGGTACTTATCCAAGTTACCTGATACGGATTCATCCTGGCGTGTTAATATTTCCAGTAGGATTATGCTCCTAAGGCAAATAAAACAAAAAAGAAGTTAAAAAACCTCCAAATCAGTTAGTTCAACCGAAAATGAACTAAAAAACAAAAGATCAAAAGATCTTGGGTGAAAATAACGAAAATTCAAACTTGGATGAACATCCCACAAGGAACACATAAAAGACCAAAGCGAAAAGAGAAATGATTAAACGATGTTTCGCCCTGGGTAACCAGCGTGGGCTCATCAGTGGTTTCACTGGTCAGCCTCTACCATACATCATTAAACATCATCATATACTTTGATTTCCAACTTTGAATCACTCACAGATAGGCATCGTTCCGCACTGGTACTTATCCAAGTTACCTGATACGGATTCGTCCTGGCGTGTTAATATTTCCAGTAGGATTATGCTCCTAAGACGTTTCTATTACATTTATTTCATCTGTATGAGCTAAAACGTAACTTATTGCCGGCATGTGTTAGTAATATTCCCAATGGTAAAATGTATCTTTTCCTACCACATTTTTTGTTCTCTAAGAATATGACTATTAAATTACAGTAATGTTTAATTGTTATGTGGGGTATATCAGTCACATCGACGAGTCACCTAAGAAAAAGTTGTATATAACCTAAGGACATTTTCAAAGACTTGGCAAGCACGTCAATCTCACACGTTCTTAGCTTGTTTAGATGAAAGCATCATTATTATTTGTGGTTCTCTCTTTGTCACCGAAAAGTTCAAATTTTTAATTCGCGCCCGTCGCTTTTATTATGGTATAAGAAAGATAAAATTATTTTCTATTTTTGAGTACATTTTGCAGTCTCAGCTTGTTTTTTTAAAATAAATATTCACAAATAATATGGTCACGTTTTATTAGTGAAGCACTGAACATGAACCTTTCAAGTGAGCAGTCGACTAGTTTTTTGGCACAAAATAATATATTGCTTATACCAGCGTACTGAGGGAGAAAGGTTTGAGATTAAACCTCCCCCCAGGATTCTAAAAAAAATTACTACCTACTCTCCAGAACAGTCCCCCAAAAATATGTACCTGCATTTTAAAAAGTAATTAAGTATTTCGAAGGATGTAATTTGTCTTCATTTTTTAATGAAACAAAACCAAAAAAGGGATGGAATAATTTTATTATTTCCAGAGTAACTAATTAATATAATAGTTGTGACCAAATTACTAACTTATTTAGTACCTCTGATAGTCAATAATATTTCGCTTTAATTTGTTAAGAAGTGATGTGCACATAACCAAAACATGGCTTTTTTGGTTACCGATGCAAAAAACTTTTTTTTTATCACGGGTGCAAAAAGAGATTTCTGTGCGTCTTTTACCCAAAATTAAAGAGAAATAGTTTCACCAATTTTCACCAAGTATTTACGAAAAAATCATTTTAAAGCATCGTCAAAATATCAACCTGTAAAAGATTAAAATATTGCAACAATGAACGTCACCAGTAAAAGACACATCGCTATGAAAACGATTATTATTTAATTTACCAACCACCTTGATTTATAATGTAAAGATGGTGTATTGTGAGAAGTTCTCTTCGTTCAAGATTTTTAAAAGTATTTTCCTGTTTTTCTTGGATTTTTTAATAAAGGTATTAAAAAAATAGTGTTAACAACTTGCGGCTAAACTGTGGTTTTTTTTACTTGCGTTTTTAAATACTTCGCTGCGCTCGTATTTTCAACCAACGCTTGTAAAAAAAGGGACTATTTTAGCTACTAGTTGTTAAAACTACTATTTTTTATCACTGGTGCATAAAAAGATTTTTGTGCACTTTTTACCCAAAATTAAAAAAGAAATAGTTTCACCAAGTATTTACGAAAAAATCATTTAAATATATTAAAATTTAGATTAAAGTGTCGCAACAATGAACGTCATCGAGTAAAAAGTCACATCGCTATGGTAACCTTTGTTATTTCATTTACCAGCCGCACAGTGGAGCCAAGACAAGAAGTCAGAAATTCAAATATAAGATTTGAGCAATAAACTATTGCAAATTTTAGACATCATGCATCTATCTCTACCTTTAATCAAGCCAGCTATGAAATATTGTCGGCAGTAAAACAATTGATAGAGCTTGTCAAACACAGCGGTTTTTTAATATGTTATCTTTGTAATTTTTATGGTAAAAGATGTGCGATTTTCTTAAAGTAGTTTTTTATTAATGGAATACATATTTATATACAAAAATTTGTATGGCTACCATCAGTGCCGTAAGTATAGTAGTATTAAGGTAAATAATGAAAGTTTATGTAAGGGTCAACAAAAACTAAAGAAAATCTTAGATCTGTTGATTTGTCTATCCAAATAGTTACGTATTCAATTGTATTCAGCAGGAACTTTGGTTGTTCCGTTTTCTCTGAAACCTTACCTTTATTATGGTACCAAAATATTTTGCGGTTTTTTTGTGGTTTAACCGGTTTTTACCCATGAAACACAATTGTGGACTTTACTCCGGGGTGGACCATAAAGAACTAGAAAACATTTATTTGGCTATAACTTTGTTGCTATTTATCCGATTTTAATAAGTAATATCTCGTTAGATAGGCAATAAAATTTGACTTTTTGTTCAAGTACGAAAATGATCTCTCGCGGACTTAATTAAACATGTAGGAATATTTTACTTCGTTTTCTTTAAAAGAATTAACTAAACACGATACCAAGCTTTAAATTTTTACATGAGCTTAGTTGTTGCAAAGCATATCGCCTATGAAAATCGGTTTACCACTTTTTGGGTTAAGCTGGAAATCCAAAGTTCATGTGTATACAGAGATTTAACTAATGGTAATATTTTTTGTGCCTTACTGACTTGAATTAAGTCTTTATTTAAGGAAATGTGAAAGCAAATTGTACCAAAGGAAAACTATCAACCTTGGAGGAATAACAAACTGATGGAGGGTGAATGGCTAGATTTGTTGTTATCGAGAGATTTAGTCACAGTATACACACTGTTTACATCGAGTCAATGCCCCAAGCTATCAACATATTGTTTTTATAACATATATAGAACGTTTCTGATCGTATCGATTATCAGGGCAGCGCAGCGCAGCGTTTCGCAACCTAAAAGTTTTTTATTTTGTTCTTTTAGTTTTAAATATTCAAATGAGATTTGTGGCAAAATCTCAAAGAATGTCCATCTGCAAAGTCCAATCGGCAGTGTCAGTTTTTAAAAGAATACGTAAAACAAATAACAAATTGTCCAGATGAAAAACTCCACAACAAGTTCCAAAATTTATCTTTGATTTTAAACAAAAATGGAAAAGAGTAGATATGAGTTAACTTTTATTAAGGCAAACAGAATTTGGTTAGGAAGTAAAGCAGTATTTAAAAAATTCGTTCTCAATCAAAAAATGAAAAAAAAAATACCACTGTCATATCTGATCCGCTGATCACTGGCCTTAGAAAAATGCTAAAATTAGATAAAAAAAAATCCAGCCAAGCTTTATCGATGCTTTTAACCCCGAATATTATATTAGTTCTAGTTTTAAAAAAATGACGAAACTGAGTCTGATAATGAATTAATAATTGTACCCATCTAGTATAAGCTATATTTTTGTTTGACGTGGGTAAATGACTCGTTTAGAATAATTTTTCGTGGAATTATTTACTTTAAGAGTTCAAATAAATTTATTTAAAATAAAAAAACAGATTTGAATTAGTATTAATTTAATTATCACATTTTACTATATACCCATGGATAAAACACCTTGGTTATCGCTAGCGTTTTCGGATAGACTGCAATATAAATTACGTGCATTTAGAGTTTTTGGTAACTTTTTGTGTGCGCGGCCCCACTGTGAGCCGCCCTGATTTATGGTGTAAAGGTGGTATGTTGCTAGAAGTGCTCTTTGTTCGAGATTTTTAAAATTATTTTCCTGTTTTCCTTGGATTTTTTGATAAAGGTATTAAAAAAAGTAATGTTTACAACTCGCGGCTAAAAACGCTTGTAAAAAAAGCACTATTTTCCCGCCTTGAAAAATGTGTTCCATAAAAGATTTCAGAAATTTACCCGAACAAAATGTTCGCGGCAATTAAAGCAGCAAAATATTTTAGATTTTTTGGACGCCCTAAAAACCCGAACATGTCCGGGGAAATACGGACGCATGGCAACCCTACATGTTGTTTGTTCCTTTTTTTGGTTTCTATTTTTCCTTAAATTAAGATCAGTAATAACACAACAAAAATATTTTGAAGACCATCATGCTCGAGAAAAAATTCGATCAAAAGTTTTCTGCAAAAGGTTGCCGAAAAAGGATCGCAAGTATTTTTTCAAACTTTTGGACAAACCAGTTTTTCTGTGTAATTGCGCCTTTAAGAGATTGCCATGGTGAACAACGAATTTGGAACATAATATAAACCAACATCAACTAAAGCGCCCGCCCGTCTTTGAGATCGCCTGCATCTTCTTATGAGAATTATAATTTAATAAGGACTAGAAATATTAGTTGGAAAAAAAATTGCCTTTATCCCCTCCCACCCCCATCCAATCTAATACTTTCGGATCGCTGTAGTCTAATGTCAACTTTCAATAGTTTCTTTTTTGACACAGATAAGAAAAATATTGTTATTTATATCCATTTTTGTTTGGGAGCGCCTTTCATGGCGGTTCGTGTAAGTCTTTTGACAAAGCGATTTAACTTTGTGTAATTTACACAAACTTACCTTCATATTTCGTGGGATTTTCAACAAATGCTATGATTCCTTTTTTGCCCTCAGGTGATTTACATTTATTTGCAAACGATCGGTTTTCCTTACTGGATTATATCTCAAAGGTTAATAGAAAACATGGATTAAGTGACACCTTATACATCGTGCTTAAGACAAAGATTACATCTACAAGAAATACGATAGGAAAGCCTAAAGCCAATATCGAAAACATATCTGCCTCAAGTCAGGCACGTTGACATTCAATTACTTATAACCTTCTACCTATATATCCAAACCAAAATGAAAACTCGTAAATCTTAATTTCTGTTGGCAACATGTAGCGTAGGTGAAAATACGAGGCTCCCTCTGGAGAAATCAAAAACTTTCGTTATATGATGAAATGTGATCGTTGACTAATTTTAATGAAAAGCGCTTATCTTAAGATTATTTTTTTTTCATTCATTCATAAAGTTAAGAAATAAGATAAACTGATTGATAGCTCCTTAGTCACACAATCAAGTGTTACCGGGTGTTTTGTTCGCAACCGTGTAGAAGAAGTTGATATGACGACATCTTTCAAGATGGCGGCCTAAAATTATAAAAAATACAACTTTCGCAACCGGGAAATGATTATACTTGATTCCATATAATTCGAGGACCAGGATTACAAAAACCTTAGTTTAAAGGTCATCCGACCTTAAATGACCATGAAAATCGCAAAAAACAAGATTTTTGCAATTTTCTCTTCAAAAAGTCTTAATAATTCGACGTTTTGTCAGATCAACTTCAAATGTACCCCAAACTATTAAACATGTATGCCAAATTGGGTCTTTAGAGTTTGATGTAGTTTGAAGCTTCATGACCTTAAAAAATACCCCAGCAAAATTAACAAATTGCAAAAAAAACATACTAAAGGGCGCTATTCATCAATTATTAAAGCTAAGAGAACCAAATTGGGTAACAAAGGTAAGAAGGTCAGGTCCAACAATTTTGTTTAAAAAAAATTGTTCAGCTGTGACGAGTTTCAATATGGCGGCTGATATCTCAAAATAGAGAGCTATAACCACATTTTATTTTATCCAACTACGTAAAAAAGTAAAACTAACAAGGGGGTCATCAATTCTTGTTGACTTATCTCTTCTTAATATGAAAAAAAAAAAATTAGTTGTAAAATGTAATGTAAAATTGAAAAACCAACTTTTAGTAGTGCTTTGTTACAATTGACAACTATACAAAAACTTTAAGTGTCGAAGATGAAATTAACATCTTAGCCATAAATAAACACTTAATTTTAAACCTTTCTACCATTTTTTTTGATCTGGCGTTCCAGATGTTTGTGCTATACCCCTGTAAAAATGACCTACATGCCTGTTGTTTTTAATTTCGGATCTGTGAATTTTATGTTCTACTTACTTGCCTAGCCAACAAAGTTATTTAAATTACCTATAAAGAGTTAGCAGAAGTTAGATATACATTACCCTATTCTGGACTAGGTGTTTTAGATGCCATTTTCCAAAATAATGGTCGAAAAATCATAAAAAATACAATTTTTGCAACCGGTGCGTAACTTTACTCGATTTCATATAACTCGAGGACGAAAATTCCAAAAAAATCACTTTCGAGGTCATCCGACCTCAAATGACCTTGAAAATTGCAAATAAAAACGATTTATGCCATTTTCTCTTTTAAAAAAATCTTCATAATTTATCGTTTTTTTACACCCACATCTGGAACGTCAGAGCAAAAAAAATGATAGAGAGTTTTAAAATGAAGTGTTTTTTTTATGGCTAAGATGTTAAAGTTTTGTGTAGTGGCAAATTAGAAAAAACACTACAAAAAGAGGGTTTTTCAATTTTACATTACATTACAATCGGGGTCATGCATCAACTAAACTTTTTTTTTTCATAGTAAGCGGAGATATGTTAATAAGTTGATGGCCACCTTGTCATTTTTTACTTTTTTACGAAATTGTATAAAATAAAATGTGGTTATAGGCAGCCATTTTGATATATGAGCCGTCTCATTGAAACACGTCATAGTTAAACAAAAATTTTTTATAAGAGAATTATTGGACTTGACCTTCTTATCTTTGTTGCCAAATTTGGTTCTCTTCGCTTGAATAGTTAATGTATAGCGCCCTTTGGTATGTTATTTTTGCAATTTCTTAATTTTATTGGGGTATTTTTCCAGATCATGAAGCTTCAAACTGTATCAAACTCTAAGGATCGAATTTGGCATACATGCCTAATAGTTTGAGGTACATTTGAAGTTGGACTGACAAAATGTCGAATTATTAAGATTTGTTGAAGAGAAAATGGCAAAAATCTTGTTTTTTGCGATTTTCAAGGTCATTTAATGTCGGATGACCTTAAAAGTAAATTTTTTGAAATCCTCTTTTTCGAATTATATAGAATCGTGTATAAGCATGGCCTGGTTGCGAAAGTTGTATTGTTTATGATTTTTGGCCGCCAACATTTGATTTTGTGACTAAAGAGCTATCATTCCCACATAGTCACAAAACTCGTTCATGAAAAATCCCACGGACTTATACAGGCCCCTTCACTATAAGGGGTTTTTATCTTTTTTTGACTTTGAAGTCGAGTTATTTAAGGTACGTAAATATTTTAAAATTAAGTATCTTTAAAGTTAAGCATATATCCCTAAACCTAATGTGTCATGAATTTTTAATATAAATTATGTTCTATTGCCAAATTTTGTCAGGTACTTTTGCCCTACTTCCGTCAACATCAATATATCACAAATAAAAAGATAAAATGAATGTTTAAAAGTTTTATTAAAACTTTAACAGATCGAAACATTTTTTAATCCAACAAAGAAACATAAATACAGTGCGGACGTAAAAAGGCCCCCCCTGCTAACTCTTGAAAGGATTGAGGCATCGACCTAAAATAAAAACCATATTTAATAATAACACTTTTGCAACTTTTTCACGTATTTTTTATAAGCGTCATATTGACATAAGTCTATAAGATCAATAACTACCTACTTTAAAATTTTAAATACGAAGGGTTGTCGAGTGATACCTTGTTTAAAAGATATTTTAATGCCCTAATTAAAGTTTTAGCTTTTTTAAAAATCGGTTTACGACTTACAGAGTTCTGAGTTTATTTGGCTATAGTTTACGCACCTCATCTTACGTTTGAAAGAATTGAGATATCGACTTTAAATAGAAAACATGCGTAATGATAACAATTTTACCACTTTTTGACGTATTCTAGATTAGTCTTAAAAAGAAAGGGAGTCCGGTGATACCTTGCTTAAAAGGTATTTTAATTCCCTATTTAATATTTTATTTCTTTTAAAAATCGTTACATTACTTACAGAAGTATGAGCATTTGTAACTATAGTTTGCACATATCTCCTCTTACTTCTGAACGAATTCAGTTGACTTTAAATAAATTTTTTGAGGTAAGACCATAAGGTCACTAGTAACTTAAAGTTGTATTATTGTATTAAATAAACATAAACAAATTTTAAAATTACAAAGTAAAACTGAGCTAAATACAGGGTGTAAACGATCCCTTTGCAAGCCTGTTAATGGGTGATAGGAAATATAAAAATAAGAAAATAAGTTCCTAGAACATATGGGTCAAAAATCAATAGTTTTAGAGATATGGCAGCTTTAAGTTTAAAAAACTTGGCAACACTGTGGTGCGACGAACGATAGGACGGCACGGGTCAATACGACTGGCGCTTCACTTCATTATAATGGCGCCGATTCTATCACACCAAAGTAAAAAAGAGTGTTAAGTGGGTAAAAATATCGGATACAATTTCAAGTGGTGTATAGAAATAATTAATTAATAAAACAAAAGCAGTTGGGGCACTTACCTAGTTATGAAAACCTAGTTAAAGAAGTTGTTCAAAATGTCTTCCACCACACTAAACCAAGAAAGGCACCGCTTCCTAAAACAAAATACATTGAGCCAATGTATTTTGTATATGATTTTTGCTCCGATGTAAAGTTTTATCAATATCATAATCAAGTTTACATAAATTTTATAGCCATAACGAGTTATCAATCAATATCAATAAATCAAGGATTAAGAATTAATTTAGTAAAAGACTGTTACGTACATATATTTCATAACCATGTTTATGTATTTTGTATGCCCGGTTCATAATTTTCATAAACTTGTACATACATTCCATAACAACTTTTAAACGATAGTCAATGATCGACATTTATTAAATTTATTTAAGGCATTGATTAAAATCTTCAACATGTTCTATTTATTTCATATGCTCTTTTATTATCTCCATAACATGTACATACTATTAATAACAACTCTCTATGAAATGTCAAGAAATATTTTTCATTGCTTTCGTAACTTCCGTTTATTAATTTCGTTACTTTATATGACAATTTTTATCACTTTCCTCCAATTTTTGTAACAGTTACGTGTTATTGATGTACAATTATCTATAAAAAATTAATAAACGCCTGCTATTAATACTATGCACGATATTTTTTTCAGTGCATTGTCAACACACGCCCCAGCACAACGCTGCCAATTTAAACGAACTCTTTGCACCCTTTCTTGTCTTCTCTGTTCAATTATCGCGGCACTATCAAACACTTTTTGTCGTAGCACATTTTCTGTTAAAATTTCACCATCCCCATATACCAACTGTTTTAGCTCTCATTGATTCATATTGGGTGATCTGGGTGGCCATTTTCTGGGGTCGGGGGCATTACGTCCGATCCAGGGATTTGGAAATCGATCATTTAAATGCTGAATAACCCCTTGAAAAATGTGTGGTGGCGTTCTATCATGAAGATACCACAAATATAGCATTTGTTCTATTTCCATATTATCTCTATCTAGTGTTTCTTCCAAGAGCACTGGGAGGTTATTTGTTAAAAAATTAAGGTCTGGCCATCTAGGTTTGGTGGTAATTCGAAAGGACCAATTATGTAATTATCGAGAATGCCAGCCCAGATGTTAATTTTAAACCGTTATTGAAAATGCCCTTGGATTGTATCATGATTTTCTTCGGCCCATGTATGGGTATTGTGCATTCATCCGTCGCCAGAATACTACGAAGAAAAACTGGGTGGGGTTGGGAAATCAACAGGTGTTAGTGCTTGAACACGTTGAACATGGTAAGGATATAAAAGATTTTCCCGAATAATCTCACGAGCAGATGTATGAGACAATCCAACACTAGGCATTAGCACTAGAACCCTGGGCCAACAGGTTTCTAGTGCTAATGCCAGGAGTAGCCTGAACAGTTCCTAAAATTATTTCCTGATCTTGCACTGGTATTTCTATTTGTCGCCCTTGGTTATGAGGTTCAACTTGCCTATTTGACGGAGTTTTTGTAAAACTTGCACCATTGTTCTCCCATCGGGATGTGTTCGCTGTGGCAATCTTTGCCGATAAATGCGACTGGCTAAATTAGCGTGTCTACGACATTCACCATAAATTAGTAATATGTCGGCATATTCCTCATTTGTAAATATTTTACTTTAATTTTTAGACACGTACAAGTACAAACCGTAAAAAAACACCACTTCGATGTCGACTAAAGAACGCGCACTGCAGGCAAAGATACCAAATAAATAAGTAAAAAAAGTACAGAAGATAAACAAACAAACTCCAACCAATCAATCTTGCAGTTCGCGTTGTAGCGAGTTTTTATCGGCATAGTGCAGCGATGATTGTGGCCTAGTTGTTGCCAAGTTTATTTTAATTCATGTACTGTCGGAAACACATTATTTTTGTTATTGTAATTTCTTTTAATTTACACTTTTATAGGATTTTTTTAGAGGGTTTGCTAAAAATTACTCCTGTTTGCAATAAGTAATTTATCTATAAAGTATGTGTGCTGCTGAAAATTACCGGTGGGATTTACTAAAAAAGTTTAGTCTATTTTAGACCGGTCCTAAGTTTAAGTGAAATTTTTGGTTTTAAGCATTTTTCTATTTTACACAGGTTTAAAAAAAGCATTTCTTTTGTTGAGCAAATCTTTTTTAGTTCTTGTCCGATTTTTACGGATAAATCCTCATTGTACACTGAAAAGATGTTGCCTTCCGGATAATTTAAAATAGGTACATCGGCTTACAAAAAGTTGCCTAAAAGCGAGTATAGTGGCGCACATAAAATTTTGGCGGTAGGTGTTACAAATGGGGACTTTTAAAAATCATGCGCCATCTTCGATTTTAAAGAAATGTCAATTTTGACAAAAGATTCATATAGTCTGAAGCTCTAGCTTTTCGCAGAAGCTAAAAATCACAAAAATCAAACTTACGGTAGAAAAACTACAGCCGAAAAAATGTTCGTTTTTTTTGTCTCACCTTAAATATATATATACAGGGTGTTTCACAACTTATATATAAAAATGGAAGACGTGATTCCTAATGTCAGTGTGTGAAATGATGATTCATTTCGCTTAAATTTGTTAAAAGTTTTCTTAAAAAAATATCCAAAAATGTGCTAAAACATTTTCTTCAAGCAAGAAAGTGCGTTGCCCCTCCCGATCTTATATCCGTATCGTATCACAGAAAGCTGATTCAGTTTTGAATGTTACGTCGCAACGTGGTGCGGAGTATTCGTTTTTTAGTGATTTTGTTTTGTGTTTTGTTGTAAAAAATGACAAGCAACTATTAATTTCTTGGGAAATTAAATGGCGAATTAGTGGATATTGCTTAATTTATAACGATGCACAACAAACCGCCGCAGAAGATTACCGAATTTATTCCTGTGTCCCCTTTCATTAATAGAGGTATGTCATTATTTGGCCGTTTTATTTAGTTATGAAAATATTCAGTGATTAGGGGTTTTTGTCACTTTATATCTAGCATACTCAACGAATAATTTGCATAGGTTTAGTGGTGAAATAAGGTAATGCCTTGAAAAAATGTTCCCTAATTGAAACATTTTTGAAGGGGCTTTTGAAGACGCCGCTCAGTGGAGCGAGGTATAGGGTAACCCTGACATTTAAAAAATAAATTCAATAATGAAAATTTTTAATCCGATTTTAATGTTTTATACTTTTTTGGAAAGCTTAAGCAACAGCCTTTACTGTATTTTATTCAGATATTTAATATTTTGGATTATATAGCATGGCGAGTCCTTGCTAAATAATATGTCTTACCGGCCAGAATTAATTAAAATACAGATATATTTATAAAGGTTAACTACAATTTTTTTGGAATGTACTTAAATATGCTTTTCTTAATTAGAAAACAAAATTAAAATGACGAAAATCCGTATACCGGGTGGTCCATAAAAACCGTACCAAATAATCCTTTAAATAATTTTAGTAAAATAAACTGCGTTGTGTAGATAATCGATGAGGCTTTTATCCTTATATATTTTTTGACCCGCCATTATGAAATCCGAGATAGCTTGTTGCTTTAATTTTACAAAATTTCACAATCAAGTAATAACTGTAAAAAAAGCTTTGTTTTCTTTTTGGTAAAATAATTAATAATCACTAAAATCGGTTTAGTAGTTTTTAAGATATGCCGATTTTAATATATAATAAATAATAAGCGTGGTTGATATTAAACCTAACAAATACTGTTTTTATTTCTATTTTTGCTCGACCAAAGGTGCTAGGATTACGTAATTTTTGAGGGGGAACTGAGGTTTCGTTACATGCATAGGGGGTAACCAAGATGGAAAAAGTTCTAAGAAACACTTCATTTCTGAAAAAGTTGGTTACTCACATAATATTATACGCTACCATCGACGTATAGTACATCGATGTACGCTACTCAGGGAGAAAACTTAATACGTTTCTACATTGCGTTACAAGATATAAGCTTGCCTAGTTTTATTGCTCTACTATAAGTAATAAGAGAACTACGTCGCATAATCTGCACATCTATCCGTTGATTACACCCTACAAAAAAAGGGGTACATATCTACATGTAAGACGTTTTATGTCTCGAGGCGGGGGGGGGGGGGACAGGTCTTTACATTAAACATGATCACTATGGACTAAGCAATATGTTAATGCATGACTTTTTTTTCCATTCGAATACCCAACCTACTTTATGCTTATTTGAAAAAAAAAATGACTATTAGAAAGAATAAGGTCACTAAGTTTATGCTATTTGTAGGGACTGTGATAAAAAAATCAAAAAACACTGGTAATACTCACAGAAATATATATTTTTAAAATAAGTGTTTTTTTTTCGGTAAAAAAATTGCAATTTCTAGATAATCATATTTGTTAGCCATTTTAAATTAAAAAAAATAAAAATAAAATAAAAGTTCTATGCCAATAAATAAAGTGGACTTTTCTGAATACTATTTAATGGTTTTCGTTTTAAGATTACAATATTTTGTTTATTCCGAAATGTCTGGGCTTTCCACAGTGCGGCGTAGGTAATCGTTTTTTATATATATTTTTGTATCACTTGCAGGCCACTTAATACGCTGTAAAAGTCTCTGACATATCTTGTGAAACACCCTCTATATAACTATAATTTAAAATCTATTCGTCGTTATTTGAATTATTTCAAAAAAATCGCTAACAATAAGTACTTCGTATATCTTCTACTTTAATGCAAAACGTGTTTATTTTTTATATTAACATTTCAGTCATTCATTCATAGGCTTTATTATACAAAGCAGTAAAAATAGGTACAGACACTTTACCTATAATTAAAACTTAAGCTAAAAATATATATTAATAATAAATACATTTAAAGTTGTTCTTAATATTTCTTGGTATACCATGTATCTAGAATATTTGTTCATATTTTTCGAGGATTCCAGAAAGCTTACAAAACTAAGGTTAAATAAGGAATTAAGACATACATCTTAAAATCTCCTAAAAATTATAAAGTTTATGGTTATAGGAGCGCCTAGAATTACAAATTTGTTAATGCTTCTCCAAAATTTATGAGCAGTTGCTCATAAACTGTTATTTCATTTGCATCGTGAATTTTAAGTTTCGGTCAAAATTTAAAATAAGGCAAAATTATAAGTTCGAATTATATTTTATGATACTTTTTTATGCAAAAATTATTAACAATTTTTTTATTAAAGTCGCTGCCCATAATAAGTAGCATAGTACAATATTATGTAAATTATTATTAAGTCATGTTTTTAAAGATTTACTTATTTTATGCAAAATCGGGCGTTAAAATGCCTTTTACCGCCCGCGCTTTATAACGATACATGGCACTTTAACGCCCTAGAGCTCACTTAACGCCCGTGGGAATTAAAGTGATTTTTGGTGAAATTTGATTGTAATTTTGCTTTTTTTGTTCGTTCAAAACAAAGAGATTTTTTTACCTAGATATGTTTTTTTTTAGTTTTTCATAGATGTAACAGCAACGAAAAGCAAGCTTTTGTTTTATTTTTTAATTTTTATTTTAAGAACAGCAATAAACAATTACATAATTATAGGTACAAATCAATCCAACTTAAAATTAAAGATGAAGGGGATGGGGATGGTCTTTTTCTCGAAGTGCATGTCGACGTTGTTGTTAAAACTAATAGTGGTCTTGAACATACTGTAATAGCTCCAAAGGGAAGGCGGCTTGTTTCGTTTTGCCTTTTCGCTAAAGTAAGTGTCAAGAACGTGTCTTCTTTTAAGTTTAGGCATCCACTTTTAGCAATATTCTTCTTTGAACACCTCAAAACATAGTCCTTATATATCTTTTCAAAAAGTTTTTTGGATTTCGCGGGTAAAAGGCCCTTCTTTGCCTCTTCGGCGGCATTCAGGATTTCCCTGAGGAGACTTGGTGAACTCTGTTCCTCGATATCTATTGAAATCGCGAAAACAATGTTGTTTGTATGAAAATTTAGAAGAAACTTCTCAAGTGACGCTCAGTTTGTTTATTTGGTTGCTACGTGTTGCTAGGAGCATTATTCAATGTTTTTATCAGATCAACACCGTTCTCAACTAAAAAACCAGTTAACTCATTTTCGTTTTAGTATCCTTTGGCCTATGATCGGTGCCATATTGACACTAAACTGACAGAAAAATCATGTTTTACTTGTCAATTTGCTTATAAAAATGGAAGCCACATTAGGCTAAAGGGCACTGAGGCGGTAGGAGTTAACAGGCTTTTTAGTTAAGAACGGTGTTGGTCAGATAGACTGGCCGCCCGCTTACTGACAGTGATTCGTATTTTGTTAAAATATTAGAGAGCTTTAGACCAACAATTTTTTTTGTGAAATAAATCATGAAGTCTTTTTTCTCCTAAAAACACGGTTGTGCATAAAACATTGTATGTATCTCGTTCTTAAATTGCGTTTAACGACCTAAGCGTGTAAAAACCCTCGCCCATCGGCTCGGGTCTTTATTTTCACTCCGCGGGCGTTAAAAACTGTCTTTAAGACCTAGATACATAAATAATTATTATTACCCTGTCAAACCATATGTCTGTGAATTATCTATACCGACCAAGCTATACGATTAGGAACATTGAAACTTGACCCTTCATTCAAAGTTTCTAAAACAATTAAGTAGCTCCTATATGATGTACCCACTTAATGTTGGACAGTTTCAGTTAAGCAACGGCGTAGCTGGAGTGATTTGCGTCCGAGGGAAAGACGAAAATTTGCTTTTCCAACATAGAGAAACAGTACTTACGATATGTAAAACAAAAAAAATACAAAGAATATCCTTAAACTAAATACTAAAATACATTGATTATTATTAGTAACTACTTAAGTAAATTGGAAAGTATAAAAACAATTTTCAAGAGCATATTCCTTAACTGCTTTTTTAAAATTTGGAATGTTTTGAATACTTTTAATTTGCATTGGCAAGGATCTGTAGGCTTTGATAGCCTGATAGAAGGCACCTTTCTCAAAGAAGGTAAAGTGGTTCTTATAGGCATATCCTCAGAATGGTTATTTTTATTTATAGGGAAAACATCAGGATTATTTTTAACAAACATTACTAGGGACACAAAATATAAAGATGGTACTGTGATACTTAACTTTTTAAAATGTGGTCTACAGGACGTTTGCGGCCTTAATCCTAGCATGCATCTTAATAGTAGCTTTCGAACAATAAAAATATTCATTGCATAAGGTGAGGAGCCCCAGAACAGAATGACATATGATATTCTGCTTTTTATAATAGAAAAATAATAAATTTTTAAGCATTCCAGGCTAATAACGTCCCGCAGTCTACGAAATAAAGTACAAGTACTCGAAATTTTAGATTTTTTTAGAAGTATTGTATGCTATTCCCAGCTTAATATATCATCCAATTGAACACCTAAGAATTTGATGGAAATGGTTGTAGGGATAGTTTTTTGTTCCAGTTGGACATAAAGAGATGATGAAGTATTTTTTCTTTTGCTTAAAATTACTAGTCTGGTTTTGTCTTTGTTCAAAATAAGCGAGTTATCACTACACCATTGAGCAACCTCCGAACTTCCTTTTGAGAGAGTCTGTATTGATTCACTAACTACCAAAATAAGAATAGTCGTCAGCGAACTGGGCAGGAATACCTTTGCAGGGATGAAGAGGATTGGTGGCTTCAGGTAACAAGTTGACATGTATGAGGAATAGGCTAGGGCCTAAAATTGACTCCTGGGCAACACCAGTGCTGATGTTGCCCCAATCTGAGAAATATTCCTCACCATCTCTGCAAATGGAGATGATTTGTTTTCGGTGATCCATGTAGGACATGTGCAGCTCAAGTGCAATCCCTCTGATGCCACATAATTCCAGATAGCCACATAGTATTTTATGGTCTATTATGTCAAAGGCTTTCGATAGGTCAAAGTACAATGATGCTGCTTTTGTTACCTTTGTCGAGTTCTTTTGTAATGTAGTACAATGTAGCAAATATTGCCTGTTCCGTTGATTTTTTTAGTATAGTAGATGAAAATAATAGATCTATAACGTCTCATACCTACGCAATAATTTGATAGGTGACCATTTTGATGGTAGATACAGCTGTCGGTTCTAATGTTTGTTTTTCTATTCTGTAGTTTAGTAACAAAAAAATAACTTACCCTTAACAACACACAACATTCCCGGAACGTTCCATTGAGGTTCCCACGGAATGTTTCAGAGAGACGATCCAGGAATGTTTCTAAATGGCCACCAAAGAACGTTTTAGAGAAACGTTCTTCAAACGTTTCATAAACGTCCCATATTTAGATTTGCTAATGAGCAGTTCGGAGTGTTTATAAAGGAGGGGGGGTTCGTAATTATTTTAACAGAATGAAAATTTTTTTAAACTATACAAAATTTTACTGTTTTTATAAAAAAAAATTATTCTCGAAAAAGAAAGGAGCGATCGCCCTCACCGCCCTCCCTGGGACCGCCACTGTTTTATCAAGAATCCAAGGAAATTTGCCATACGTAAATATTTCTATAGCCGCAATGGTCAGCGATCAAGGAGCTAAGGGTTCGAATCCCGTCATGACTTCCACTTTTTTTAGAAGTTTTTGTCTTTTATTTTGCTTTCTTAGGCTCTATTTTGATATGTCATGCTTTTCAGAGCACAAAAATATATTTTTTATTTAATTTGAAAATATATTTTACGATTTAATTATTTAGCGTTACACGAAAACGTCTCAGAAACGTTACATTTGCTAATGTTTGCCGTTCCGGAAACGTTTTTGAAACGTCTGGAATGAAATATTCTCATCCAATAAAAGACGTTTTATGCTTTTGCATACGTTACGGAGAATGATATTCCTTAACAAACTGGGTCCCAAAGGCACAACTCACAAACTCACATTTACAGTTTAAAAATAAAATAAAAAAAGTTGAAAAAAACCGATAAAAGGCAAAAAATACCAGTCGCTTTTGTATCCAAAGAACTCAAACAACAAAAATTATGAGAATATAAATATATTATAATTTAGGCTACCCATATTGAGTGTGCATACCAAGGGGACCAGTTTCGTTGGTGGAATACATGGGTATACACTGTGAATATGGTAAGCTAATGCGTCAATATGAAATAGACCGAGTTTGTAAATTCAACAGATTTTTTTCACCGATTTTTTTCACCGACGTTAATCTGAAATTACATGTCGTTGAGCTCCATGAGACATCGACATTTTTTTTATACTCGGACTTTTCCATCCATTACAGGAACAATGCCCAATGTTAGCGAAGTTTTTTTTTGCAAAATTAAAGACAAACACAAAATATGCATGCACCTAGCCGACATTCTTACCCGGGACCTTTCGTACGGTAGGCAGATACGCTGCCCACTGCGCTACGGCGGCCATGAGCCTAAATATTTTTCGAACTTTTTCGAATTGAAATATTTGTGCTTTTTTGAAAACATCCCATGAACTACAATAAGAGCGAATAGAAAAATTCCCATAGGGCATATGACAAGGACAAAATTTATTTCCATCTTATGCCAGCCTTAATTGAATAATTATTTATCTCCTTAGTCTCAAAAACTGTTTTCTAAATAGTTTTAACACGACTTCTTATTAAGTCAGCAATTGTTATTATAAAAAATAAATATCTTAACAAAAATAATAGAACAGCTGATTAAATGAAATTAGTGACATTCATCGGGAAGGCTCACCGGCTCCCAGACTCGGTGAGCATGGATACCATCAATTGGTGAGTTGGTGGAATCATGAAGAAGAATCATAGACGAATTTACAATCTCGATTCTTTTCATCGATTCTTTTCATCGGCGAATTTACAAACTCGCTCTTACTTGTATGTTGGAGCTGAAAAGTCCGAAGCCCTTTGTCAATCAGGAAAGAAGAAGAAGAGAAGTGAAAATGGACGCGAATCAAGTCAGCAACCCAAACACCAATAAAGGTTGGTTGTTTTATTGAGATAGGACCATCGAACTAAAATATTTCACGACAACCTACCAGAAAAATGGATGCACTCATGGTTTTTGCAAAAATCATTCTACTCCCCTTTGACAAAAAAGTAAAGCAGTTATCAACTACAATTTCGTATACTCAATAGTTTTGGACACTAAACTTTATCTATTATTAGATACTTCGTTTTCGTTATATATTACTGCGTTTGCCTGGGAAGTAAAACCCACAGAATAAATCATTGCAACATGCATCCACCATACTTACACTTAACAGCACGTGTCTAAAATTAACTCTGTGTTTCGGACTTTCATTGGCTATATTTTATTTATACGCGACTTTTCGATGAGTACATCTCTGATCGTCTTCAGGTGCAAACTACAATCTATTCCTAACGCTACGTACTTATATACTATGAGAAATAACTAAACTGAAGTTTAAGAAGTTGGCTCAGATCAAGAAGGGTCTTTCAAATATTTGGTTTACTGAAAATACTCTGATTCTGCCCAATAAAGGCAGTTTTAAGAAATTTTCGTTTCTTCCAGTATGACTCCTTGTGCAAAACCTTTGCTTCTGTTCACTTCATTCGGTGTTGTTTTGCATGTTCGGACATTCCTGATTTCGTTGTGTCACCCCTTTGGATATGCGTCTGATGTTCCTTAAGCTTAACAAATAGTGGTCTTTGTGTTCGCCTATGTATGATTTACCACACTCACAAGGAACTTGGTAAATGCATTCCTTATTTTGTTTTTCTTCCGGTTTTGTTGTACTAAGAAGGCTTCGAATTGTATTATTAGATTTAAAAGCTGTTTTACTCTTCAAATTTTTTCTTATATGCCTTTAATGTATGGAATTGTAAGCAATGCATTTGCTTGGTTTTGGTCTTGTAATCAATGTCCTGTTTGCTGAAATTTAGAAATACTATCTGTTATAAGTTTAAGACTGTTATACGAAGTTCTTCGCAGCAGAATGATTTGAACCTTGATTTAAATATTGTCCTGTGTGAGTGAGTTCACAATAGACTGTTGTTCTGATACCGCTTTCTACTCGTTTGACAAGTACATCAATAAAAGTAATTTGACAATTTTTCCCCAACTCCATTGTGAATATAATGGTGGGTCTTATGTTATTTAGGTAATGAAGAAGTTCTGAAAGTTGTTGGTTATTCCCGGTCCAGACAATGAAAGTATCATCAACATATCTCAGCTAGAGCTTACGATTATATGTTGCGGTATCAACCGCGTGTGATTCGAACCACTCCATGTAAATATTGGCCACCAAAACTGACAAATCTATCCTCGGGTTCTAAAACACAACATTTAAGAATATTAACAAACTGGTTGGAATTTTCTACAAATGAAGCGGTCTTGCCTTCAAGAGGTTGAATACAAATGGCGGGTCAAGTATGTCTTGCTGCTAAAATCTGTTGTTTTGTTATGATCACGTGATAAAAGGTAATTTATTTTACTAAGAAAAGTTACACCCAGTATTACACAAATTGTAAAATATGATGTCAGTTATTAGGAGCAGACATGCATTTGACTAGAGCGCAGCCTTTTTGTAGCAGTGATTATTCGCTATCGACAGCACGTGCTTTAACCCTACAGGGTTTTTACCTGCGTAGCCGTTTTGACAATTAACCACAACCACATCCTTAAGCAACGGATCCCAGTCGGTTTTTAAGTTTTTTATTTATATGAATGTAACTTTTTTTCACCTATAATAAAAGTCAAGTAGTGTGGAATTAATCACAACGACTGTCAAAGTTGTCAAATTTTCAAAAACTCCTTATTAATATATGTCAGTGGTTTTCAAATATCTCACTCCAACTTCAGTTACTAAGCTGTAGGGGCAAAGTATAGACGTGCTAACTGTCACGGAAATCCAGTGAGCAATTTGTGGTGTCCATGGAAATTAATTTCTCAATTATAATATTCATGTTGATAATGGAGAGAACGATACAATATACATACCAACATTATGTTAAACCCTAAAATCTCTACTCTTAAAATAAAAATAAAGCGTCATAATTATTTTATTTATCAACAAAATCTGTATCAGCTGGTACGTTGGATTTTTGTATTGTAGGGATTGGTTTACTCAATCAGTTAAAACTTTCTAAAAATTTTTAACTTAAATGTTAATAAATTTTTTCTGCGACCCTAATAATTTATATTTCAAATTTTGGTTTAATTTTAGGCAATTTTTGTCTTAAATATTGTCTCAAAACTCTCCAAACTAACCCCCTTGGCATCCAACCTGACCTACTTGTTATTTATTAGATATTTACAAAATTTAAAGTTATTAGATTAAATTTTAAAACTATTAATCTGCGGTACTAGATCATGTATTTATACAATTTTAGTTTAATTTTAAGCAGTTTACTGAGTGAGTATTTAAGAAATTTAGCATTTTTAGTATAATCTGAAACTCTAGAACTTAACGAACGAAAGCGTAAAGGAAATACAATTTTTGGAGAATTTTCTGCTTAATACTGTAAAAAGTTTTGTCTGCGGCGCTATAACTTCTTACAATGCCACAGCATTATATATTTCGAGCGCATTTATGACAATTTTGCCAACAAATCTTGAACAAGACTATATAACCCCCGCCTTCTTTAGGTAACTGAACCCTGATTTTTTTTAAGGTTTCATAAAAAAAATTTCAGCATAAACCTATCTGTGACGCTATGATATCAATTACTACGTTTATACACGTCTGAAACTGGTTTTATTTAGGGACGGTTTTAAATAAAATTGCTTTCTCCGAAGGTTTAGAGGTCCTTCATTAAATGTCAATTAAAAAAAAAAACAAACAAAACAACTAAGTTAAGGATAATTTTGAACAAGAAATGCGCTTCTTCCAATTACTTAAATGAAAAAACTGTTAATCAAATTTGTATCAAAGTTTAAAGCATTATCCCGTAACCATTTCACGAATTTTGCATAATTTTAACTTTTTCAGATAATTTTACGTATCCTAAAAATGTTTAATTTTAAATAAAAACAAGATATTTTTGAAAAACCACGCAAAAGGTCTGCGGGGGATACCAGAAGCCTCCGCTGTGCAAAATTTTGTTAATTTTTGATGTGTGGTTTTTCTGTTTAAGTCAACGAACTGTTTTTAGGATTCAAATTCACTATTAAGAACTGATTTTTTAGTAACTGTTTTCTAACTGTTTATACCGACCCTACAATCACTTTTAAAGCAATAAGCCGCTTTCTTAAATTGCTTTAAAATAAAATCGATTTAGTGCCTTAAACGGTTTTAGTAATATTTATAGACAAAATTTTAAAACCATTCTTATATAAAAGATTTTAATTTGAAGGAATCTTTGTCAACGACATTTAAAACGTGTAAAAAATATTTGGGATTTTCCTTCGAAGTGAAGGTGTTCTTTTTCGATTCTGCAGACTGCTAGTTGGTTTTCTTTTACATTTATGAATGTTTCATAAGCACTTTTTTAGATTTTTTATCATTGTTTCATCTTATATTTCTATTAGATTGCGTTGTAGTTATGAGCACCACCAGTGCGAAACACGTGTCTACAGTTATCATTACCTTTCTTTGAGGAAATGCTCGAAATTTTGTTATTTTTGTTAACATTGAGAGTTAGCTTAAAGGTCGATATTTACTAAGATGGACTAAGGTTCTAAAATATGCAAGGGAATAATATCATTTTTAATCTAATTATGCGGGTTTCTCTTTAAACTTGAGTGAAATTTGTTGGAATTTTGGACTTACTATAATCATATAAGTGATTTCTCAAAGAAAAAATACACGTTTTCCCAGTACATCAAGAAACAAATGGGAAAAAGAACATTGATGGTGGGTTTATCACTCTTTAGTAGGCTTTTTAACTAAAATTGCTCTGTTAATTGGTTGACTGACTGATTTTTGTATCCAAAATGTGCTGAGGTCTATATGAGAAAAAATATCCAATAACACTATAATGAGGAACAAAAATGGAAATTTTCAATCACATATTTTTATAGAAGAATAACTAAAAACTGTCAATACAAAATTTACTGATGTTTCGCTCACTGACGTGTGGACGAGAACACTACCTTCTTCAATAAAAAAAAGCTTATTTCATCTCAGTAAACAAGTGTAACACCAAATTTGCCAAATTTAAATTTCAACCTTCATTTCTTCGTAAAATTTTCAAAACCCTCATTGTCTTTTTTCACATATTCCTTGAATCAACTTATATTAAGATATCATACTTTCCTGACTTAAAAAATGGCTTGAATCAACGTAGAGTTAGATGTCATACTTTCCTAACCTAAGTTCTTTTTTAAAAAATCAACAAAATCGTTCCTTAGGAGCATAAACCTATTTGAAATATTAACACGCCACGACGAATCCGTATCAGGTAACTTGGATAAGTAAGGAATGATGCCTATTTGTGAGTGATTAAAGGTTGAAAATCAAAGTGTATGCTGGTTTTTAATGATGTATGGGGTGGGTGACCAGTGAAACCACTGATGGACTCACGCTGGTTACCCAGAGCGAAACATCGTTTAATCATTTCTCTTTTCGCTTTGGTCCTTTGTGTGTTCCTTGTGGGATGTTCATCCAAATTTAAATTTTCACTATTTTTACCCAAGATCTTTTGTTTTTTGGTTTCTTTTCGGTTGAAGTAACTGATTTGGAGGTTTTTAACTTATTTTTGTGTTTTAATTGCCTTAGGAGCAGAATCCTATTGAAAATATTAACACGCCAGGACGAATCCGTATCAGGTAACTTGGATAAATACCAGATCGGAACAATGCCTATTTGTGAGTGATTCAAGGTTTGATTCTTTGTGTGTTCGTTGTGGGATGCTCATCCAAGTTTTAATTTTCGTTATTTCCACCCAAGATCGTTTGATCTTTTGTTTTTCAATGTAGATAGGACAGTCAAAAAGAACATGACTAAACGTTTTCTTGACTTGCATATTGCAGACTGAGCAGTCGATAAGAGGGTAAATTCGGTATGCCGAGCCCCTATAAGTAAATTTGATGGCATAACTGCTTGCAACTCTTAGCTGTGCTATGGTTTTTAGGACTTGCCAGGAAAGTTTAAGTTGTAAGTAATTTTGTACTCCATCAGACAGCGTTAAAAGCGGGTATATAGGTAAGAAGTTCGATCGTTCTGCTTCACTGATCTTCCGTTTTTAGCTTGGTATGAAAAATATTTAAAAATTTGATCTTGTTTTGTTTAAAAAATTGGCTATACATATTTGGTGACCATGGAATTTCAATCTTCAAGAACTCAAATAGATTTTTAGCCTGAGCTGCCCAGATATATTTTAGTTACGGACTATCCAATTGTAGTTGTATATGTATATATGTAAAAAAATATTCGTGGCAATTGATCGTTACTCATATCAAGATGAAGATCAGCCAATTCAAAATGGATTTAAAGACAGTGTAAGAGAGTTTAATTCGATTGGCTTCTAGCCTTACTATGGAATCAGGGGTATTTCTTGGGAGATGAAGAAATCTTTAAAAAAAATGTATTTGAACTCTTTTGATGATATCGAGGAGGTTTTGACCCCAGACAAAAAGACTCCATGTATCCATTTTTGATTTGGAAATGATTGATAATATATTGCCAGAAGCTTGAAAGCCAGAAGTATAAGAACTATCTATATTCAATGAGAAACTATGGGGAGGTATGTTGTGCGAAACAACTCTTCTAAAACGAACTATTTTGGTTTTGGAGACATTTACGGTTAGCATATTTTTATCTAAGTATCCTTCCAAAATGCTTAATTTTCGTTTTACATCCATTTCAGGATCACAGGGCAATAGCCAAGTAAGTTTCCATGTCAGCTATGAATAGTGCAAAAATCAAGGGGCTCAGCGGTTCACCCTGCAAGACACCCTCCGTAACATCGATTGGGTCTGTAAGATCATCGGAATATTCTACTTGCATTGAAGCGTTTTGATAGAGACCTAATCAGGTTGATAAAAATAGTAGAAACGCCAATTCTATACAGTTTTTGCCAAACTAATCTATGATTTAGATAGTCAAATGCACATTTGTAATCTACAAATATAAAAAAGAAAATGTCTGGGTAGTCTCAGGTGCAAATAGGTTGTATTTATAAGACTGCGAACATTGTCGATACATCCTCTGTTCTTACGAAACCCTGATTGAGATTCTGAAAGAAGGGAAATTTTATTGACCCAGGTATCCAGGCGTACCAACAGCACTTACGTGAATATTTTAGTTAGGCATTTGATAAGTGCATACCTTGAAATATTGCTCCAATTATTGGGAAGCAAGTGAGTATGAAGGATTTTATTAAACAAGCAGGGTATATACAGAATCCAATTTTTTGGCATATTTTTATAAAACTCATATGGCATGTTATCTGTACCAAGGCTCTGACTATTTTTACATTTGAATAAAATGTTGCAAACTTCGTCGGGCAATATAGATCTGTTCAAGTATGGGTGTTTCACACTAAAAGATAGATGCCGAGAGTAGCAAGTGAGCATTATGTTTCCTATACCTACGCACAGTGGTCCAGAATGTCTAGGGGTCCCTGCAATTTAATAGTTTTGCAACCATATCTAGGTAATACGTTTCCTTTTTGTACTTTGTTAATCTCTTGTACTGACATGTAGCTTCAAGATAATAATCACGTTTGGATGTAGGGCAAAAGTTCGTTAATTTGCAGTTTTTTAGTGCTTGCCGAGTTGCTTTTTTTGTACAAGACAATCATGATCAAACCACGGAGCATTTATTTTTTGCTATTGACAGGGCCTTGACTCTTTTATTAGTCCTAATTGGCTAGCAGTCTCGGAAGTAACTTCGTAAAGATTTTGAAAAGCTTGATTAATGTCATTGATAAAAACAACTTTTGGGATAAAAAAGGCGGAGTGAGAGAGCCAAATTTCGATCAATCAAGTGTGTTTCTTATTCCCGGAAGCATTCCTTTCCCCGAAATTGAAGAATACGGGCTGAGATTATTTGGACTATTTTACCGCGTCTCATTGAAGTGCATTTTGACGTCCATCCAGGTAAAAATATCTTATCAATTGCGGTATGGTTCGGCTTAAAATAAATTTTTGGATACCTATGTAACTAAATTCTCCTTAGTAAATGTTGCCCTAAATGTCCAACAATTTAAAGATAATTAAAAACCGGTATATCTTGCTTCTGTACTGTGAAGGGCGATTCCTGCGAATCTTTAAATGGCATCTGGGGTTAGAGCCAGCCTCCTAATAAACTTTACCCAAAGAATTTTCCAAGTAAGACCAGAATATCTATAAAATCGAACACGAAGGTTCAACTTTGTCTGATCGGGGAGCCTGTAAAGTAAATTTATGATAAAACTTTTGATAAATTACATTTCATTTTACAGTTCGTAACATCGATTTTATTGACAGATTAAAAAAAGGTTTTACATTTCATTTGAAAATATATCATGAACTCTAAATTTTTTTCATAATTTACAGCTTTTTTTATGTCTGCTAAAAAATGATTTGTACCTTCTTACATAACATAATTATGATTAAGTTCTAATTAATCACTGTTTACAATGGGTCTTTCTAAACAAGAATATGATACAAAAAAGCATTAATTAAGGCCATATCAAAAAATGTTTGCATTTGTGCATACGGAAATTTAGTGAATTAATTGTTTTTGTTTTATTCTTATAAAAATTAGGTAAATACTTCTTTACTTCATTATTGCATCAATGATTGTTTTTAAGGAATGTTGTCCATTACGTACTTAAAATATGACAATATTTATAATAAAGTAGCAGGAAAAATCAAGGTTCAATGACAACTTTACTATATTAACGTCGACACATAAGCGGTAAATTCGAAACAAATTATTGATCATTGTTTGTCCTTAATTTGAGTATAAAATTGGCAATAGATTGGCAAGTTTGAAAAACGGAGCAAAGAGAGGAAAATTAGTGTCGGGAATAGAGAGCCTACAGAGAAAAACAGCTCTTTCTTAGTAACGCCGACATGTATTGATGGTATTGATTTGGATCGTTTTTTAGAACGTTTTCATCGGAATCCGAAATGCGAGTTCTTCAGTATGCGATTGCCAAGCACTCGCAATTGGATAAGAATTTAAAGTCTTGTGTTAATGTAACGCGATTTACAATTTACAGCTTGTTTTTAATTTGCTTAGTTATAGTAGTAAAAATTATGATAGATAAGTTACCCTCGCCATTTTTTAATAAGATGTGCATTCTCTCGTCCTGAATACGAAATGTTCAGACGTGTACCTCAAAATTGTGGATAATAATAATAATAATAATAATAATAACACATCAATCCAAAGGTGGGTAATTTTAGAGGGGTTAGTGTAACCCCACAATTTTAACATATATGATGTAGTAGTACGAATGAGGTGATTTTTGGTCTTGAGGTCCTACTAAATCATATATGTGAAAATGGTGGGTGTTGCCCTACCCCTTCTAAAACTACCCACCTTTGGATTGGTGTGCTGAGCCCTTATCCATAATTTTTAGGTACAGGATCGTCCATTTCGTATTCAGGACGAGAAAATGCACGTCTTGTCACAAAATGGCGAGGGTTACCTATCCATCATAATTTATACATTGAACTCTTGCTCTATTACCTCCAAAATTTATACACATTGATTGACGTCAACTGTTAAGGAGAATTTCAGTCTGACGTTTAGTTTTTTGTTGCTCCCTAGATTCGTGGGGGCTGATTCTTGAATTTCGTAGAAAAGATCGCACGGAAACTGTCCTCTCCCTTATATCGACCAATAATAGGCTTTGAAGCGATGACGAGTTATCGGAAACCTATCCGACCACGACCGAACCTCACCCGATTGCCGTGTATCGAAAGAACTTTCCTACACTTACATACACCTGCCCCTGGACTAGGTGAACGAGTGCTCTTGAAAAACGACAATCCGGTCAGCTCTGCACGTTCATCATGCAAACTCGGTAGCTTCTGAGCCTTCTTATTGGCCGAAACGAAGTATGTGAACGTTCTCGTGCGACCAGTTTTGTTTTTGTCGCGGTTACGATTAACCTTGGTTCTAAAATTTCCCAGAAGAAGAAAAAAGAGAAAGAGACCTCGATTGCGTAATATCTTCGAATATTGTTTGAAATATACGGATAATTGTTGATATTTAAATATATATCTAGTCAAAGGTTTTTTATTTTTATGAATTTCGGAATAGTACTTAAATTTTCAGATGAATATGACGTCACCTTCTAGCTGACATGAACAGAAAAAATTGATGTAGATACCGCATCGTGTCATTTTCCATGCCCTGAGAACCGGAACCAGTCTATTTTGCTGAATTACAATTTACCGCTTGTTTTTAATTTGCTTACTTACCTCCGAAATTTATACACATTGATTGCCGTTAACGAGAATTTTTAGTCTGAGGTTTAGTTTCTTGTTCCTTCCATCTAGGAATGGGGGCTGATCCTTGAATTTCGTAGGAAAGCTCGCACGGTAACGGCCCTCTCCATCATATCGACCAATAATAGGCTTTGAATCGATCACGAGTTATCCGAACCCTATACGACCACGACCGAACCTCACCACATTGTCGTGTATCGAAGGAACTTTCCTACACTTTACCCCCGGACCAGGGGCCTTATTCTTGAATCTCAAGAGAAGGATCGATCCCTCAAGAGAAGAGATCAATCCCGAGGAATTATCCCATCCCTCGGAAAAAAGGTGCTTTTCTTTGACACCTCTTCAAAATTTTAAATTAAAAATTATATATTTCACGCGCATGCTTGCCTGAAAAATGGGCCCGATCCCTGGCTTTGGAGTTGCGGAACTCGAACACCCAATTGTTGATAGAATGGAATAAGCGATCACCGCTCAAGAATCTGAAATGTGTTCGACGTGGGATCATTCGACACAAATCTATGTCCTTCCCTGCTCAAGAATTAGGGTCCAGGTGAACGAGCGCTCTTAAAAAACACGATCCTGTCAGCTTTGCCCGTGCACTATGCAGCTTCTGAGCCTTCTTATTAGGCGAAACGAAAGATGTGAACGTTTCCGTGCGACCTTTGCTACGATATTTAAGAATAGGCCCCCTGGCCATACTTAGCAGTTTTCTTTTTGTCGCGGTTATGGTTAACCTTGGTTTTAATATTTCCCAGAAGAATAAACAAAAGAAGGAGGCCTCAATTGTGTAATATCTTTGGATATTGTTTAAACTTACCGATAATTTTTTATGATTTTCGAGATCGTACTTAACCTTTCAAATCAAAAATGCTATAACGTCACCTATCACCTGACATTAATAGAAGAAATGAACTTAGATAGCACATCCTGTGGAGGTCCATACCTTGAGAACCGCAATCATTCTGAACCAGCAAAATAGGCTGGTTCCGATTCTCAAGGCATGGAACATGACAGGACGCGGTATCTACATCGATTTTTTCTGTTCATGTCAGCTGAAAGGTGTTGTCATAGCAATATTCATGTAAAAATTTATAGTCCGTTTATTTCTTTAAAATTTTCAAAATATGTGTAAGATTGTTTAAGCTTCTATGAAATGACACCATGACTATATTATAATGAAAAGTCAAATAATTTCGGCCTACTGGGGGGGCGGTAACCAAACTTTTCATAAAAAAAGATGAAAATCTAAGCATTGCTCAAGTTTTTCATGCGTATCTCAAAAACTAAGACACCCACTTAAGAACGGTTTTCATTTCCAGAAAGCCAAATCGTTGGTTTATTTAACAAGGTATTCGTTTTTATTTAAAAGTGAGTGGTAAGAAAACAGTAGAGGCTCGTTTTGAAAAAATGTTAAAGTTTCAGCTTTTTTACTTCTTTTCAAGTTACTTTCTTTTCTTCTAGTTTTTAGGTTTAAATTCTGAAATTGTATTTAATCACTTTAAAAATTGGCCCATTATGTTACCTTTCTTCTGCTACTTTTTAAAATATTTCCTGGTGCAGATTACGATATCTGTGGCCGTTATAGCACAAATAATTGCTTAACTTTGAAATCTGCAGGATCAGGGACTTTATTTTTTTTTTGGCCTATAGATATGTTGCCATTTTTGTTGTTATGTATATTTTTCGAATAACGTTTAAATATGCCTTTTAACTTTGTCACAGATTGTTTAATTTTTTTTTAGTAGCGTCCTCAAAAACAGTTAAATTTGAAAAATCCACGAATTCAAAATTGTGAAAATTTTCCTCAAAAAATAACAACGTTATATCTCTAGCTGGCAATTCTACAAACTTTGCGCAACTGCAACTGCCGTCGCCTGCGGAAAAGTACCACTTTCTGCACATGTTAGGTAAATTACTAATCCTGTGAGCGTGCGGAAAAGTTACTTTTCGGCACGATTTTTTGTTTTGAAAGATGAACTTTTGCGCACTAATTCTGAAAAGTTACTTTTTTGCACGATTTTTGTATTGTTATAAATGAAGATACTTAAGACTAATTCAATCATTTATGTAACTAACTATTCTATCTTTTGTGCCATTTTGTAGCATTATTATCGAACCTTTTCGTATTAAAAAATAAAATAAAATTAGTACTTTTCCGTGCGATTTTACTTTTTCGCTCAATTTTTACTTTTCCGCACGATTTTTCCTTTTATGCCCGAAATTATTTTCGTATCTATAATCTATCTATCTAGATTATAGATACGAAAATAATTTCTTCTTTTCCCTTAAGGTAAAGCGCTAGGCGTCTAAGTAAACTACCCAATATTTTCTTAGTCAAAGCCAAATGAAATACCTATATGTTTTCGAATTATTAATGTAGATGAGCAGAATGTCTAGCTAGTAATTTTAAAAATTATTGTTAAATAAATAAACTCGTCAATAACACAAAAGTTGGTTTACTTTTAAAAATAGGCGTCTCATGTTCTACTAAAACACGGTCTGTTAGTGTGTAGTTTTTTAGCGTTAAAAGTTCATTTTTTTAAATTAACTTTGGAGGTAAGGGTCCTTTGCAAATGGTCTTAGAACATTTGGTACTAAAGGACCCAGTGATCATTTGTGCCAAATTCTATAATTTTAAGGATATGTTTTAGGTGATATTTAATGTTGTTTTTTCAAAATACTTCAATAATTGAGGCCTTCTACATAAAATTTTTTATTTTTTAATTTAAGCTAATATAGCGACAAATATTTGTTCTTAATCTGATAGTTCTATCACTTTTTTATTTATTAATATTTTCCTATTTTTTGTTTAACGTCGAAAATTGGGGTATTAGGTAAGACACCCTGAATAAGTATCACACAACAACAAAAAGTGCTGGGTCAATGACCATTGGTGCCAAATTTTACCACTCTACCACAATTTCTAATCCTTATTTTCGGAAATAGGGGCCCCAAAAAGTGCGGGGTCAATGACCATTGGTGCCAAATTTTACCGCTCTACCACAATTTCTAATCCTTATTTTCGGAAATAGGGGCCCTTTTCAGAAAACTTTATGTTACCAACATTTATCAAAAATTATCTAAGGTTCTACTTACTATGCATGCCAAGTTTCACTGCTTAATTATTATTTTTTCTTAATTAAACTTTTCATCTTCCAGACTAATATGTGACAAAAAAAATATAGCCTTATCAAAATCTGACAAAGTTGTTGTTTTTGACGAAAATTTAGAACCAAGGTTTACCGTAACCGCGACAAAAATAAATCTGCTATATACTGATCAGAGTATGACCAGAGCCGCATTGAGAAAATTTTCGATTTCGTTTAGTTTAAATTTTATCTTCATTATTGAGTTTTTGGTACATTTTTTATTATTATTGGTATTATGTCCTAAGACAATTGGTCACAGTGTACTAGATATAGCCAGGGCCGCAAGTGTTGATCCAATAGATAAACGTAAATATAGTTTAAACTCTACATCATATAAGTGGCTGATTATAATATCTGAAATGAATGAACATCAAACATTCTTTGGGGCATAGACTACCACACGCACACAATGGTCATTTTTAATAATTAATTATAATAATAATAAATAATAATGCGGAAACTTAAAAGTCGGTCCTCCATTTTTAAGCATCTAAAATAAATTTGAAATAAATATTTTTTGAATAACTTCGCTCACCAGTTTGGGTCTCTCCTTCCCTCTCAGGCATATTGGTCTGGCTTCGCGTTTTCTTTGTTATGTTCGGTACACAAACAAAAACGAATATCATGGCATATTCATTGTTCATTCACAAAGTATCCTTGACATCATATTATTTCACTCTGGTGCATTTGATTCATATGAAAGCATAATATGATGGGGTTATTAAAGAGGTGTCAGACAAAAATTAAGTCCTCTTAGAGAAAGAAAATTTGCATCCTAAGGGGCATGTGCATCAGTCGGGGGTGCACGGGGGGTATGGCAGAAAGGGTCCATTATTCGGTCTAATTGTCAGGCCTACGCCCGCGCATCTATTGCTACTACTACTACATGAGGGGTTATTCGGAGTGATATAAGGTTAGCATTGTAGTTATATTGACGATTGTTTTTTGTTGAAGTTATGTTTTGTCTAAATAAAAATGAGCATAGAGTAGAAGCAGCAGGCACGGTTGACCGAAAAAATTGTCGTATTCACATGGTGGACGGCCGGGGATCACGCAAAATTTGAGGTCTCTACAGCGAAGATGCCAAAAGATTTAACCTGCGTTCTCGGTCATTAAGAACATTTTAAGGTAGAAGGCTGAGACTTCGAGCACTTTGGATGGGTGAATGACTGGACTTTAACCATTCTGAGTGTGAAAAAAACGCCCGACAGCAAAATCAGGGTTGCATCGCCTTCGATTTCCAGGTCAACACATATGAGTTCGAGCTGCTGAGAAGAAATAGTCTACCTTCTAGACCAAATTCTGCTGGGAGGGTAGCGATTTTAGATGCATGTCTAACATGTAGCGGAACCACCCCTCAGAGGAAGTGTAAAGCCAGCGGTCCACTGTGTATACTTGCTACGCAGACTAAAGATCCCTGCCCTCGACAAAGAGGTATTAGGCATACATTAAGTTCTCTTGCATTCTAAGGGGCACGTGCATAAGACGGGGGTGCACGGGGGGTATGGCAGAAAGGGTCCATTGTGCGGTCTAATTGCTAGGCTTACTGTCGCCCATCTACTACTGCTACTACTTTAAATTTACCCAATTAAGTTAATATATATATAGGGTGGGCCACAAAATTCCGCACTTTTTGTATTCGCTATTACTATTGACATAAGTGCTCGATTTTAAAAGTATTAATTTTTTAGACAGATGAAATGTGATACTTTTTCGATTCAGTTAAAAATTTAAAAATTCTCGAAAATCCAAGATGGCGGACAGTTTCAAAAAATGTGTAATTTTGATCTCCCCCCCTGAAAAAAATTTATGTGCGACAATGAACAAATTTTAAAGCTTTCACTACAAATGCTCGTTGTTTATGTGTATCTTGACCTATCACTTACTTATAAGTTAAAAGTTATAAGCTTCTAGATAATGTTTGGGCTTAACATTGGAAAAAATCACAAAATTACATATTTTTTTTAATTTGCTATAACTTTTGACCTGATTAGTTAATTAAAAAAAAAAATTGTTTAAAGAGACCAAAAATTAGAGGTGCGTCTGTTTGTTTAAAATTTGACATTAAAAAAAAATCAGGATGGTGGATAGTTTTAAAAAGGGTTAGCTTTTATACGCCTTATTTTTTTTAAGTAAGACACTGGACAAAATAAAAATTAGTATTTCCAAATCGTATCGTAATCGTATCGCCTAATTAAATCGGACAAGAAATAAAAAGGTAATGGATATTTAGATTTTTAGTATTTTTCTTAATTAAATAATTAGGTCAAAAGATATGCAAATGGAAACTGTATGTAATTTTGTGATTTTTTTCAATGCAAAGCCAAAACACTCGTAGTCAAAAAACTTATAACTTTTTAATTTCTTAACTGATTTAATTAAATGATACTTCAATATACAAAAAAACAATGAGCTTTTATAGTGAAAGCTTTAGAGTTTGTTCAGTGTCGCATATCAATTTTTTTCAGGGGGGGGGGGTGAAAATTACACATTTTCTAAAACCGTCCGCCATCTTGAATTTTTTGAGTGTTGTAAATTTTTAACCGAATCGAAAAACTCCAACGTTTTATCTTTTCAAGAATTCAATATATTTCAAAATCGAGTAATCATGTCAAAAGTTATAGCCAATCCAAAAAGTGCGGAATTTTGTGGCCCACCCTATATAAGCAAAAACGATTTAAAACTTTTTTTAAATTTTTCTTTTCAGAAATTGTATTTTTAAACTTTCCGTGTATAGGCCTGGGTTATATTTGCATTTGTGGAGATTTCCGAATTTTCAAAAGAATGAAAAGTAATCCATCACCCCAAAATAGGGTTATTTAGCGAAAGCTTTTAACCACGCACAAAGTCTAGAATCTGTTCACGCTAAAAACTCTTTTATTCGCATGGACGGGATGCTTTTAAAGCTTTTGCCGATGCGATACTTTTTCGTGGCAGGTACAAGTTATTAATCTGCATTAAGTTTTAGTCTTAAGATAAATGTTAAGTTTTTTACACTTAGAGCATTTAAAACGAAGCTACAACAATAATATTTTTTTGATGTTCTTATCAGGTTTTCAACGAGATCTAATTCTATGGTTTATGCGATAAAAGAACAGCTGATGATAGGCTATTTCGGCAGTAATAATGGACTCTGGATTCATGAACTTTCCGTTCCTATCTGTGATTTCCGTTACCGTTAGGTACATAAAGACATTACTTCCGTTTTTGCGAGCTTAACCCAGTTATTATTGTTCTCTTTTATTAAATGTATTCGTCTCAGAGATTCAGCATACCAACAAAATACCCGCTTGTACACCTTTTGACCCGGCTGTCTTCTTAAGATAGTTGTCCCTGACAGATATTTCCTGGCATGGGGTAGTATATGTTAAGTTCGCAAAAACGGACCTATTATGACATATTACTTAAGGTATGTTTTTGAGAGCTTAACATATTCTGTTCACCCTTCGACTCCCCAAATATCTAAGTATCGTCATGGGATACTTTCCCTGACGGATATGCGAGGTCGACGACGTAACGGGTGTATACTATGGTGGGGTATACTGGGACTCTCTCAGACAAATGCATTTTAGAAAAAGAGGACAATAGTAACTATGTTTAGCTCGAAAAAACGGGCCCTATGTCATAAATGATTTTGTGTAATTGTTAGGTTTTTTTATATCTGTTCTTTATTATATGTATAGGTAAAACAATTACAATTATTCTAAATGTTACAGCAAAACACTAAAAATCAAATAAAAAGAGTGTAGAAAGTTCCCACTTTCCCTAAAAGTAAAAAATTTCTTTCAGTCCCTGTTGTTCTCCGATGGTGCCCATTATGAAGGCTGCATTGCGTCGCTGTACGGCTAAGCTGATTCTGTGAGTGATGAAGCTTAGTCGGGGGTTTTTTATATCTTTTTTCCAATGTATATGAAGATTTTTGTTGATTTTGTTTTAACTCGGTACACTCTTAGGTATGACTTCGGGGTCCACCAAATGAATATTAGTTTGTTCGGCGACGGTCTACGTTAGGCGTCGCGACACCATAAACTTTTTTTGGGACGTAGGTTCATTTTGACAGCTGTATCTAATTTTGGTTAAACCCCTTAGAAGGCTATGAAATGGCCTTTAATATGGTATGCAAAACATGATATTTTACTTCCGGTTGATTGCAAAAAAAAAATAATCAACTTGAAATTTAATAAAAAAAAATATTTTTTTTCTAAAAATAAAAAAAAAATCTATTATCTATTTATGAACGGAATTGTGCAAGTTCATTTTGAAGTGACTATAAAAAGGTATATTCATCGATATAAAAAAAAAACTGCAAATTCATGCCACGGAAAAATCACAAAAAGTTGTAAATTGACGCATGTACGAAAATTTACAAAATCTCAATTTTTTGACCCCGGTTGCTTAACTTAAAAATTTTTAATCCACATTCCCTTTACAGACCTGCCAAATATTTTTTTTTAAGGCTTTATAACACGATAGAATATTAAATGTAACAAGTCACGATGGGCCCCAAAGTTTTAATAAAATTAAAAAACATACATAAAAAAAGCTTTTTGCTAAAAACTTCAAAAATAACAAAAATTATGTCACGCTTTATATTTTCTTGTGTATTTAGAAAATTTTTCAGGAGATTCATAAAATTTTTACAGCTGCTTGAAGACAATGAACTATCCTTTTAAGAGCACTAAACTTGAATCTTGGGCGCCTTTAGGATTTTTGTCTGTAAGCTGTTAAACATAGATGATTTGTACAATTCGTCCAATTTTACTTAAAAAACCATTGCTTCTTTTATTATTTTATTCAGTTTTGTGTAGGTAAGTATTTTTTATTGGTGTGGATGCACCTATTCGGCAATACGTACATAAAAATAATATTTTTTACCGCCCCCTCTTTACTCGTCTCTCCCATTTGATGGTTAAATCCATAATAATATATAGGAAGGGCCAGAAAATCTTGGACTGATTTAATTCACTAATTACTTTTTTGTTCCTTAGCCCAATTTCACAAAGTTTGGCATTTTAGAAAGTTAAAAGAACAAAGTTGACTATTTGTGTACAAAAGATGTAAACTGTCAACGTCAACGAACGTAGTCAAAAATTTAGTCTGGAAAACAAATTTTAAAGTTTTTTTTTACCTCCCTGTAATTTTTTATTACCAAAATAGGAAACCTTATGCCTTTTTACGTTTAACCAGGTACCACTCATAAAATTCGGTTAAGTAGTACAAAAGTTGCATTTGCTTAATATATCGCATAACGTTACCACCAAAAAACTATGTCTTTTTTGATTTATCAAGAAATTTCTTACTTCTCATCGGACTTTTACAGGTGTATCCTTTCTGCAAAGGTAATTAAAAAAACCCAAGATAGCGGAAATACTAGTCAAAAATTACTTTTCTTAAAAAAAAGCTTATTTTAAGGAAAACGACGATTGTTATACTTTTGTACTACTTAACCGAATTTTATGAGTGATATCTCGTTAAACGTGCAATGCTTTTCTAGATTTGCAATAAAATATAACAGGAAGGTCAAAGAAGTAATTTTTTGCTATGTAAGTTTTCTTGGGTTTTTGACATTTGACGTTTTGACGATTTATTTAACTTTCCAGAAATAATATAAATTTGTAAAAATACGATAAGAAATAAAAAAGTTGTTGGGAAACAAAAAGAGATATTATTTTGGGGTGGTTAAAATATGCGACATTTTGCTCCAATGCAACTTTTGTACTACCTGACCGAATTTTATGTGTGCTACCTCGTTAGACGTGAAAAGGCATAAGCTTTCCTATTTTGTCAATAAAAAATTACAAGGAGGTAGAAAAAAAGTTTAAGATTTTTTTTTCATATTAAATTTTTGACTATGTCCGCCATCTTGAATTTTTGACATTTTACATCTTTAGTACAAAAATAGTAAAGTCGTAGCTTCTCAAGAGGTTTAATCAAAATTTTAAAATATTGATACATGACCGAGATATAGCTGTCAAAATGATACAAAAAAAAGTTTAGGGCGTCGCGACGCCTAAAGTACGCCGTCGCCGAAAAAATTTATATTGGTTTGGGGTCCCCGGAGTTATGCCTAAGTGTGTGCCAAATAAGAACAAAATCACCCAAAATCTTCCTATAAGTTTGAAAAAACCCCCGACTAAAGAGATTGTTCATTAGGAATCTTAGACGCGATCTTCTTAATCAATGTCTTAGCCTCATCATTCCAAGGACCTAGCGTTTCTATAGCGATAGGAATGAAAAGAAAACGATCCTCCAGCCCTCTATATTTTAGGTGTTTGTCTCGGCAAGGGCAGCAGCAGATCCGGGTACCTTAGCTGTTTTATCAAGGTACTACTTTGCAGTGTGACTGCAAGTTGCTTTCCAGTTCATCTTCTTTCCCTGCTTTCACGAAATCAAAGTCATCCCGTCCTCCCTCTCTTCGTCATCTCTGCAAGAGGCTCCAGTACTGCGGGATGTTCTGCAGATATTAGAGCTCTCTTGATTATTTAGTTGATCTGACTGGTCTGAAAGCATGTCCTGCATATTTTTTTGCAACTTAGCTCATGAGTCATGCCAGAGGCAGACTAAGTCTAAAGGCTACAGAAATGCGAAAAGTGGTGTTATCAAGAAGGTTTCCCAAAGTGGCAGACGGAAGGGCACTTAGCCATGCATTTGATTCGTATGCTTGAAAAGCTAGTAGGCGCGCCCTGTCCTTATCCTTCTGGTACTCAGTTAAAAGATTTTGTTGTCGTTCTTTGCACATTACCAAATCAAAATTCTTCTACGAGTATTTAAAATCTGAAGGAAAGCAATCCAAATTTGAAAGGGAAAGCCATTTTGCCAAATATAATTCAAAGTCTGAGTCACAAAAATTTTAAATATCATTAGGTAAAATATTGTTAAGTAAAATAGAAGAATCATATATAGAACCTAAAAAGGCAGAAATAGACAATGTTAATGTCTTATTTCAAGGCCGTCCAATTTTATTGGAATTGTACTTTGAAGCCAAGAGTTTAATTTTGTTGAACAATTTGTTATTTCCTGTAAAGAAGTTTGTAGATATTCTTTGAGAGGATCGACATTTTTCCAACAACGGACACATCTTAGAAGGTATGACATTCTAGGTATTGAAAAAGACGATCGCGGATTTTGTTAAGAAAATATATTTTATTTTTAATAGCTAAACTAATTTCATCAGTAGAAAATGCACACCTAAGCAAATTAAAACTGCAAATTGGAACTTCTAGTAAATTTGGAGCAACGAAATAAAAATCTTATATTATATTTGAATGATTTTTTGATATTATATAACATATTTACCACTGTTTTCTGCTTTCGCATTTATTAAAATTAAAAAAAAAGTCCTATATCATGGCTTGTTAAAATTAGTTTTTTAAAGTTTACGAATACAATTTTGGGGTTTCGTGGTATGCAAGGAAGTTACGACGCTGTGGATTGCTAAACAAAATAATAGGGGACCTAAAAGGCCACCTTGCTGTACTCCATGTCTGGAAAAAATATTTTCCTTGCCGTAAGTAAGAATGCTTTGTTCACCATAGCATTGATAAATGAAATGATAAAATTCCGGGATATATTCTTTGACTTGTGATAAAATTATATTTATGTTGACCATGTTAAAAGCGTTTTGGTAATCATTTTTTTAAATAATTTTGTCGGAATCGTGTGGAAAATTTAGAAACCTCCTCATTGCATAGGCTGCTGCGTCTGTACCGCATTTTGTTCCAAAACCTAACTGAAGGAGTCTAAAAAGTTTACCAAGTTTGTCATAAACCCGGTGACAAATTATTTTGGCAGCTATACGACGAAGACAAAGCCCAACGGCAATGAGACGTATGCCTTCATTTTTCTTGTTGAAGGCGCAAAGATTGGCTCCATAAAAATTTAGGCCGATTTCCTCTGATAAAGAGTCACAAAAAAAGTGATCCATATATAGCCTAAAAGATCTATGAGGTAACGTGGGCAAAGAGAATACCACCGGAGGACCCATGACCCAGGATAAAGTAAAATTGTATCACTAAAATCTGGATCGGGGTGTTTTTCTTTTAAAATCTGTAAAGTTTCTTCATTTTGTGGGGAAATAGTATCGTCTAAGATTAAAATTCTAATAGCATTTTTCACTTCTCCTTCGGAAATTTTTGACTGAATCTTCTTTGCCAGGAATTTGTCTTTGCAGGAATTCTTCACGTATTGGTGTATATTGCTGCTTCTATCAAATATCTTGTAATGTTCTATAAGCTCGGTTGTTAAAAGTTTTTTAGTTTTGATCTATAAGGAAAAACTATTCTTGATAAGAGATGGTAAAAATTATTTTATGTTCAGTTTGGATCGTTCAGGTAATGCCAAAATAGCGTATGGAAAAATTATAAGCAAAATCCAAGAGTGTAGATCGTTGTTTAAAACGCATTATGTTAAAACTGATGTTAGTTCTTCAGAGATTGATAATCTTGCACCGTTAAAGATGATTCTGATAACTGAAATAGAAGACTTTAGATTGGAGAAAAATCCTGAAAAATTTATATTTTGACTGTATTCATAAACTGGAGGTGAAATAAAAGAATCGTTTGTTGATTTTTTCTTTACCTTCGAAGTGTTGCATGAGTCCTTTTTGTCCTTTGTAAAATTTTCCACAAATATTGCATGGAAGTTTGATCGGATTAGATTTTGAAGGGCTTGTAGAAATTTGCTGAGAAAACTATATAGCATTTGAAATTAAAGTATCTTTGTCATCATTTTTGTGTACTTTTTGATTATGAATTTTTAAGCCAGGTTTTGTTTTAAAATTCCTATTACATGTAGTACAGCAAAACGTATTTTCCAAGTTATCTTCGGAATTATTTGAAAAAATAAAATCAAAATGTGCGGCATCCAGGTTTCCCGAAAAAAGTTAATTTATTGATTTTGGATGTTAATTTTTGCATAATAACCGTGGTGATGCAGTAATTAATATGATATCATATTATCCGAAACATAAACTCTAAAGGTAATTTTATGAATCTCTGAAAGTGCCAAACATTTAAAAACTGTTCCGTATGACCCACGTTTTCCCATTTCTTCGATATATTTATCTTTGGAAGCAGAGACATTAGGTAAAAAATTTTGAAAATCCTCCCAATTATCCGAAACAAAATCAACGGATTGTTTTCACAGGGCTTCATAAGAGTCTTCGTTTTGATATAAAAAATAACTTACAACTCTAGATGGGCAATTTCCGTTTCCAACAATGGGAATTCTTCAAAAATTTTTCATAGAAATTGTACATCAGCATGACATCTTTTGAGAGAAGTCTGAAAAGGGGATCTTCTGATTTATATAAAGTTGTGGAAGTGGGTTTCTCGGGAATAAAGATGATACTTTTGTCTTTGTTAAATTCAATATAGAAAATGGTAAAAAATGCGCAAATAAATTTGTATGTTGCTTCACTTTGACTTGATAACAGAAAAAATTGTTAAGTTAGTTGCCGTACTTTAATAGAATAATAAATGAATGATTTTAGGTAAAATCATGAATCATTTGTATCCTAAAAATATCAGTGGTGCACCGAGGAGGGGGGTGAGAAGCCTGGTTCTGGGCAATTGGCACAATAAAATAACAGCAGAAATAAAATATATAGGGAATAAAATACAAGAGACTTTAATTTTTAACAAAAATCTTTAAAAAATCGTTGCAAAATTTTTCACCTGCGGCGCTATAACACCTATTCATTTTTACGATTTCGTTTTCCATGACCGCTAGAAAAATGTTTGATTTTTTTATTTGTTTTCAATTAGGATCACTTTTTAATGTATTTTTTTCAAAAATGGCATTTTAAGTGTTATTTTCGCAACAATTTTTACCCGCGGCGCATTTTAGCAATTTTAAAAACAAATGAAGGGTAAATAAACAACTCAAATTCCCAAAACCTCATCAATATTTACGATTTTAGTTTAGTTTTAACTTAACCCATATTTTGCCATTGATGCGTTAATGCATCAGGTTATATTATATATTTTTTTTAATTTTCGTTTATTGGAATAAATATAGCGAATTACAGTAGGCAAATACAAAACTTTTATTTTTATAATTTTTTATATTTTTTGTTATAAACGATTTAAACAAAGCATTTTACAGATAATTCCTGTTTATATTTGCCATACCTTCTACTTTTAAAATAAAGGGTTTATCACTAAATTTTTTATAAGTAGATGTGAATAAAACAATTTTTTTGGTACTGTTGCGTATACGCCTCACTGGCAGGATACAATATGGAAAAGTCAAGGTCTTATCTGTCGAGTTAAAAAGTTAGGAATTTACATCAACACCCTCACTAAACTTAAACTTATAAAACCACAGTTTTGGATCAAAACTTATGAATTTCAACAAACATCAACCTCCTTTGACCTCCTCAATCACCATCATTTTTTTTTTCTCAAAATTGAAAAACATTAGGTACATTTAAATTTGTAAACTGTATGTTCGTAGCAGCTTTAGTTATGAATTTTAAAATTTCATAGCCCCCTTTTACCCCCTAACTATTCCCATCAACGTATGTTTTTCCTCTAAAAAAACTAGAAAATATTTAGTTGAAGTTACATATGAAAATGGCATATACATAGCGAGCGGCTTTGGTTCAAAAGTTATAAATTTACAAATATATCGACACCCTCTTATCCCTTCCACCATACCCCACCAAATTATTTTTTTCCTCCAAAACTAGGAAATAATCTAACTCCAAAACTGCATGACCGGAGCAGCTTTGGTTTAAAAGTTACAAATTTTCAAAGACACAAACTCCCTCTTATCTTATAAAAAAACTTCCCACCAAATTCTTTTTCGCGAATTAGAAAATATTAAGTTAAAATCAATATCAATGTGTAGGAGCTTTGGTTCGAAAGAGAATATCATTTCACCTTTATGTTATATTCATCATCACAAAACCTTTTGAATATTTTTTGTTTAAAGCAACATAAGTCTATTATTAGTTTTAAAATTTTAAGATGATGTCCATATCATACATGGTCCAGAGATAAATAAAGAATCTATTTATCTATCTATCTATCTATCTGCCTATTATAAACAATAAAGTGCGCCGTTTTGGATCCACCATTTTGTTTTTGTCAAAAATTGTATCCAGTGACCTTAAAAACCGCAAACTTGAAATTTGGTGTGTTGCGGCACTTGGGGATGGAGATAACGAATTTATAATCAGATTTTAAAAACTCATCTTTTGCTAACCAATTTTAACTAACTTATTGGATTGCTTTCAAATTTGGCATGCATTTCTAGTTCCGGCGACCATACAATAATATGTCAATATTAGGCACTCGTCACCTCTACGAGGGGAGTGGAGGAAGAAAAACACTTAAGTTTGTCCGATTTCAACCAAAATTGGTACGCGGGGGCTTTTGGGGATAAGGAATGCGAATTATTGATCAGATTTTAAAAATTCAATGTGATGGATTTAATATGGACGATTTTTGGTCATGTTTTTCTAACCAATATTTACTGAATTATCCACATCCGATTGTATTCAAATTTGGTATGCATTTATAGTTCCGGTGAAAATACAATAATATGGTATTCTTACTAACGGGAGGGAAGTGGAGGGGAAAAATATTTAGTTTAGAGAGGGAAAGAGATTTAGTTTATTTGATTTAAATCAAAATTGGCATACAGGGGTTTTTCCGGAAGGGGATATGAATTTTTGATCAGATTTGGAAATTTCAACATAGCGGATTCAAAATGAACGATTTAAGGTAAAAATCTAAATTATATTAAAAAAAACTTTTTTTATACCTTCATCAAAAACATGATTTTGGTAATTGTCTGCAGATAATTAAATAATGGCTTTTTTACTACTGATGCAAACAAACATTTTTTTTTGATCACGGGTGCAAAAAAAGATTTCTGTCCATTTGTTACCCAAATTTAAAGAGAAATAGCGGAATATAGTAATATTGAAACAATCTAATTATTATTATTAATTAAGCCATTTCCCCCAGTTTTTTCCAAGTATTTAAAAAAAAATCATTTAAAAACTGTCAAAGATTAAAATGTGGCAACAATGAACGTCACCGAGTAAAAAGGCACATCGCTATGGAAAGGATTGTTATTTCATTTACCAGAAGCCTTGATTTATGGTGTAAAGATGGTGTATCGTGAGAAGTGCTCTTCGTTCGACATTTTTAAAAGTATTTTCCCGTTTTTCTTGAATTTTTTGATTAAGGTATTAAACAAAAATAGTGTTAACAACTCGCGGCTAAACTGTGGTATTTTTTACTCGTGTTTTTAAAACTACTATAAAAGAACAAGCTTTTATTAAATGCTAAAAAGTATAAAATTTTTTTATCTTTGTTATACTATAATAAAAGCAATGAGCGCAAATTAAAAATTTTAACTTTACGGTGGCAGAGAGAGAACTACAAAAGAAGAACTAAAAAATTCTTCTTCTATTCGAATGATAAACATAATGCTTTTATTTAAAGAAGCTGAGGTGAGGTGAGCTGAGTGAGCTTTACGTGCTTGCCAAGCCTTTGAAAATATCCTTATCCTTATTATGGTATAAGAAAGATAAAAATTTATCAAATTTTAATTGTAAGTCGATGATTTTATGGAATGATCTTAAAAACCACAAAGTTACAAGTTTGAGACAAATCGGTTTATAAATAAAAAAGTGCCATTTTGTTTTTTTTTAAGTGTCCAAATTTGTATTCAGAAACCTTAAACACTGCAAGGTTTCAAGTTTGAAACAAATCGGATTATTAACAATAAAATACGACATTTTGGATCAGCCATTTTTAATTTTTTAAAGTTTGTGTCAAAAATTGTATTGAGTGCACCTTAAACCCCGTAAAGTTTTAAGTTTGGGACAAGTTCATTATAAATAAAAAAGTGCGCCGTTTAAATTTTCTTTAAGTTTAAATCCAAATTTGTATTAAGGGACTTTAAGCACCTTGAATTTGTTTCCATTAGCGACTTTAACAGGCATGTTCATTTTCTTTTCATAAGGTATTTCCGGCATCAAGTTGTTTCACTCTGGTGCATGATTCATATGAAAGAGTAATATGCGGGGTTATTCGGACTGATTTAAGGTTAACAGTAGTTATGATGCCGATTATCAAAGTCTAGCCGCGCACAGTGGGGTATTTGATACCAATTGTGGATCAAATTGTTTAGGGCTACGTAAATTAAAAATAAATTAAAATGTTGCAAATGAAATTATCAAAATGGTTTTTTTTTTTATAGTTTTATCTATATTAACTTTAAAAAATCTTACAAAGCTATATTATCTATATGCGTCTACAAAATTAACCACAACAAAACAAAAATTTAACATTAATATTATAATTCATTGTATGTCCTTTAGAGAATTAAAAGGTACTTTTCAGAGGTTCCAGTGGTACTTTAATTCCCTAAGGATTTAAAATAATTTGGGGATTTAATATTCTAATAATTATATTAGGTATGTAAAATTCAACTTTAGTCCTTGAAACGAGGGATTTAAAGAACATTTTAATTTATAAACGTTTTGTAAATAGAGTACCGTTAAGTTCATAATATAGTACATAAACCACGTGACTAAAGTGTATTTTAATTCACTCGACAAATTTAAGTCGAGATAAAAAGTGCCACTTTAATCCCTATAGGTTTATGCCTAATGTACTGTTAGCATGATCTGGCAACAAAATCAGAAATAATGAATTTATTTTTAACTTATTATTTAAATAAAATATCTGATCCATTTATTTTTTTCCTTACTATTCTAAATATACTCAATAATGACTTTACCTCGGTAATTTTGGTGGTTTTTATAAATTTTGTACATCTTTATCGAAATCTTTAAAATTTTTATCTTATTAATAAGTTGTTTAGAGCGCCCTGATTAGTTTTTGTTCTTAAACTTTTTCGGGAACAATCCCGATAATATCTTTTAATATCCTTGTTGCGAGCCTCTTCAGCATTTTCGGTTAGCTGTCCAATAGGCAGCAGAGCATGTTGAATAATTTTTTAATAAACCTTATTATAAGCTAAAGAAAGCTTTATAAGAATGACGGACTTTCGTGGCTTGTTAAATTTATAAAAACTAAACGGAAAAAGTCTTGTCAAACTTAAATAAAACCATATTTTGTTTGCCATCTAAAAATTTTTTGAAAAAAAGCTTTTATTTTTCTTAGATTAATTTCGCCATCTTGAATCTTTTGGAAAATGGCCGCAAAGTATAGTTTAGTCGAAAATTGTTAACAATTATCTTTAAAACGCAGTTTGTTTTACCAAAATCGGTTAATGATTTTAAAAGTTATTACAAGTAAAAAAGTAAAGTACATGAATAAAATAAAAATATTACTTTTTTCCAGGTTTTTGGTTAATCAATTACAGCTATATCACAAAACAACGTATTATTTTTATCTACGTAACTTCAGTCATTTGCTTCATTTCCAAAAACAATTCACTTCTAATGATTATACAGATTACACTAATTTAAATATGCATATTTTTTTGCAGTAAATTAGCCGCTTTTTTTGCATTTAATTCTGATTAAGTTCTGAGGTGTATAGCTAACCAAAACAGCATTATTAAAAATCTAAACCTACTTGGATGGAAAGAAGCACAACATAGGTGACTAAAAATGCAATAATAAAAATTTAAATGCATGATTGATTTCCAAAAACAATTCACTTCTAATGATTATACAGATTACACTAATTTAAATATGCATATTTTTTTGCAGTAAATTAGCCGCTTTTTTTTGCATTTAATTCTGATTAAGTTCTGAGGTGTATAGCTAACCAAAACAGCATTATTAAAAATCTAAACCTACTTGGATGGAAAGAAGCACAACATAGGTGACTAAAAATGCAATAATAAAAATTTAAATGCATGATTGATTTGGTCTACTTTTGATCAGCTTTTTGGGTCAAATACCCCAATGTGCCGCGTTTGATTTTGGCATCTTAGAAATATGGTTGGACAGTAATAATGACATTTTCAATTTATAGGAACTAATTGCGTACCGATTAGTTTTTCATGCAAACACTGAAACTTTTCCAGTGCTTACATTATTTCAAATTTATAGAAAAAGAGAAAACAAGCAGCAAAGCAAAAAATATGTCCTTTTACTTTTTTACGTTTTTTTATTAACAACTCTTTTTTCTAAAAATCTGTGGCTAGTATGGATCGACCTTAGGTTGTTTACCGCGCATGCCAAAACCAAACCAATTAACAGTGCTCTCCATAACGGCATAAGAATAATACCGCGCAACCCCCCGCCACCCCCAAAGATATTTGAGTTTTGATATGCTTATAATTTTGAACTAATTTCGAAATAATTTTAAATCAGTTTTAAAAATTTTGAACCACATTTCTTCCTGTTTTTTTTAAATATTAAAAATGGGGGTGCATCCGAACTTCAAGCTAAAAAAAACCAGGAAGGAGTGTGGTTCAAAATTTTTAAAAGTAATTCAAAATTAGTTCAAAATTATATCTTTCGAGGGGGTGTAGCTTGACGTCAACCTGCCCCCACCCCCATGATATTTTTTTAAACAGGATTGATAGTGGGTTTTTCGAAATTCATTTTGGTGATAATAGGGATTCGAAATTAGTTCTTAATTTTGAAATAGTTGCTTTAAATGAGGAGGGTGTAGCTTGACGTCCGGCTGCACCCCTCAGTTTAAATATTAAAAAAAAAACAGAAAGGAGTGTGTCCAAAATTTTTAAAAGTGGTTCAAAATTTTTCTTTTGCGACTTTAACATTTTTTAGAAATTATTATCATATAAAAACTCGAATATCTTTCGGAGGCGGGTGTGGCTTGACTGACCTAGATAATCATTCAAAAGAAAATGCGCCATTTGTATGTACTAAATTTTTCCGATTAAATAAGGGCCATATTCATAGTAATTCCAAAGGGCCCTCTTCCTTCGGTAATGTATATTCCTATAGTGAAGGGAGGAAGGAGTCCTGAGGAACGACTACCTATGTATACGACCCTAAGTAACTCTAAGGCAATCCCTTATTTGCTTACTACCGTATTCAATAAGTCTCTAATTAGCCATCCATACTAATATGGAGAGTATTGGGATCATAAAAAAAAAGTTTTTGTAGTTCCAATAAAAATAAGTTATTTGGATCAAAAAAGATCTAACTAGAAAACTTTGTCATTGTGTCTGTTTGTATGTCTGTCTGCTTAACTCATTTTTATCAAATTTGGAACAAAATTCTTTTTCACCAGACGCGAGACGAGTTGATTGGTTTTTGTTGGGGATGGAGGGTTGGCAAGAGGGTAGGAGGGGGATTAAACTTAACATCGTAACTCATGAACCGTAGCATCCAGCGACAGGCGGTGTGCGCATTAAGATAGATAATTGCATTCTCGACCAAAAACAAAATTTTGCTATACGTGCCCGCTGGCGCTATTTTTTCGTTTGATATAATAAAATCTGTTTTTGTGGTAAGCCGTCATTCTAGCCCAATATTATTTGGTAAAAATAATTGAAAAAAAAGAAAACCAAATAAACAACAAATTTTATCTATTAAGTATGTACTTATTTTGACCATACCAAAAAATATTGTTATAATCCACCTTTTAAAAAAAATCATTAAAATACATGCTATACTTAAACGCGAAACACGCAATACGGCATTTACCTAATGGTTTTTTCTTTTTTGTATTGATAATTAAAAACACTAATTTCGTATAAAGCATACAGGGTGTTACAAATTCGATGCTCACGTGGAATTGCAAAATATTTAATTTGGGGAAAGGTGGGCAATTCGATGCTTTAAAAAGTTTGGTTGCTGCGGAGATATGCAAAAAAGGACTAATTTTTTTTCTGCCCTTATTTTTAGAATCGTCAAAAAATGCTTAAATTTTTGACAGACTTTTTGAAGACCTAATTGATTATAGGTCATTTTTAATTAGACAAAACATAACCTCACTTTCCATAGAACGAAAACCAGATTTTTAAGTTGCCAAAATAAAACGCCCTAGATTTTGGTAATCGTCATAACTACACTGCTAACTTTAAATCACACCGAATCACCCCTTATATTACGCTGTCATATCAATCAAATGCACCAGAGTTAAACAGCAAGATGCCATAGATACTTTATGGATGAAAAATACATTATTATGTAATATGCCTGTCATAACAAAGAAAACGCGATGCAGACCCAATATGCCTGAGACTGGTGAGCGAAGTCACCCAAAAAATAATGAATTCAAATTCAATTTAGGCGTTTAAAAATGCAGGACCTGCTTTAAATTTTGCGTATATTTTATTATAAGCATTTATTTAACTTTACCTCTATGTATGTAGGTTTATATGTCCGATTGTATTCAAATTTGGCATGCGATTATAGTTCCGGTGACAACACAATATTGTGGTATTATTAAGCACTCCCTGGAGGGGGAAAATGGCCAGGTTTGTCCGATTTCAACCAAAATTGGTATACTGGGGTTTTTGGGGATAAGGAATACGATGTTTTGATCAGATTTTTGGTCATGTTTTGCTAACCAATTTTAACTGACTTATACGCATCTGATTGTCTTCAAATTTGGTATGCGTTTATAGTTCCGGTGACAATATAATAATATGGTATTATTAAGCACCCTCTCTCCCCCCACGAGGGGAGTGGAGGGAAGAAAACAAGTTCGTTAGATGTCAACCAAAATTGGTATACCAAGATTTTTGGGGATAAGGAATACGAATTTTTTGATCAGATTTTGAAAATTCAAAAATGGCGGATTTAAGATGAAGGATTTTTATTCATGTTTTGCTAACCAATTTTAACTGAATTATCCACATCCTCCTGTCTTCAAATTTGGTATGCGGTTAAAGTTTCGGCCACTCCACTTGGTATTATTAGGCACCCCTTCTCCCCTTACGAGGGGAGTGGAGGGGAGAAAACAAGTTTGTCCTGTGTCACCAACATTGGTATACGAAGATTTTTGGGGATAAGGAATACGAATTTTTTGATCAGCTTTCGAAAATTCAGAAATGGCAGATTCAAGGTGGACGATTTTTAGTCATGTTTTGCTTACCAATTTTAACTGAATTATTCACATCCGACTGTCTTCAAAGTTGGTGTGTGTTTAGAAATAAGGTAACAATAATAACTTGGTATTTTGGACACCCCCTCTCCCCCTACGAGAGGAGTGGAGGGGTGAAAACATCTAAGTTTATCCGATTTCAACGAAAATTGGTATACTGGTTTTCTTGGAGATAAGGAATACGAATTTTTGATTAGATTTTCAAAATTCAATATGGCGGATTTAACATAAACGTTTTTTGGTCATATTTTGCTAACCAATTTTAACTGACTTATATACATCCGATTGTCTTTAAATTTGGTATGCGTTTATAGTTCCGGTGACAATACAATAATATGGTATTATCAGGTACACGCCTCCCCCTAACGAGGGAAGTGGAGGGGGTACAAGAGTTAGTTTGTTCGATTTTAATAAAAATTGGCATACTTAGAGAAGAGGATTATGAATTTTTGATCAGATTTAAAAATATCAATATGGCGGGTTCAAAATGGACGATTTAGATAAATCTAAAAATTAAAAAATAATTTAAGTAAAAAAAGCTTTACAAATCCAAGCTTTGATGCAAAAATGTAAAGTTCACTATCATAATAATAAAAGCGATGAGCGCATTATAGAAAGTTTAGCCATGTTGACTTAAAAAATTTATATTATTGATTATATGATTGGTCGTAAGAATCTGAATTTACTATAATGCAGAGAAATGCAAGGGTAAGTAAATCAAGCCCAACTCGACCTAATTTACGGCCATCGCTTTTATTATTACGATACCAGAATGCTAAAAATAATTTTCTACTTTTTAGTGAACTTTACATTTTATAAAAGCTTGTGTTTGAAAAGCTTTTGAATCCGCCATATTGAAATTTTCAAATCTGATAAAAAAACTCATAATCCCCTTCCCTAAAAACCCTTTATGTCAATTTTGATTGAAATCGAAAAAAATAAATCTTTTTTCCCCTCTACTTCTCTCGTTAGGGGTGGTGGGTACCTGATAATACCATATTATTGTACTTTCACCGGAACTATAAACGCATACCAAATTTGAAGACAATCGGATGTTTATAAGTCAGCTAAAATTGGTTATCAAAATTGAGCAAAAATCGTTCATCTTGAATTCGCCATAATTAGTTTTAAAAATCTAATCAAAAATTCGAATTCTTTATCCCCAAAAACCCCCGTATACCATTTTTGGTTGAAATCGGACTAACCCCACATAGTAAGCATGGTACATTCATATACCAGGTATATGCTATAAATAATCAACTAAGGATATATTTTTTAAATATTAGCTAAATATACTATAAATGTTCACTTTATATATTCTGGAATAAACAATTAGAACATTACTTTGGAATATCAGCGATACCGAAGGGACATATTTGGATTTAAATAATCTATTTCGCGTTTGTTAAGTTTTCAGAATATTCTAGGCATATTTATTGTCTATTCCTTTGATATATACTAAAATAATCAATAAAGAATATAACCTTTAGACATTTACCCAACATTAGAAGTTTATTTAAATCAGAATATTCAATTTGTCTTTGATAAGGTTCCATAGATATTCCCTTGATATACGGTATACTTAAACCTGAATATTTGTTCTATATGCTTTTTGAAAATTTTCTTACATATCCTCACTAGGGTAAACGCAGCACTAATTGATACTGTTCTAGTAATTGACACTCTGGGCTTTTTTTTTAATTAAGCATGTTTATGCAAAATTTGTGTTTTTAGCACCACATGTTTTTTGTTAAAAGCTTTATCTATGAAATAAATCAATAGTCAATAACCTTTTCATATTTACAATACGTATGGGGTATATTTATATTTAAATATTCTGTTTGATTTTGATATGATTTTTTATCCAGTACTGTGATATATCCCATTTTAGTCCTGTAAATGTCTAAACTTCTTGGACATTAATGGTCTGATCAGATATTCTTGGAATATACCATAGAGGACGTAAATAGTATATTACCTATGTACATCTACCGCTTAATACTAATGGTTTGCAACTTAACGCCATAGATGGCACTCGTTTCAATATTTTTCCTCGGCCTTGCTTAATAATATTATACATACAGGGTTCCTAAGATTTTGCTTAGGGATAGGATTTCAATAAATCAAACAGCCATAGAAAGTTCTGCGCGCACAAAAGAAACAGATATATTGAGCAATGGTGCCAGTTTGTTATTATCTCCGGACTGCTTTAATGAGAAAACATTGTCGCCAAATCCGCTAGCTGGCGGTCACACCAGGAGATGATCGAGGAAAAACTGGGATTCACAGGCATTGCATTTTTATTTCCTTTCGAGCCGCTTCAGTTTCGTAAATTTTGTGTTTTTAAAATGCCGTATACTCGAGAAGAAAAGATTTTTATTATTAAAAACTACATAAAAAGTGACGAGGTCATTGGGCTTTTCGTTTTTGCTTTTCCAGATCGACCGGTTCCTGTGGCTCAAACTGTCTACAACATCAACATATCATCGTTTTGAAAGGTACGGGTGCATAAATGGTTGTAGAAAGTGTTACCACGACGGCGAAATACCAGAGCATCCCGTTCTTCCACACAAGGTGGATCGAGACAAAATGGTATGCGCTTACGTTGAGGCACATGAACCATGTTCGACGAAACCGATTACTTGCCAATGGATCCTAAAAAAATACGGCTACAAGTCGTTTAAGATTGGGAAGTCGCAGGAATTGCAACCAGGTGATTATTTTCGCCGGTTAGAATATTGTGAGGTTATGAGGGATAAATGTGATAGAAACGAAAATTTCCTATCAAAAGTTTTGTTTAGTGACGAGAAAACATTTGAACTTCATAGCTCTCACAATCCAAAAAATAGCCGCTATTGGTCCCGCGAAAATGAACATCTGCACGCAAGTGTTAGAACGCAACATCCTCAAAAATTATATGTTTGGAGCGGTATTGTCGGGGATTACATTATTGGACCCTTTTTCATTGAAGGGAATTTGAATAGCCAAAAATATGTTGATCTTCTCCAACACCAGGTTTTACTACGGTTGAGGGAACTCAACATAAATTTGGACGAATTGTGGTTTCAGCAAGATGGCTGTTCATCCCACAATTCACGCCAGGCTACAAATTACAGATCTTGCGCCAAATGACTTTTTCCTATGGGGTTGTTGGCACGACAACATTTTCCAACACCCTCACTTACGGCCTACGACTATACAGGAGTTGAGGGCGAAAATTTTGGAGGCGGGCAACTCTATCACCCCTGAAATGTTGGCTGCTACGCGCCAAGAGTTTTACAATAGATTGGGATATTGTGAGGCTCAAGAAGGGGACAGATTTGAACATCTAATCTAATTAAAAATTAGCTTTTTCTTGCTTAAAGTAGGCGGCAGGGTCCATGATTTACGATACTGAGCGATAAACTCGTGAGGTTGTTAACATTAGAAAGAAATATCTTCGCTTTTAATTAAATTTCTTTCCATTCTGTTCTACTAGTGACATCTATCCGGAAACGACCAAACCATGCAGCTAGCACTAGCAGCCAAAGAAATCAATAAACGGCGCTGTTTTTTCCTGCAGAGCTTTTTGCTTGCGATATTATTTATTTTAAATAAAGCTGGCCCTACACTACATTTGATATTTTCGAGGTGCTTTATGACATGATCTCGAAACATGTAGCGAACCAATTCTTCAAAACTAGCGGGAGGGTAAAAGCGAAAAATAAGGGGCTGCCAATATTTTTAACACCCAAAAAGGGGTGAAAAGATTTATTTTGCTCTGTTTCTTTACAAAAAACGTTTTTTTTACGAAAAACTAGAGCTTTGCCACTTTTTTTTATTTTTTTCATTAACTTTTTCGAAATTTTCGTCATACCGTAGAAAAAAATTATTTCCCCCATGGTCATACTCTACTTTTATTCGAAAAAATTTAGAAACAGAGACGGGATCAGTTTTACTAAAACGGGGGATATTGGTTTCCAGTGAGAAGATAAAGGGCGCCGCAGGCAAAAATTTTTCAATTAAATTAGCCGAACGCAAAAATGTTAGAAAAACAAAGCACGAAAAACAAAGCGCCGCTTACAATTTTTTTTCAAAAATTACGTAATTTCGGGAACGCAAAGAAATAGGTCTAAACAGTATAATTTTTAAGAAAAAAATATCAATTTTCTCGGCATCCTCCACTGGGACTACAGGGGTCGTGCACAAATTACGTAATGGTCATAGGGGGGAGGGGGGTTATAAAACGTTACGTAGGGGGGAGGGGGGTTTCCGACAGCGTTTGCATTTGTGTGAAACTAAGAAAATTTGGAATGAAAATAAGTGATTTTTTTTTTTTGGGGGGGAGGTAGTGGTCCTGAAATCGTTACGTAATATTAGGGAAGTGGCGTGCCAAACCTTTACAAAACATTACATAGGGAAGGGGTCAAAAATTGGTAAAATCACCGTTACGTAATTTGTGCACGGCCCCACATCTGACTGTTCCTCCTTTTTGATTTCGAATCAAAGTGCAAAACCCGGGTTGGACGTTCGAAGGCGTCAACCCGTCCTATTTGCTTGATAAAGTTTCTACGGAAATATCTCAGTCGATTTCTCCGGCCCTGTGTGAACGCTTTAGGTTAGGCATTTGCATGTATCTCAGTTCCCAGCCTGTAAACAGTGCGTAAGGACAATGGTTATAAAATGAAAAGCCGAAAAATATTTTTTTTTACGATATCTTTCATCAGTTTGGTATTAAAGTCGAGCAAAAACAATTTTTATTCCAGTCCTAAAGGTATGAAAATGGAAAACATTAGAAAAAAACAACCTGGAATGGATTTACTACGTGTAAGATGTAGTGACAACATCGCCCCATGCCCATCCTTTTCTGCCTAATGTGCTTTTCCGTTTGTCTGCGTCTTATACACGGCTGCTTGGTCCCCTAAGGATTTGCTTAGGAACCCTGTATAAGCAATGAAGATATTTAAAATTTACAAAGTCGAAATGGCAATTGCGATTTATTATGGAGATGTATAAACACTTCTCTGCAAGACTTACCTCCTCCTTCTCAGAAGAGTGCTCTGCTCAGTGATTTCCCAAAATATTTTTTTTTGGGATAATATGCAAAAAGTATTTGCTTGGAATATTCTAAGTTGTAGATACCATGTATATTCATTTCTTACAACAAAGAAATATTTTGAAATATATGTACGAGGAATACACATACTATTTCGTAATTCATGTATATATATTTTTGCCTATTTTAATAAATATACTAGTGGTATATACCATTTTGCATACGGCTTGTATATGAAAAAGGGGGGGTCGTTTTCACACGATTAGAACTTCCATTTAACATACATTAGAATATACTTTTTCCGTTTGGTACATTTATGCCATATACGTGTTATATTTTTTTGCTATGTGGGACTAAATCCTCAGTAATTTTATAACAGGTGGGTAAAGTACCTAAAAATATGTAGAAGTTGTTTGATATTTGAGCGAAACTGTCAAAGATAGTGCCAACTTTATTAAAGTTAAGATATGCCGACCTTTATTCCCGTAAGTCCCTAATATTCTTTATGGCCGATATATTAAATAGCACATATGGAGCTTGTTTTGAAATTATATAATCCAGTTTAGTTTTGTGCCAGTGGAAACTTGATTATCACATCACGTTTGCATTTTAGCCCTGCATGCATGTAACACTACTACTGTGTGTTGGGTATTGTTGGCGTTTTACCAAATTGTTTCAATTGAGTTGGGGTAATGAAATAGTCAAATCCGCTAAAGTTATAAAGCGCAATTTAGGAAAAATTATTTGTGGTTTACAGGGCAAGAGGTAAGAGAATAACTTTAAAAATAGCTTTTTTCTACCGGGATTTGAACCCAGGATTTAGAACGCTAGGCTAATGCTTTACCAACTGAGCTAATAAAGAAATCGGGTTTTGACCATCTATTCGCAAATCCTTTCATTCGATTCATTCCGTATGATCAAGAACCCGGTTCTCTCGATAGCTCAGTTGTTAAGCATTAAACCGGTATTGTGAGGGTTCTGTATTCGAATCCCGGTCAAAGAAAAAACTTTTTTCCGATTTATTGCCCCACCCATCGCACAAATAATTCTATTATTATTATCATATGGGCGCCCACGGTTTATCAGAGTATGCAAAATCAGAACCGCTATATAAAAGAAAGTTCACTATAAAAACTTCAATTTGTTGAGCCATTATTTTATTGGAAGCTTCAAACATTTTTGAATATTAAACTTGGAGTTTGTAAAACCTGTTTTTAATGAAACAATTATTCGCCAAACTATTTTTTATTAAATTATTTAAAATTAACCCAGGAATTTGTAAAACAATGGTTTTTGTTAATCAAACCATATTTATGTTAAATTTATAGCGCATTCGTCAATAAAGCATGAGCGTGGCGAGTGTTCTGTATTATTGACGAAGACGCAATTACTTTAGCAGAAATTTGGTTTGCTAAACAACGGTTTTACGAACATTGGTTTTACAGATTCCGGATTTACTTTCGAATAAATGTTATGAAAAATATTTTAGCAAATAATGGTTAGATGAAAGACGGGTTTAGCAAGTTCCAAGTTCGATATTAAATATAAACAACTAAGGTTCGAATTAAAAATTGCAGATTTTATATTGATTTGTTCTTACGATGAATAAAATCGTTTTGATAAATTCCTGGAAGACTGTTGTCAGTTATAACAGTACGGGTATGAAAAGTTTGTAAGGAGAGAACGGTCTTAAATCACAAGTCAATTTATCGTCATAAGGGATGGTTCCCATTTTATCGCCCTTTTTAAAAAATTTAATAGAATTATCTTAACCAAGATAGGATTTACTTTAATTGTTTTTAAAGAAATGTAATGTTTATATTTATCGGATTTTTTGTAGGTTTTTCATATTTTTAAGCAATGATTTTAGCCACATTTTATAGTTTTCATTTCAAAATTTGGATTCGTAGAATAGAAATCTCACTTTTTTAAGTGTTTAGTGTGTTTTCAGCGTTTTTAAAAAAAACGTATTGCCAAAATGTTAGTTTACCTAACTAGTGCGAAAAGTGCCACTTTCCGCACGCGATATCCGATGGACAAACGACTCAGTGCGGTAAAGTTAATGTTATGGCACTTTACAACACTCCTTGTGGTAAATAAGTGCCTACGTTTATTTCAGTAAATTAAAATACACATATTTAAATTTCTTTTTTGGGAATTTTTGAGGCTTGTAGGTAAAATCGTGTACCTAACACATGCGTAAAGTGTCTTTACCGCACGCGACGGCTGTGGACCGAACGGAGCGGCGCTCAAAAGTATCACTTTTCGTACTGGTTAGGTAAATAACAATAGCTGCAAGTAAATAACTATTGGCTCTTAAGCGTTGCTTGGCCGTGAGTAATGACTCCGTAATAACGGCGAAATACACGTACCTACGAGTAGTTTTCAAGTCGCATCTGGAAGACGATTTAGAGCTCCCTTCTAGACAAATATTTATCGACAACTTTTTTTTGATCTACAAATGGTACAAGCTGGCTACGCCGCAAAATTAAATTATTACAAACGAAAAAGTAGCAATCAAGCAGGCCATGACCGATCGGACCGAAAATGTATGAGTAATTTTGAGGTTATATTCATGAAAAACAAAAAAGTGAATCCGTAACGCTTTGTTTCTCACTTCATTAGACACCTACAGACCTGCTTCATGCTTCACTCCTTTCGAATTTAAAACAAAAAGTCCGTAATCCGCGGAGACATGGTACCAGTGTGCGCCACCTGTCGAATAAACTGAGAAACAAAAACATCAAAATGGAAGTCTTTGTTTTTTTAATATTTTGGCTTTTTAGTTCTGCGCAACAAGCCTCCTCCGGAGCGATTGCTTGCTGATGCCTTAAAATTATTGCCAGTATTAAGCTCCAACTTGGGGTAGTGCTGCTGCGAACGTTACCTCTTTTTAAGAGTCATGTTACAGTGACCTAATATTTTACAGGTTTCTTTCTGTTACCTGCTGAAAAGTGCAGATTTCTGTGTTTACGGTCTCCTACACTTTTCAATTTTTATGTTTTTGTTTCTCAGCGGATTACGAACTTTTTTTTTTTAATTCGAAAGTTGTGCATGGTTGCCTGTGTAGCTTTAACTACCAGGTACAATCCTATGACTTTCTGATGATTCCTCAGGAGTCGTAACAAAGTGAGAAACAAAAACGCTTTGCCCGATATGCCACGAGTGTTACTTTTATTTTATATTTTGGAAGGAAGAATTTTTCTTTTTTGAGTAGCTTTTTAGATTTTTGATTTAACAACAATATAAAATTCAAGGGTAAAAGAAAATATACCTACTAATTGCATTTAAAACTTTAAAAAAAATGTGCTTAACACAAGTTTTAAACTCACGATTTTGTGCAAGAATCAGGATCCTTCAATCGAGTAATAGAAACTCTTTTGGCTTGGCCACCGTCTTATTTTACAAAATTTTCTTACATTCACTCTAGGCTCAAGAGACGAACATGCCCAATTTGATTAAAAAATGTGCTTGTGCAACCAAACTCGGGACTTTTAAAAATCGAAAAAAATAGCAGATAAAAATGCGACAACATTGCTTGAATTAGAAAATTCTACTTGATTCTTTATTTCGTGACTACAAGATTAATTTAATGCCAGATATAGGTAAAAACAAAATACAATAAAAGTACATTGGAGAATTTCAAAAAAATACCAGGAAAACTTGTACAGCATCAATGGTTAAAGTCCGTTCAAACTGAACAGGTAAACTTAGTCAAGAAGTAGTTTAACTAAAAAGTTGTCGACTAATATTAGTCTAGACGCATTAAATCGGCCCCCAGCATATCTTTGTGGTACACACTCCAAGACAAATTTTGATTTTTTCTATCTTAATTTGTTTCTTATTTGGGTCTTTAGATTGATTACCGAGCATTTATCCATGAGTTTATGACGTACATGGTCATTTGATTTCATTTGTGTTGCCCATTGATTGGGTCCTCTAATATATAGTATTTGGAAAACCATAGAAACTGTGTGTATTTGGTTGTCTTAAATATTGGTTGGCCATAACTTACGGCGCTGTTGACTGCCTAATAATAAACACAAATCTACGTCAACTCTTCCAGCCACACTCGATATGTATCCATCCATCCACTTAGTGGTATAATTAGTGAATACTTTGATATTTTTTTACTCTAAATAATTGCTTAATATATATTTATATCTATCCGAGTTTATATCTTCTATGTAAAATAAATTGAATTTTTTGACTATATAATATTCATAATACTAAAATGCTAAATACTCAATCATTTTTTAGTCAGTAGGTTTTGCTATACAGCAAAAATATATTATATTTAATGATAAATGTATATGAAAAACATTTATTTTCTTTATTTTTGGGGCCTGTCACAAATAATTACGTAACCGACTTTAGCAAAAAGGAAACATATCTGGATTCAAAGCTAGTTCATTTGCTTTAAGAAAATAGGGACAATTAGCTATTCTTTAAGCGTATTCGTATACTTATAACTAACATGTTCAAAACAAACTTGTTTTTGCCATGTTTCGAACGAGGTTCTATTATTTATACACCATCTCTCTGCACTCGTTACGTGCACTGAAGAAAATTTCCACTAATCCTAAGTATGAATTCAACAGCCCCAAGTAGAAAATTCATTTAAACATGAGATAAGTAAACCGTCTACTTACCATAAGTTTTCTCAGCTACTTAAGTTTATAAAATAACAAATTAATCAAATGTAAAAACTCCACTTATCGTAAGTGAAGTATCTACTAATCATTAGTAAATCTATAGTAGCGCAAAACGAGTATTACTATACAAAATAAAAAATACATTTTTGAGGTCTAAAAACCATGACCCATCACAATAAACCCTAATAAAAAAAATAAAAAGAAATTAAAAATAAAAGCGCGTCGCGCCGACGGGGTACGAACCGACAACCTACAGGTTGATAGACCAATGCTTTATCCGCTGTACCACACTAAAAAAAACCATGCCAAGTGAAGTGTCTAGTTAGCTTTTTTTGTTAATGGTAAGTAAAGTTTCTATTAGCCCCAAGTGATGAATTCAATAGCTGCAAGTAAAACGACCTACTTAGATCCGAGTTTGTTAACCCTTAGTGATTTATCTAATTACCAATATGCGACAAGTCACTTAACTTTCCCCTCACTTAAGGTTAGTGAATTTTTCTACTAGTCTGTTAACTCTTAGTGATTTATCTACTTACCAATATGTGACAACTCACTTAATACGATTAGTGAATTTTTCTACTAAGGACAAGTGAAGGCGTCAAATATTGGAAAAATCATGCAGAAAAATATATTTATCCTAATAATAATGTAACCAAAAAAATTCTAGATTTTTATACTTGCAACGTTAGCAGTCATAAGTCATAAATAAGATGCCGTCAGTGTTTCATGTCAAAATTATTACATACCACATGAGAACATTGAGACTTTTAACTTGTGCGAGCTTAAAAACCAGGTGCAGGCTGAACACCAAAAATGACCAACGCACTTCACTTTACTGACACACATGACCAATGCAAGGCCGAAAATACATGAATATGAATGAATATTTTAACTCTTTCAATAAAAAGTAAGATTTTGTTGAAAAAAAAACTTAACCATTCTTTTTAAAATATGATGTATTTAGACATTTCAACAAATTTTTTTTGCAAAGTTCATGGGATTGCATGATATTTCACACAAAAATACAAAATTTCTGATCGGCTTTATTATTTATCCACAACTACCGCAAGGAAAAGATTTCTACTAAAACTCCAGTTTATTTATTTATTCGATCACCCGTTCTGGTGAAACGTTGGTTTCATCTACAGTGTCGCCACTGCAGGATCCTAGAGGTCACCACCTGTGTAAGTTTGACTCGATCTGGTGAGTCTGACCTCTGGTAGTGTTTGGTTAACTTAATCTGTTTAGGGAACTTTGCTTCCAAGAAAGATTCATCCACTACGTCTGTCCTACATCGGAACAAGACCCAGAAAGATGGCAGTAGTGAGTTTTAACGGAATGCCAAGAATTCTAACCTGCAAAATTTTGTGTCAATTTTGTGATTTTTCCAACTGCCTTTTTTTCTTCCGTTTCATGGCCACCACGTTTATATAGGACGACAAGTGATCAACACAAGTGATACAAAACACACAACAGTTTGTAATAAACTTTTTTAAGGCCTAGTTAAGGTAAGTTTAAAGTTGAGCTTGAGCTGTTAGCTCCTATGCTAGCTATTAACAATGATTTTTTGAATTGAATATATCAGTTGGTCTTTCTTTGGCATTATTAGTTATAATACAAAAATGTACCGCACGCACGAAAATACAAAAAGGAAGACTAATTTTTACTACTTTCGGTTGAATTCCAAACCGTAACGTTGAAAAACCAAGTGGGTCAAACATTTGGTACATTTTTTGCATCCCGGACGTAAGACGGACGTCGTATTTGTTACTGATTGCAACGTTGGCAGCACAGACGTTGAAGCGTCGTCAGAAAACTTTACTAAACGTTTTGTTCTGTAATACATGCCAACGTTCTCCTTAACGACGTCAAAGTATTGTCGAGAATCTGCACTAAACTACACATAAGGGCTCCAAACGTTATCTCGACGACTTACGTCCGTCTATACCAGCTAAGACGTCGTTATAATAAAAGTAAGGTCAACAATCCTTGACTTAAACCACTAAAGTCGTCAACTGACTATAGTTTATACTCCCTCTGACGTTAGATGACGTACAAAACTAGTCGGAAGAAGGAAAAATGCTATTTGCTAACGCTAACAAAAAAACCTAAGGAGACGTTTCACTGGAATGATTTTCTGAGTCTAGGTCGGGATAGACGTAACGTTAGACGTAACGTTGCGAACACAGTAATGCACGCATCGATTGCAGGTATAAGGAAAAAATGTAGTGCCTTGTGGCTTTGTTTTTAATGCATTTAGTATAAGTATACGGATGCGTTTCGAAAATAGCTAAAAGTACCTAATATGTTACGTTTACATGACAAACCCGGACAAACCTTAAGCAGAAATTTATTCTGATGTTTGAAAAAACATCTTTACATCATTAGTACCTAATATGTTACGTTTACATGACAAACCCGGACAAACCTTAAGCAGAAATTTATTCTGATGTTTGAAAAAACATCTTTACATCATTAGCTTTAAATGTAACATCATTTTACTGAGACTGGAAGTCAAAGAATTAAGAAAAAAATGGTTATATGCAAAAAATTATTTATAATTAATTTATTAATTTATAATAATAAATTTCCATAAATTGGTAACCACGAATTTGGGGTTAAATTCAGCAGATTTTTTGTGGCAAAAACAAGACAAAAAAAATTGGTTTAAAATGACGCCCCAGCATGATAGTTAAAAAAATATTATTCTCATATCCTATCCAAACTTTTGGAGAAGTATCGTGTGAGTTAAAATTTTGGGGACACAGTCATTCGCTCAAAAGTATTTTAATAATTCACTTTATTTACTTTACGTTACTAGTATGGAAAGTGACCCATTACAACAAGATTTAACTAAAATACACCACTGTAGTGTCATCCAAGGCCTTGATTTTTTTTAGTATAAAAATTGCGAGCTCTCAGATGATGTTGTATTTGAATTTAAATTTGAAAGGTTTTTCCTGTCCTGATTTGTTGTTAAAGGTATAAAAAAATACTGTTTTCCTACGACCATATACGAAAATAGCGAAATTTGCACTCTTTCCTGTTTAATAAATTTGTAAAAATTTCACACCCGTATTGATATTTTTTTTCGTCACTAGAGAGAGATATTTTCTTCTCTAGAGAGGAAAATGACTCACTTATTTCTAGTTATTGATTATTAGATTTCCCTATTTCATTTCTACACAATTCAACATTTGCGTTACTTATGAATATTTCTAGATGATGTCTTGAGTCCAATGTTTTGACAAACATATTTTTTCCTCCAAAAAAGAAATCCCTATCGGCGCTCAGTATTTAAATCAAGACATTAAAAAAAACACTATTTTAGCCGCAAGTTGTAAAAACTAGTGTCGGGGCCGCCACACAACACCGAATGCGACTCGAGAGGACAGACGGGCGACCCCACTTCTTAGCAGCTCTGCAGTCGACGTTGTACACAGAATAACAAAAAACGATGTAGAAGTAGGCGGCACGGTTGACACTACACCGAAAACTTTGCGGGACTCAAAGGTGAACGGCCGTGGATTCCACCAAACTGGGTAGAGGAGACTAGCCGGTGACCCCAAAAAGAAGGAGATCTGGAGCTTTCCGAGATCGGGATTCCGAAGGTCACTTGAAAAAGGCGATAGACTTTCGGGTAGCAGGACCACTCCAAGGAATGCGTCTGAAGACGGCGGGCTGCTGGGGAGAAAAGTCCACCGTCAGCCAGCTACGCAGTCTAAAGATTCCTGCCGTCGACAAAGGAGTGTCAAGCAAAAAGTAAGTCCTTTTAGAGAAATAAAACTTGCATCCTAAGGGGCACGTGCATCAGTCGGGGGTGCACGGGGGTATGGCAGAAAGGATACATTATGCGGCCTAATTGCCAGGGTTAGGGCTGCCCATCTACTACTACTGTAAAGGCTAGTATTTGGATAGTCATTTTTGGAGAGTGGTTAAGTACTTATTAAACATTATTAATTACATTAGCACAATTAAACAACTGTTCTGCAATATTTGGTAACGGAGTTTTAATTCATAAATCAATTATAGTTATAATTATTAACTGGATATTCAAACAAAACTTTCATTAATGTAAATGTTTGTTAGCGTCTGGGGAAATTAGGTTATTTTGTCGTAAATACAACACGCAATTAAATAATTTTTATCGATATGTCCCGGAGTTGACTAAGTAAAAAATAAATTAATAATAGGGATATTTTGGAACGCTTATTTGACACTTCGTAGTGGTTTTGGTAATTACTGCGTCTGCGCAATAGCTAAACGTCATTCCTTAGTGAAGATACGAATTCATTTCGTTGTGGTTGTGGTTATTTTTCTGGTTAGTTTTAGAGAATTATGGCGTAATTAATTTTAAAAATAATAAAATATTATCAGGTTCCAACATATAAAACACTTATTTTGTAAAATTATGTCAAGTTTTTTATTTTGTTTTCATCTGTAAATTTTTTTATAAGTGACTGTTTTGAATGTGTTCCTAAAACTCTGGTAAAATCGATGCGTGGTATTATTAGTGTTTGTTAAACACTACTATACTGGCTGTCAAAGTTGTCAAAATTGTAAGCGTTCCAAAATATCCCTAATTTTTATTTTAATGCTTTTGACCCTAGTATAAATTAAACTAAATTATTTGTATTTTCATATAAAACTAGTGGCGTAGACAGGGGCAGTTTTGAGGGTTAACCCCCCCCCAAGGAGGTCCAATCCAGTCTACAATAAATAAGGGAGAGCTTTAACTCCCCCACTTTTTTTGACTCTTTACTCCGGTTTGTGACGTGTGTTTAGTGTAATGTATTAAATTTTAAATATTTTTATCACCAGAACTCAAAACGTGTAATATATGGCATTCTTAGTATAATTTTTCTTCAAATTTTCATTTGGGGCGCATTTATGATTTGGTAGCAAATCTATGTATACCACCGCAACCCACCTCTTAAAATTCTTAGCATCTAACCCAATGTACTTTTTCAAAAATATGTTACAAAAAACCTAAGAGATCAAAATTTTGAAAGAATTTTTTGTTTCTTTGTCAAAAATTTCGCCTGCGGCGCTATATCAATATTAAATATTGTTTACTTTTAAGTAATTTTTTTGTTAACAACATTTGAAACGCGTAAAAAAATAGCATTTTAGTGTATTTTTTTTAAATTTTGCCTGCGGCGCATTTAAGGGTTGGGTTGGGTTGGTTTGAAAAAAAGGACCCCACCCGATTACACAGGGCTCACAATTTTAGTATGTTGTAGAGGACAACAAGCTGATAAAAAAAATATTACGGGTCAAAAAAAGTTCTATGTACAGTTTTTAAGATATTAGGGGTCAAAGTTCGAAAAAAGGCCTAAATGCTGTATGTTTTACGCCTTATAACTCTGACGTATTGGCCAAGGAAATGTTAATTATTACAAAAATGATTTGACAGAAGGTCATACGCAAACCTAGTTATGCTGTCATTTTTGACAGTTAATCAGGTAATGTACAGGGGGTGGTCAAAAAGTAACATTCTTTATGTTAGCACTACTATCGAATTTTGCAAAAAGCAGATTATATTTTAACAAAAACTAATAGTTTTAGTTAATACTTAACGAAAAAAATAAGTTTGATTTTTTAGTAGCCCTTAGTATTATTGCTATTAATTTTTGTCTCCTAGGTCAATTTTCTTCCAAAAAAAAAATTGACATTGCCTCCTTTCGGCAGTCTCAAATTCAATTTGTGAGGAATAAAAGTTGATTTGTGAATTATTTATCATTTATTAGGTCACAACAAACGATCTTAGCAGAAAAAACAAAATCGGTTAGTTTTGGTTCACTCACGGGGTCTACTCAAAAAAAATAAAAAAATTTGCATTTGCTCTAAAATGGTTTTTCAATTATTTTTGGATAACGGCTCGGTCAAATTCGATATAACTTTGCCAGAATAGTGTCAAGACTTGGTACTATATATCAATTTTTATCTTTTCATCTTTTGTATATCTGAACTACGCTTGTTATAGTGGCAACGCCAAGTTGAGTAATCTTTTACGTTCAATTTATTATTTTGAATATTAATAATTAAAAATATTAAAAATGGCCGCCTTTGCTGATTAAAAAGATAATAAATGGGTAGCAGAACCCTTTTTTATTGGGTGTACCTATGTCGTAAAGGATTACTAAACTGGGCGTTGCCATTATAACAAGCGTAGTAAGCGCGTTGTTCAGATATGCAAAAGGTTAAAGATAAAAATTGATATTTTTAATACCAGACATAGAAATAATCTGTGTTTTTGTGTTGGGGTAGTACCAAGTCTTGACATTATTCTGGCAAAGTTATGTCGAATTTGACCGAGCCGTTATCTAAAAATAACCACTTTAGAGCAAATGCAACTTTTTTATTTTTTTTTTTAGTAGACCCCGTGAGTGAACCAAAAGTAACCGATTTTGTTTTTGCTGTTAAGATCGTTTGTTGTGACCTAACAAATGATAAATAATTTGAAAATCAACTTTTACTCCTCACAAATTGAATTTGAGACTGCCGAAAGGAGGAAAGGTCATTTTTTTTTGTAAGAAAATTGACCTAGGAGACAAAAATTAATAACAATAATACTAAGACCTACCAAAAAATTAAACTCATTTTTTTCTTTAAGTATTAACCAAAACTATTAGTTTTTGTCAAAATATAATCTGCTTTTTGCAAAATTCGGTAGTAGTTCAAACATAAAAAATGTTACTTTTTGACCACTCCCTGTACATTACCTGATGAATTGTCAAAAATCACAGCATAACTAAGTTTGCATATGACCTTCTGTCAAATCATTTTTGTAACAATTAACATTTCTTTGGCCAATACGTCAGAGTTATAAGGCGTAAAACATACAGCATTTAGGCCTTTTTTCGAACTTTGATCCCTAATATCTAAAAAACTGTACATAGAACTTTTTTTACCCGTAATATTTTTTTATCAGCTTGTTTTCCTCTACAACATACTAAAATTATATTAAATTCCACAGAGGCAAAAATTCTCCATAAGCCCTGTGTAATCGGGTGCGGGGTCTTTTGCAAGTGAGACTTGCTTAAAAATAGGCATTTTTGTTTCGTATACAGTAACTCAACACCTTTTAAACCGCTTCTCTTTCCTTCCTTCAGGGGGCTATTCTTGAATCGAGAAAAAAAGAGAGAATTACTTTCGATCAATATCGGGCAAAAGTGAAAGAAACCGATTTAAACCGAAGATTTGGACCAATGAGATGCATAGTAGCGAGTCCCTGGGAGCAAATTTTCTCTCGATTCAAGAATAGCCCCACTGGAGTCAAATTCTCCCGCTACTATGCATCTCATTGTTCCAAATCTTCGGTTTAAATCAGTTTCTCTCACTTTTGCCTGATATTGGTCGAAAGTAATTCTTTAAGTCAAGACCAATAGAATTACTTTCAAAAAATATCAGATAAAAGTGGGAGAAACTGGTCTAAGCCGAAGTTTTGGACCAATGTAATGAGAAGCATAGTAGCGAGAGAATTTGACCCAATAGAAGCAGAATTTATATTAGTTCGAGAATAATGTGCCCATCAAGAGCTCAAGCAATAGCCACCTACCTAATTTTTAAACATTTGCTATAGGTATGTAGTCGATTTTTATTAAATGATGGAACCCCCCAGCGTCGATTTCTGGCTACGCCACTGATAAAACCCAACCGTTTTAAAGTTAGCAACTCAAGTATAATAAAAAACATATAGGCGCCGAATTCAAAAGAGTTTGGTTTGATCCAAAAATAAAAATAATCGTATTTTATACCTTTAAATGTATTTTTATTCAATTCAATTCAATTAGCATTTAATTTTATTTTAATTGTGAAAGGCTTTTCTAATGTACCTTTTTAGTTTTCTTGATGAACCTTTTGTATATTATAGGTACTTAGTATTATCAGTTTTGCCATGAAAGTTGTGGGAAAATGGGTTTTGTAATAAAACGCGAGCACTTTTGAATCGATTGTTTTTTTTTTAATAAAAATAGATCGAGTCGATAGAAAGTTATGCTGGAATAAATATAAAAAACGTCTTTTATTTTGAAGTAAATTTAAAATGAGATCGAGAATGGGTAGTCATGCACGTCCCTTAGAAAAAACTGTTCGAAAAAATCAGGAAACAAGTACCTTTTGCATTGGCGGCCCAGGTGGGGGGGTGATTGCCTCCCCTTTGCTCCAATAAAAAGTAGCAAACAAAGATGATTGTGGTAATCCTGAAGTCTTTGGATAAAAATCGAGATACTGCAAAACGTTAAGTTAAAAGACATCTTGAATCCCGCCACAGTATTTTGGGACAGTTTGAAACAGACGAAAATTAGAAATATTAGAGATATAAGAAATACAGAACAGTATTATAGAGCTTTAATTTATAAACAAGTTTTCGTCAAAATCATTTCGGACATAAAATCAAGGTTTAATAAGGAGACTTTAAGTATTTTTGACCTGAACATATTCATACCAAGTTTTATACAACGTAAAGCCAACATCAGCGCAAAATAAACTAATGTCGTTTCCAAATACTATGATCTGTTTAATTAATACAAAACACAAATTCTGGAACATTGGGAGAAGTCAGTATTTGGAAACAATATTGGTCGGAAGTAGGCAAAAGCTTAAATCAAAACATATGATAACATTTTGGAGGCAATGAACAAGTGTGGCAAAAATATTTTCCGTTGATAAAAACATTCTTGGATGTTTGTCAGTAAGTAATGCTTCTTTAGAAAGTAGCTTCTCGTGCCTCAGAAGATTGAGTACTTAGAAACACTATGACGGAAATTCGTCTAAAGGACTTAGCGTTGCTGCATATCACTAGACATATTGAAATTGACATTAAGCGAGTCATTGACCGATTTTCCCAGAAAAAACCGGAACTGAAAAAATTATACGTAGTTACTCAAGCGTGGTTTTCAAAGGGATAGGGGGTTAGATAACCCCCCCTACTCTTGCTTTAAATTTTTTATAAAAACATTTAGAAAATCAAAAATAGGGCATAAATTGCGGTGCTATAGCACCTTTTATATTTACGGTAGTAGTTTAATTTTGTGTTAAAAATGGCATTTGTAGTGTCATTTTCCTAAAAATTTTCGCCTGCTGAGCTTTGAAACCATTGATATTTAGTTTAATTTTAAATCAAAAAATTCATCTTAGTGCAATTTACTTAAAAATTTTCGCCTGCGGCGTTGATATTTATTATTATGAATTATATATTATTAAATTGCATTTTTAATGTCATTTTCTCAAAAATTTTCGGCTGATTTCAACATTTTTTAACGTAAAAAATGCATAAAATAAACTACTTAAAATCTGAGTACCCCCCTCCTAGATTTGAGGCCAAATCTGCGCTTACAGTTACTAAGTTTTGTTTGCATATATTGGTAGTTTACACGTGTTTCGCCTACATAGGCATCTTAGGCCTGGTATATAAAACGTCACGGTTGAAATTAAAATTTAAAGAACATTAAAAAATTTAAAAAATAAAAAACATTTAAACAAACGAGAGACTCGTTCTACATTTTATAAACAAAACCTAATATATTGATATGTTTTCAAATGGCTGGGCCCGCCACTGGTACTATAAAAAACATTAGCCACTTGAATCGCCCTCCTGTCATTGTATTTTCCGAAAAAAATCCATCTAAGAACTTTCCAAACCAAGTTATCCTTGAAAAAATGCAGAATTAACTCTCCTGTGGGGTTATTCTTGAACCAAGAGAAAATTTGCTCCCAGGGAGTCGAATTCTCCCACTACTATGCATCTCATTGGTTGAAATCTTCGGTTAAAATCGGTTTCTCTCACTTTTGCCCGATATTGATGGAAAGTAATTCTCTTAGTAAAGACCAATAGAATTACTTTCCATCAATATCGGGCAAAAGTGAGAGAAACCGATTTTAACCGAAGATTTCGACCAATAAGATGCATAGTAGCGAGAGAATTCGACACCCCGGGAGCAAATTTTCTCTCGATTCAAGAATAACCCCCCCTGGGCCGCTGCAGACCACGTCAGGCATGCCCAGCGCCAACCCTGATTCTTGTATTCTCTTCTTTGTTTTTCAAATTTATTATTGTTACATATTTTGCGATTCTGGGCCATTATGGTATCTTATACAGGGTGTCTGAATTGCCATGGGTCACTATTGCTATCTCGGTAATTATAAGAACTTCAAGGTTGGTCAAATTAGACAAAATGTGCAGTTTGTGGGGGACATTGACGTACGGGGGTTTTGCGAAGAATTACAGAAAACTATTTTATCAAATACCTCAAAAAGTATAATTTTTACAGAAAATTCGTAAAGCAAAAAACTTTTGCATTTTTGATGTTTTTCAATTTGGTAGTTTTTAAGAAAATTTGCTACGTCTAGTTTTCGAGATATTAACATCAACTTATTTTTTTTAAATACGGACCTGTATTTTTTATTCCATTTTTTAAAATATTCGTTTTTTATGATTTTAACGATATATCACATGTCCATACTTATTTGCATTTTAATGGTAAAAAATGTTTATTTATGTTTTTTCGCACTTTTGGCGTTTTATCATAGGTGGCTTAGAAAGCAAAAAGAAACAATTGCTTATAAAAGCCTATGATGCGGTAAGGTAAGTTTAAATCAACATGGCAGCGTTTTAAAAAGGTGAAAAATAAGATTTAATTTTTTGTTATGCAAGAGCATTTCAAAATGCTGAAAAATACTCTAAATGTATCAAAATTCGTACCCCGAAAGGCGGGTACCAAATCGAAAAATAAAAGGCTAGATCGAAATTTGCTACCACACGGATTGAGTACGGTGTTGCACGGATCATTTGAAAATCTTTCCAAAAGGGGAGCAACCGGCAGAGGACGGGATAGATTAAACAAATATCAACAGAGAATTTGAGAGAAATTGAAAAAGAACATTTAGTTTTAAAAAACGTGTTAAAATAATAATAAATACTGTTAAATAAGTTTAATTTAATTAAGTAGTAAAAAGTTCAAATATTTAAAAACTTAATAAATAGTTTTTAAATAAATAAAATAAAAATTAAAGAAAGTTAAAAATGAAAAAAAAAATTTCTTTACAAATTTTCTGCAAAAAGTATACTTTTTGAGATATTTGATAAAATAGATTTCAGCAAGTTTTCGAAAAACCCCCGTATCTAGGGATAGAATATATTTTTTTTTAATCTGAAACCAGATTGTCAATGTTTCAAAAACTGCAAATTTTGTCTAATTTTACCAACCTTGTAGTTTTTATAGTTACCGAGATAGCAATAGTGGCCCATGGACATTAAGACACCCTGTAGACATATGGTTTTATCTAATCCTTATAAAATTAACAAAGATAAAAAAATCGAACCTTCCACGCCAACTCCGATTAAGTTTTTTTTTTATTTCGCGGCACTGAGTTGATATGTTTCCACAACACAATTTAATAATAATAAAATATATCCTTAATTTATACACCACTAAAGTGCCGCTTTTCTTTTTAAAATATTTTTTTTTAAGTAATCCTTTTTTTATGGTAACAACAAGCATATTTCCTTGATCTAGTCATCCGTCTGCTTTAGTTTTATGTGTACCGAATTGGGCACTACGCCGTTACGTGCTTTTTAGGGATTAATTAGCTAGGTGTACCAGAACGAGAGACAATTAGCTCACACTTATGTGCCAAAAAATTCGGCAAAGCCGATATTACTTTTCTCGAGTACCGACCACGGGCAGAGAGTAGGTGCATAGCTTAGACGAAACTTGCATACAGATGGAATTGTGTTATGTCTCTCGCAGGATCGATGCTACGCCATGCACCTACTGCTTACGCAGTGGGTACTATTCTTGGTTGTCGAGGTTCACACAGAGGTGGTACTCGGCAGAAGTTCTCTCCGCTTTTCCGAATTTTGTGGCACATAAGTTCGAGAGAATTGTCTATCTCTGTGTTACATTTAGCTGATGAGTCCCTAATAAGGACGAAACGGCGTCATCCTAGGTTCCATCCTCTGTACGAATAGTCAAAGATAAGTATATTCAGTTTGCACTAGTACAAAAGACTTCTGTTTTTTTATTAGATTTAAAGTCCACTCAACCACTATCCATTCGTTTATATCACAAAAATGGTTTGGCGTTTATGTGGATGAACTAGAACGTAAATATTTGTGGTTAGAAACATATTCGGATTTGTTTATAAAAAAGTAATATAAAAAAACGTTATTTATTTTAAAAATCATAGTTATATTTCTATAACTATTTACTCCTTTTAAGTTAATAACAAAACAAAGTTAAAATATTTTTTGCAGAAAATTCTGGTTAATTTCCCTATACAGTAATAAAAAAGAAAGGTTATGGTATTGACAGTTGACCTATTACTTAAATAAAAAAATCTTTATTCCATATGTTTCAAGCAAAAAGAGAAAAATGAATCCTAAAAAAAACGAACCTTAGAACTAAAAATTTGTTGTAATAATAGCAATCTCTGAAACATTTTTTTGGTCAGATATGTAGGGGTAACATTAATTTTATTGTGAATTGATGTCCTTTTTTATTAGTTTAATGCATTTTTACATATTATTATTAGTACCTTTTTTAAAAATACGTACTATATATTAAGATTATGTAAAAATACGTTGGACTAATAGAAAGGGCATTAAGCCTATGAATTAATGTTACTCTTACATTGGAGAAAAAATATTTTTCAGCACAATTTCTTCCGATTTTTTCTATTTTTACCCAAAAAGTCTGATCAGTGTTACAATGAAAGATGAATCAAAATGAACAAAAAAAACACGCAAATAAAATTTAAAAAAATAACTAACACAAACCTTTGTCGTTTCAAAATATACGGTTAAAAATTGTAGTTAAAAGCAGGCACTAAAGTGCGACAGCATAGGAAGGCATCCGGGGTATGCATACGAGGGGGATATTTAGGCCAATTTAAAAGGTATATAATTTATTTTCAGTGGCGTACGTGGGAGATAGATAGAGACTGTTTTCTTTTACAAATAAATTCTTTCCGTGCGCCTTCCTAGGCTGGAAGCACTTTACTTTTATTAATTCTTACTTTATTTTTGCATACACTGAGCATGTGTATGCCACCTGGCTGGCAGACTAGACGGATGTGTTGCTAAGTTCAAATATATTTGTCATTAGTGTCAAAAATAGTGCCGATTACTATAATTTCCTATTATTATCAATTATCAAGCAAATGTAATTCTATTAAAAAAAAGAAAAACGATTTAACAATCTAGTGGTTCTTGTTAAAAATCTTGAAATAACTCCAAATCATAAAACCACTATAACACTTTTTCTTGGTATGTAAAAAAGTCTAAATCCTACAAACAGTTTCGGGCCTAAAGCAAATAATATTTTTTCAATTATTGCATTTTTTGTCCCGTCCAAGCCAAAAGAAAAGCTTTACTGGTTTATGGTTCACAATAATTTTTAAAATAAATGTTAACAACATGCTTTGCTGCTTGCTTGATAAAGCATTTTCCTAAAAAATTGAAATTTATGAAAGTACGAATTTACTAAAATTAAGTTTTGGTTTTTCTTATCCCGCCCAACACAAAATTTAAAGGTTCGCCCTATAAGCTCTGGTTACAACTTATTGTTTTAAACCATCTCATTAGATAACCTATGGTTTTAGGAAATAATTTATTAGAAAATATAGTCATAATTTTAATCATAAAGAAGTCACAGCTGGTTTTTCTATTAATGGGTTACTTTTTTGTCCCGTTCGACCGCGAAATGGCCGATTGGCCCATTCGTCGGTCAACAAAAATTGCTGTTACATAAAGTAACAGTACCTATTTTGGTAATTACAAGAAAATGGTACGAAAAAGATCTCCATGCGCTCTAACCCGACGACAAGTTCCCTCCCCACTAATATAAAATTTTGTTTTTTAAATCTTAATGTTCTACATGCTAAAGAAAAATATGCACAGATATAAAATGTGCGCTAATTTTGAACAAATATCTTAAAGGAAGGAAATTATCATAACTTCGAAATCGAAAATTTGGTTTCGCCTATTTTGTTCTATCAAATTAAAAAAAAAATAAATAACAAAAAATTGAGATGGGCCCATGTAGACCTGATGAATTTATGTGCCATTAAATTCAAATCCCTAAAAAAAAAAATTGACTGGGGTCACAAAATGTATATTTAACGGATATTTGCCAATTTACCAGAAGGTGGGTGCACTGTAAACATGAGCAAATTTGATATGGGTACCTTGATGATTTTACTCTAAAAGCTCATTTGTAGGAAATTAAAAAAGGAGCGCAGCGAGTTACTTTTAAACGCGAATAAAAAAAGCACAATTTATTGGCGAAACATAAGAGAAACTAAAAAATACTTACATAACACTCAAACAAATTAAACACAGTCAATTTTTATACCATAAATCAAAGGTGGCTATGAATGACACAAAAGCGTACTATACGTCACGCAGGTTATTTCAATGTATATATCTTGATTTTATTCGGCTCTACTGGAAAAGAAAAACCATCATTAACTTTAGGTTAACGAAAACAATTTTTCCTGAAATCGGGGAAAAATAAATGGTTCTTTAATCGCGTTTATTAAATTGTTCGTCCTTGTTTTACATTCTTTTGTTATAAGACTACTCTTACTGAAATTGCATTTAAAATTAAATTCTAAAATTAAAACGGTTATATATTACTGCCTAATTTACATTTTTGTATATACAGCGTTACATGCTGATATTGCAGTAAAAAGACTGCTATAAAAACGACAGCAGACAAAAAACAGCGGAAAATTTAAAATTCCGCACATGATTTAAGGGACTTCTATTTTTTTTTCATGCGTATGTTTCAGGGCGATCTAAAGGGCATTTCTTTCGTTTGTGTACAAAATCCTAAATAAAATTTACATAATTTAATAAAAGTAGGTTCAAGCACGACCCTTTTTTGGTCATAATCAACATACAAAATAATCCGGAAAATCTAGGATGAATAGAAAATAGAAGGTAGTAGTAGTAAGGGGCGGTCCGCAGGCCTGGCAATTAGGCTTCTTCTTCATGGGCCCTTTCTGCCATACCCCGTCTCGCACCCTTATCCTCCCACTCCCTCTACATATCCTACCTCTCTCTCTCTCCGGGCCTTCCTTACGAAGGTCAGCACGTCAGCCCATCTTAGAGAGTGTAGCTCCTCTTCTTCTTGTAGTGTGTAAATAGAACGTAAGTATACATATTTGTTTGCACACACTGAGTACTTGTTTTTTTTTAATGATTTTTAAGGATAATCAAGTAGACCAAACCCACTTGAAGAGTGCGCAGATTATTTACACCTTCTTCAAAAACGTAATTTTACTCAATGTTCTCAAACAAAAAAATAATACGTTTTTGGTTTCCGATGCAAAACATTCAAGTTGAAGGGTGCAAAAAAAAATTTTTGTAATTTATTATTTACTACAACGGGGTAGCCGGTGGCGTAGTAAATATTTTTGTGTTCTGATTTTTTGAATGCCTTTAAGTAAATATTCTTAACCCGGATCTGTCAGACCACGATGGAGCAACTGATTGCAAACTGTAAACCAAAACTCAAATAATCCAGGTAAATTGTAATTTTTCTGGGAACTAAAAGCGAGCATGCTGTAGGGTACCACTGGGAAGCTTAACTATAGATTTGCACTATCTCACCTCCTTAACTGCAGCGCCATCTTGAATCAAAAGGTTAAATAAGTTTTTTGCTCACAACTTCTGTTAATTTTGCACTAGAAAAAAAAATCGAAAAAGCATTTTGTAGGGAAAAATAATGCCTAAAAAACGACACTTTTAAACTTGGAGTAATTTTTTTGTTCATAATCAGAATTCTATTATTTAAACAAAATGAGAATACTAATAGCAGTTTTTTTACTATTTCTAATTTCCTGTAAATCTGATTGGTATTTTTTTTAACAAACATTGTAGAGCAGCCAATTCCCTACATTTTATGTTTGAACATTTTATTCTTATTATTATTCTTATTCTTATTATTTTTGTGGTACACCACGCCAAATGTTCAACAAACTTCAACGATCCTACCTTTTTATGGTCGTTTTTCTTCATTTGTTTACATAAGCCTCAATGAAAGCTCTAATGTTGCGTGGAATGTGGACTGCACTCACGTGATAATGATGACATATGTATTTTAAAAAATCTTTCAAAATTTCTTTGTTTCATTTTTTTTTCTTATGATTCTAGCCTGTTTTGACAAATATTAAGTGAACTACGTCAGCACCATCTACGAAAAGGGTAAAAAATTTGATGCATTCTTATGTAGAAAACTTCAAGAAAGCGAACCGTGCAGTTTTCATCACATTAAAGCTCGCCGTTCTTAAAATATCGTAATTTTTTAAATTTTTTGCGTGTTTTGGATGTTTTACCCTAAAACTCAAAAACGGTATGTCCTAGAGTACACAAAACTTATTTATAAATTATTTTGGGCCTTTTGAAAGAAAATAGCACTTCAGGAATCGTCAAAAAAAGAAGGGGCAAAAAAATTTTACATAATTTTCGAAAAATCGTTAAAACTCAAAAACTAAAAACTAGTCTGAAAAACCAACTATACAAAGACTGAGCACATATACGGCCTAATGATTGTACAAAATTTGGTTTAATTCGATTGCCTACTACTCGAGTAATTGTTTAAGATACGGCAAAAATTGTAGCAAATTTGCATCTATTTAACTACATGTCGTAAAATGGGGACCTACGGGCCTTTAGAAAAGTCTCAATCTGAGTCACTTACCTTGTTTCGATTTAGCCCATTTTTAAAAAGTTCGTTACTGTATACTTGAGGCCTAATTCGTGCAAAATTTGAAAACGATTAGTTTACTTCCCGGACAGTTAGAGCGGATCAACGGAGGTACATCTTAAAAAGGCATATTTTTTACACTTTTTCCCATTTCTACTGAACTTGCCGTTTTCCGATTTTTCTGAAAATCAATAGGCTTCATCTAGTGCTTAACAATTTTGCCAAGTTTCATCACTTTAGCTTTTTTGTAGATGGCGCTGACGTAGTTTACTTAATTTTGTCAAGACGGGCTAGAATCATAAGAAAAAAAAATTAAAGAAATTTCGATTTTTTTTAAAATACATATATCATCACGATCAAGTGACTGCAGGCCACATTCCAGATATCAGTAGAGCTTTAAATAAGGCTTATGTAAACAAATGACGAAAAACGGTCATAAAACGGTAGAGATACCATAACGAATCCTCGTCCTCCAGCGATTGTTAAATCGTGCGCAGAGCGACTGCAGGATCGTTGAAGTTTGTTAAACATTTGGCGCGGTGTACAACAAAAATAATTAGTTTTAAAAAAAATATTTGAACTTAGAAAATTTGCTGCTCTACAATATTTGTTGAAAAATTTTTCAATCAGAGAAACAGGGAATTAGAAATTGCTAAAAAACTTATATCATTATGGTAATTTTTTTTAAAGAATAGAATTCTGAGTATAAACAAAAAAGTTGCCAAAATTGTGAAAGGCGCCGTTTTATAGGTATTGTTTTTCTCTACAAAACGGTTTTTTGATATTTTTTCTAGTGCAAAATTAACAGAAGTTATGAGTGAAAAACCGATATAACCCTTTGATTTAAGATGGCGCCGAAGTTAAGGAAGTGAGAATGGTGCAAATCTATAGTTAAGCTTCCCTAGTGGTACCCTCCATCCATACAAAATTTCAGCTTGGTCGCTTTTAGTTCCTAGAAAAGCATTGTGAAGTACAGTTTGCCTGGACTAAAAAGTAATAGTTCTAGTTTTGCTAGCAGAAAATTTCTAGACCTCTGAATCCAGAGGCGCAGGCAAAAGATCATTTTTTTAAAATTAGCATGACACGCTCAAATGTACATACAGTATATGCCACCCAAAATTTATCCACATTGACTGACGTCAACTGTCAACGAGAATTTTCAGTTTGACGTTATTTTTTGTTTCTTCCTAGATTTTTGGCCACACTGATCACAGTATGGACAGGGCCTCATTCAAAAAATTTTCGATTTCGTTTAGTTTAAATTTTGTTATGACTTGATTGTAATACAAAGTTTTTGAACCATTTTTTTGCCATTTGGTTATTGTTATCGTAAGACAATTAATCACAGTGTACTAAATATGGCCAAGGCAGTGTTCATCCAATATATAAACGTAAATAGTGCGAATTCCACACATCATAGAAGGGACTGGTTATGAAATCCCAAATGAATGAAGCCCAGACATTGTTTGGGGCTCGGGCATGGTGGACACACCCACCCATTGGTCATTTTTAGAGGCACAATATATAGGCATATACCCGCAAGTAGCAAAATCGATAGAAATCTGTTTCTTCACAATTCCCTCTAATATTAGGAAGTAATTTGTTATTTTAAACCTAAAAACTGCAAATTCGTATTAGCCTTAAGGTTAAAAATTAGGAAACATTAAGTTTATTATAACAAGCTTTTAATTAACTTCACCTCTATTCGGTTAAAAATCTTGCAACTTAATTTTGACTAACTTGTAGTCCGATTGAATTCGAACTTGGTACGCGATTAAGAGGGATAACCGGCGCTATGAGGACGGCACCTATACAGGCACTCGAGATCATTCTGGGACTGCCGCCGCTTCCGATCTGGATCAGAAAAGAAGTAATGGCGACCCACCTCCGGCTGAGAGATACAGGTCAATGGAGAGGAAGAGGGGAAGCTTCGGGGCCTCTTAGGATTGCCCAAATCGTCGAGAGAGAAATCCCTATGGCATCCCAAAGGCAAAAAAACCCCTGGAGATTCAACAAGAGGTACAAAGTAGTCATCCCAGACAGGGAACTATGGCAGAGTGAAAACCTCCGCGAACAGTTCGAGGAGAACGCCGTGATTTGCTACACCGACGGGTCGAAACTGTCGGAGAGGCAAACCACAGGATCGGGGGTTTATGTGGAAGACCAGGAGGTTCGAAAGAGCTACCCGCTTGGAGAGCAAGCCACGGTCTTTCAGGCAGAGGTGTATGCCATAATAATGGCTGCAGGCATGGAAGAAATAAAGAACGGTAGGGAGGAACATGTTTATATATGCTCCGACAGTCAATCAGCCCTAAAGGCACTAAGGGCGCCCAAGATCACCAACACCCTGGTGGAGGAATGTGCGGATGCACTGGAATCCTTGGGAGAGGGCAAACAAGTGACACTTATGTGGGTACCGGGACATATAGGGGTGCCAGGTAATGAGATGGCCGACGAGCTCGCCAGGATCGGGGCAAGCACCCAGTATGTAGGGCCGGAACCACTCCTAGGAACAACCAAGAGGCAATTGCAAAGTCGACTCAACGAATGGGCCAACGATGCCATGATGACCGCTTGGAGAGCAGGAACAGGATGCAGACAGACCAAAGACTTCGTGAAGGGCCCGGATGTAGCCAAACAAAAATGGCTCCTGGGGAGATCGCGAAGGGATGCTGGTCTTCTGACAGGTATCATAACAGGTCACAACCGACTAAGGAAGCACATGACCCGGATCGCGGTGGAGGTATACTCGACCTGCCGGGCCTGCGGGCGGGCAGAGGAGACATCTCGACACGTTATAGCGAACTGCGAGGCATATCAGAGGACGAGATATCAGGTATTCGGTTTCCCGACCCTGGATGAGGAAGACCTGCACACGCTCAAATGGGACAAAATACTGGACTTTGCAAAAAGAACAGTTAGACCAAATGAGCAAACTGCCAGACCAGTGGTGCAGGCGGTGGATTAGGGGCAGGCTCGGGGTAGGGCAGAAAGGGCTCAGGGAGGCCTACTTGCCGGGCTTCGTGCCGCCCCTTCTCTACTACTGATACGCGATTATAGTTCCGGTGACAATACAATAATATGATAATGTTGGGCATTCCCTGGAGGGAAGAAAACGTTTAAGGTTGTCCGATTTCACCCAAAATTGGTATACGTGGGTTTTTGGGGATAAGGAATACGAATTTTTTTAACATTTTAAAAAATCAACATAGCCAAACTTTCTATAATACGCCCATAGCTTGTATTATTATGATAGTGAACTTTATATTTTTGTATAAAAGCTTGGATTTGAAAAGCTTTTTTTATATAAAATTATTTTTTAATTTTTAGATTTGTACTCTAAATCGTCCATTTTGAACCCATATTGATATTTTCAAATCTGATCGAATATTCATAATCCCCTTCTCTAAGAACCCCTGTATGCCAATTTTGATTAAAATCGAACAAACTAAATCTTTTTCCCCCTTCACTTCCCTCATTAGCGGGAGGTGGGTACCTGATAATACCATATTAATGTATTGTCACCGGAACTATAAACGCATACCAAATTTGAAGACAATCGGATGTGTATAAGTCAGTTAAAATTGGTTAGCAAAAGATGACCATAAATCGTCCATCTTGAATCCGCCATTTTTGAATTTTCAAAATCTCGAAAAATTCGTATTCCTTATCCCCAAAAACCTTCGTATACCTATCTTGGTTGACATCGGACAAACTTAGGTGTTTTCCTCCCTCTACTCTCCTCATAAGGAGAGAGGGTGGTGCCTAATAATAGCAAGATATTGTATTGTTACCGGAACTTTAACCGCATACCAAATTTAAACACAGGTGGATGTGTATAATTCAGTTAAAATTGGTTAGCAAAACACGACTAAAAATCGTTCCTCTTGAATCCGCCATATTGAATTTTCAAAATCTTATCAAAAATTCGTATTCCTGATCCCCAAAAACCTGCATATGGCAATTTTAGTTGACATCAGAGAAACTTAGGTGTTTTCCCCGTCCACTCCCCTCGTAGGGCGGAGGGAGGTGCCTAATACTATATAATTGTATTATTACCGGAACTATAAAAGCATACCAAACTTAAAAGACAATCGGATGTGTACAAGTCAGTTAAAATTAGTTAGCAAAACATGACCAAAATTCGTCCATCTTAAATCCACCATATTGGATTTTCAAAATCTGATCAAAAATTCGTATTCCTTATCCCCAAAACCCCCGAATACCAATTTTGGTTGAAATCGGAAAAACTTAGCCGTTTTCCCCTTTTGCTTAAACCAAAAAAAAAAGTTTACAAATTCCGGGTAGTTCCGGAGATAGGAGAAAAAAACCGAAATCTTTATTTTTAGTTTTTATTTTTCTACGCCCTTATTCTTAAAGCTGTCAAAAACGCTTAAAACTTTCTACAAGCACTTTTTAAAGATTTACCTATTGAGAGGTGCGTTTTCGAGATTTGACATTTCAGTGTGACAGGAGCACTGTCAAGTTTATTTTTTCTTATGGACACATGGTTTTTTTCTCCTGTCGTTTGGTTCATAAAGGATGACTGATATTTTGCAACCTCATTTTAACAAGTACCTGACGTTTTGAATTAATTAACCATCATCAGCCCAAATTCACATATTAAAAAACAATGAAGAAAACATATTTTTAAAATATTAGGTAAAGTTATTTTGTTATCCCAAAATGTCAAAAAAACTCATCATTTTAGAATGTTAAAAAAAGTACTGCAATAGGGTTTCCAAAATAACTTAAGTAAGTTAAAAGCAAAAATGAAATTTGGGCTGATGATGGTTAATAAACCCAAAAAGTCAGTTGAGTTGTCAAAATAAGGTTGCAAAATGTTATCTGTCATACCTTATAAACCAAACGGCAAGAGAAAAAAAAGATGTTTCCATAAGAAAAAATTAACTTGACAGTGGTCCTGTCACACTGAAATGTCAAGTCTCAAAAACGGACCTTTTACTAGGTAGATCTTAAAAAAGTGCATGCAGAAAGTTTTAAGCGTTTTTTGACAGCTTTAAGAATAAGGGCACAGAAATATAAAAACTAAAAATGGAGATTTCGGAATTTGTAAACTTTTTCAGTTTTGAGTAAAGCATCAATTTGCGCAACTTTGTCCTAATTTCAACCTTTTTGTATCTCCTGAACGGTAGGACATCCTCATGGTGATCTTCGAATTTAAAACAAAAAACAGCCTGTATAAAAATTACAGTATTATGTAAAAGTATTCAACTAGTTTTTAAGATTCCAGATTTTTTTAAGAAACTCTATTTTAATGATTTCCTCTTAATGTTTTTGTGCAATGATTTTGACAATTTTATAAAACTCTAGTTAGGTTTGTTATGAGTGGTGCAATGCTGCACCCTCCACTGCGACCTAAAAGGTCTATTGTAGCTCATACCTGTTTTACAAGTCACTCATCCCAACTTCCCTGATAAAGAAAATCAGTCTATTTGGTGAGACTTCCTCGAAATCATGGGACACTTTTAACCCAGGGAGAAATATTTTCGCCCCTGTTCTCATTAGTCCTACACAGTGGCATATGATATGTACCGGCGTTTCCCCCTGTCCTCCACATAATATTGCTCACTCCGATTCTATTCATGTGTTGGTTGAGTCGGCACTGGCCTGTATACAGACCGAACTGTGATTATTCTTAGGCTGTTCCTTGATCGTTTCAGGAGCTGCTTTGCTCTACTTTTGTCTCGCTTATTCAGAAAGGCTTTGGAGTGCTGTTGTTCCGGAGTTGAGCGACAGTGCTATATCCCTTTTCTTTCAACCCACTCTGATAATTCCCTATTGACCGTGGCTTTAGTCAGTCCATTGCAAAGCTCTGGCCTTAAGAACGCAGATTCCTGTGTGGCTCGGGACACATTCAAGTGTGATTTTGTTGGTTCCACAGATCTTTAGCAGCGTTTGAAGGCAGTTTCAAACTAAAAGTGATTGGATCTTATTCTTACACTTACACTTAAAATAACAGTTTTTGCGTTTATCGTTATTTGTGCGGCTGCGCAGTAAGGGAAAAGAGGGGAGGCTAATCAAATAAGGATAACGATTTTTGTGGTTATCTTTATCACAGGCTAAAAAAATGGTTGGTTAATTCATTCATTTTTTCGTAGGAACGGACATTTTACATCATTTTCTAATTACTAATTGTAATTTAACATTTTCTATTTATACATATATTCTAACAAAATTCACACCAAGCACTGACCTCAGAAAAGTTAGGTTATGTTTCATTTAACGAAGTTGTTATTCTTATCGCTAATTACTATAAACACAAAAGTAGTTATTTTTGCTGTTATTTTAGATGGTCCAAAATGTCCCTATTGCAGCTTATTACTTTCAGAGCAGCTTGACTATCTGATATGCTTTTGATGCTTGTGTTAGAGATGCATTTGTCGGCTATTTCTCTTGCACAGAGCTCTATGGCGTAAACCTCGACCTGGTGGCAAGGTTACCGAGTCCAATTGAAATTGCAGCTTTCACGCCGTCTTGGTTTTGGATCCGTCTGTGTACCAAACGTGGTCAGCTTGTTAAGTTGATTTATATTCCCCTCTCCTTCCCTCGTTAGTCTATGGACAAATCGACTTTCGTGTGCAAGTCGTGCTAACTTTGTGCCGATAAGCTAATTTTGTTAAGGGTAGCTCATAGACCATGTTTTATTTTGTTGTCATTCTGGTAAACTCGTTTTTAAAAAAATATGGCGGATTCAATATGGCGGAAACCCGTATATTTTAAAAAAATTGTTTACTCGTTATCCGATTTTGATGGAAAAAATTTTGGAATACTTTGTTTGTAATATATTTTATGAAAAAGAATAAACAAAATATAAAAAAAAATATTTTCATTAAAAAAAATTAAAAAATCTGAAAAAATAAAAAACTAAAAAATAAGTTTTTTAAGTTTTTTTAAAATTATTGATTTAACAAAAAAAAAGTTTTCACAAAAAGTTTTTGATTCTGAGTTCCAATTAGGTTCAAAGATTCCATTTGGTTAAGTAATTTTTCAGGTATGTTAAAATAACTGGCCGAAAATATAGGTTTTTGAGCCATATTTGGGATTCATGATATTACCCAAAACTACAAGAACTTTTTGCAGATAACCTGAACTTGTTAAATAGGCTTAATATATTAGGTTTAAACTCCTTGTTATTCTAGAACATGCGTTTTAAACAAATATAAATAAATAAATAAATAAATAATTCTTTTATTTCCTTCGACAATTTTTAACAATTGTATGGATTATGTCAGTTATTTAAGTAATCTAAAAATAACAAAAACAAACACATATAACAATTCATATCAAACATATACACTTTTGTCAATTATAGTGCGCAAAATAGTCAATGATCTCGGGTACATATTTGTAAAAGTCCATGAATTTCTATGAATGATAGTCTTATATCATTAAACTTAAAAACTAACAAAAAATATATAAAAAATAAAAACATTGTCAGCTAAATCTTTGTGAAAAATAATCTTCAATTGAATAAAATGAATATTTTAGCAACAATGTTTTTAATCTTTTACTATATATATTGATATTGGGAGCACTTTGTATATCAAGTGACAGTTTTGGAAATATTTTTATTTTCACCGTTAGTGGCAAATTTTTTCCTACATTAAATTTATATAGTGGCATCCTAGCACTAGCTTTAGACCTGGTGTTGTATCTATGAATGTCCTCATTTGTAGTGATTTTTGCCTTATTTTTAAAAAAGTATTTTGACACTTCCAAGACATAAATTGAAAAAAGTGTGTGTATATTTTGTTCTTCAAAAATCTTTCTACATGGCTCCATCTGGTTTAAACTAAATATGCATATTAGTGTCATTTTTTATTTTTTGAAGACTAACCAAGCCTCTGAAGAACTACCCCATAAAACAAGCCGATATGCCGATTCAAAATGTCGGAAAGGTGTATTTTTTAAGTATTTATAACTTTTTTATTTTTTATTCGATTTTGATAAAACAAAGTTTAGAATACTTGGTTTGTAATATTTTTATGGTGAAAAAATAAAAAAGTTATAGTTTTTGTACAAAAATATAAAAAAAAAACAAAAACAAAAAAGTCTTTTTATTTTTTTGGCCTAGTATTGTTCTGTGAAAAAAAATTTCTTATAAAAAAATAGCTATTTTGACGCTTAATTCAAATTAGGTATAAACATTCCAATCGGTTAAGTAGCTTTTGAGTTATGTGAAAATAACGAGTAAAAAGTGGGGGTTAATGGTTTAATGATAAAATAAAAATTTGGGGAATCATTTGGGAAGTAATCCAAATTTGTCAAACGGCCCCATATCAGGTTTTATGGCCATCCCAGAGTATGTATATTTTTTTAACAAATATGGCAATTTCAATAGGGCGAAACGGCATTTTTTCAAAATATTTAAGTATTTTAAATTATAGTTTTTAGTTTTAGTAGTTTTGTTTATAGGTTGTATTCAAGAAATATTAAAACTAATTTCAAATTTCAAAATACAAACAGGCTTTCTGTTCAGATACTACACTCCATTATTTATAGCGGCGTCTCCAATTTTAAAAAAAATATATGTATTAAAAAATTTCAAAACATTAAATCAAATTTTTTAACTTTACTTAACTAACTTTCTATTAACTTAATGAAACATTGCTTTCTTTTGACATATGACGCACAAACACAAATTAACTTCTCCAGATATGTTTACTCTTTTCCAAGCTTATGAATAATAATGGAAAATCACCTGATTATTGCGTAACTTTACGCATGCCTCTAATTCGCCACTCGGGTCGCGAGTTAAAATTATAGCCTATGTGGTAATAATGTTATATAAAAAACGCTTTTCAAATACAAGATTTTATAAAATATAAAGTGCACTAAAAAGTAGAAAATAATTTTTAGTGCTATTGATCATATTATGATTGTTCGCAAGAATCTGAATTCTCTATAAAGATGGGTTTTAAGTATACCAAACGCAACTCGACCCAAGCTACCCTAACATTTCTGTGATATATGGATGGACATTTTTAGTTTTAATTTGCGCCCATCGCTTTTATTATTATGATATCAGAATGCTTAAAATTATTTTCTACTTTTTAGTGCACTTTATATTTTCTAAAAGCTGGATTTTTTTAAAACTTTGCCTCAATATAGTTGCAAATGGCTTTTGAAAATAAGTAACTGCTTTAAAAAAACTAAAAATTAGGTTTTTTATTTTTTGTAACAAACAAACGCAAAATTTTTAACTTTTTTATAAAAAAAAAAATTTTATCGCGTGTTTTCACTGAATCGTTTACTGTCATTTTGGACTCTCTATGTTAATTTTTAAGAAAGTTACAGCGTTTTTAAAAGTACCATGCTAAAAAGTGGTGGGGGCAATAACTTGAAAAAAACGCATTTATCAGAATGACAATAAGCCAAAGCGTGATCTATAAGCTACCCTTAACAAAGTTAGCTAATCGGCATAAAGTTAGCACGATTTGTACACGAACCACCCCTTGTTGCCCAGTTTATCCATATATACTACCTTGGAAACAAAACCTAAAACGGTTTTTCAAAGTTATATTTTGGTATCCTGTGGTCTGTTTATATACTCTCTTACTACCGTTAGATACAGCCAGTAGGTTTGTTTTGGTTTCATCCCCCACGACCTCCCACATATTCTGTTACAAGTCCAAAGAGCCATTTGTGCCTTCTGGATAACTTTGTTCAGATGGGCATTCCATGTAAATTTCTGGTCCAGTATCAGTCTCAGGTATTTCCCTTCTTTTAGAAAAGGAATACGTTCCCCGCTTATAAAACTGTAGGTTTCCTCTGAAATATAATCTTCAACTTCAGCTTTAGCTTCACTTTTTTAACTTTTTCATAAAGGTATTAAAGGATAGTATTTACAACTCGCGGCTAGACTTTGTTTTTTTTTTACTCGCGTTTTTAAAATAATTCACTGCGATCGTATCTTGAAACTCAGCTTGTAAGAAAGTACTATTTTAGCCACTACTTAAAAAACTACTACTTTAGCAGACTATAATTTATAGAAATGGAATATGTATAGTTTTTAATATGTTACAAAGTTGTAATAAAAGTCTTAGAGTTTTTTGAAGAAGCAATAACAAAAATAGAAGGCGATACCTCTCTGCTATCAGTAAGGTTATAAAACTAAAATTAATACCTAAGAGAGTGACTAATACCAAGGGAGGGATATAACCCCCTTAATTTGTCGACACTTTACTCCGGTTGGTTTATATTGTGTGATTTTGTGTATTGACTTAAAAACAATGGTGGCACTATGACCTCATTAACAATTTTTATTTTATTTTATATAAATAATTTTCTTCAAATTTTGGCGTGCGGCGATATCAATTTGGAACAAGTCTATAATTGAAACCAAATATATGATCGCAACCTACCCCCTGCTTGGCAGCTAACCCAATCCACTTTTTCTAAAATGTTCATCATCACAGATCAAAATTTTAAAAAAATTGTTAATTTTGATAAAATTTTGACCCAGGGCGCTATTAAATTATTTTTTGTTACAATTACAGTTACACTCCATTCCAAATTTAATTGAAACAATTTTTTGTCACTGACAGTTCCATTTAGTCTCTTTGTTTAAGTGTCAGTCGCCGTATTGAAATGGTCCAGAGAATGTGATATCTAATGCGGCGCATTTAAGATCTAATTTTGGAAAAAATATGCTCTACACCTAATAAACCGCCCCCCCTCCCCTCCGCCACCAGTTTAAAAGATCAGTTCCCCATTTTTAGGGGTTACAATGCTGCTTGCATTAACTACAAAAATGTATTTATTTAATTGTTAAGGGCTTTAACTAAAGAGAGATAAAAGCCTTTTTTACACATTTTTTAATAAAATTAATTAAAACGTTTTAAAAACCGCTAGAAAGCGCCGTATAATAAATCAATCCACGTTCCGTATCTAACGGAAAACTTGCAACACAAATTTTGCTCAGCAAGTTTCTGGGAAAATATAATTAACGATTGGCCAAAGCATTCATTATTAATGACGTATTGAAGCGCATGGTATAAATATAACAAAGTTTATAATAAAAAGTTTGATCAATTGAATTGAAAGCTGCGAATTTAAGAAACTTAACGCCTGTGGTGTCTGTTATTATTTTTTAATTAATTACTATAATTTAAGCTTTAATTTTTGTTTTTAATTTATAAGGACTCATATTTCACTTATTTTTTTAAAAGGGAGCCACTGCACTCTAGGGATGCTACCGGATTTTATGCACAGTAAGCTATACAACATCATCCTCCCAGATAAGAAGGACTGGTCGCCCATTGTAACCGGAAAAATGTTAATATTACTCATAGTCTTGGTAAACTGAGGTTAGTTAATGCACACCTTCCTTGAAAGATATTAGAGTTTTGTTATGCTTATAATTTCGAACCAATTTCGAACTAATTTTGAACCACTAAAATGAATTTTTAAAAACCCATTAGTAATCCTGTCTTTTTAAAAAAATTTGGTGGGGGTCAAGCCACACCCTCCCGAAAGCTATTCGAGTTTTGATATGCCTATAATTTTGAACTAATTTCAAACCAATTTTAAAAATGTTGAACCGCACTCCTTCCTGGTTTTTTTTAATATTCAAAATGGGGGTGCAGCCGGACTTCAGGCTAAAAAAAACCAGGAAGCAGCGTGGTTAAAAATTTTTAAAAGGGGTTCAAAATTATTTCAAAATTATAAGCATATCAAAACTCAGATATCTTTCGGGAGGGGGGAGGGGTGGCTTGACGTCAACCAGCACCTCCCACCATATTTTATGTTGAATCGCACTCCTTCCTGGTTTTTTCTAATATTCAAAATGGGGGTGCAGCCGGACATCAGGCTAAAAAAAAACCAGGAAGCAGTGTGGTTCAAAATTTTTAAAAGGGGTTCAAAATTATAAGCATATGAAAACTCAGATATCTTTCGGGGGGGGGGGACGTCAACATGCACCTCCCACCATATTTTTTTTTAAACAGGGTTACTAGTGGATTTTTCCAAATTCTTTTTGCTGATATTAGGAGTTCGAAATTACTTCTTAATTTTGGGATAGTTGCTTTTCATTTTTCTCTCCGCTTTAAGTAGGAAGGAGTGTTGTTCAAAATTTTCAAAAGTGTTTCAAAATTAGTAGTTAGTAGTTAGTTTCGGGGAGGAGGGGGGTGTGGCTTGACTGATCTGTAAATTGACTACAATTTTTCAGGCAGAATAGAAAACAACAAACCAGTGTGGCACTGCGTTGGTTTTTCAGTCGAAGTGAAGTGTTTTTGGCCTTTTTGCGTACTTTTGCTAAAACTATAGTGCTGTTTTGTTTAGTGCAGTTATATATAACCGGAGTTACTTTCACGCTGTGCGGAAACTCTTTTTATTATCATTAGCCTCGGTGTTAGAGACATCTTGTCAGTACCAGTTTATTTAGGCTCACAAATATCATGTACATGTGGCGGCCATTTTCTTTATAGGCTATTATTTTTCCACCTTTGTTTCTTTGTTTTACTTCCGTGCAATAAAATTGGTATTGGTCGAAGTGAAAACTGCCAGATTCGCAAACTTACTAATGAATCAATCAAAGCTTGACTCCATTGTATATTTTGTATTTATTTAATGTTCAACGATGTTTAACGATCAACCCATATATGTATGAGGTTAAATATAAGCCTTTCCCAGGCCAAACTTGTAAGCAAGATCTAAAATCTAGCAGGCCATGGAGGAAAATTTTAGGAGGCGGCTGGTTTCGCGAACTTCGTCTTCGCCCTTCGGTCGAGACGCCATTTTTGTTGTTTTGTTTCGATCAAACATAGTCGTTTTCCGCGTTTCCGTTTATGCAAATTTTCTTATTGTGATATTTTTAATCTTTGGTTACGCAAAAGCTTTTAGGAGTTATAATAAAAACTGTTTATATCTTCGAGCTTAAGATGTCGCCGCATAAAAAGACGTGCTGTATTTGTGGATGCCGCCAAACAACAAAAGTGAAGTTCCACAGGTTGGTAGCTATTTTTGCTTAAAATTTGAAGGAAAAATGTGAAAATTCCTAAAAATTATTTCTATTCATATATTTATTTATTTAAAAATGGAAAATACTGATTTTCTAAAAACGTAAACAAATAGAAACATTTTGACAACCGCACAGCTGTCTTTCTGGATTTTGGTTGATTAGCTTTGACGCCAGAAAAAGACAATAAGAATCATAAAAGAGTAAAAGTGAAAGGTATAGGCATATATATAGGACATCCTGCTTACAAAGTTGTGCACGCCGAAAGCATTGCAAGTGCGTATATTTAAGCTCATACATATATGGATCAACCTATACATATCTGTTGTTTGAAGGTGATAAAAATCCCGCCAAAAAGTTAAGATTTAACACATGGGAGTTCAGATTCCTAACTAAACAACTTAAATTTTATATTTTTTGAGATGTTGGGCTGTTGGACTTTTAAAACTCTAGTTTACGCTTAAGGCGGATTTACGCTGGTAAGTAAGCAAGCAATTCGGAAAAGTTCATCTTCTGGAACCACACACAACCATTTACGATCGCAAATGTCAAGCATAAGTGCATTTCCCCATGTACACTATCGGTATCATAAAAGTGGTACGTGATAAACATAAGTATTTTTTAAATTGTATGGTTAACTACCGGATTATATTTTGTGACAGACCTGCTAAAATGTGAAAATACTTACATCAAAGATAGCTTTCAAAAATAATTTTTATATTACAATAATACGCTAACGCATAAAACAACTGTAACAAAAATAAAAAAAAACAACTGTAACGAAAATTATAAAACAATAGAAACAAATTATTAGGTATGTAAAGTTTAATATCTAGTCATTGCGCCATTCACCTCAATTGTACCGTTTAACCTTCTTGGTAGAGAATCAGCCAAAATTTCAAAAAGCTTTTCATTTTCACCAATCACTTCTTAATAAGTATTGACTATTAACTGGACCAAGTGATGTTGATTCCCCGACACAATATTAAAGCTTTCCAGCTTTTTTTAAATTAAACCCCAGATATTTTCCATAGGATTGGCGTCTGGGGTTTTCGCAGGCCAAGGAAGAACTTCAATATTTTGCTCCCGAAACCAAGTTTGGCAAATTCTGGCCGTATGAGCAGGGCAGTTGTCTTGTTGACAAATAAACTAGTCTTGATAAAGTTCTGTGACGGCTGGAAGCATGGTAGAATCTAGCAGAAATCCAACCCCACATATTTACCGAAAATCTTCCAGCGCGATCGTTGTTACCAGCAATGTATCTTTCCTCATAGCGCGTTCTTGGTAGACGATACACCCGAATTTGTTTTCTGTCACTACAGGACTGGAAAATTTTTTCATCGGAAAATATTACCTTTTTCCAAAGCTCTGGTTCCTTTAGAGAGTAATTAAGGGCAAAAAGTAACCTGGCCTGTTTTTTTCCTTCGTAAGTTTAACTTTTTTGCAGCTACTATCTTAAATTAGAGCGTTTCCTTACGCGATTTCGTGCCACTCTTACACATCCTGGAAATTGAGTTAATCTCTTTGCCTGGGCAACAGAATGCAAAAGGGTTTTCTTCCATAAAAGTGATAAGGTCATTATCTTGTTCATCAGTCCCTTGTTTTCTCTCTATTTTCTGATCTTCCCATCATTTTTTAATTTTTATAATCGTGGTTTTACTGCGTCCATAATGTCTAGCCACGTCCCTAATTGAACATATAGTTGTGGTTTTGTCAGGAGTTGGGCTTTATCGAATTCAGAAATTTGTGGAGGCATTTTTTATTTATTTGTCAGAATGAAATACAGAATGACATACTTTGACAGTTTAAGAAAAATACAATAATGTGTGACTCTGTTTGTAAAAATAGACCAAGGTATTACAACAAAAAGTATTGTGTACCACTTTTATGATGCCGATAGTGTACAGGGTCTCCCATTTTCGATGGGATTTAATAGAAAACTCTGTTGTTTTTGAAGATAGAGACATGCGGTTTTCGCATTACTGTCTTACTTCTCTGAACTTTAAAAAATGGTGTTAACAGATTTATTCTGTCTCTTGTAGTTTTTGAGGGTCAGGGAAAAGTTGAAAAATGGTCTCTCTCTATCTCCCTTAATTTAAGAGATAATTGAGTTCTGTAAAAACATTTCTGTGCCAACCTTTTCAGAAAAACCCAATGGTCTTTTCGAAATTTTAATCCGACGTTTGGTTTCGTAGGTACCATCATCAGGATCAAAAAGTTAAATACAGACCAAAATGTTTTACTTCATATTTTAGTTTCTTTTTAAGTCTGTTTAATAATAAAATATATATTTTTTTTAAGTTTCGATCCCGAAAAAAATCATCTTCAGTGCATTTTTTTTCTGATACAGCCCTGTCCCATTTTAATTAAATTTTTTTCAGACTATTTACATTTAACTACTATACAGTAGACCGAAAAACCCCGTCCAAATTGTTTTTTGGTATAATTTTTCCAATTTCAATAAAAAAAACTATATGATAAGACAAATAAGCCTTTTGCAAAAAAAAACATTCGCCTTTTCACCATATTTAAATCCAAAATGGCGGAAAAAATGAAAAGCTCACCTTTTTTAAACCTCTTTTTGTTATATCTTGCCATTTTTTTTTTAAATACTTTGTTTTGTATGTCGAAAAGTAACATTTATACCTAAATAAAGAAAGGTGCGCATTGATTTTATGCGCCATTTTGGATTTAAATGTGCTGGCAAAGCAAATGTTTTTTTTAAAAAGGCTTATTTGTCTTATCAATAGTTCTTTTTATTAAAATTGGTAAAGATATAGCAAAAAACAATTTGTCCGATTTTTTTCGGTTTACCCGGTATGTTCGTATATTATATTTTGGTTGTCCAGGTCTACTTTATAGTATAGTACCAGAAAAAAAATGCATTGAAGATGATTTTTTTCCGGATCGAAACTTCAAAATAAAAAAATATATATTTTATTATCAAACAAACCTAAAAAGAAACTAAAATATGAAGTGAAACATTTTAGTCCGTATTTAACTTTTTGATTCTGATGATGGTATCTACGAAATTAAACTTCGGAATAAAATTCTGAAAACGCGATTTTGTTTTTATAAAAAGGTTGTTTTTAAAGAACTCAATTATCTCCTAAATTAAGGGAGATATCATTAATTGTTAATTCCAACCATTTTTCAACTTTCCCTTGTACCTCAAAAACTACAAGGGACAGAATAAATTTGTTAATACCATTTTTTATAAATTAAAAAAGTAAGAAACTAGTGCGAAAACCTCATGTCTTTATGTTCAATAACATCGGAATTTTCCATTGAATCTCATCGAAAATGGGACACCCTGTACAACTGTCAATTTCCTGCTTTGCTTAATTGCTTGCTTGGCCAGCGTAAATGCGCCTTTAACCCATATCCTCTTATACTCAAAAATTGTCAATTTAGCACGAAAAACCAAGTATTTTAAAAATAGACATAAATATTTGTTGTTATTAATGTTACAAAAATCCAAGATTTTTAAAAGTGTTACAAAAATGTATTACAATAAGATACTAACTGCTAAAATTCAGCATATTACATATAAAAATCCATCGTGTTTTAAGGTTGAAAATGTATTTGATTAAAAATTAAAAATTATTTTATTCAATTCAAAAAAATTTATGTGTTACCATCAAATATCTCTTATTTTAAGAGTAGATATACGTATTATTAAGATTTAATTAATTAATTTATTAAATTTTATCTTTTTTTAAATCTAAGATATTTTGTTTTACATGGTATTGATATAAATATATTTAAAATTGATTTATTTTTTATTAATATATGTTACAAAAATCCAATATTTTAAAGAGTAATATAAAATTACACTAAAATTAGATATTATATAGACATAACATTAAATTGTTACAAAGGCGGCTTCCAATATCCCTTGATTTAGTTTTGCCTGCATTCCTCTTCTTCCTTCCTGAAAAAGATTTCCAAATTTAGTACAAAAAATATATATAAAATCTGTCGAATAATTCATAAAAACCTAATTCTTTTAAATTTTTACAAAAAAATTAACAAAATTAAATGATTTCAATGTTAAAATACCGTTCCTATATACATACAACTTTAAAAACTAACGTTAAAAAAAATTTAAATACACATTAAAAACAATTATACAACACCAAGTCAGAGTTATATTTTGTCATAAAAAACTACTTTGACAGAATGATATAAGTCCTCTACATAGAATTATTTCAAGTGTTTTCCAAAATTAGTGTTACCTATGTAAAATATCTTTAAATTTTTTATTTAGAAAAATAGTTCTTCTTGGCATTTTATTTCCATATAATTTGGACCATGTTGTAGTTGTATTATCAAAAAAAATATGGCCTAACTTAGGTAATTCAAAAATGTTAAACCACACATTTTAACGTCGAACTGTACGACTGTGGCAAATCTAAAACAGTATAAAGAATTTTTCATAAAGGGCAAAAATGAGAAAAATAAATCTATTTGTGCCTCGATCTGTTTCAAAACTTACCTTGAAATTCTGCAAAAAGTTCTGGCATTTGCCAATCTTCTAAGAGTCTTTGCAAATAATTCATAACTTCTCAAACTGTTAGTTTTTTCTACGCACTTAATCTAAACTACTATAGACTGGGTATAACGAAAGATCTTTTCAAGTTTCGGCATTTGTTTTACTAGATTGATTTTATTTTTTTTTCACTTGTAATAAAATTATTTTAGGTTTGCGTTTTATTTTTAAAATTATGTATTATTAAAAAAAACTTTTTAATATATTGTTTTCTAAAAAAAACTGTAAAATTTTAATAAATCTAATTTTTGATTCGAATATCTGGGAAGTATTCTAAGTATGATATAAAAATATATTTGAAAGAAATAGTCCCACGTTTTTAAACTTAATAAAATTATATTTCAAATAAATATATTTTCTTTAAAACACAATTTATTCAAAAATACAATGTATTTTTTTCCGTGAGGTACTTTATTGTACATCAATGTAATAATTTAGGTCATTGCACGTATATTCTTTGAAATTATTTATTCGCAAAAGTTCATAAACTGCATAAATAGGTAGACCTACGACGAGCGAAACATATTTTCATAACAATTTACTAGTAATAACGCTGTAAAATGTACGACAGACAACCGCATTAAAACTTTCTGGGAGTAGACAAGCTTATCAAAATTCATTTTGATTAGGAATTAATTTAACTTCCTTTAAAGTTCATCACGATTTCAGCTTTAAAAGTTTTTTTTTATAATTGGATCTGTTTTATTATAAGAAACTCACTGATTTCAAAGATTTCCTTGTCACAAAAACGCATTTTGGCTGAATGAATATTTCTTTGTCACACAATAATACTTTTTACCTTGCACCGTATTAATTTGGCACAATTTTTGATTTATATGTCCCAAAAAAGTTGATGCAATTTAAGAAAACAAAATATTCTTTTGTGGCTGAGACATTCGTTTAGCCATATTCAAAAATGTCTTTCTTTGTAACAAAAAATAAAACTCAGTATACAAAGTAAATAATTAAAGAGAAGCCACACGTAAACTGTTCATTCCAATTTCTTCGAACCACACGGCTGTAACACAACTTATACCCAAAGCATATTGATTGACCTAACACTTTCTTTAGTTGAGAACGGTGTTGATTGACCAAAAGCTAATCGATTATAAACACTGCCGAGGTTGCCTACAGATTTTGGCAGGTCATCTACCTATCCCTAGAAATACAAGTCCGTTGCGGGAACGTCCATGCGACGTCCCGCCATGACTTACAGGACGTTCCGGGAACGTCATATTTGATCGTAGTATGTTGCAGCAACGTCCGCAGGACGTTTTAGTAGTACCAAAAAGATATAGATTACGTTACGTTCCTACATGTTACCAAAAAAATGTTCCAGGGATGTTCCCTGGGACGTTCCTGGAACGTTTTTGCATATTTAAGGAACGTCTCACAGGACGTCCTCGGAATATTTTTTTGATAACATCGCTAGTTCCAGGAATGTTCGCACAATGTACTGTATTTAGTTTATTATAGAATCCAGACACAGAGGTAGTTAAAATAATAAACAGATATTATTAAGTTTAAATAACTTATAGCGCACTGATGATCCCTAACAAGGATGAAACACGTGTTTGCGTCTAGTGTCCAAGTCTCACTCGGTATGCATTTTTGTGGTACTCCGATGTATTTTATATAATTTGTTTTTTGCTATCGATTCGTCATAGTAAAAAGTCCGAATGTGGATGGACTCTGTCTGAAACCAGTTAGTGGTAGAACTAGTGGAGAAGGCTTATATTTAACTCCACTATGGACATTGGGAATTTATTTCTCATTTTATTATTAAGTTTGTTTTATTTAGTTTAGGAAAAACGAGATACTGTGGTAGAAAAACTAAATTTGCTTGTGTGAAACTTCTATAAATATTATGCATCGCCCCTTTCTGTCAAATTATATTAATATTCTAAAAGTATTCTTGCACTTTTATAAAAAAAAAACGATGTACGAGATTTACTTAAAAAATCTAAAAAAGTTTTCCCGCTAAAGTATGCACCAATATGGGATGTTTTGTTCGAAGCCTTCCCTGAACTGCTGCTGGGAACGTTCGTAGAATGTACTATTTGGGTGCGGCGTTGTGCTTGAGCTACGGTACCTAAAGGGGATATATATGGGACGTTTCGATCGGAACGTTTCCTAAACCGCTCCTGGAAACGTTCTTAAAACGTACTATGTAGGTGCGGCGTTGTGCCCGACCTACAGGGGACGTCTATGAGACATTCCGATCTAAACGTTATGTGAACGGCTTCTGGGAACGTTCCTAGAACGTCCTATTTGGATCCGGACACAGGGGACGTCCCGGGAACAAAGTGTGTTGTTAGAGATTCATCCATTTTTTGTGACTTTTAAGTATATAATATGCAAAATACTTTTTATGAGAAAATATATAAGAAGATGTTTAAAGAAATATAATCCTGCAAAACTACGAAAGATTTTAATATTATTTAACCCATTTTATATATAATGATAGGGAGATTTTGGAGAGCATTTAAAATTAACAACCTTTGTGGTTATCGTTATTTGACATGCCGTTAAGAATAAAGTTATTTAGGTTTATTTTTCTAACGATCTCTATGCTTTCCCATAAAGCAATATATTCTACATCTTTAAAATTTCTTAGAATGAATCAGTTTGGAGTTTTTACATAGGAAGGGATCAACGAATTATTTATTTTAGTTTTTTTTGTGTTTGTTTTCTTCGTCAAATAATCCCCTAAATACCATTCCAGCTTGAAAATTAATGAAATAATTTTCTATGCATGTTTTTCTTGCAAATTTTACTAAATTTTAGTAAACACGCAAAAGTGAAAAATTATTGGTGATTTTAAAGATCATAGTAATATTATATTACCCCCGAAAATCTACTTGTTTCAACCCACGTCAAGGTTTTTTTAGAAAAAGTTATCAAAAAGAGTGTAAGAATTGTTAAGCGTAAAACTTTATTCTTGACGACTTGTCTAATAACGATAATCACAAAGGTTGTTATTTTTCTCTAGTGGTGGTTTTTTCTCTTGTTATTTTTTACATAATTGGTGTAAATGTGACTCAATTGTCGCGATTCTTCAAAAACCGTCAGAAAATCTCGCCTTTACAGGTTAAACTAATTACTTTTTTTGTCAGAACTTATTTGCTACTAATTCTTAAAATTTAGTTTCCTAATACTGTTCCAGTAAATAAAAAATATGTCAATTTTAATTTTTATAGTCATTTTTTGGTACAAACCCTTTTTTTATTTAAAAATGTATGTTATTAAGCTTTTTTTTTGTGTGTAAACAAACCTTTAAAAATTTTAATATACAAAACCACAGATAGCCATGAAATTTTGACGTTTATTGGTACGTGTAGTTATCAATTTAGCTCCGCCTAAAACTAGTCCTGCCAGAATTGTCACGGGTGAGATTTTCTATCGTTTATGAAGAATCGCAACTATTTTACACACATTTCGCTCCTTTTTATCCTACTGCTAAAAACAAAAATGGCACAACTAAAGAACCCCAGTTCTAAACTCTGTCTGTCAACTAAAACAATTTTTTTTGTCATTTAAGGGCCAATGTAACCCTTGAAAAAACCCAATTTGAATTGATAAAATTTAAACCAGCAAAAGGAGTTGTACCCTTTCCACTAAATCACATTGTGCTGGGAAAAGGACACATGATCGAAATCTGTTATTTGGATGAACAAATTTACCGATTCGAAGAATTTGTAAAGACTATACTCCTAATAATATTCTACCTACATATATTTTACAACAATTTAAATGATACCTTTAAAAGAGGAATCATATTTACAACGACTGTCTACATAAAAATTACTTGCAAAATAAACACAAAATTAGACAAAAATTCGTGTAATACCGGAGATCTAATTCTTAAATATCAAGAGACGCATCGATCACTTAACAGCCAGTATAAATCAAACGCGAGTCAGACGACCGTTACTATAAAATTTTGCATGATCACATCGTAATTCAAGAATTATGACACAGGAAAATCAAGGAAACAAGAACTAGGCCGTTTTATTTTTATTTAAAATTAGCCGCAAGCAGTTAGTAGTCCAAGTAAATACTGTACTTATCGTGATCTCAATAATATTCACTGTGACGTCACTTTCATTTATTGTTGAAGTGAGTTAAAAATATGTTTTAAACCTTTATCAGAAATAGGATTTTACTCACTGTCTGGAAATATCAAAAACATGGCTTTTTTACACGGAAAAAAGAAATTTAAAATTTAAAAATAATTATTTCAAAAACTAATATATTTTATATTACTAGGTAGGACACCTATCCAATATTTTAAAAACTAATATAAAAATATATGTAAATAGATTTTACTTCTAAGGATGTAGTATTCTAAAAGTTATTATATTTTATTTTAACTATTGTAAAATATAGTATTTTAAGAAAGCTAAAATCCAACTGATTAAAATAAAATGTATTTTCAATAATTTAATATAATTTTTATTTATTTCTAATATACTCTTTATTAGTTCTAAATAAAAAAATTAATATTTTTTTTCAAAATTTTTAACATCCATTATTTTTAAATATAAAATATATTATTTTAAGAAATACTAGTATATTTAATTATTAATATCCTGTATATTTGTTTTAAAATCATTTGATATTAAATCGCAAAAAACTTATTAAGATGCTAATATCCTTATATTTAGATTTTAAAAATACATCATTTTAAAATATAAAATACGTTTATTTTAAGAATTAATATAATAGCTCGTAGGATAATGATATGCACGTGCCGCGTCGCTCTTGGCTTTCTGGTAAAGTTTTTATAGATTTGTGGGCCAGCCAATTTTTCTCCATAGTAATTTTTACCTGCGGCGAGTATAAAGAAATGGAATAAGATTATAAAAAATATATTACTTGAGTAGTAAAAAAAATATTCCGTATACCTACGGTTTTCTGCCGTTTTTGTTTTTTTTTATTCTTTATGGAAGCACCTTCTAGGGTTTCTAGGACCCCAAGTCCGTCGTCGCCGATTTTTTCTTTAATGCAAAAACGTAATGGTTTTTTTTTGGTTGTTTTGGGTTGGGTTGGTTTAATTTTGTTTAGGTTGGGTTGGTTTAAAACAAAAAAATTAAATCGGCCCAGACGGATTTGGGGTCCTAGGGATGCCTTCATAAAGATTTTTTCAAAAAAATCAAAAACGGCAGAAAACCGTAGGTACACGGAATAATTTTTTTACTACTCAAAGTAATATATTTATAATCTTATTCCATTTTTTTTTATATTCGCCGCAGGTAAAAATTACTTTAAGGAGAAAAATTGACTGGCCCAAAATTCTATAAAAAAACTTTACCAGAAAGACATTTCGTCGCCGCCGCCGCGAAAGCACAAAGCACTTAAAAAAATGTTTTACTCGAATGAGTACTCCCAATACAACCCAAATACACAAAACATCCACAGATTGGCAACGCTGTCGTAGTATTTGATCAAATCACGTCAGCATCGTTCTTTGCGCGTGATATCTGCAAGATTGCAAAAGCGACGCAGCACGTTCACGTCTTTACCCTTCGAGCTTTGCATAAGAACTGACTAACTCTTAATTGTCTTAAAATCTTGTATAGTTGCTGGAATTTGAATATATCTTTTATTAACAGCTTTACGGCCCTACATGCAGTAGTGCATAAGGCAGAGAAAGCGCTTCAATTAAAACAGTATGCCCTGGCAGTATTCTTTAATGTCGAAGGAGCTTTCGACAAGGCGAAAGGGCAGGTAATAACAACAGACCTGCAGAGAAGGGGAGCCGAGGCTCCTATCTCCGAATGGGTAAAATCTGCACTAATAGAGAGAAAGATCCAGGCCAATCTAGGGGATTCCAGGGTCAACATAGGGGCAACGGGAGGCTGCCTATAGGGTAGCTGCTTATCCCCACACCTGTGGTGTCTGATCATGGATACTCTACAACGCCTAACAGAGGAAAGATTCGACGCCCACACATACGCCGACGACGGTGTCAGGGAGGTGGTGGTGGGTGGGTGCACGTAAACACCGTCTGTAACAGAATGCAAAGAGCGGTACGCATCATAGAAGACTGGTGTCAATAAAACGGTCTCTCTGTCAATCCAGGAAAAACAGAGATGATCCTGTTCACAAAAAAGAGAAAAATGGAGGGATTCAGAGTATCCAAGATGTACGGGAGACCTCTGATTTTGGTTTCAGAACTGAAGTACCTAAGGGTCACCCTAGACAAGGGGCACCTGGACACCACACGTTGCGAATTTGACCAATAAGGTGCAGACAATTATGTGGCAACTGCGTCGAGTGGTTGGCCGCACCTGGGGTTTGAACCCCAGAAATTTCCACTGGATGTACATGCACGGCAGTACTAAGACCAAGGATCAAGTACGGATCCATAGTCTGATGGCCAGCAGTGGAGAACGTCACTACTACCCTGAAGCTTAGGAACCTACAGGGAACCATATGCAGAGGGATAGCCGGCGCTATGAGGACGGCACCTATACAGACACTCGAAACCATTCTGAGACTGCCGCCGCTTCCGATCTGGATCAGAAAAGAAGCGATGGCGACCCACCTCCGGCTGAGAGATACAAGTCAATGGAGAAGAAGAGGGGAAGCTGCGGCGCATCTTAGGATTGCCCAAATCCAATGGCAGCGATCAAAAAGCAAAGACCAATAAACCCCTAAAGATTCAGCAAAATGTACAAAGTAGTCATCTCAGACAGGGAACTATGGCGGAGTGAAAACCTCCGCGAACAGTTCGAGGAGAATGCTGTGATTTGCTACACCGACGGGTCCAAACTGTCGGAAAAGCAAACCAAAAGATCGGGAGTTTACGTAGAAGACCAGGAGCTTCGAAAGAGCTATCCGCTCGAAGAGCAAGCCACGGTCTTTCAGGCAGAGGTGTATGCCACAATAATGGCTGCAACCATGGAGGAAATAAAGAACGGTACGAAGGAGCATGTTTATATATGCTACGACAGCCAATCGACCCTAAAGGCACTAAGGGCACCCAAGATCAACAACACCTTGGTGGAGAAATGTGCGGATGCACTAGAATCCTTGGGAGAAGGCAAACCAGTGACACTTATGTGGATACCGGGACATATGGAGGTGCCAGGGAACGAGAAGGCCGACGAGCTCGCCAGCATCGGGGCAAGCACCCAGTATGTAGGGCCGAAACCACTCTTAGGAACAACCAAGAGGCAACTGCAAAGAAGATTCAATAAATGGGCCAACGATGCAATGGCGACTGCTTGGAGAGGAGGAACAGGATGCAGACAGACCAGAGACTTTGTGAAAGGCCTGAATGTAGCCAGATAAAAATGGCTTCTGGGAAGATTACGAAGGGACGCTGGTCTGCTGACAGGAATCATAATAAGTCACAACCGACTAAGGAAGCACATGACCCGGATCGCGGTGGAAAATGACTCGACCTGCCGGGCCTGCGGCCGGGCAGAAGAGACATCTCGACATGTTATAGCGAACTGCGAGACATACCAGAGGACGAGATACCAGGTATTCGGTTCCCCGACCCTGGATGAGGAGGACCTGCACACGCTCAAATGGGATAAAATACTAGATTTTACAAAAAGAATAGTAAAACCAGATGAGCAGACTGCCAGACCAGTAGTGCAGGTGGCGGATTAGGGGCAGGCTCGGGGTAAGGCAAAAAGGTCCCAGGGAGGCTCTACTACTACTACTACTAACAGATTTATTTTTAAGGAAAATCTTAATATATTGTATTTTAATTTTGTAAATTAATAAGTCTTGTTTTATAAACTAAAATTATGGTATTTTGCTCTATAAAATGTTCGAATTTAAAAATAAAAATGATAAAATATTGCACTTTTATTTCCTAAAATATCTGTATGTTAAAGACAACAGTTTAAAAATTGTCCTTTTGTTTTAAAAATGTAAATATTATTTCCACACAAACTAATTAAACATAAAAATATATTTTAAATGAAAACATGCTCTATTAAAAATTTAATAAAAATGTATTACATCTTAAAATAATTTCTTTAAAAGACAAAACAGTAAAAAATACTATGGATTTTTTTTTCGTGTACCGATGCAAAATGATATTTTTTATTATTTTTTTGCACACAAATAATGTCAAAAGGTGTGTTATTGTTTTTGGTATGTGTAATGTAAAATAGTATTTACTACTCGCTTTTTTTAGCTTGCGTTTTTTAATTACTCGCAGCGCTCGTTTTCTAAACCACGATATAAAAAAATGTATTTCAGCCACTAATTGAAAAAACTACTAACTAATGTTCACACAGAATACCAAACTTTTTTGGAGAAAAACGTATTTAAGTGGTTCCTTCTGACTTATCTTTTTATGTATAATCCATAAAAAGGTAATTCTTTTTTATAGGAAAGTCAATGATTCTATTTCAAGTTTTATATTTTTTTATGTCAAGAGCAATACATTGTACGACCTCGAGTTTTCAATGAAATCAAGCTAGCCATTTTTAGTTAGGAGTTGTAGAAGCATGATATAAAGCAATAGAAGAAGTAGACCACCTTGTCGAACTATTATTTTAAAAATAAATATATATAAGTTGTATAAAAGATTAACATTAACGTATATAACAAAAGCTTAATTTTCTTTTTTCCTATTCCTATTATTTGTCTTTTTCAAATTTTGTATCATGAAATAACTTTGGCGGCCCCGTGGCTCGTAAAGTCCAGCTGAAATTTCATCACGCGGTGTTCAATTCTATTCTTTTCCCACGAGCCTACTTTTCGTGTTACCTGGTACACTGGTAGTGAACAGCGAAATAGGATAGCTTACACAAAATAATAAAAAATAAAATATTAGTATAGTGTTTAACTGACACATATATATACTATAACTATAGTATAGTGTGAGCTATGGTGGCCATACCCTTAGTACGTTGGGTACGCTGTAATATCGAAAAAACCGTGCACTTTTTGATTGAGAAATGCCGCTTTCAGTGATGAAATTTGATGCCAAGGGACAACTTTTTAGATCCAGAGCCATTTCTGAATTCGAGTAAAACACCAAAATGGCGGCCATTAAAGATGGCTGCCAAATATTCTATCTTTCCTTCTAGTGGTCCGATTTTAATGATTTTTTTTTGTTCGGAAGCTTTTTATGAAAATATTATATTTTTATCTTCACAGAGTGATCTCATGAAGATGACCACCGAATAAATATCTGGTGTTTCAAAACACCGGAATAAATTTAAACAGCTGCAGCTTCTTCAGTTTAAGACCGATTTTATTGACTGTTGGCCTCAATAACATTTTTTATCGCATTTTAAAAAATGACTGCAATTTTTTAAACCAAGATAGCAGGTCAAATCAAATGTGTATTATGATTTCACACTGAAATTAGAAAATAATATTTCCTGTAAAAAACACCAACCTCCACTGCAAATTTTTTTTTAAATTTTTTTTTGCGACATAGCCTCAATAGCCATCCATATCATACTAATATGGAGGATATTATTTCCAGTTATTTGGGTGAAAAAGGACCTAAATACAAAAATTTTGTCATGGTGTCTGACTGTCTGTCTGTAATACGATGACTCAAAAACCGCTTAACCGATTTTTAACAAATTTGGCACAAAAATTCTTTGACACCAGATACCAGCTGATTAGTTGCTGATGGTGGCGAGGAATTGGTAAGAGGTTAGGAGGGGGATTAAACTCTTAAAAAAATTGTAACTTACGAACCCTAGTAGCTGGCGACACGCGATTTTCATATTAAGATAGATAATTGAATTTTTAACCAAAAAAAATTGAAATTTTTTTTTTAAATAACTTTTTGAAAAAAAGTTTGAGAAAACTAATTTATTTTTTTTTTAATAAATTTTACGAATGGCTATGCGTGCCTGCGGGCGCCATTTTTCTCCATGGCACAGTGAGCAAAACCATGCGTACATGATAAAGTTTTGCACCTAGGCAACGGCAGTAGCACGACGTGACGCGGTGATCGCTAGGATTCATTTAACTGAAGCCAAGCAATGTCCCATTGATAACTATAAATACCTACTAAATTTTTTTTGACTCAATTCAAATCACTTAAGGTCTGATTTAAACTTTAAATTTAAATTTAAACTCAGCAGGCAAATTATTCATTCATTCAAATTTAATTTTTAGATGAAAATGAATTTAAAAATATAAAAAAAAATCAAATTACCCATAATTGTATGCATGCTAATATAAAGTAGTGACAAGCGTTGATCTTTTTAAGAAGATTTTTCAAACAAAAAAAAATCATTAAAATCGGATCACTAGAAGCAAAGATAGAAAATTTCCTTACAATTCTAATGTCAGCCATCTTTAGTTACCACCATTTTGGTGTCCTGCATGGATTCAGAGATGGCTCTGGATCTAAAAATGTTTCTTTTGGCATCAACTACTACCCCAGAATGTGGCATACCTCAATCCAATGCACGATTCTTTGATGTACCCAACGTCCTACCAAAATGAGAAACTTGTTTATTTTTGCGTTTCAGACCATTCTGAACATTTTTTATCGCGCCGTCTGACTGTGTATGTCTGTATATCTGTCTGTCATTAATCAACGCTGCCACCTCAAAAACTCTTTAACGGATTTTGTTCAAGATTGCGCGGAAATTGGGCTCTCGTTTGTCCAATTTAAAGGTGCACTCAATTAACCCCAAATAAGCCAATAGAAAGGGTGAGGGTGGTTTTCAAAAATGAAAATGTTTGTAAACAATGCTTTTATAGTATTCCTGAATGGTATTTGACAATATTCTACAGTGGCGCATCCAGGAATTGGCTGCAGGGGGAAGAGGGGGGTTTAATTGATATAAGGAAACAGGTGCTTTATAGCGCGGACCTGGCCTCAAATGTAGAGGAAAAGGGGGTGTTAATCAAATTTAAAATTTTTCAATGCGCCGCAGGTAAAACTTAACTTTAAACTAAAATTATAATTATTGACGGGGTTTGGGGAATTTGCTTTGTTACACTTAATTTGTTTTTAAAAATGTTAAAATGCACCGCAGGCGAAAATTTTTGCGAAAATTACACTTAAAATGCCATTTTTGACACCAAATTGCAAGACAAATGTTTTGATAAAATTACATTAAAAAGACCATTTTGACGGCGATCCAAATTGAAAAGAAATAAAAAAATTAAACATTTTTATAGCGGTCATGAACGAACAAAATCGTAAAAATGAAAGGTGTTATAGCGCCGTAGGCGAAAAATTTTTGTTAAAAATTAAATTTTATTGTGCCAATTGTATACTACCAGGCTTCTCAGGGGAAGGGTTTAACCCCAAACCCCTCCCCCCTCGGTGCACCACTGTATTTTGGATGGACCCTTTGGTTTGCATAAAAGTAAAAAAAGAAGTTAAAAATCCTCCAAATCAGTTACTTCAACTGAAAAGAAAACCAAAAAACAAAAGATTGAAAGATCATGGGTGGAAATAACGAATATTCAAACTTGGATAAGCATCCCACAAGGAACACACAAAGGACCAAAGCCAAAAGAGGAATGATTAAGCGATGTTTCATTAATTCACACAAAGGACCAAAGGAAAAAGAAAAATGATTAATGAAACATAGTTTAATCATTTCTCTTTTGGCTTTGGTCCTTTGTGTGTTCCTTGTGGGATGCTTATCCAAGTTTGAATATTCGTTATTTCCACCCAAGATCTTTCGATCTTTTGTTTTTTGCATAAATTTATGTTTACTAAGTTGGTACTACCAGAATCTTCAAAAAAGTTGACTTCTCTTTTTTTGTACTGACAATTTTTGACTGACAACGTTTTTACTTGAACCGAAATGTCCACCTAGAATATTTTCAAAGAAGAAAGATATAAAATTATAATTTTTTTAGTCAGTTGAATACACTAGGGGGGGAGGGTAGTAATTGTGTCTAGAGTTAAAAAAAATAATATTATTTTTTTTTAACTGGTGGGGTACAGTAATTGTGTTAAAAAAGGTTTTAATATAAATTAATATATTATGTTATGTATATAGGTATATATCGAGTGAGCTTAGATATCCAAAGTATTTTTTACAAGGTTAGTTTTAATAATAACTGCAGCAGGGAAAAAACGCGATTATAAAATGCATAGCTTAGCCGCGAGGTGTAAAGAATGTTCTTTTTTATACCTTCAAAAAACAGGAAAAAACCGAGAAAGAAACTGAACATAACATCCACTGACGGCTCACACTGATGAATCATACAACAATAGTTTTTATGGTCACCTTATATTTTTATTTTGTCATATTAAGAAAATAATTATTTGCAGACAGTTACTAAAATCGAGTTTTTTATGAAGGTATAAACAAATATTTATTATAAACTTGATATTGACTGGCTAAAATCTGTTAAGTGTATTTCGTGTTTACATTTATTGAACATTCTAAGCAACCATCTTTTATAATGCAAAATAGAAAAAACATAGAGCAGCTTTTAACCGACTACTTTCCAAGTTAGTTTTGTTATTGGATGTACCAGATTTACATTTTTGAATATTTTTGTCTTGCACAAAAGCTAAAATATGAATTATACATCAAATCATTTTAAATACATATGCTTTAAATATACAGTCAATATTTGAACCGAAACACATATAAAAAGATATTAAAATTTTATTTAAATACACAATCAATGATAATTTATTCAATATATGTTTACATATACAGTAATACATGTATTATTTTAAATTAAAAGCCGATTTAGTATTTGGCATATAACAAATCTTAGTTGGATATGACTAAATGAATATTTGTGTAAGTTAATCATTCTCAATTAAACAAAGCCCGGGTGGAAGTGAAATTTGTGTTTTTATCCGAACATGTTTCGAATCCACCGAATTTTGTAATGCACATACACTGAACCAAAAAATGCACCATTTCCTAAAAAAAAATACATTGAGCCAATGTATTTTATATATGAATTTTGCTCCGATGTGAAGTTTTATTAATATCATAATCAAGTTTACATAAATTTTATAGCCAAAACGAGTTATTGATTTTACTGCTGCAAGACACAGTTTCAAAAAAAAGTTGTTAAAATATAAAGAGTCTTTAAGAATGATTTTTGTGAAGGGTGTTATGAAATCAAGGATTACACTTAAGAATGAATTTAGTAGAAGACTGTTACGTGCATAAATTTCATAACCATTTTTATGTATTTTGTATTCCCGGTTCATAATTTTCATAAACTTGTACATACATTCCATAACAACTTTGTAACGACAGTCAATGATCGCCATTTATTAAATTTATTTAAGGCATTGATTAAAATCGTTAACATGTTTTATTTATTTCATATGCTCTGTTATTATCTCCATATCCTGTACATACTATTAGTAACAACTCTCTATAAAATGTCAAAAAACATTTTTCATTGATTTCATAACTTCAGTTTATTAATTTCATTACCGTATATGACAATTTTTATAACTTTTCTCCAATTTTTATAACAGTTACGCGTTATTGATGTAAAATTATCTATAAAAAATTAATAAACGATGTACGATATTTTTTTCAGTGTACTTGATTATCTTAGTATCCGTATAGTTTCTGTACAGGTTTATGTGTAGTAATATTATAGGCCCATTTGTGGTTTTTCACCACATGTTAGGGTATATTGATACATAAAGTTGGCATAGCCTGACTTTAATAAAATAAATAAATAAAGTCAGCACTATTTTTGACAGTTCTGCACAAAGTTTAAAAGATTTCTGACATTGTTGTCATCTAAACATGTCATCTAGACATGCTCATATTGTGCCACCCAAAAAGTTGACATAATTAAAGTTAATACCATCTCTTTAAACGTCGCATCGGCACATTATGAAAGTCGACATTATTTTAATACCACCGCGCAAAAGAAAGCTCTGTCCGAACCTAGATTTTGGATATCCCCGGCCACCAAGAAGAGCGCCGCCTTATAACAGATGACTGAAATGCCTAAAATATGTATTAGTAAAGTAAAGTGAAGTAAATTTTATTGCCTGAAAGATCCCATATAACATGATGTAATACATTGCCAGATTACCTATAATAAACAAAAATAAATACAAAGGTTGCTAAATAATAAATTTAAATAAATGTAAAGACGTACAATGTAACATTGCTATACGAAAAAAAAATAAAGACATTTAAAAACATTTAGTGTAAATAATTTGGTTATGCCTAATTTTTGTCATATAAGTACTCTTGAATTGTATAATAGCCTTTATGGATAAGATGATGCTTGAGTTTCCTTTTAAAAATGTTTGTCAATTTTGTTGCTTTAATATAGGCAGGCAACTTATTAAAAAGTTTTTTCCCAATGTATGCTGGAGATTTTTCAAATAGTGCAGTTTTATGTTGGTCAATTTTTAGTAAGTTACTCGATCTGGTTGAATACCGATGCCATTGGGATACAGTTTCATATTTTAATTGGTTATTCTTGATAAACATTATGCAAGCAAAAATGTACATTGAAGCCAGGGTCCTGATATTATGTTTTATAAAATGATTTTAATAAGTTTCTTGAGGTTAAGGATTAAACATTGGTCTAATTATTATTTTTTGATTAACAAAGGCCGTTTCTATATTTGAAGCATTCCCCCCACAGAATTATGTTGTAGGCCAATATGGAATTAACTAAGGCAAAATAAACGTTTTTTAGGCTTTGAATGTCAAGTAACGGTTTTAGTTGTAGGAGGGCATAGTACCCTGAGTGAAGCTTATTGGATACGTGCTTCAGATGAGATTCCCATGACAGTTCTGTGAGTCCAAAAAAGTTCCCAAAAATTTTGTTTGATTTGACAGATACAGCTTATGATTTGGAAAGGCTGCTAGTGTGTAGTAGCTGCCATTTTTTATGAAAATTGATCGCTACACTCTTTCTGATATTGGCTATTAATTTGTTTTGCCAACACCAGGTCTCAAACTGGGATGCTACTTGGTTTAGTCGCTCTTGCAGCCCTTCAGGACACTTAGCCGCCACCAAAATTGTCGTATCATCTGCAAATAATACAGTACATCCTGCTGTTATTAAATAATCAGGTAGGTCGTTGGTAAAGATTAGAAAAAGTAGTGGCCCAAGCACCGAGCCCTGAGGTAACCCAAAACCAACCTTTTGGATATCAGATGTTTCATTTTAACTCTTTACATATACAGTTCTCTTAGTAAGATAAGAGAGCAGCCATTGGAGCACCTCACCCCGTACTCCAATCGCCTCCAATTTGTGTGACGCAAATGTGATATCGAGGTAATTAAAAGCCCTGGACAGATCGAAGGAGAGTGCACCAACGTAGTTGCCGCTATCAATGTTTGAATAAACAAACTCAAAGAAGTCACAAAATGCACTCTCCGTCGATTTGCCAGATCTGAATCCATTTTGGCAGTTCGAAAATAAGTTAGACTTGTCAAAAAAATCAGTGAGTTGATTGTACATGGCTCTTTCAATCACTTTTGCCAGGACATTATTGTGATAGGACGGTAGTTCTCGATGTTCTTTTCTAAGCCTTTTTTTTAAAGATTGGGATAATCGTGCGAAACTGTCAAAAATAGTGCTGACTTTATCTTTTAAAGTCAGTCTATACAATATACCGATACGTCCCTATTGTCTGTCTTCTGTAATCTTAAACATTACTTATATATTGTGTTAAGTCTCCAGTGTAGAGTTTTATTTTGTTTAGTTGCTCCTTTGTAAGGAGTTATCCTGTTGTGTTTAATTTATTCCCATTATTTGTCAGTAGTTAGTTTCCTAAATAAATTCTTCCTACCAACGCATTCTATATAGCAAAAAAGTTTAATTTCGTTTTGTTTTATTGTTCTTAAAGTTGTGTAAATTATTTTATATCACTGTTATATTTTTGCTATATTTTATTATATTTTTATATTTTCTTTTGCTATTTTTCTGTGCTTTTATATTTTTAATTGTCTTTGTAATTAATGTGTTAATTGTCTTTGTTTTTATTGTGTTTCTTTTGATTTATGTGTGTCTCTTTTTTTAAATACTTTTTTTGTTCGTTTTAAAATTGAGCATTTTTTTCACCATAATATTGCATTAAATGTGTTTTATCTGGCTATTCTCTCGCAGAATGTGGTAAGTTAAGATTCTGGGTCATTTTTTTTGTTTTCAGCGATACCCTGTGTGTATCCCGGCATCCAGTTTTCTTAGTTTCTTGCGGAATACCCACACTAGTATGTCTAGATATCAGTTTGCAGGGCTGCTTAACTGCCTGCGTATATTTTGATCTCTATACACTCTCAATCGTTCTTCCCTTCGTATAAAATACAAATGTGCATTTTTTCAGCTTACACCCGCTCTGATTCATTTCTTTGTTTTCGCCCCACATGTTTACCAAGTAAATTCATAACACATTCGATCGCATACCTATTTGAGTTCGAAGTACTTTTTAAAATGTATTTTTTTAAACCTTCATCGAAAACTCTTCGTAAAAACCAAACTTTGCCTTTTTTGGTTACCGATGGAAAAAAAAAACATTTTTTTGCAAGCGGACACCCAACCCGAACCAAGCTGCCACCCTAACGGCCTAACCGATTTTCATATTCATATTAGATAGTTTTTGGTCGTGCCAATTTACATCCCGATAACTTTAACACTAGTCGACAGTTCAAAATAGCCTATTTGGTACAGATTTTACGTTGATGGTCCGGTTGTTGTTAAATTTATTGAAATGCGTTTGAAGCAGTTACCTACTTAATGATACATAAAAGAATGCTCAAACACGCTTGAGTGTGTCTTTGGTACTCAGGGTAGGGCCACTCAGTCCGAAATGGTGCGGAATTTAATAGAAGCTCATCACGTACGTCAAAATTCTTTCGTTAACCGTCCGTAGGATTACGGCGTTTCATCGCAGTCCTTAACCATATATGACGATCAAATGTCAACAGTGTCAAATAGCGTTAGTCATCGGGTATTTTGGGAACGACCAAAAACTATCTAGTGTTATTTGGAAGAGCTTTACTTTGGTCACTTCATATTAGAAAAATATAGCTTTCTCTATACTTTTAAAATAAAACTGAAAAAATATATTTATGAGTTTTCCATAACTATTTTTTTATGAAATTAGGTCCACTTTGGTTCCGTTTTCTTTAGGGCAAATCCAAAAAAAAAATTAAAGTGTAAAAAATACATTAAAAACAATAAACGTGATTAGGAAAGCCTCCTTTAAAGTTCATAAATTCACAGTAATACAGGAAAACTGGAAATCAATAACCGGCTTAATGCCTAAAAGTCGATTTTAAGACACTAAATTCTTTTAACTGTCACCACCGCCTGGCACATGGCTACCTTGAACTTCATCCGTTGAACTTTAAACATACTACTACATGATCCGTTTTCGCTCTTAGCACCAGGTTTAGTTTTACGGATCGAACTTATGTTATTAGACACTTACAGTGGCATTTACTAAAATGGTTTAGTCTATATTAAAACGGTTCAAAGTTTAAGTAAAATTTTTTCTTTTTAGCATTTTAAACGAACCCTCCTTGAGTTTTGGACGTAGTTGGATCTATAAGAAGAGTTTTAGTAAATTTGTTTATTGAATAATCATCTTAATACAATCTTTTATTGGATTTAAGAGGAAATTTTCAATTTAGAAGAAAAGAAAATTAAAAAATTTAAAACCTCGCGGGGTTTAAATAGTAAACACTCTGTAGGATAAATTAACATTGGGCTTATATGTCACTCTAATTAAGACTTACCCTTGTTAATTAATTTTACCAATTAATACTTGATGTCACACAACCATTTAGATAAGTAATAATAAAATAAGGTGTAGATTAATTTTGTATTTATTTAAAAGTTGTTTTTATTTATGAAATGTATTAAAAAACTTAAATACACATTTTTTTTTTACATTTCTGTCACTGTCGAAATGTCAGTTTAAAAATATTAGCGCTGCGTTCAATCACAAACAGCGAGTTCGGATCTTTTACCTCTGCTTGCACCTTGGCTTGCACCAACCTCTACTGATAAAAGCTCCAGCTTTAAAATGAGTGGGCTTTGAGTAAGGAAAGTTTTTCTGACTGAGCTTTTAGATAACCTCAATATTTTACTTTCAGTTTGTAAATAAATTAATATAGTTGCGTTGGGTTTTATTGTTTGGTATATTTTTCGTGCATAATCACTGACCTTCACTTATGTTTTTTTTTGCCTCGTAGTGCCCTCATAAATATATTTTGTGTGCTGAAAACGGGTTCAAAATATGGTGTTTTTCTAGATAAAATAGAAGGTGTTTTATTGGGTAATGAACAACTTGGGATATTAAATAAGGTGAATTAATTCTTGTAAAAACAGTTACTTAGGGAAATTATAAACGAACTTATTACCAAATACCACAGGAGTCCTGAGGTGGTCTAAAAAATCACCGACTTTATAACCTCAAACACAAATAATGAAGCTATATTCGCCATTTGCCATTTTAAAACCTGTCAAAAAAAGTTAGTTTTAGAACATTTTCTTCTAAAATATGGTGTATTTTGAGAAAAAAGCAGTTTTTGGTGGTATTTTGCAATAACAATACAAAATAATCAATAACTTTGTGTCTTCTGTATAGGTAAGTGTCTTTTGAAAATGGGTTTTAAAATTTAGTACCCCCCACAGGTGTAAATATTTAGACCTCTGTAGGGTACTATTTTAGATCTTAGTAAATGCCACTGTTACAGTAAATATTTCGACGTATCGGTATCGGTATACCTAACGCGTTCAAAACAAAGCCAAAATACACTACTTTTTTGTCTTGTTCATGCCATATTTTGAACGATGCCTGCTTATTTGACGGGTGCGATGACAGAACAGCTGATTCCACTTGTTGCGCGCAGAGAGATGTAAGTAACGTTAGGGACCCATGAACGTACGCAACGATTTCAAACAGCAGTGCTGTCATCGCACCTTTCAAAAAAGCCGGCATCATTCGAAACATGGCATGAACAAGACAAAAATGTAGTGTAGGTCGAAATATTTACTTTAAGTGTCTATTTTTTTGGCATTTCGTACGTTATTACTAATACTTAAAATTACTTGGCAATATCTGACTATATTCAATAACGAAGAATTTTCGGAACACTCAAATCGAATTGGCGTAGGCTACTCGGCTCAATTTTGACGTTAGAACTTGCAACACTGTAGCTAGCACTAATCATGTAGCGAAAAATAAAAATAGGTCACATATAGTTAACAAGTTGCATTAATTGAATTTATTTTGTAGTTTGGTAGTCACGGACATTCATATGTATTTCTTGATTCTGTGCGTTTAATTTGTATTTTCTTCAACTTTTTACGTACCAACCCATTTAACAAAATAAAAAATACTTCTCAGTTACTGTCAAAAATGCAACTCATTACGCTTTCGTCGACTATATTATTTGATTTTTAACAACTGTCTTTGTGTTGACAAACTGATAGAAATTGAGGTAATAATTTTATAGTTGCCATGTTGGTGGATTAAATGCATAAAAGAAGAAAAAAAGATCAGAAAAACTCTGCGTCAGTTGACAGCATGGGATTGACTAGCAAAAGGGTAATACTAAGCTTTAAATTCATAACAAGAGTAATTTTATTTTATTTTTAGGAAAATTTTGCATTTTTTAATTTTTAACTTAAAATTCTGATCAATGGTCTTGTTATAATAAAAGACAAAATATAATAAACAACAAAAAATAGATCAAAATAAAGTTTAGACGATTACCTACTCTAACCTTTGTCGTTCTCTACATTAAAAAAATTAATAAATAAATGCTAAAAATATAAGGTAAAAAATAATGTTTGTGCCATCCTTTGAGGAAGGCATTTTCATTTTAACTTTTCACATTTTTATACAGAGCGGCAACTCTGTCGTATAAACTGTGCTTGCGTATCTTTCATTAGTGTCAAAAATAGTGCCGAGCTTATGTCAATTTGACTTAAGAGTTCCGATAATTCCCTAATATCTGAAAAAACTTAAACGGCTCAATATAAAAATGTGTGTATGTGTGTTTATATATCAAATAAACAATACTTTGTTACCTGACACTTTAATAGTAGTTTTTACAACTAGGGGCTAAAATAGTGCTTTTTGTACAAGCGTTGGTTTAAATAACGAGCGCAGCGAGATATTTAAAAACGCGAGTTTAGCCGCGAGTTAGTAACACTACGTTTTTTAATACCTTTATCAAAAAATCCAAGAAAAACAAGAAAATACTTTTAAAAATCTCGAACGAAGAACACTTCTCGCAACACATTATCTTTACACTATAAATCAAGGAGGCTGGTAAATGAAATAGCAATGGTTTCCATAACGATGTGCCTTTTTACTCGTTGACGTTCATTGTTGTGATATTTTAGTCTTTGACAGTTTGATATTTTGACCATGTTTTTAAATGATTTTTTCGTAAATCCTTGTTGAAAACTGGCGAAAATGGCTTAATTTTTAGGAAAGAATAATTAGATTTTTTATATATTACTATTTTCCGCTATTTCTGTTTAATCTTGGGTAAAACACGGACAGAAATCTTTTTTTGCACCCGTGACCAAAAAAAAGTTTTTTTGTATCGGTAATCAAAAAATCCATACTTTAGTTATCTGCAGACAGTTGCTAACATCATTTTTTTGATGAAAATATAAAAAAAAATAATATTTGGTTCAAAATTATAAATACAAGATTGAAAGATTTCCATTAAACATTTCCTTAAAATGTTTTGATTTTTTCTCAGCTTAAAAATTTAATTCCAGAGAATCTTTTTTCATAGTCGATCTGTTACAACAAATTTAATCTGTTATATACAAGATATTCATGAGACCATGGAACAAGGTAGCTGGGTGAATGCTCTGTATATCGATTTTTCAAAAGCATTTGATAAGCTATATATTCTTCTAATCAAACTACAAAAAGATTGGTATACACAGCAAGTTTATGGTGTGGCTAAAATCATATTCAACACCAAGAACACAGTGTGTAAAAAAAACTGTTTTGAATCTAATTATGTAAACATCTCCTCTGGCGTTTCTCAAGGATCACATTTAGGGCTATTATTATTCTCACTGTTTATTTAAGATATAGAAAAATATTTTATTCATTGTAAATTTACTACAATCTGATCTTCAGCGCCTCTGGCGTTTCTCAAGGATCACATTTAGGGCCATTATTGTTCTCACTGTTTATTTAAGATATAGAAAAATGTTTTATTCACTGTAAATTTACTACAATCTGATCTTCGGCGCCACCATAATTATTGCTATGAGAATCGACTATTTCTTAATGTTGACGAATGTTATTCTATTACTTTTACCCGACACGTTAACACAATGAACACTAATTATAATATCAGAGGAGCTGAACTAAAAAGAATTGATTTTATTATAAAATGCTTTTCTTACGAGTAATTTGGAGATTATTAGTACTGTTTGAAATCGAACTTGTGTTAAATATGTTCAAAGGCTAGAAAGAGTAAAAAAAGGTTCTTATGTCATTTAAACTTTCGATTTAATCGACATATAGGTCGCGATTCTTCAGAAACGACAGAAAATCTCACCCGCTAGAATTCTGGAAAGTGGTGATTTCTACTTATCGCCTCATTTAAAATAAAAGCACAGCGTCCTTCATATTTATCTTAACGTTGTAAGAGAAAGTGGGTCATTTTTTTAATAACATTTTATAAATTTAATATTTTCAAGATATTCAGCAGGACTAGTTTATGACGGAGCACAAAAAGTGTTCAAAATTCTCAGCATGTAAAAGGAAAGATAGAATTTGTGTGACTTTTCTGAACAGTGACAGCGAAATATTCCATGGCTATCTATGGTTTTGTACGATAAAAGTTTTAAAGGTTTGTTTACACATGAAAATAAGCTTAATAACATACATTTTCAAATAAAAAGTTTTCAGAAAAACAGGCTACAAAAGTTAAAACTGACATATTGTTTATTTACTAGAATAGTATTAAAAAATTAAATTTTAAGGAATATTAGCAAATAGTTCTGAGAAAAAAGTATTAAGTATAAAGTTGTGTTTAAAAATTGTCAGATTTTTTGTATGGGCGAGATTTTCTGACGGTTTTTGAAGAATCGCGACCATAATACATACTCTTTACACATGGACTTATTTAATGTTTTGTAGTTCACCTTAAAAAAAATATCATTTAGCGTATTTGAAGCAAACTAAATGTCTTCTTTTTTCAAACTTAGTTTTTAGTTTTAGTTTAATTTTTCTTTAAGCACATTATTATTTAAATTGCAATTAAGTAATACCATTGGAAAGCCAGTCCTCCTGTTTGACCTCCTATTGTACTAATTAAATAAAGTAAAATAAAATATAAATCTATGTTGATAAATTAAAAAATATTATAAAACGATTAAAATGCGTCAAAAAAAATTTGAAAATCATTTATATTTCCATCAGTTTTAAGTTGTATCCCTTTTTTTAATTTAAACTACCTATTTATGTATATGTTGTGGCAATATGCTAAACAAAAACTTTAAACCGACTAACTAATATTTTACCTAACAATTACTTCAACCACTGACAGTGTTTTATAAATGGACTACTTACCTACCTATAGACAAAATGGTTAATAAACTATGCGCATAATATTATAATATTTTGCTAAAAATTCTGATTAGACTGCTGGTTTTTCCCGTATGCATCCATTTGTCTTAGCGTCAAATTTACCACTGGTGCACGCGATATCGCGTGCAGAAAAAGTCAATTTTTCAGGGGTCTCTTTCTTCCTAGACAGAAAACATACTGACTTTTTTTACGTTTTTCACCAAAAATGGAATATAATAGTATAAGAGTGAAATAAGCACAAAATCAAATCTTTTTTATTCGAAATGTATTGTTTTAAGAGGCGGTTGTGCGCCCAAAACAGGTATTATACAGTTTCTTGTGGTGGCAAAACTTGACCGAATTCGTAGGTATCTCACTGAGAAAAATAGAGCGAAGTAAATAGTTTTTTTCGTATATATTTTTGTCGCCATGGATTACATTAGTCAGAAGTGTTTGATATACTTAATATTGAAGCCGTGATAGTGGCCAAAGTCTGTTGTTTTCATAAAATTTAGCATTCCGTTAGAGTTGTACACAAACCAAGGGCGAAACTTTGTATCAAAGCTTCCCCAGAAACTTTGTGATTCATAAAACCAGAACAATTCCGTTGTATCGTACACAGTCCGATGGTATGGTTGAAAGACAAAAAGACAGAAGAACATCTTTCCAAGGTTGCGCACGAACACCAAAATGATTGAAATCAATATATTCCAGCCAATCTGTTAAATTAACACACACGGTAACTCAACCGTGTGCCAAACCAAGGCAGGGAAGTAGAAAAATATATATACAAACAAGCTATGAGAAAGGCGATAAGGCATTCAAGAATAAGTTAGACACGGCATTAAAATCGATAGGGATTGCAAGAAAGCCAGGTATGATGATGTAAAAGAAAATTCTGCAGGATGCCAACAAGGTGAAAGAGTCTGACAGGGCACCTGGAAAGACAAACATTTCTAAAGAAATATTGATCGGGACTATCAAAGCTTAAGGGAAAAGCAGAATCCGAATCATTTTATTTACCATAAAAATATTTTACAATGCATGGGTAATTGTCAAAAAAAAAAGTAATAAATTATAAAGTATAGTTTAAAAAAAAATGGTTTAGTTTTCATTTAAAAATATAATTTTTAAGTTAATAAATAAATAAAAATGTAACTTTGAGATACAAATTTTAAGTTTAAAATATTACAGACATAACAAAAAGTAAATAAAATAATATAAAATATTTAAAAAAAAACAAAATAACAATAATTTTAAGTATAAAAAGGTAATAATAATATTAATAAAATACATGTAAAAATATTACAAAAGCATAGTTAATATATAATGTAAAATAACATATTATACAATTTAAAAAAATATAGGATGTTAAGAATATAAATGCATTATTACAGGTTACACATCAGTACGAAGAGATTCAACAAGTTGGGATATAGAGTAGTATGGTTTCTCGTTTAAGAGTTCTTTAAGTTTTTTTGAGAGTTTCCTTTGACTAGATAAATTTTTAAGATGTGATGGCAAGAGGTTAAAAATTTTCCTCCCTGCTTAAAGTTCTAGTTTATGGCTGACCAAGCTAGTGTTACCTCTGCCTAGTATTATAATAGTGAAAATGATCATTTGATGGTAGTCTGTGTTTGATATGAAATAAAAATGACAAGGGTTTGTAAGTTCAAATTGACGAGACTGTAAGTATTTTATGTTTTTTAAAAGTATCTCTACACGATTCACGGAAACAAATATCAAAAATCAATCACACAATCGTTTTTGATGAACAAAAACTCTGGAAATTCCTGAAGATTGTCTCCATATAAAAATATTATAAGATATTGCAGAATAAACAAATGCATAGCATGTAGTTAATAATGCTGCTTTTTCGGTTTGTCCTTTAAGTGTATTTATAACGTAAAAGCTTTTACTTAATTTAATAGACACATTATTATCAATTTGCATCTCCCAAGATAAGCAGCTGTCAATAGTGATTCCTAAAAAAATCGTTTTATTCCTAATGGCTAGGGTATGTTCTTCAAAAGAAAATGAAAAACAGTTGTAGCCCTTAATCTTATTTTTAACTCAGTAAAAATGATTTTAGAGTGAGTTATCATTAGTTTGTTTTGAGCAAACCATTCAGCAAAGTGACTAAGCATTATCCTAAGGCGTTCATTACCTTTCTCCAAGATTTTTCCGTATATAATTATTAACGTATCGTCTGCATACAGAAAGACCTTTCCGACAGTTATATGTTCACAAATGTCGCTAATAAAAAGCAAGAAAATCAGCGGAGCTAAACTACTGTCCTGGGGTATTCCTATAGGTTGTTTAAATGCTTCGGACGTAGCGCTTTGATTTTTTACTCTGAATTTACACCCATGTAAAAAAGAAACCGTCAATTTTAAAGCCAATGAAATTGTTGTCCGCTGTGTCAGCACAACCTGTCTTTCTTTTCAGAGAGTATGTTATTCTTTTACAAACTTTGTTATTCTAATGTGCACTGCTTTTTTAATTATTTTTGAGAAAGAGCTTAAAAGAGATAGGGAAAACAATACCTGTTTTTCATTTGTTTCGAAAGCAATCTTGGGACACTGAAAGATTTATAATATCTGTCAGGTCCCGAACTATGCAATGTTTGACCCTTTTAATAACCGTGATTGGAAATTCGTCAAAACCACTTAAATTTTTGTTAGGTAGTTGTTCTATAATATCAGATATTTCTGTGACGGTAAATGGTTTCATATATAAAGACTTAATAACTGCATGGTTGCCTGTGTAGCTTCAACTGCCAGATACAATCCTATGACTCCCTGATGATTGCTAATAAGGATGAAACAGGTCTATAAGTGATTGGATCCTCCACTAGACATTGGAGGCCTGGTCGTAATGAAATGAGAAACAAAAACACTTTGTCCGATATGCCACGAGTGTTACTTTAATTTTTATTTGCGGACTCGAGATTCACTTTGTTGGTTAAAAATATTGCTTTTGAACTTACCCAAAAATAACGCTTGGTAGTAAACCTAACCCTTGTTGTTTTTCTTTACATAATATTTATGTTTAATCAACAACAGGGGGTCTTCAGACTTTTAGCCGCCCCGGGCAAATTAATCGACATCTCCACATCAGGGATCTTCGGAGCCTTCTTCGTGTTGTTTGGATTAGGGTGTAAGAAAAAACCAATACTTATAAAATACATTTTTACACATTTAGAACTCTAATTGCTTAAAAGGTTTAGTCTATTTTCGAACAGTGCTAAGTATAAGTGAAATTTTTGGTTTTAAGCTTTTTGACCCGCCCCTTCTTGAGGTTTAGACATAGTTTGATTTATAAGAAAAATTTCATCTTAACACAATCTTTTGTTGGATTTAAGAAGAAAGTTTCAATTTAGAAAAAAAAAATTAAAAATTTAAACCCACGCGGGGTTTAAATGGTAAATACTCTGTAGAACAAATTAAAATTGGGGTTATATGTCACTCTATTTAAAACTTACCCTTGTTAATTAATTTTTCCAATTAATAATTGATGTCACAATAATTTAGATGGGTAATAATAAAATAAGGAGTAGATTAATTTTTTATTTATTTAAAAGGTGTTTTTATTTATGAAACGTATTAAAAAACTTAAGTGCAAGTTTTGTTAACATTTGTATAACTGCAGAAATGTCAGTTCCAAGTTTCAAAATATTAGCTGCGTTCAAATCACAAACGAAACAGCGAGTTCGGATTTCTTACCGCTGCTTGTACCTTGGCGTGCACCAACCTCTACTGATGAAAGCTACAGCTTTGAAATGAATGGACTTTGAGTAAGGAAAGTTTTCTTGACTGAGCTTTCAGATAACCTCAATGTTTTAATTTCAGTTTGTAAATAATTTAATATAGTTGTTTATGATTTTTGTTTGGTATATTTTTCGTGCATAATCAGTGACCTTCACTTATATTTGTTTTGCCTCGTAGTGCCCTCATCAATATATTTTTTATGCTGAAAACGGGTTCAAAATATGGCGTTTATTTGGAAAAAATTGGAGGTGTTTTGTTGGTTAATGAACCACTTGGAATATTAAATAAGGTAAATTAATTGTTGTAAAAACGGTAAGTTAAGGAAATTATAAACGAACTTATTACCAATCGCCACAAAAAAATCCTTTCTCCCAGAGGTGGTCTAAAAAAACACCAACTTTATAACCTCAAACACAGATAATAAAGCTATTATGTGCCAAATTTTTGGCGTATTCACTATTTGTCATTTTGAAACCTGTCAAAAAAATTAGTTTTAGGGCATTTTCTCCAAAAATATGGTATATTTTAAGAAAAAATAATCAATAACTTTGTGTCTTTTCTATATGAGTAAGTACTTTTTGAAAATTGGTTTTAAAATTTTGTACCCCGCCACAGCTGTAAATATTAAGACCTGTGGGGGGTACTATTTTAGATGTTAGTAAATCTCACTGTTAGAGTTTAAGCAAAAAAAATAAAAATTTTGATCTTTTTTCTGTATCTTTTTCAAACAATTTTAGGTAGATATATTTAAAGGCAAGGGTGCATATCCTTGGCCGAACTTAGTCGCTACAGGCGTTGTTAAAAAGAAACTGCTTAAAATTAAACTAAAAATATGACAATCAATAGTGTTAAAGCGCCGCAGTTTTTGAATGGTATCGTATTTATTATGGTATGAGAATGACAAAAAATTATTTTCTACTTTTAAGTGCATTTAATAAAAGCTTGATTTTAAAAGTTTTTTTTTTTAATAAAAAAATAATTTTTTAATTTGTAGATTTGTACCCTAAATCGTCCATTTTGAATCCACCATATTAAATTTCCAAATCTGATCAAAAATTCATATCCCCTTCCCGAAAAACCTCTGTATGCCAATTTTGATTTAAACCGAACAAACTAAATCTTTTCCCCCTCCACTTCTCTCGTTGAAGGAAGTGTGTACCTAATAATACAATATTATGGTATTGTCGTCGGAACTATAAACGCATACCCAATTTGAACACACACCCTCAATTGTCAAATCTGATCAAAAATTCGTTTTGCTTATCCCCAAAAGCCCACGTATAACAATTTTGGTTAAAATCAGAAAAACTTAGGTGTTTCCCCCTCCACTCCGCTCATAGGGAGGAGGGGGAAATGCCTAATTATGGTATTGTCGCCGGAATTATAAATGCGTGTCAAATTTGAAGGCAATCGGATATGTATAAGTTAGTTAAAATTGGTTAGCAAAAGATGACCAAAAATCGTACATCATAAATCCGCCATATTGAATTTTCAAAATCTGATTAGAAAGTCGTTATCCCCAACTCCAAGTGCTCCAACACACCAAATTTCATCTAAATCGGATGTACTTCAACTGTACCCCCTTCTACCCCCTCCAAGTAGGGTGAAGCTGTCAATTTCATCACACTATATTCTTGTGTCATCACCGCACTTATATAAGCATGTCAAATTCGAAGCCGATCGGATGTCGGGAAGTTGGTTAAAACTACGTATCTAGTTAGATATACTGCAAGTTAAATAAATGCTTGAAAAAAGTTATTTATTTAAAAGAATAATTTGGTGGGGGTATATACTTACAGAAAACAAAAGAAATAGAATAGCAAAAATTCCCTCAAGCTTGTGAGAACCGTTGATTTTGAGAAAAAATTTAGAAAGCGTGTTTTTCTCTCTGAATAACGTTTTGTACTTATTATTATTATTATTATTATTATTATTATTATTATATTGGGTCTTATAGAAATTTTTATATTCTCATAGAAGAACATTAATTTATAATATTATTAATGAATTTTCGAAACCCTATCCTCATACAGATCCGTAGATCTTTTCTATATTTAATCTTCCATGGAATGTTAATTGAAACATATTGAAACCACTAAGATAAACCTCTTTACATTCCTTTAGAGGGTTATTGATTCACGAGTAATTGCTTTTTGCAAAACCTTATACAGGACTCTAATAGCGCCATGCAAATTTTCCTATTTAGTATATCATAGAATATTAAGGAAGAATTTTGAAACAACTGGGATAAAACCATATACTTATTAGCTTAAATTTTCACCGCGCTTTTTTTTCTGTTCAAAATTAGGAAAAAGTAAGTTAAAAGATCCCGCTACGTAAAAAAGACATGCTGTATTTGTAGAGAATATCAGACAATGAAAGAGGAGCGATAGCGTCTGAGGTATCGAGTGGAGAAGATCAGAGGTTAGTATAGAGCTCTTTTTGCTTTGAAAATCTGCAGTTAAACATCAACGAGATTATGTTTCTTATTTTTGTTTGGAAAAAAAGACAAAAATCCAGGATTGAGAAAAGTGAAAAAAAAACAAATGCCGAATTCTTTCTGTCAAACAAAAATGATCGGCTGTAGCGATGTTAGATAGATGCAAGTCTAACATGTAGCAGGACCACCCTTCGGAGGTGGTGTAAAACCGGCGGTCCACTGTGTATACTTGTATGCAGTCTAAAGATCCCTGCCCTCGACAAAGAGGTGTCAGGCAAAAATTAAGTCCTCTTAGAGAAAGAAAACTTGCATCCTAAGGGGCACGTGCATCAGTCGGGGGTGCACGGGGGGTATGGCAAAAAGGGTCCATTATGGGACCTAATTTCCAGGCTACGGTCACCCATCTACTACTACTGCTACTATTAAAAGATTACCTAAATAACTTTTTGCTGTCTTATATGTATAATAATATTACCTTCTACATAGAGAACATATTAATTCCAGAGCCATCTACCTACTGGATAGATGACATTAAACTAAATTATAATTATAAATCATGTAAATCGCGCTCTTTTCACAAGATAGTAATATTTTTAGCAGACATTCCAAAATCCTGACAGAGTGTGCAAAAAAAATTCTAAAAAATATAAGTGTAAACTCCGCTTAAGATCAGCCAATAAAAAATCAGTAGTTTAAAACCAAAGCAATTTTTTTAATTTTATTACAAGTCACAATTTTTATTGAAAACGCTGGAAATGATGACACTAACTTCTTTACTTCTTAATTGATTTGAGCAAGTGATACCTCCATATACCTAGCAGAGATGGGAGCGTGTTATATAGTTTTCTTATCTCTTAACCGATTTAATTAAGTAATGTCTTGGTATAGAAAGCATACATAGGGCTTTTGTCGCAATGACTTAGATTTTCTCCAGTGCCGCACGTATTTTTTTGCAGGGGGGGGGGTGAAAATTTTTTCCGAAATATCAAAATTTTGAACCGGATCGAAAAAGTCTCATGTCTTGTCTTTCAAAAATGTTTGAAAAATTTTTAACTGAGCTATTCGATCAAAAGTTATAACAAATTTAAAAGTGTGCAAGATTTTTTGGCCCACCCTATATTATTCCTCTTTTACCCCCTTAACTGTTCCCACCAACATATTTTTTTCCCCAGAAATCTAGAAAGCATTTAGTTGAAGTTAAATTTTAAAATGGCATATTCATAGCGAGCGGCTTTGGTTGAAAAATTACATTACATTACATACGAATATATCAACACCCTCGCATCCGAGCTCCCACCGCTTAAACCATACCGCACCATATTATTTTTTCTCTTAAAATTGGGAACAAATATAAATCTGAAACTGCATAATCGTAGCAGCTTTGGTTTAAAAGATACGAGTTTTCAAAGACATCAACACCCTCTTATTCTCTAAACCACTTCCCACCAAATATTTTTTTTTTTCTCAAATTAGAAAACATTAAGAAAAAGTCAACCCTGGAAACTGCATATCCGTACCAGCTGTGGTTCGAAAGTTAAACATTTTTGAGTTTTAAAATCTATTATCCCTCGCTTACCCAATCTGACCTATATTTACCTAGATCTCAGAGGGAATTTGATCTCCAGAATCTAATGCTTGGCTTAATGTCCTTCCGTCTGTCTCTTTAGGAAACTTATTAGATAATTCCACATTTCGAATTTCAACTGCTCTAAGATTTAGTTTGCCTGTATCTGTGGAGCATCCTCGCATTTTTGGCGAAATTGCAGATAAATATGGCTCTCATGGACTAAGCTGCAAGAAAAGTGCAGGGCGTGCTTCCAGACACAGTCAGATCAGCAATGTTTTTATACGAGCTCTAATTTCTGCGGAATATCCTGCATTACTGAAGCCCATTGGGATTTGTAGAAATGATGGAAAAAGGGCAGGCGGAATGACCCTGATTCTATGGAAAAATAGAAAACAGCTGATTTGGAACGTAACATGTTGCCACACATTGGCTAAATCATATGTTTCAAAAACATGCAAGTCTCCTGGATCGGCTGCTTCCATTGCTGAAAATAAAAAACACTGCAAGTATAGGGAGGTTGAGGATCGCTATATCCTCGTTCCCTTTGCTGCCGAGACATTAGGTCCTTGGGGTGAGCAGGCTAAGTGTCTGCTTTCAGAGATTGCATCAAAAATCTCACCTGAACAGTCTGGGAGCTTCATCACTCAAAAAATAAGCCTTGCGATGGCGATTTGAAGAGCTAATGCGGCCTCGAGATTTTTAATATATAGCTTTTTTATGCTTGTGTTCATTAATTTTGATTTTTATTTTGATTTTTATCTAATTTTATAATGTTTTTATTATATCTAATATGTTATTATACCAACTTCATTTTTTCAAAATATTCCATGGTCACCGGACTTACATAATAACAAAGTTTTCTTAACTATTTTTATTACTAGTTGTTAGTTTAATTTTCGGCTTGTATTACTGCCTATGCAAACTTCTCATCCTTTCCAACTCTATCACTGCACCTAGTCACCAAATTTGAAATAACTCAATCATAAATAATGGAAATATCCGCCATTTTGTTTTTTAAGTTTGTGTCCAAAATTGATTGATTTTACCTTAAACACCGCAATTGAAAATTTTGAGACAAATCAAATTATAAATAAGAAAGTCCGCCATTTTCATTTTTTTAAAGTTTGAGTCAAAAATTCTATTGAGTGACCTCACATACGGCAAATTTTCAAGTTTAAGATAAATCGAAATATATACACTAAAATTCGCCATTTTGATTTTTATTTAAATTTAAGTCGAAAATTGTATTAAGTGACCTTAAACACTGCAAGGGATAAGTTGATTATAACTAAGAAAGTGCGCCGAGTTAGATCCGCCATATTAATTTTTTAAAGTTTAAGTCAAACATTGTATTAAGTGATCTTAAACACCATAAAGTATTGAGTGACCTTAAACACCACAAACTTTAATCTTTGCAAATAAGAACGAGCGCCATTTTGGATCCGCCATTTTTAATTTTTTAAGTTTGAGTCAAAAATAAGTAACCTTAAACATCGCAAGGTTTCAAGTTTGAGATAAATAGAATTATAAAAAGGAAGGTCTGCCATTTTATTTTTTCTAAATTTGAGTTCAAATATCTATAACGGGAATTTAAGCACCGCTGTTTTAAATTTTTTTCCAATAATTAAAAAAAATTGTTGAAAAGGTAACGATCCGCAACAAGGGAAGCAAAAGCTCTGTAAATAAAAATACGCAAAATTATAAGCGGGTCCTGCATTTTTAAATGTCTAAATTGAATTTAAAATCATTATTTTTATGAGTGACTTCGCTCTCTGACGATTTTGTTGTGTTCCGAATTTTAAAACTGTTCTAGAACGTTTTAGAACTGAAGAAAAAGCACGTGATGTGATCCAGAGTGTCTTAATAGTGCTTTTTATTTTTAGCATAAAATAAATATTTTACCGAAAATTTTCCATGATTTGTTTCTAATCATATAGTTCCACAGTTTCTTCTACAAAATTAATAGCTTTTAAAATTGCATTTTAAAAATCTGCCAATGGCTGATGACGAGGTAGATTCGCCTTAATTCTTCCAAAGTGAAATTCTGCAGTTTTTGAAAGAACATAAATTTAACACTGAAAAAGCTGAATTTTTGGGTTAGGCAGGGATTTCTCTTCATTAGCCCACACTATACAAAACCCTCGACAAAACCTATAAAAATACACGCGGATAATAAAATAATACAAGATTGCACTCTGGCTTTTTATTATTTTTTGTAAAAACCCACTTATTTGGGTATATTTTCAAGGAACAAATTATTTCAGATCAGAAAATAGTCCTAAACAATTCCATTTAATTCCGCCCGGCTTCACGGGACTGTAAATAGTATTGAACCGGTCCTGGACAAATTTTCGATAGTAACCCGAACACAAAACTTTTCAGTTGTAGACGCTTATTCTTGACGGTTCGTGAGTTGAGGTGAGTTGTGGTCGAACCAGAACGCGTTTTTTTAAGCGCGCATGCTCCGGACTGTTCCGACGAACCCGAACAAACCATGACTCTCGCTAGTCTGGAACTATCCGCCTCTCTCAGGCATATTGAATCTTGTATTGGGTTTTCTTTGATATGTTCGGTATACAAACAATACCGATTATCATAGCCGCTTTAACAGGAATCATGTTGTTTCATTCTGGTGCATTTGATTCATATGAAAGCTTAATGTGAGGGGTTATTCGGAGTGATTTAAGGTTAGCAGTGTAGTTATAATGCCGATTACCAAAGTCTTTGACCTTCGATTTCGATTCGAGCTTAAAAATCTGTTTTTTTTTTCTGTCGGACATTGAGGTTAAAATGTAATGGACTCTGCAACTACAGATATAAAATAAGTCTTTAAATTTCAAATCTTCCTCGCTCTCTAAATCAAGTTGATAGAAGAAAAGATTATGCTTGAGGAAAATCCATACAGAATGAATTATCATGGATTTCCAACAGTTTTTATATTTAAATACAAATATTTGGTAATTACCTATAAAATTCTTGATACATTAAAAGTACATTAAAAGTAAAATTTTATGTGGAAAGACACATCATTTTTTTTTTAATAAGTAATTATCTTTTAAATCTTGCTACCTGGATTTGCATATTAAAACTATTTATAGGTAGAAGGAGAGATTTTGTTTGAGAACATTCATTCAGTCTGTAAATTCATATAAATTAAACTAATTTATTTATTTGTGTTATGCCACTAGAACTTTTTCTTATGAAATCTTATAGACTTCAAAGTTATATGTAAAATGACACATCACATAAAAACAACTAGTGTTTTCAATGTGTCCTTAACTTTTAAATCCTGTTATCTGGGGTGACATATTTAAACGATACTGGTAGTACGAAAGAAATTGATTTCGAAAAATGCAACATGTAAAATCATATAGAATTCCATAACATTTCTATAGTTTTATGCTACTAAAACCATTTTAACTTTTTATTACTTTTTTTTTATGAAAACTTAAAGATTTCTAACAGTTTTTACAACTATATAGTGATTACCAAATATCGAACTTGTTGATCACATTCAAAGTTTTACTTATTAAAACCATGTTGGTATAACAGGCGATATTTTACTTGAGTAAAATGCAATATGTAAAATAACATTTTATGATTCTTTTTCGTCTAAAAAGTTATTTGTGGGAAAACTTAAAAAAATAATAATAATTTTAATAACTATATCTGGATTTAAATATTAAAACCCTATTGGTAGAAGAAAATAATTTGAATTTGAAATGCAATATGTAAAATCATAAGTTTTATGATATTTTGCTTGCTAATGCACAAGAGTTTCTACATTTGGTATAGGTTTTTGGTAATTTGTTATAAAAAATTCTTAATTGTTGATAGAATATATTACATCCAAATTTCCATATGTCTAGATACAAAAAAAAAACTAAACTTTTTTAATAAGTTTTAATAATAAAGTGAATGCTATAACAATATTTTTTTCACATGAAAAAAAAAGATAATACTTATGTTTCCTTATGAATTGTGTTATATTATACAGGGTATCCCAAATTCGATGCTCACCATGGGGATCTCCTAAACGGTAGGAGATACGAAAAGGTTTAAATTAGTGCAAGTTTCGCAATTCGATGCTTTGCTCAAAACCAAAAAAAAAGTTTACAAATTTCCGGTGGTTCCAGAGATAGGCGAAAAAAACGGAAATCTTTATTTTTGGTTTTTATTTTTCTGCGCCCTTATTCTTAAAGCTGTCAAAAAACGCTTAAAACTTTCTACAGGCACTTTATTAAGATCTACCTAATGAGAGGTCCGTTTTCGAGATTTGACATTTCAGAGTGACAGGAGCACTGTAAAGTTCATTTTTGACAAGTACCTGACGTTTTGACTTAATTGACTATCATCAGCCCCTAATTCATAGATTAAAAAACAAAGAAAAAAACGGTATTTTAAAATATTAGCTTGTTTTGTTATAACAACATGTCAAAAAAACTGTAATTTATAATATGTTAAAAAAGTACTGAAATCGGGTTTCCAAAATATCTTGAGTAAGTTAAAAGCAAAACTTAAATTTGGGCTGATGATGGTCAACAAACCCAAAACGTCAGATGACTTGTCAAAATAAGGTTGCAAAATGTTATCTGTCATCCTTTATGAACCAAACTGCAGGAGAAAAAAAGGTTGTATCCATAAGAAAAAATGAACTTCTCTTAAAAAAGGACCTTTCACTAGGTAGATCTTAAAAAAATGCCTGTAGAAAGTTTTAAGCGTATTTTGACAGCTTTAAGAATAAGGGTGCAGAAAAGAAATCACCCTGTGTATAAATAGATAAATAAATAACTAAAAAAGCTTTTATTGTAAGCTCGGCGAAGGTCAGCTGAGCTGTTTGCTTAGTTTAAATTAATCTTATAGAGTAATACAGATTTCATCAGAGAATCTCTTATTTGTCTTCATACCATATTAAGATCCATGGAGAAACTGCACAAAAACTTTAAAGTTTTGTAACAAAATCACTGATTCATAAATTTGTACGTATATTGTGGCATTAGTTTATGGTTTGCAGTAACTGCGATCTAGTGTTATCACATTTCACTAATCTAAAGAAACATAAACTCCAATTTAAGAATTTTACCAGGTTTTGTTAGCTCGCTTTCTGGCCAGTTTGTTTATTATGTAAATTTAATGTGCTTATAATGGGCCAGTGACAACACAATATTATGAAAAAACAATGTTAAAAGGGGAATTACAGTCTTTAGGGTTTAGTTGTTCTTCAAATTCCATCATATTTTAAAAGAAAAATGGTAAAAATAGCGACTAATGGTTAAAATAATTTTCTTAAATACCTGTTAAATGATTTTTAGATGTACTTAAATACACTTCTAGTAGGACACGTTTTTTGATAATTTAAAGACTGTAAAGAACTTTAATTGAAAGAAATTATTACCACCACATAATTGCAAAATAAAAATCATATACACGACACCATTTAAGATGACATAACAGAGATTTTTAGTAAACATTTGCCTTAAATTATGTCCATCTTTCTCTAAAATACTTTTTTTTATAGCCGGCTGTCTCTCTTCAACACCCTGCTGAAATTTTCCCCTCAAGTCTTATCGAGACCGGAAAAGTTTTTATCATGTTTTTATAAGTTCTATAAGATTCAATGAGAAGGCCAATATTTTTTTCTATTATATTTTATAATCTTCTAGAAGCAGAGAGAGGAAATGTATAATATTTTATCAGTTTGTATTTTTAGAATAATTTATAAGATTGGATAAGACTAGTCACTTTTATGAGAATCACAGATGTTTTATAGTTTTATAAGACAGAAGTCTAGGACATTTTATCTGTTTGTATAAGGGTGTGGGCTTGGAGAAGATTTTATGAAAGCACAAATACACCTTTTTGAAGGAGATTTCATGAGAATGGCTTATTGAGGATGTTTGAGGAGATTCTATCAACATCGTGATTACAGAAGATCCTATGAAGAATGATTTTTGATAAGTTTCTATGGGTTCTTGTGGGATCGGTTTCTAGAATATTTCATTGATTTGATTTTGGAAAAGTTTTGATGGGTTCTTATGAGATAAGTTTCTAAGATATTTTTTATGGGTTCTTGTGGGATCGGTTTCTACGATATATGATAAGATTCTATCAGTATCGCGATTCTAGCAGTTCCTATAAGCAATGATTTTGGAGAAGTTTTATGGGTTCTTGCGGGGTCGGATTCTAGGATATTTGATCAAATTCTATCAGATTCTATCAGTATCGTGATTTGAGAAGATCCTATGAGGAATGATTTTGGAGAAGTATTTATGGGTGTTTGTGGGATCGGTTTCCAGGATATTTAATGATATTCTATCAGTATCGCGATTCTAGGAGTTCCTTTAGGCAATGATTTTGGAGAAGTTTTTGTGGGTTCTTTTGAAATCGATTTTTAAGATATTTGATAATATTATATCAGTATCGTATAAGTTTCTATAGGTTCTTGTGGGATCAGTTTCTAGCATATTAGATAAGATTCTGTCAGTAACGTGACTTTCAATGATTTTATGAAGAATGATTTAGAAGAAGATTTTATGGGTTCTTGCGAGGTCAGTTTCTAGGATATTTGATGAGATTCTATCAATATCGTCTCATCTAATCCCATCTCTCCAAAATCGAAATCTGTTCCAAACACAATTCAAAACCGGATAAAAACCTCCTTGCTCATAGGATCTTCTAAAATTATTATAACGATAAAAGCTCCTCGAATCTTCTAGAAACCAATTCCATAAGAACTCATATAATCTTGTTCAAAATCATAGACCCACAGACCTAATAAAATATCCTTGTATCTCCTCGAAATCAAATCAAATCAAAATATTAGAGAGCTCTAGAACAACAATTTTGTTTACGGGATAATTCATGAAGTCTTTTTTCTCCTAAAAAACAGAGTTGTGCATAAAACATTGTATGTATCTCGGTCTTAAATTACGTTTAACGACCTCAGCGTGTAAAAACTCTCGCCTATCGCTGTTTAACGCTGTCTTTAAGATGCACCGTAAAAATATTCGGATTAGTTTAGCTAATCCATGCTTCCTCTTTGTTCATTTATATGGGATCAAGAGAGAAAAGGGATGGATTAGATAGCCAATCGCGATTAGGTGCCTATGGTGCATTTATAGTCGGGCAGTCAATTTTAGTTTTTTAAATTTTTGGGTGATTTTGATATTATTTGGCACGGTGTTTGAGGATACAATATTATGTTAGAAATATATATTGTTTTGACCCGCGTCGCTTTATAAGTGGCGTCACAGCGTCTCAAAGTTAAAGACTGAGAATAATCTAGTTTTGGTCAAATATCCCAAAAACAAAATTAAGTAGAAAAATTTTGTTTTCACTTTTAGGCAGCTAGTATATGTCCCTTCTTAGAAATGCATCACAACCTTAATCAAAATTTATAAAAGTAGATTTATTGTTCGTGAAAAATAAATAAAAAGAAAGGTTCGTGGCTATCGGACACACTTTTTGCTTTTCAATTTAATACGACCAGGTCTACAGGATCTAATGGATATTCCAGAAAGCTACAGGCCTGTTTCTTCCTTGTTAGGAATCATCAGGGTAACATAAGACTGTACCTGGCGTATGAAGCATAACATAAGCAACCGCACCCAGCGAATTTAAACATCTTTCGTCGTCAAATAATGCAGGATCTAGCATGGCTATATGAAGCGTGCCGCCTGTCGGAACAAAGTTAAATGTAAAATGCTAAAGGATGCAAATATCAATAAGAATTAAATTTGAGAGCAGCATTCCGGTTTTTATGTCCTGCTCGCAAATTTCATTTCAAAGTTGTTTAAATTCGCTGGGTGTGGTTGCTTATGTTATGCTTCATACGCCAGGTACAGTCCTATGTTACCCTGATGATTTCTAACAAGGATGAAACAGGCTTGTAGGTTTCTAGACTATCCATAAGATCTTGGAGGCCTGGTAGTAATGAATTGAAAAGCAAAATGTGTGTGCGATAGCCACGAGCCTTTCTTTCTTAATTTTATTGTAAATTTATAGTAAATCTTTATTTTTACACGCGGTGCAAAAAAGTTTAATTTCTATTATTTAGTAGGGGAGCTGACTACAAAGAATTAAATACCTATAACGTAATACCTCGTAATGATAAAATTATATCGATAATTGAACTTAGGACGATATGAAGGATTGTTGTTCTTAGGCGTACTGAATTAATAAAGGAAACTATAAAATAAAAACAGACTAAAACTGTCCAAACTGATACATCTGCTAACTGCGTCTTTTGGAAGGCTCGCAAGCACAACGGTTTTATATTTTGCCACTATTTTGCATAGTTTTAAAATAGTAGTTTTCAGAACAAGTATCTAAAATAGTGCTTTTTTTTACAAGCGTTGGTTTAAATAACGAGCGCAGCGAAATATACCGTTATAGAATGTGGTGGAGGAGGAAACTGCCTGTTCAACTCCTTAAGCGTTGCTCTTTTTAGCATTAGTAACTCGAATCAAGTCGTTAGAGAACAAATTAAACAAAATTAAAATTGGATTGTGAGTGTTTAGCATTAGCAAACTAATTATTTTTTTAAATCATAAATATATTACTTCTAATAATTATTTCATACATAACAAGTTGAATCTAGGAATTTATTTGAGAAAATGATATATTTTTAATGCATTCTGTCAATTCAATCGTTTAAAAGTAACGGACGAGAGAGAGCAATGTTCCTATTTTAAACGAAAATACCATATTTTATGAAACAAGCCGACTCTATCAAATTTAATACCTTTCTGCAACATAACCCGCAAAGTAATTGTTTATATCTTAACAAATTGTTGTAGATGCACTCAAAAGGAACCTTATTTTCTAGAAGAAACCAAAATCACCCTTAAAGCAATTTAACTGCATCAAATTAACCAAAATTAAGGAAAACACAAATTTGTTAATTTCAACAAGTATCATTTTAATTACTTTTTTCTACAAAGACTTGAAATATTGTTTTACAGTTTGATACATCGGTATAAAGGGATGTTCGTCGCCTTTCTAAAAAAGAAGTAAAATATTTTCTAGCTGTTATGGTTATTTAAATATTTTACAAAAACTAAATGAAAGTCACGACACATTCTAAAGCGTGGCGACGCCGACCACAATGCGACACCGAAAAAAAAGTAGCTTTTTGTGAATGGCTTCTTAGGTTTATTGATTATACCAATTTATATCAAAATCACCCAATTCTGCCCAACTATTACGGTTTAGATACATAAATAACTATAAAAATACCTTACAATTCGCCACCAGTAAACCTAGTTTGGCACGCATTTGTTTTATTTTTTATTGTTTGCATTTGCACTAACATATGTTTCCAACAAGATCGAAAATTCTCGCTGACAGTTGACATCAATTAAATCCTTATAAACTTAGAGTGGAAAATACTGTAGAAAAATGACACAGAGTTATACAGAATATTATGGTAAAGCCATGATGACAAACACACAAAATAATTTAGTTAAATATCTGTTAAATGATGTTTAGATGTGCTTAAATACAGTTATGGTAGAACACTTTTTTTGATAAATTTAAAGACTGTAAAGAACACTGATTGAAAGAAATTAATACCACCTTATGTCTCACACACTTTATGCTTTAAAAAATTACAATTTTTGCTGCTTTTTGTATAAAAATGGCATAATAAAAATCATGTACGACACTACTTAAGATGACAGACAGATGAGACATAACAGAAATATTTATTAAACAATTGCTTTAAATTATTTTCTAGAATACTTTTTCATAGCCTGCTGTCCCTCTTCAATAACCTTAAACATTTTTCTACTTCCCTAAATTATATCTCCATCTATCTCTAAAATTCGGCCCTCTCTCTATCTAAATATTTTTTATTTTAACAGAGAAAAATGTTTTTTGTCAGTACTTTTTTTGAACGCTAAAAAACAGTGAAAACTTTTAAAAAAAGTGAGTGTTTTGTTTTAGAAATCGAAAGTTTGGAAAGAAAGATTTTAAATGAGAGCAAAATCATTGCATAAAAATGTGAAAAACATAGTTAAAAATGCCTAAACCCAAACGTTACCTCTTAAATTATGCTAAAATATTATAAGCCTTAAATTACCGTCATGGCTTTACCATTTTTAAGAAAAAAAGCATTTCTGCCTCATTTGTATCTTAAACTATGTGTCAAATTTGACAAAAAAGGTGTGCTTTTTGTTTAAAATTGTTATAATCAATGATGAAAACTTTTCAAGGATGGTTTATAATAAATTACCCTGTATAGGTTAAGAAAACTTTAAATTTCCTTAATAAACTTTTCTCAAAGGAAACTTAAAACCATCAAAAGTTTCAGGTTCTACATATGAAGCGTAAACTTACACACAATATAACGAGTTTACAAAAGTTTTACCTGTTGGCAAACTTCGCATTTAATAGTCTCGCTGAGGTTTTATATTCTGATTAAGAGGTTTACGTGTACATTGTTCAGTCACCAAACAAGATTTTTTCAGAGATATAATTTGATTTAATCATTTTAACAGATTTGTCATTTTTATATATACAGTAAGCATACCAGAAAATAGTGAGTTACAAACAAGATTAACAACGAAATGTTTAAGGAAACACTATTAACTTCTAATTAACGACTTGCATAAGGTTCTGTTTTGGACTTTTGTGTCCACCTTTGGCTCAATGGGTTATCCTTTAAATAGTTTAAAATTTTGATTCACAACTTCGTTAAACCTCATAAGTGTTCATAAAAAACAAAATATTTTATTTAATGGTAATCCATCAAAAGAAACAAAATAAATATAAACAATTGACAAATTGACACTTTCAATTTGCTCCAAATAACAATGATTTATGGAAACAAAATCCTATAATAGAGTTTTTAAATGGGTTAATCTCAAAAGAGGATTAAATTGTACAAACCATACAAAGCGCCTGTCAAATAAAATTTTCACAGAAATTGAAATAATAATCTTAGCACAACATGCAATAAAGAGAACCCAGACTTTTAAAATTATCAATAGAGCAATCCCACTATGCAAATGCTGAAATATTAAGCTGATTAAAATAATTTTCGGAGTTAATTCCACTAGAGCTTTAACTTTTCGCTGGTAAGGTAGAAAAACAACTGCAATTTAATTTTGGGTTTTTCACCAAATCAAAATCTGTAATAGGTAAAAGAGAAAATTTTATATTTTTTAAAAATACATAATTATTTTAAATTATATCCATGGCTATCGGGTTTGCGCATGTTAAGCATATTTGATTTACATCCTCTAAACGAACGCCTATGGTTTATCAAAACAGGAATTTATCAGACCGTATTTAATAAAAAAATTCATCGTAAGAACGATTCGCCATAGACACTGCAATTCGTCAAACCAATTTCTTATCCGAATCTTATTTCATCAAACCCATTCAACAACAAATTCGAAATTTAGCAGACCCATTTTTAGTCGAACCATTGTTCATCAAACTCATTCAATAGCATACCCGGAATTCGTAAAAACCGTAATTTATCAGAAAATTTTTGCTAAATTGATTGCGCATTCGCCAATAACACATGAATGCAAGACAGGTGATTGAAAGTGACATCTATACACAAACTATTGAACGCAAACTGTAAGTATGCGCACGTAACAGCGACAAATGCATCAAAACGCCGAGCCGCTGCGCCACCTGCGTATACGCCTCCGGTTCATGTGGCATTGGCGAATGCGCAATTAATTTAGCAAAAATTTTTTGATAAATTACGGGTTTTACGAATTCCGGGTTTGATATTGAATGAGTTTGATGAACAATGGTTTGATTAAAAACGAGTCTAAAAAATTTCGAATTTGTTATTGAATGGACTTGAAGAAATAAGGTTCGCATAAAAAATTGGTTTAACGAATTGCTGTTCCTATAGTGAATGATTTTATAATTGAACTTTCTTTTATTTAATCGGTTTGATTTTGCACATTCTGATAAACCGTAAGCATCCCTCTAAACAGTGTTACAAGTAATGACAAGAGACAAATATAATATCTAGTCTGGTTTGTGCTAGGGATTGCGTGTATGCAAACTCATAACTTCAATAAGTTTTGCTGGTCTTTCTCCTAATCACACATTTAAAAATAATCGTAAAAAAAGTTATGCTTAAATTTATAAGATTGTTGACAAAAAAAGCTAAATATTTTAAATAAAATAAAAAAAAGTAACTTACCCGTTAATGTGCTTTAATATACTTTTTAACGAATATGGTAAGCTGAAGTATCATACACTCCAGTGCACTTTGATGCTTTCGTACTCGACTCCAGCAAGACTAAACATGAAAAAGTCAGAAAAAGGCGGCGCACAATACCGATCAAGCTCTTGTTTAAAGCTACTAAAGAGGGGCGACACCTTCAGTTGGTGAAGAAGAAATAGATGTTGAATAAAAACCTTAGGAAAGTGCAACGCAGGGGTAAAATTACCGATACCCTTTCACAATTACGTGTTTTCTATAATTTCACGATTCTTCAGAAGGAGTGAAATTTGCAAAGAAAACAGGCATAAGTTAACAATAACAGGTTTATTTTAACACAGTGACAGTAACAGTTGGAACAATTTAAAAAAAAACAGAAACTCTCAGAATGTTGACAAAAACAATTCAATAAACACCCTGTTGGCAATTGCATTTTATTTTTTATAATAATAAAGCATATCAAACAAGGTCAAAATTATCGCTATAATTTTTGAAAATCATACTTGACTTATGGGACTTTTAGCACACTATATTTGAAACCCGCTGTTAACTTGTGAGATTGAAAAACACTTTAATTGAAAAAGATTTATAATTTTGTAAGTGATTTTATATTCAGCTGCCCAAAAACGCTAATTATCATTCCAAATGTCGAATTTGGACATCAAGATTCCATTTTTAACTGAAACACTTTATATAGGGCTAGTTTGTAAATTCAACATTTTTTTGACAGCGGTGCCAACATTCGGTTGACATCTATGTGACATCTAGCAGTGATAAAATTTTCGTTGTTCTCTACATCGAATACAAAAAGAACGCGTTGCGGTGCCAATAACCACACTTAAAATAATAAATTCATACCTCAACTTCGGCTCGAGAAAATCGGAAATGTGACTTATAAGGGCCGTATTCATAGTGGTTCCCCAGACTCCTTTCTTCCTTGGGAAATGTAAATTCTTATGGGGGAAGGAAGGAAGGGGCCTTGAGGACGACTATGAATACCGCCTTGCAGGACAGTTTCTTCAAGATAGTCTTCAATGCAAGTACGTTTTTTCATCAAATTTATTATGAGCTCTCAAATTGGGGTAAGGTAAAAAGGGATCGAATGGGCCTACTTGCCAGGTTTTGGGCCGCCCCCTGTTTGTTACTACTATGATGTCTAGCTCATCATCAGAGTCTTCACTTGAACTGTCTTGCATTAATTTTCTGGCTCACCACTCCATTAAGCATCCTGTACTGTACCTTGTATTAACCAAAATGCATAAAAAAATATCTAGATTTGAATAAAATATAAAAAGACTGGAAAATATAAATTAGTAGTAGTAAGTAAGGTTATGTTTATTCCAATGGCGATTTTTCACCGACTCCCGAAGCTGGTGGCGATCGGTGCCCACATTTGTTGGATTGGTGAAATTCGTCGAAAAGTTTAGGAATTTATGAGCCCTTTTGTTGGCACCGGTGCATCCACCGGTGGATTTACAAACTTGCCCATAACATTGCAATTTTTAATCAGCCTTTTCTTCCTGATGTTTGAAGATGTCAAACACGTTATTTCTATCCATATAGAGGTTTGTAAGAAAACCCTTATTATAAGCATAATGTGTTAGAGAGAACAGTATTTTCTCTTAATCCACCATAGTTAGAAATAACGTGTTATATTTGAAATCATAAAGCAAAATCCGATTAAAAACTGCAATTATTATATAGGGCTTTTCACTAAAGAGTGGCAATTATTTTTTTTCAATCAGTGACCTTCAAAACGGTTCATGTGAGATCCATACTTCTTGGAGACAAATAAACATCAGAATTGGCTGAACTTTGAATCAAAGGCAGATTTTAGAAAAAGTAAGACACGGCTCGGCAAAAAATCACAAAAGTGCTTCAGGCCTTAGTTTTTTCAAAATGTGCTTTTCATTCAAAGTTCAGCCAATTGTGATGTGTAAATTTACTCCAAAAAGTACGGATATCATATGACCTGTTTTAAACGTTTCTTCGACATTTCCTGAGCTTAGGCCACTGACAGACAAAAAGTATCCCTCCTCACACACGGTGCTTGCGTGATTTTGAAATGTGACGTTCAACCACAACGTCATCGGTTCTTGCTATCGCCAAAATGCACTTGTCAGTGACAGTTTTACAAAACGTAACAGTTCGAAGAGTGGTTTTGAAATTCTTTGTAATGTGTTGAACCGTGACGTCACCAGGTCAACGCTAAAATTACATTTCTTCATGATTTCGGAATCTTCTCACGCCAAAAAACGGCTTTGATGTTTAAATTTGACATTTGCAATTATAAGTATTTTTTTTTATCAATTAGATATAAAAGCCCTTACAAATTTATAAAGCTTTTGCATTTAAAGTGTTTTTTGTACGTTTTTTTTTATCACGGGTGCAAAAAAAGATTTCTATCCGTTTTTTACCCAAAATTAAAGAGAAATAGCGGAAAGTAGTAATATTGAAAAAATCTAATTATTCTTGCCTAAAAATTAAGCTATTTCCGCCAGATTTCACCAAGTATTTACGAAAAAATAATTTACAAACATCGTCAAAATATTAAACTGTCAAAGATTAAAGTGTCGCTATGGAAGCTATTTTTATTTTATTTACCAGCCGCCTTAATTTCTAGTGTAAAGATGGTGTGTTGCGAGAAGTGCTCTTCGTTCGAGATTCTTAAAAGTATTTTCCTGTTTTTCTTGGATTTTTTGATAAAGGTATTCAAAAAAATATTGTTGATAGGGCCCGGCTAACCTGTGCTTTTTTACTCGCACTTTTTTTACTCACACTTTTAAATACCTCTCTGCGCTCGTTATTTAAACCAAACGCTTTTAAAAAAAGCACCACTTTAGCCACTAGTTGCGAAAATTACTATTTCGATCTCTAGTTAACACGGGGCGCAAAATACAATGAGATATCAGGTACATGAATCACTAGCACCCGGATTTATTTTGAGTATTAATTTTCGGCAGTATTTTTACTATTTGCCGTCTCTTACCGGATTAGACATTAATTTTCGCTATTATTTCCATACATGAATCGCCAGCACTCAAGTACTTTGTTTTCACGGGCCTTTTAAAGATATTTTATACAAGGACGGTTTTAAAAAGTTTCTCGTATAAACACCACTCAAACCGCTTAAAGCAATAAATCGATTTTATTTCAAAGCGATTTAAGAAAATGGTTTATCGCTTAAACACCCATTTCAGGGTCGTTATAAACACTTTGAAAACGCTTTAGCGCATTTCTTCCAACCTAAAGATATACTCAACCCTGGTTTTCCGAAAAATTTGTTGTTAGCTAAGTTGTTTTATTGTTTTTTTTTAAACTGACATATTGGTCGCGATTCTTCAAAAACCGTCAGAAAATCTCGCCCTTGCAAAAAAAGCTGACGATTTTTAAACACAAGTTTACACTTAATGCTTTTTTGTCCGGACTATTTGCTAATATTCCTTAAAATTTAGGTTTTTAATACTGTTCTAGTAAATAAACAATATGTCAGTTTTAATTTTTGTAGGCTATTTTTCTGAAAACCCTGTTTTTTATTTAAAAATGTATGTTATTAAGCTTATTTTTATGTGTAAACAAACCTTTAAAACTTTTAACATACAAAACCATAGATAGCCATGGAATATTTCGCTGTCACTGTTCAGAAAAGTCACACAAATTCTGTCTTTCCTTTTACATAGTGAGAATTTTCGACACTTTTTGAAGTTTATTGGTTCGCGTAGTAACAATTTAGCTCCGCCATAAACTAGTCCTGCAGAATATCATTAAAATATTAAATTTACAAAAAAATGACGCAATTTTTCTTACAACGTTAGGATAAATATGAAGGTCGCTGTGTTTTTATTTTAAATGAAGCGATAAGTAAAAAATCGCACCAGAATTCTGACGGGTGAGATTTTCTGTCGTTTCTGAAGAATCGCGACCATTTAGTGACATTTAATGAAGGACGTATAAACCCTTGGGAAAGCGATTTTATTTAAAACCGTCCTTATATAAAAGCACTTTTAGGTGCATATAAACGTACTAAGGTTAGTCTTTGCGGGCCCCAAAAGCCTGCTTGGGCCAAGTGCTATTAAAAGAAAAGTTGTCTTTTCCTATATCCTGATTTACGCTCCACTATTTGTTGTCTTTGTAAACCAAAATATATTTGTGTAATCGGCTTAACTGAGCGTAGGTAAACCGACAACGATAATATTAAATTATAAAAGCCCTCCGATGTGATTTACCTGTATTACATATTTTTAACTGGTGATGCAAGGAAACCCTTAAAACAATTACGGACCTATTTAACTTGTATTATTTATAATTGACGGCCTTATGTGACACCTACGCGATTGCGTTTAATTTTTCTTTAAAAGAGTAGAGATTCCTTTTTTTGTCAGTAACTTTAGCTTTCTGGTCTTTCTCCTAATCGCACATTTCAAAATAATCGTAAAAATTATCTTTATATTTATAAAATAGCAAACATTGTTGACCATGCACAAAAAAAACAGCGTCAAATAAACATCAAAGTTGGCTGAACTTTTAATGAAAGGCACATTTTGTGTATATTGAGACACGTCTCGGAGCACTTTCTTAATGTTTTTCCGAATAAACTAAAATTTCTTTCTAAGGCGACCGGTTCCAATGTTGTGTTCAAATACATTAAAAAATTATTACGGTGAAATTTGATAACATTTTAGTATGTTATAGTGGGCACGCCCAAAAAGGCATTTTCTGACCGGAATAAAATAAGTTACCGACGAATATGGTTTACTGAGGAACCACATATGGACTTTCTTATTATCATGTTGGTAAAATGTTAACAGGTTGCATACAGGGGTTAGTCAAAAAAATCATTTTTTGACAATTTTTTAATTTTTCCAATATAAAAATGAAAAAATCATTTTTGATCAAAATTAATGTTTTAGTATTTTCTAGATAAATTGAATAAGTTTTTCTTCCCAGTAACAGTTACTTTGTGTTATATGTTTTTTTTACGATAAAAACTTCTACTACGAAATAATTATTTTGCAACTTAAAAATCTAAATATTCTTTTGCATTCAGTTAAAGTGATGAGTAAATAAACTTTAAATAAAATGAATTTAATTTTTTTATTTTTTTTCCTAGCTGCGAGGTACATGCAAAAAGTTCTATCATTAATTTTTACAAGTAATCAATTTTTAATATCTTTTAAACTGATCCAGGGATTTTAATTTAATTTGGCGTACGCCTTTATCATTCTTTTATCTGATACTAAATAATAACACTTTTGGTGGGGCTGAATTATTTTGTAAAGTGCAAAAGATAAAACGGGTAAACGGGGAACTGACTTTGACTAGTACTCAATAAAGTATGTAGGTACAGTGGCGTAGCCAGAAATTGGCTATGGGGGGTTTCGTCATTTAGTAATGAATTAATGATGCTTTTATGGGGTTACAGGGTTACTTTTATTATTATGGGTTAGGCCCTCTGGGGGGGTTTTAACCACCAAAACTCCCCTCTTTCTACGCCACTGTGTTTGTATAAGGGAGAGCAATTACCCATAATCATAATTTATGGAATATTATTGTTTGTTTGACAATCCAGCCCCACCAAAGAGTGATTATTTAGTTTAAAGAACCTTGAGTTACCTTTAAAAAATCATCAACCTAGATGCAAAACATAAAGAACTGACAAAAAAATTGCTCACTGTATTAGATATAAAGTATGATAAACGCGTACGCAAAATTAAATTAAAATCCCTTGATCAGTTTTAGAGAAACTGAATATTGATTACTTTTTTCTAAAAATTAATGATATAGAACAGAAAAAAAAAACAAAAAAATTAAATTCAATTTATCTGATGTTTATATACTCATCACTTTATCTGAATGCAAAATAATATTTGGATTTTTAAGTTGCAAAATAATTCTAACTGGGAAGAAAATCTTGTTTAGTTTATCTAGAAAATACTGAAACATTAATGTTTGCTCAAAAATAATTTTTTTATTTTGATATCGGGAAAAATAAAAAATTGTCAAAAAATTATTTTTTTGACTAGCCCCTGTATACAACCTGTCAACATTTTACCAACATAATAATAAGAAAGTACATGTGTAACCCATATTCGTCGATAACTTATTTTATTTCGGTCAGAAAATGCCTTTTTGAGCGTGCCCGATATACCCCAAAACAACGTGTTTTTTTAAATTTTGGCTATCTATATCTCTGGAACTAGACACAGAAATAATTTTATATTTACACATTTTTCTTATCTCATAACCCATTATAACATACTAAATTTTTATCCAATTTCACCAAAATAATTTTTCAATGTATTTCGTGTGGGGTTCTTTTAGCTTATTTGGCAAAAAATCAAGAAGTGCTCCAAACCGTGTCTTAGTTTTTAAAAAATGTGACTGCCATTTAAAGTTCAGCCAATTCCGATGTTGATTTGATTCCAAAAAGTATGGATATCACATAATCCATTTTGAACTTCACTTCGACAGTTTCTGAGCTGACAAAAAAAATCTCTACTTTTAAGGGAACCATAATAAAACACTGCTTTATTTAGCATTGACTCAAAATTGGTTGATTCACCGGGAACTTAGGACCAGTTAAAGGCGTCTCAAAATAATGTCGAGCCCGCGCACAAGTCAGAAAATAGCAGGGTGAAGTTAATTACGATAACACACTACACCGAGAAAAATGAATAGTCACGGGTTTTCTATTTAAAACGACTAGGGATGGTGACAAATCGTTCTATTCGAAATAACTGATCAAGGATCACTTTTAACCGGTCACTCTGTATCCACAAAATTAAAAAATTTAATTCACAACGCTGTGCTCGAATATTTGAAAAGTAATTGTGCTTATGTGTAACTAAACAAACGTCGCACAGTGGGATATTTGATACCAACTGTCAATCGAATTGTTTAGGGCTACGTTAATTAAAAATAAATTAAAGTATCTATAATAACTTTTAAAAAATCTAACAAAGCTATATTATCTATATGCGTCTACAAAATTAACAACAACAAAACAAAAATTGTATATCCTTTAGAGAACTAAAAGGTACTTTTTAGAGGTTCCAGTGGTACTTTAAATAAATATAATAATTATCTTAGGTATGTAAAATACTACTTTAATCCTTGAAACGAGGGATTTAAAGTACATTTTAATTTATAAACGTTTTGTAAATAGAGTACCGTTCATTATATAGTACATAAACCACGTGTCTAAAGTGTATTTTAATTCACTTGACAAATTAAAGTCGAGATAAAAAGTGCTACGTTAATTCCTATAGGTTTATGCCTAGCATCTTCGGTTAGCATAAATTAAAATTTGGTTGAGGTTTTAAGAAACGTTATTATAACCCAAAGAGAGCTTTATAAGTTTGACGGACTTTCGTGGCTTGTTAAATTTATAAAAACTAAACGGTAAATGTCTTGTCAAACTTAAATAAAACCATATTTTGTTTGCCATCTAAAAATTTTTATAAAAAAACTTTTTTATTATTCTTAGATTTCTTTCGCCATCTTGAATCTTGGAAGATGGCCGAAAAATATAGTTTAGTCGAAAATTGTTTTCAATTATCTTTAAAACGCAGTTTAATTTACCAAAATCGGTTAACGATTTTCAAAGTTATTACAAGTAAAAGTGTACTAAGTAAGTAAGTACATGAATAAAATAACAATAAAACCGATTTATTTTTTTTTAAATTTCAAAATATGCGCAGCCAATTTTGGCACCATTTAGAAGCTTAATGTCCACAAAATATCCTGTATATTAAAACTCTGTGGAATTGTATGGAATTCAATAGTTTAAATCTTCGAAAATCCAATAATTCATTTTTGAAATTACTTTTTTGCAGGTTTTTGGTTAATCATTTATATCTATATTACAAAACAACATATTAAAAAAATATAGCATATTTTTTATCTACGTACCTTCAGTAATTAGCTCCATCCCCAAAAATAATTCACTTTTAATAATTAAACAGAGGGCACTAATTTAAATACGCATATATTTTGCAATAAATTAGCCGCTTCTTTTTGCATTTAATTCTGTTTAAGTTGTGACATGTTTACGAGCGTGTTTAGCTAACTAAAACCACGGTCTCTAGAATAAACACGGTCTAGTAATTTTTTTGCTCCGCCCACCCGATGACGACACAAAGATATCAGCTGCTTTCTTTATTGATTAGTGACATTTGGGGTTATTTATTTTTGTATAAATTTTTGTAGTAAAAATCATATTTGTTCATCATTTCTTTTCTTCTTTCTTCTGTGATATTACTTACATTATTTTCGTCATAGGTGGCTGCATTTATGCATTTTTTTAGTGAAAAGGCTCATCATTAAACAATTAAAAAACAAAAAAAGCAAGGCACCCCCTAGTTTTAAATTTGCAATAAGATTTATTGCATATAGTATGCACAACAAGTCTTTCCTTCTAAATAACAAAATAACCACTTTCCTAAAAATCCCTGGCAAAAATTAAGTAAAAAATAAAATAGCTTCCAAAACGGGAAAAATAACAAATAAGTACAAAAGCTAAGTTCTGAACTACAAACTCGGACTAACTCCAACTGATCCGATGAGTTTCTTGACGGAATCGATTGCCAACTAATGATCTTAATTTCTATTTGGTAAAAGATCAGCGCATGCAGGCCAAAAATAAATTCAATTTACTTATACACAAAAGGTTATAATAAAAGATACAAGAAAAAAATAGGTCTTGCATCAATCATTTAAACAAAAAAAAATCCGAAAATTTAATTTAATTTGGCGGACAAAAATCGAAGAGTGGAGTAAAATTACTAGACCATATCTATTCTAGGGACATTATTAAAAATCCACACCTACTTGGATGGAAAGGAGCACAACATAGGTGGCTAAAAATGCAATAATAAAAATTTAAATGCATGATTGATTTGGTCTACTTTTGATCAGCTTTTTGGGTCAAATACCCCAATGTGCGCGGCATTAAAAAGCCAAGAGCAGATTTATTACTTCATACTAGAGCAGCCATGCACTATTATGAGGCTTACACAATCTATACCAATCTCTAGGGGAGTGAAAAGCCAGATTTTTCAATGTTTCAAATTAATACTTACACCCGGTTCTCACCCATGACTTTTTTCTGAGTGCCTACTCACGCATCACATGATGTCAATATTAAATGTTGTGTCATGTGACGCGTGCTTGGGCACGCACGAAAAAGTCGTAGGTAAGAACCGGGTGTAAGAGGAGAGATTCTGTTTTTTCTATCAGTGAGCTTAGCTCAGAAAATAATGAAATGACGTTCAAAAGTCAAATAAACATCAGATTTGGCTGAACTTTAAATGAGGGCACATTTTGTAAAAACTACGACACGGCTCAGATCACTTTTTTGATTTTTTTGCTGAATAAACTAAAAATTACTTTTTAAGGACATTGATTCCTGCTCCACATCCAAAGTTCATTCAAATCTGATGTTTATTTGACTCCAAAAAGTATGGATATCACATGACCTGTTTTGAACGTCACTTCGACATTTCCTGGGCTAAGGTCACTGACAGAGAAAAAAAGAATCTCTATTTTAATAATAATACATTTTCTAAACCAAATTTATTAACGAAATTTTTTTTCATTTAAAAATGAGTTTTGATAGGTAAATATCTATAGCCCTAATAATAAAAAATCCGACTGAGTTATTTAGTGGATGTTTTAAATTATTTGTTTCAATGACATTATAATAAATAATTTAATTTGATTTTTTATTAATAAGGCTTTAAGATTTACATGCCGTAACTGGTTTAAATAAAAAAACAAATGTTCACTAATAATTTTGAGTATTATTGTTGTTAATATATAGTGAATAAAATATTTATTTTAATATTAGTTTTTCTTTAAAAGGAGTTTAAAATCAGTTAAAGGTAACTAAAATGTATGACAATATAGTTAATAAATTTAGTTAAAAAATTGTATTCTTGTTGTTAAAATTTAGTGAATTAAATATTGCTTTCAATATTATTTTTTCTTAAAAAGTAGTTTAAAACTAGTTAAAGGTAAGTAAAATATACAATATATTTTGCCCACATTTTTACAAAAAAATGTTACCAGTAACTTTTAAGTAATTGTGAAAATTTTGTTTTTTTTTCCTTATAAAAAAGTAACAATTGGGTTGTTAAAAGAATGTTAAAAAATGTATGAATAGTTGTTCATATGAAATAATAAATTTTACCTGACTATGTAACATTAAATGAAACATATTTGTTAAAAAAATGTAACTAAAGTAAACATTTAAGACTGTTACGTTAAGGAGAATGACAATTGACGTACTAGCGATGTAACAGAGATGTAAACGTAACAACTTGTGTTGCGTAACAAGTAACAAAAAAAACATTGCAGTTACGTAATATAAATGTTTTTTTGCAGAATGGGGTACCTAATTTATTATACGATCTGGTAAAATCATGTAAAAACCTATTTTTTTTTTTTGATATTGCCTTGTTGAATTTAAAAACTAAAAATGTACATTATTTAATACGCAATCTTATAAAAATTGGTAAAAATATATTTCTGTGGCGTAAAATCTTTAAAAACTCTTAAAAATGTGCCCAATTTATCTAAAATCTCGTAGAATCGCGCAAAAAAATATTTTCCTTTTTAAATTGCCTCTTTCAATCTTATAAAACTTGTAGAAGTTTAATGCATGAAAAGCTAAAACTAACGGATTTTTTGCTCATCCTAATAAATGCTTTTTGGTCATTATGAGTATACAGAGTGTCCCAAGAGTTCCAATCTACCCTAATATCTCCAAAAAGTAAGTAAAATTTCACATAGTTAGACGGTTTACAAAAAAGTATCGTTTTGGATGCTAATCATCGCACCCGTCGCAAAGGTGGCGGAGCTAGGGCGTCGATGATATATTTTAAAAAATTTAAATAAAGCTTTTCCTTTTGTTTCCAAAAACACCTAATATGTTACCTTTTTCTCTAACGGTTTTTAAATAAAATGACAAAAACTTTTAAATAAGAGCAATGAACTAGACAAAGAATATCTGTTTCTTGTTTAATTCAGCGGTCTTATGGAGATGATTTTATCATTTCATTTAAAAACCGTTAGAGAAAAAAGTAGCATTAGGAGTTTTAGGAAACAGAAGGAAAAGCTTTAGTTAAATTTTCCAAAATATTTCGTCGACGCCCTAGCTACGCCTCCTTAACGACAGGTGCGATGATTAGCCTCCAAAAAGATACTTTTTCTTTCTTATTCCGCATCTATATTCGTAGTAAGTAGAGTAACTAGATACTTGGGTAACTGCAACTATATTCTGGCAGTTATTTTAAAGTCAGATTCTAACTAGGTGAGTCTAGTTAAAACAACTAAAAATTTAGTTGACGCCTATTTGACTAAAGTTTTTAGTAAGGCTGATCCAATTTCTAGTCAAAGTTACTAGATATTTTTCTCAGTGTAATTTTATTTTGGACGAATAAGAGTTACGACTTGCGTGGTTAGTAGTAAGTGGTAGATGGGGGGGGGGGAGGGGTGGCGCAAGGCTTGGAAAGTAGGCCCTATTGGTCCATTTTGCATCACCTTAAACTCGATATCAATCCACTACCTGCACCGCCTGTACGGCGCAGGTAGTGGTAAGGGGCAAATTCTGTACGAAATCACAAAGTTAAAAATTTCGGTCAAAATAGTCATATTCCTCCCATAATATTCCTAATTATACGTTAGAAAAAACGAAAGATAATCGAAAAATACCGAGGGCGACGCCACGATAAAATACGTCAAATTTGATCACATTGAATAAAGCGGTGAAGTATTCCCTATTACTATTCCAAAAGTACATGAGGGGAGGGGGGAAGTAAATAAGATTATAATTAACACAAAAAAAATCAGTACAATTTTTTAGAATTCAGTACGTTTTGGGCAAGAAATTAAGTACGTTTTATTTGACAGGTGCCGGGGACAGATGGAGTCGTTCCCGATCTCCATATGGAATTTTGTCGTCTTATTTTTCATATTTTCGTAAAAACGACTAAACTAGAGTTTCGAACCTACATTGTCTTTATTTTTTACTTTCTCACAACGTTTCCATTGCTTATGTATCTGCAATCGTCATCAGGTGAATACTAACAAAAAGACTTTCTTATCTTATATACTATAGTGATGTAAAAAAAGTACCTATTCGTTAAAAATTACCGGGTATTTGCCAAATACGGAAAGTACCCATTCCTTGTTTTCCAAAGTACTCGTTACTCGTTACTTTTTTTATACCTGTAGACTACAGGCTGTAGTGCTCAAAATTTTAAAATACTGTCTTGACAAAAAGTAACGATTATTTTATTTTATATTTTTTTCTTTTGTTTTGATGTGGTGAATGGAATTAATGAATACTTTATTTAAAATCCAAACTAAAAAAATAATTACAAATAATATAAAATCTGATTAAATAAATAAATGAAAATAAAATAAAATAAAAATTTAAGGAATATGAATAAAGTAGGAAGGGATTCTTACTAGGTAGGTAGTACTTCTGCCAGCGCGTGGCTTTTCCCACTTTCTTCAATATATACTCTTAGCGCAATATAAATATGTTATTTATGCTTAATAACTACTATACCTACTAATGCTAGATAATTTCTTATGGACGAACATATTGTTTTTACTAAGAGAGGGGTGATGTTGTCCAGTCCGGGGGCTTGATTTGTTTTTAATTCTTTAGTGTTTATTAGTGACTGGATATAGTAGGAAAGACTTTTGACTTCTGTATTTTTTATTATATTGTGTTAAGTATGCTTCATGATTTGGTTTTTTTATTTGTTGTGCCAGATTTGTTCCGACGGCAGAAAAAAAATTATTAAAATATTCTGCTTTTTTATAACTTTTATTTAGTTTTTGCTGTCATCATTGCCAATATTATATATATCTTAACTATAACCACAAAAATAGTTATTTTGCTGTTATTTTAGATGGTCCAAAATGTCCCTATTTTTTTGTCTATACTAAGCCGAACCAAAAAATAATTCGTAAACCGTAAAAACTGCAACTTCCGACAAAGGGTTTTAGTTTATAGCCTAAAATTTAATGCCCGGCTTAAACATGAAAACTAAGTATAAAGCAGAATCTACTTGGTAGAGGCAGCTTACATTTAAATTCGTGACTCGGCAGTAGACTTTTGACAAAAAATAATTACAAACAATTCTAAAATAGTTTTAGTGTTAATTTTGAGTTTAGGTGACCATTTTAATTTGATCAGTTAGTATATTTTCACATCGTATTCAATACGTGCAGGTCTTGAAAATCAATCATCTTGTTCTTTCATTTATCACGCTTTTTTTCGGAACAGAGTCCATGCTCTACACTGAAAAAAACTCCGCTTGAGAGAAGATCCCAAATTATCTTGTTTTTGATTTTTTTGTCATAAATGATTTTTTTTTCTTTTTCCTCCAATAAATAAATTAGAATTTCTCCGAAAAAGTTTCCTAATATATCGTTTTTATTTTAACTGTCAAGAACAGTCTGCTCCAAACTTGTTACAAATTTAATAGAAATTATTTCAGTTCAAGACAATTATTTCAATCCGTTCGGCTAATTACCGAGCACACCCATTCTACCATGCCACTTGTATCGATAGTCACTATTCAGACGCCGGTCATGATAAGATCAAACATGTGTAATTGTGCAGTTGGAGATCCTCAAAAATACTGTGGTTGGAAGAACTGCTACATGTTCATGAGCATGGGTCACTTGGAATCGATATTTAGAGGTAAGCATGTACTATTTTTTGAGTAATTTAAAAAAGATATTGCTAGAAAACAAGGTGCCGTGGAGTAAAGGCAATCCAAAATGGACGCACCGCTCCGCCGGTTCTTGTACAACATGCTGTATGGACTTACGATTAGAGCTCCTGTTGTCTTCTTTAAGAGCTTAAGTGCATTATTCTTTAAATTTACAAGAGACAATCGGTTAGGAATGGACTATATTATTTTTTGGTTTCCTTTTAAGATTTTTATGAAAAATTCTTTATGTGTATAAGCACTTTCTAGTGTAAGAAATAGAAATTTATGTCCCGTTTACCGAACTTTTAATGCGTAATGGCCGATGGATAATGCCTAATTTTTATAGTTCTGTCTCTTTTTATTCTTTCAAGATAAAAGAGACAGGCATATAAAAATTATTCATTATCCATTTTGAGCTAGCAATTAAAACTTTGGTAAACTAGAGGACATTAAAACAGAGAGTAAACGACCACCTAACCTTAAAAAAAATATTTCTGTGTCGGTAAATTGCTATTTCTCAGAAGGGTCAACATCTGGCAAAAAATTCCTACACCTATTGCCAAGAAGTGAATTATTATGAAGTATTTTTCAAAAACATTTTGATCTTACTCGATTAAAAACCTTGGTAATAGTATAGTATCCAGTTTTCTTTTATTTTTAGTTTTTTATGTTTTTTTTTTACAGTTTTGAACCCCTCCCCCTTCCAACCGCCTGCTGTTAGGAGAACTGGCTAACTGGAGGTGCACTTGATGATGTATAACCTACCCCCATAAACTAAGAAATCTGCCTTATTTGCAGTTTTGGTTCACGAGCTCTCCGACTTTAATCTAGGGAGATAAAAGTCCCACTTTTACTATTTTGGATATTTTAATTTAAGAATTGTGCGGTTTACTTTTTGCTGAACAAAGCCAAAAAGGAAAGACCATTAGAAAGACAATTATTGTCAGATAAAAAATTTATTTCATTTCTCTTAATTTAGATGTGTTTTCGAAAAACAAAAATTATTCCTACTATTAATTTTTAAGCAACTTCTGTAATAGCCGAGTTTTTATACTTATATATTGTTTATAAACTGTTATAGTCAATCTAGATTTTTTGGTAGAATTAGCTAAAAGTAAGTTACTGCTCTTTTGATGGTGTGATGTAAGTCCTTTGATATAATTAGAAACAAAAATTCTATTCGAAAAATGCTCAGATTCATGTGCAAAATACAATGTTTACTATTTTTGACAATATTAGATGTAGCGAATTTATATTCACGTTTATGTAAATTTTTAATATTTTATTAATAAAGAGTACCTACAGTTTTTTCGTAAGAGAATTGTGTGCTTCTTTTAAGGCCAATTTTCAAGAAAATATTCTATTTAATATACTATGATACAAGTAGTTCAAGAAATATGCCTTGAGCATAAGATTTTTTGTTCTTTGCATAGGACTTTTAATCTCAAATGAGTTTAAGGGAGTGGAGATCTCGTGAGAAGAAACTGGGGACTTTGCGCATATCGAAAGCCATAATTCTCTTAAATTAACCTAGTATTTCGTAACACTAAGAGATCCTTTTTTTTTCAGTGTTCGAAAGAAAAAGAAGACAATCTTTTCAATACGTATTGAGTACGTTGTGAAACTTTTATTATCGGGCGGCGACGGCGGAGAAAACTTATACTATGGCAGTCTGAGTCAATAGCAAATTAAATAATCCTTCATAGTACTGCGGGCCACTTTATCTATATTAAATAATGAATTCTGATATCGGTGAATGTCATTTTCCTGCTAATTTGGTGACATTATTTAGCATTTAAAATAGAATTATATGAATTATGTTGAAAAATAAATAAAATAAAACCGACTACACTGCGTTACATTAAAAAGTAAGAAACAAGATTATTTTTCAAAATATTTGTTTATTCAATTTATTTTTAAAATATCATTTTAAATACTTAGGCATCGTCGCACGTCGGCGTCGCTTAGGAAAACCACCACAAAGAACAAATAATGTTTGTGCAGCAATCCACCTTCTTATTAAGATCTTCTTTCTACGTTAAGGGTGAATTTGATCAAATTTTGTACGGTGAAAGTTTAAAGCATTATCCCGGAACCATTCACGTGATTTTGAATAATTTTAAGTTTTTTTACATAATTTTATATACGTATCCTAAAAATGTTTAATTGGCGGTAAAAACTATCCATTATTTACAAAAACTAAATAAAAACAAGACATATATATATATATATATATATTTTTGAAAAACCAAGCGAATGGTCTGTGGGGGATACCAGAAGCCTCCGCTGTGCAAAATTTTGTCAATTTTTCATGTGCGGTTTATCTGTGTACCTAAACGAACTGTTTTTGGGATTCAAATTCACTCTTAACCAACATCTGTAATTGCTTTAGAAAGAATGAGGATCGTATCAATTATTAGTCCGACATGCGACTACACCTACCAAAACGAAATTTTAAAAATATATTGTTTAAATAAATATTTAAAAATAGCGTCTTGTTCCCACTTTTTATTTTTGTGACGTTAGTTTGGAACTAGTTTTTTTTTTGTTTACAATGAACTTCGGGCTTTTTTCAAGCTTCAGCATTCATGTGTTATCTCACTTGAAGGTGTGACGTTATTATCCACGTCTAGGATAAACCTATCCCTCCAAGAAGTATAGATAAGTTTGGAAGTAGTAAAAGGCAGACTTGGATTTTATAAGCCTGGCGTCGCAGCTCACTCATATCACAGGGAGGCATGGGTTTGGTTGAAATAGTGAACAGAAAGGTTGACAAACGTTGTTTTTTGTTTTCTGGAAAGTTCTGTGGGCGGCAGCCAAGATTACTTTGACAAAGGATATTGGGAATGCAAACAAGTAAAAAACACTTTTTAAATTAATTAACATGTAATATAAGAAAAATGTTATTTTTTTGACAAAAATTATGACAACAATACTATCTCAATACTATACCTAACTTCCATCTGGTACCAGTTTTAAGCCTAGCTAGTTTTACTAACTTAATATGTATAAATAAATATAATTCGAATACACTAGAGTAATTATAAATATAATCCACTTAACCGTCTTCTTTTCTATTTAAATATTAGTTTAAATCACAGTTTAAATCTTAGTTTAAATCACAGAAAATTAATAATAATTTAAAGGGTTTTTTGTATCACAGCATACATTTACATTGCCTAAGCGAAGGTTGTTTGAGTTGACTTCAATTTTAAATTAACTAGCAATTAACATACCTGGTAGTGGACACGCAATTATAGTTGTGGAAGCAGGCCTCTTGCACGGCAACAAAGAGAGATTTCACACGTCAGGGGTAGGTTCATTGATATCTAGGCAACTACTGGCAATCTGCAATTGCTAAACTCAGCAAATAGCATCTCATAACCTCAAAATCAGGGCTTAACTACGTGTGAGTAAAACATGCTGGGAAGCAAATGGTCTAAAAACCACATGGCGTGGTTTTAGAATCGAATCAATATCTCAAGCATTAGCTAAAAATTCACATATCGCATACTCGCAGTTAAAGACTCGCGAGTGGGAAAGGCAATAGACTTACCTAGATCTCCTTGGGCCAATTTAATTTCACGAAACTAAGAGGGTTAATATTTCTGGTCGCCGAATTTCAATATGGCGTAAATGAAAAGGACGGATGACAATTTTGACAAGCATCAGCAGATTTTCCGCGCTCAAAAAGCAGGTTTTCTTACCGCTCATGAACCAATAATTGCAAATAAAACCAATCCAACGGGTTCACTATAAGGGAAATTGCATGCCCGGACCAGAATATCCACATTTAATTGAGTTACTGTATTTTACTATAAAGTTAATTCGAAGTGGCTGTATTCTAGTAAGTGTCAAAAAAGAAAAACAAATTAATTTTAGGAAATGAATTTATTTTCTAAAAATAAAATAAAAGACTTTGAGGCCAAGAAGGCAAGCTTACCAAGCTGAATATATAGAAAAAGAAACCAGTGGTTAATTTTAGTTTGACTGAATATTAAAGCCAATGAAGGTAGACTCTCTAAGGGTGATTTTATGTGACTAGGGTAGAATTACCTTACTTGATTAAGGGGCTACTAAAGTGAACCGTATGGTATTTTGGGTCTCGTCTAGTCACGCATTGGCTACTATTATATTATACTCCTTAGTTAAATAAGAGACCGGAGTGATCGGCCGCTTTTAAAAGCAATGTAATCGTAATCTGCTTCTATTGCAATTTGGAATTTCAGGAAACGTACAATATCGGTCAATTATAAAGAGAGACAAAGCAGGACAAATTGGTACAAGGTGGGACAGTGTAAGGAGTAGCTGGGACAAGCTGAAACAGGATAAGACAGAGTGGGACAACACAGCTGTTCAAACATAACTAAATAAACTGGTGTTGCCTAATAACTAGCGTAAAAAGTTTTTTTTTTCCCGCACGCGACTGTTGTTGACCCGAACGACGGCGCAAAGTGGAGTTCGAGAAAGTAGGCAAGGGCGGAAAGATACTTTACGAATGAGTTAGGATTAATATTTTTCCACGATTACCTCAAAAGAAAAAAGCCGATAATAAAAAATCGGAAAATGCGGAAATGAAAAATGAAAAAAAATATTACGATTTTTCGCATTTTTCTCTAAAATGTTGGGTTATGGTAAAAAGGTCTACTTTTGTATTAAAGTTTTTATTCTATGACATTCAGTTTTGTCGGAAATTGCAATACCATTTTTCTTCACCTTTCTCTCCACCAAATCCACTCACGCTTTTTTTTTAAAACGGTTATTAGAAGTCCCTTTACCATTTTCACTTATCAAAATTCTGTTAATTTTTTTTTCTAAATGAGTTAGTCCGATCGGTCTATCGAGTGTCGCGCCTGCACAAACCTTAAATAGATATAAAAAATGTCAAAATGTTTTTTTGTGTCTGTACCTCTATGAAGCAATTGATGTAATAGCAGCTTAATATTATTTATTCTGCTGCGACAATAAAACCTAGTATTCTGTGATTATATGTGTATATTACCAGAGATGGATTATTATCGGTCCCTAATATTCGTATTTTAGGGTACGTTAAATTTAAAAAAAAGAAATAAAATTAAACCTTTATTAAAAAACTTAGATTAAAAAGAGACAAGATGCCCGATGCTTACGGAGACTTTGGTTATATTATTATTTGAGAAATCGTGGGACCTAATTTTTGAAGCCGCGAGAGGAATCGATCACTCAACAGTCAAAGCACATCAAATGCATGCTCACGGTTTATGTTCACAAAGCAAAACAGACGCTCGCTCTGCCATTCACTTGTTCATTTAGGCTTGTTTTTGCCACTGCGTCACACCCTACATATCTCCGTCGCTTTCCCTTGTTTTGGTTTTGTCGGGTGATGACAAATTTTGTAAATAAACAGTAGTTATTATTTGCCAAGGAGTTTTCGTTGGATCAGATATCTTCTCTATTTTTAATCTAAATTAAAAAAGAAAACAGTTTAAAAATGTCAGGTGATAATATATTCTTGTAGTTTTGATGTCTAATTATTTTCTAAGAACATTGTTTAACACAAAATTTTTTAATCTAGTTTTACTTCAATAGGCACAAGGTATTTAAAACCATCAGGAAGGAAAATCTTTTAATCTGGTTTTACGTCTAATATTTCTACAGGGTGATTTTACAAAAACAAAGGACGCCATAATTTTTTTAGTACTTGTTGTAGTAGAGTCGTACATTTCCTATAATTCCCGTTCATGTCGCATCACGTGGTGCTTTTTGTGAGTCAGGGTAAGATGCTGCGGAACGCATTGATGTGGACCGGTATCTGTACCCCCTATGGCTACATACTACATAATTAAAAAAGGGGTACTTAATAACTATATATAGGAAATAAAATAAGATAAGAAATAAGAATTTTAGCATCACCTCTGGTCAGAAATACTGGTCCTTACACTCTTATTTCTTATTGAATTTTGTTTGCTGTATAAACCAGGCATAAGAACATAATAAAAATATGAAAACATACGCGTCTCGGACGTCCCTAAATCCCGGACGAATGGTAAGCCTACAAAATGATATTTGCATTAAACCCAAATCCGTTTATATTTTGGTAATCACATAAAACTTTAATGTAAATTAATTCAGCCCTGATTACTGGTTTTTTTTCAAGTAATATTTTTCTATATCTCAAAATGAGTTATATCCGAAGTTCGGTGCATCAAAACCCGACCAAGTGTCATAATAAAGGTCCCTTTAAAAAATAATCTTCTCCTAATTTTAAAAGCCGCCCTAATATAACCTTCTGTACCAGTTTTTCTTGTGGAAAAAAATGCAAAGAAAAAGATTTTCACCATTTTCTTGCAACCTGCACCGATGAACTTAGCTTACGTACCTGTTTCGCTATGGCTACAAAATCAATTTAGGTATTATTTTAACCACCAGGTAAAGTCGGTTTGCTGTATGAAGTCCGATATCGGATTAAATCTCCAAAAGATGTTATCGCTTTTTGAACAGTAAGTCAGTTAAGTTAGAATGCCCTCGCTGTACTTGATCATACCAGACATCCCACTGGTTCACTGTATTCGAGTGGGCTAAATCAGCGGTCTTAAAACAAAATTATTTTAGAATTACGCGTTATACTTATACCACGATAAATATTTCTATTTTATTTTATTTTTCACTTATACTTTTAAAACTTTTTGCGTCAATAAGTTAAAGATTTTGACAGGTATTTTTTCCGAGAATTTAATTATTTTGCGGTCATTATAGGTAAATCTTGAGCTGTCGTTAATGCTAATAATCACTATTTTCCAAGAAATAATTAAAATTTGCTCCAGTTAGGGATAGCATGTTCTATTTTAAATAAGTAGCTATGCTTTTATTTGGTTTTAGTTTGTTTTTTATTTTGTGTGAATTACGGAATTTAAAGCAGTTATAAAGCAAAGTTATGGAAAATGTTCAGCAAAGTGACACAACGCCTAGAAGGTGTTTATGTCCAGGTGAATGCCGTTTGGTATTACAAGTGGATGTATAAGTCAAAAGAATACCCTGAAAGCTATTCTAGAAAAGATAAAGGAAAAACAACTTTGCGATATTGGAATTACCAGTTTGTCCAAAATTTTGAAGGAGATGGGCGATAAATATAAAAAACAAACAACAGAAAAGTTCTTTGCGAGCAATCCAATATTGTGTCAAAATGATGGCAATTTTTAAGAGATTACCTAAAAAACAAAAAATCGGAAATGCCAAGGCAAGTTGTTTTTCTTGACGAAACATGGATATTTGCGCACGGAACTTCAACAAAATCATCTTGGGAGGATGAATCGAAACATTTCTATTCCAGTATCCGTGCAAGTAATAGAAAAAGATATATAATAATACATGCAGGCAATGAAGAAGGGTTTATTTTAAATGTCAGTTTAATATTTTCATCAACAAAAAAAAACTGACGATCATCACGGCAATATTAATGGTAAAATTTTTGAGCACTGGTTTGAGGAAAAACTTTTAAAAAGTTTATAAAACCCTTCCTTAATTGTTTTACGTCTTACCATACGAGACTCGAACAGAAATTTCCTACAAGCAACTGGAAAAAAGAGGAAATAAGAGGGTGGTTGTCAAAGAAAAACATAAACCATGAAAATCTATTTTTAAAAAGTGATCTTTTAAGCAAGTGTAAAGAGCAGCCATTTAAAAGCAAGCAAAGTGGGCAAAGAAGAATGGCCGAAATGCATTGAACACACGGAAAAAATTATTTTTGAATCTTATGAGACAGAACAGGTTATAGACGAAGTAAGACCGTTAATTATTACGGATGATGATAATGATTCTGAAAGCATGGATGATATTTCAGATGCATTTTTAGTATGCATTTATAAGTAGATGCGTTCTATCGCAAGACTGCAATATGGGTTCTTTTTAAAACCAAATCTTTATAAAAAATAATTCGTAAAACTAATTTGCCTAAATATTAGAAAAGCTAAGAAATAATATTTTTTCACCTAATTATTTTTTTATTAACTTTAAATGATTTAAGTACTGTTTACTAATGTCCAAATCATGACTTTACTGATTACCGATGCAAAAAAAATAATTTTGTCTGCGCTTGTTATTTAAACCAACGCTTGTAAAAAAAGCACTATTTTAGCCACTAGACGTAAAAACTACTATTATTTAGAAAATGTAATTGGTCATGTTCTAAAAATATGATTTATTGTTTGAGAACCACCGAGTTGCCTGCTCAAGAGGTTTTATTGATTAGCGGACTTCTTACAACGAACGCACTTTAACCAAAATATCACTGCCCCCACGAACAGCGGTCACGGTCACGGTCACTATGGAAATAAAGACCCGAATCGCCAAAACTGATATTTAACACAAATAATTGGGTGACCGAAGAAGTACGAAAACATCCAATCAGTTATTTTTATCCTGCTATCGAAAAGTTGTAACTTTGCTTCAGCAAGGAGATTTGCTACCACAGCTGAAGATAATTTATAGATAATTTATTTTTGACTTCATCAAGTTACTCTGCTGCCATACAAGTGGAAGGTTTTTGAGACAGTCAAAATAATTTTACAAAAATATTTTTGGTTTTCGCTGCAAGAAATTTAACGACCGTAGCAAAGTGCTCTGCTATCTTAGCAAAATGAGATCAGTAAAGTGTTTTGTGCTATATTAGAAGATCAACATTGCAATGATCACAAAAAAATTGACTGTGACAGCCACAACAGTTTAGTAAAGTATTTCTTGCTGGTCGATTTCTCAGTGTCTAGTGTATAAGAAAAAATCCATACACACATTTCTTCACACTAATGAGAAATGAAAATTTTTTTAAAATTTTTATCGAAGGATAATTAAAAACTGTCAAAACAAACTTAAGCGACATTTCGCTCTCTAACGATTGGACGAGAACACTACCTTCTTAAATAAAACAAAGCCCATTATATCTCAGGCAGCAAGAGTAATACCAACTTTGCCAAATTTTAACTTCGACTCACTCTTCTTCTTTGTAACACGTTCAAAACCTCCCCCCCCCCATGCTTAAATTTGGTAATAAATATTTCACAGTATCAGTCACGTGTTTTGTCCTATATCTGTTTATCAGATAAAAGTGGTAACGGAACGCAGTTACAAACTTTCTTCTCCCTTTCTTAACACTTTACCTACTCCCCCACGCAACGTTTAGTAATTTATTAACGCCACCAACAAATTGCAATATGTAGACATAATGCAAGAGTGGGGATTGCTCTTCTTCTTTTATCGCATCTGCAAAAAATTTAGTTGCCAAGATCACGTTAATTTTCCCGCTCCTAGCGCCCAAGAATTTCTCGTGAAAGACTTTTCCCACGCAATACCACCAAACACAAAAATTGGCGCACAAAATATATATTTGAACAAGGCGAATCTCTAACAACCTAAAAATGGATTTTTTTACTTGCGCGGTTAAAGTCGCCGACCTCTTATTATACGTATTTTTTACATGCGCTCTTCTTTAATCTGCGCTGTAATCTTTATGTACCCTAAATTGCTAACCTCTAAATGCACCGTAGGCACCTAATTGCGATTGGCTATCTAATCCATCCTTTTTCTCTCTTGATCCCATATAAATGAACAAAGAGGAAGCATGGATTGGCTAAACTACTCCGAATATTTTTACGGTGCATCTGAGGTAAATTACTTAAAAAGGAGATGGTCACGATTTTTGCAAAAGTATTAATGGCGTGCACCGCAAAAGAATTAACGCAAATTATTACACACTTAAAGTAAATATTTCAACGCATCGGTATTGGTATACGTATCTACTTGCTCATGCCATGTTTCGAACGATGCCCACTTTTTTGACGGATGCGATGACACAAAATCTGACAGCAGTCGATGCATACGGAGTGATGAATGTATCTTTACGTCCATACCAACGCACGCGTCGATTGCTGTTAGCAGTTCTGTCATCGCACCTTTCAAAAAAGCGGGCATCGTTCGAAACATCGCATAAACAAGTCAAAAATGTAGTTTATTTTGGCTTTATTTCGAATGCGATACGTATACCAATACCGATGCGTTGAAATATTTACTTTAAGTGTCTATTTACAGCAAGATTTTTTATCTTGCTAGCATATTCGGGGCAAAACATTTACCGCGTATCTTTCTTTTTTTATTACTTAAAATTAATTTCAAACGTATATGTAAAAGGCTTTGTTCTTGATTTAAGAGGGCAGTGATTTCCTTGAATGACCTAGAGTAGAGATCCTTTTTTTTCTGGCAGTGGCCTTAGCTCAGAAAATGTAGAAGTGACGTTCAAAGCGGGTCATGTGATATTCATACTTTTTGGGGTCAAATAAATATCAGAATTTGCAGAACTTTGAATGGAGGACACTGCTCGGATCATTTTTTTGATTTTTTGCGAAATAAGCTAAAATTTAGTTCTAAGGCCACCAATTCGAAATATTCGAACATTTGAATCGGTAGCCTTAGAAAGAAATTTTAGCTTATTCGTGTCTTATGTTTTACAAAATATGGCTTCCGTTTAAATTTCAGCCAATTCTGATATGTAGCTGACTCCAAAAAGTATAGATACTATATGACCCATTTTGAACATTACGTCGACATTTTCTGCGCTAAGGTCAGCGATAAAAAAATCTCTACTCTTAAAGTGAGATATGATACGTTCCTATACATTGACTTAAAGAACGACGGGTGGAATAGCCAATTAAAGCGAAAAAAATATTGGAATTTGATTTTTTTCTGAACAAAATACTTTAAAATTGTTTGTTTTAAAATTTAAAGTACATAAACCACCTTATGGCGGTAGTCTACAATATACTGCAGACTTTATTAATTTTCACTGTTTCAGGGCATTTGGTGTCCATCCAGGTAAAAATATCTTATCAATCGGCGTCATTGTTTGTCTCTATCTTTGTTAGTTACGGGGATTGCACGTTTTTTAGACTTTAAAGAGGTTAAATACGATACAACATACTTAGGACGTTTAGATTTTGCATAAAATCTCGTTTTAAGTAAATAAACCCATCGAAAAATCAAACAAACAACTATAAATTGTTTTACTTTTGACTTCTAAAAAAGCTAAGATGAGTCACAATAGATCACCTAGAAATCGTACCTCGCTAATATGCGGAAGGTAAATGCAACACCATTTTAAACACTAAAATGCCAGATACTATTCAAGGTAAGTTAAACACAGACTGTTGTGCAAAACTTTTCCACCTGGACTGTATCGAATTAAAAGCATCTTCAATTCTATGCTGGTAGCTACGAAGAACAAAATATGAAAGTCAGGCTGTTTGATAAGGAAATAAACAAACTTAAGCAACAACAACTACTGATAACAAATAAAATAAAAAAAAATAATTTTGAATTGCAAGAAACAGAAAAAAGACAAAGCAATCTAGTGATTGTAAGAATCAAATATGGTTGTGAAGGAAACAGTGCAGAAACAGAACTCATTAAAAGAAAAGCTGAAAAGGCTGTGAGATATGTAGATCCAGATATGTCAAATGCAGACTATGAAATAAGACAAACAAACTCAAAAAGGGCTAAGAATAAATACACTGAAATGCGGAATCTCTCAAACTGAAGATCCAATATATTTCAACGAAGACATAAGTACACAACAAAAAACATTATTTAGCAAAGCAAGAAGCCTTCGTGATGAAGAATACTCCTTTGTCTGGGCGAAAGGCGGGATATTCCCGCCTTATATATATATATATATATATATATATGTACGAGAAAAGGAAGACAGTAAAATCCTTAGGATTAAAAACGAAGGGGTTGTTGACAAATGAACATATGTCGTTACTAGAAACTTTATATTGTTTTTTTTATTATTTTTTAAAATTTGGCAGTTTTAGGCCATTAGTAAGAATTTTAATAATTTGTGTGATGATTATCAGAATATTGAATATAATAAGAAATAAATTCAGTATTAATTTGAAATAGTAATGCTTTAAGAGACAAACAAAATAGATAATTTAATAAACTTTAAACGGGATGTCTATGAAATATTTTACAACGAAAGTTGTCTAAATAAATGTGATGGTACCATCATTTTGATAAAAACATTTTTACTGCCAAAGGCTGAAATAATATCGCATCTGAAAAAAATCTTCGAAATTTAGTTGCCAAGATAACGTTAATTTTCCCGCTCCTAGCGCTCAAGAATTTCTCGTGAAAGACTTTTCCCGCGCAATACCACCAAACACAAAAATTGGCGCACAAAATATATATTTGAATAAGGTGAATCTCTAACAACCTAAAAATGGATTTTTTTACTTGCGCGGTTAAAGTCGCCGACCTCTTATTATACGTATTTTTTACATACGCTCTTCTTTAATCTGCGCTGTAATCTCTATGTACCCTAAATTGCTAACCTCTAAATGCACTGTAGGCACCTAATAGCGATTGGCTATTTTAATCCATCCTTTTTCTCTCTTGATCCCATACTAATGAACAAAGAGGAAGCATGGATTGGCTAAACTACTCTGAATATTTTTACGGTGCATCTGAGGTAAATTACTTAGAAAGGAGATGGTCACGATTTTTGTAAAAGTATTAATGGCGTGCACCGCAAAAGAATTAACGCAAAATATTAGACACTTAAAGTAAATATTTCAACGCATCGGTATTGGTATACGTATCTACTTGCTCATGCCATGTTTCGAACGATGCCCGCTTTTTTGACGGGTGCGATGACACAAAAGCTGACAGAAATCGATGCATACGGAGTGATGAATGTATCATTACGTCCATATCAACGCACGCATCGATTGCTGTTAGCAGTTCTGTCATCGCACCTTTCAAAAAAGCGGGCATCGTTCGAAACATCGCATAAACAAGTCAAAAATGTAGTTTATTTTGGCTTTATTTCGAATGCGATACATATACCAACACCGATGCGTTGAAATATTTACTTTAAGTGTCTATTTACAGCAAGATTTTTTATCTTGCTAGCATATTCGGGGCAAAACATTTACCGCGTATCTTTCTTTTTTTATTACTTAAAATTAATTTCAAACGTATATGTAAAAGGCTTTATTCTTGATTTAAGAGGGCAGTGATTTCCTTGAATGACCTAGAGTAGAGATCCTTTTTTTTTCCTGGCAGTGGCCTTAGCTCAGAAAATGTAGAAGTGACGTTCAAAGCGGGTCATGTGATATTCATACTTTTTGGGGTCAAATAAACATCAGAATTTGCAGAACTTTGAATGGAGGACACTGCTCGGATCACTTTTTTGATTTTTTGCGAAATAAGCTAAAATTTAGTTCTACGGCCACCAATTCGAAATATTCGAACATTTGAATCGGTAGCCTTAGAAAGAAATTTTAGTTTATTCGTGCCTTAGTTTTTACAAAATATGGCTTCCGTTTAAATTTCAGCAAATTTTGATATGTAGCTGACTCCAAAAAGATACTATATGACCCATTTTGAACATTACTTCGACATTTTCTGCGCTAAGGTCAGCGATAAAAAAATCTCTACTCATAAAGTGAGATATGATACGTTCCTATACATTGACTTAAAGAACGATGGGTGGAATAGCCAATTAAAGCGAAACAAATATTGGAATTTGATTTTTTTCTGAACAAAATACTTTAAAATTACATTTTAAAAAACAATCAACAAAATCGCGATTGTTTTAAAATTCAAAGTACATAAATCACCTTATGGCGGTAGTCTACAATATACTGCAGACTTTATTAATTTTCACTGTTTCAGGGCATTTGGCGTCCATCCAGGTAAAAATATCTTATCAATCGGCGTCATTGTTTGTCTCTATCTTTGTTAGTTACGGGGATTGCACGTTTTTTAGACTTTAAAGAGGTTAAATGCGATACAACATTCTTAGGACGTTTAGATTTTGCATAAAATCTCGTTTTAAGTAAATAAACCCATCGAAAAATCAAACAAACCACTATAAATTGTTTTACTTTTGACTTCTAAAAAAGCTAAGATGAGTCACAATAGATCACCTAGAAATCGTACCTCGCTAACATGCGGAAGGTAAATGCAACACCATTTTAAACACTAAAATGCCAGATACTATTCAAGGTAAGTTGAACACAGACTGTTGTGCAAAACTTTTCCACCTGGACTGTATCGAATTAAAAGCATCTTGAATTCTATGCTGGTAGCTACGAAGAACAAAAGATGAAAATCAGGCTGTTTGATAAGGAAATAAACATACTTAAGCAACAACAACTACTGATAACAAATAAAATTAAAAAAAAAATAGAAAATAATTTTTACTTGCAAGAAACAGAAAAAAGACAAAGCAATCTGATGATTGTAAGAATCAAATATGGTTGTGAAGGAAACAGTGCAGAAACAGAATTCATTAAAAGAAAAGCTGAAAAGGCTGTGAGATATGTAGATCCAGATATGTCAAATGAAGACTATGAAATAAGACAAACAAACTCAAAAAGGGCTAAGAATAAATACACTGAAATGCGGAATCTCTCAAACTGAAGATCCAATATATTTCAACGAAGACATAAGTACACAACAAAAAACATTATTTAGCAAAGCAAGAAGCCTTCGTGATGAAGGATACTCCTTTGTCTGGTCGAAAGGCGGGAATATATATGTACGAGAAAAGGAAGCCAGTAAAATCCCTAGGATTAAAAACGAAGGGGTTGTTGACAGATGAACATATGTCGTTACTAGAACCTTTATATTGTTTTTTTTATTATTTTTTAAAATTTGGCAGTTTTAGGCCATTAGTATGAATTTTAATAATTTGTGTGATGATTATCAGAATATTGACACTATGACACCATGAAATAATTTCAGTATTAATTTGAAATAGTAATACTTTAAGAGACAAACAAAATAGATAATTTGATAAACGTTAAACGGGATGCCTATGAAATATTTTACAACGAAGATCGTCTAAATAAATGTGATGGTACCATCATTTTGATAAAAACATTTTTACTGCCAAAGGCTGAAATAATAAATATTAACTTTTCGAAATTTTTACCAGAAATAATATTAAAATGGGGTTGATTGCAATTTATAATTTTCCCAGTTTAAACAAACTTGATTTTGTTGAGAATCTAAGACAATTATTTGCACAAACCTATGAAAAACAACTTATTGAAATCTTCTGTGGCGACAAAACATACATATATTAGATGACAATATAACAAATTACTCAACAGAGTGTCTAAATTGTTTAACCCAATCAGACTACGTAAGGCAAATTAATATATACACAAGAGTCATAAGCACTGATAATTTTTTTTCTAAAAAATAGTATAAACAATACAACCTCCTCATAAGGGGCCTTACAGATCATTTTCCTATAATTCTGAGTCTTAAATTTAAAAATAAACCTGTACAACGACATAACTAAAATATTACTCATAAAAAAATTCATTCAAATTTAATTGTAGTAGAATTTTATTCAAAAACTAACAGAAATAATTTAAAATACCACGAGCTTTAGGAATATTCCTTTGGTAAATAAAAAAAGAGTGGATTACTCATGGCATCATAAACTTCATTAAAACACTGACTGAAGACTGAAAAAAAGAAACCTTTAAAAACTTTTTAAGTCAGCAAATTTTAAACCAATTTAGAAATTACAGAAATATGCTAACAAAAACTATTAAAATCGCAAAATTCTCATTTTAGAGAAATAAAATAAATAACAATAGGCAAGATACACAAATATCTGGGAAATTGTCAGAGAAGCTAGAAAACAACAAAGAGATAACAGACTGTGAAGAAATGTCTAACACTTTTCTTGACTATTATTCCAATGTTAAAAATAACTACAAATTTAATTAAACAAAAATACAAAGGCAAAATTTGAGTTTGTTACAGAAAATGAACTAATCCTACAGATACATTCTCTAAAAAATAAAGCTGCATGTGAACCAGACAACATATCTGCACTAATTATTAATGTTAATCACATCTTTTTTTTTAAACCTTTACTTCACATCATGAATCTAGTTATATCTGACGGCATCTGCCCCGCTTTTAAGGCAGGAAATATGCAAAAAAAGAAAATTTTCATCCAATGGCAGTAAAAATGTATAAAACTAAGATTAAATAATTAATTAGAAAATAATAAAATACTTAAATACACAATTAGTTTTTCGTAAGAATTTAAGCACAGAAGATGCCGTACAGCATGTTACAGAAATATTATCACAAATTTTAATGATGTTTACAAAACCATAGGAATTTTTATTGATTTAGCAAGAGCCTTCAACACTGTGGCACACCCGGTTTTATTGAAAAAGTTGGAACAAATAGGAATAACTGGAACTGAATTCAAATGATTTGACTCTTATCTTGATAGGATATTAGCAACAAAGAAAATATAGAATTTGGTGTGCTGCAGGGGACGGTTCTTGCTCCAATCCATTTTTCCATTTGCATTAAACACTTAACGACAATTTTACCAAAAATCCACGGCTGTATCATCTGCTACAGTGATGACTCTGTAATCTCTTAGAGCAAAGACATAGCAAGAAGTCCATGCCCTTGCTGAAAAATATATTTCCTTAGTTATGATCTGGATGGATCAAAACCTCTTGACCTTAAATGAAACTAAAACATAATTTATCCCCTTTTCTGTGAATAATAAAAATACCAATAAGGAATCAGAAATAAAAATCCATGATTTTGACTGTTTTAATCGTAATAAAACCTGCAATTGCAATATAAAAATTAAAGAAGTTTTTAAAATATGAGATTCATATAGACTATATAACTAAAAAAATTAGAAAGACAATCTGCAAGTTTTATCAGTTAAGATAATTCTTACGAGTCTATTTTCAATTACGGAATAAGAATCTGGGGTAGTGTGTGTAGCTCGTATCTAATTAATCTAATCAACAGACAAAAATATATCTTAAAAATAATTAGGCACAAACCAAAAAGGTTTCCTACAGCTGAATTATTTGAAGAGTGCAGGTTTTGAGAATAAGAGAATTATACATAAAAATATTATTAAATATATGAAAAAACACTTAAGTTATACAATACAACCTACCCACACTATCAATACCAGATGTGTTAGGCAAGATCACATTTTTCTTAACAGAGTTAATTTTTCAGTCTGCCAACGACATATTTACTTTATGGGGCCCAGGGTATATAATTTAATTCCAAACTCTCTAAAAAACACCAATAATAAGAAATAATTTTCTGCTAAGGCCTTTCATTGGATTCTTGAAAATTTTGAAAACATCACAGTCTGACTACCAATTTCAAAATAGACTTTAATCTAAAATATTCACTCTTATAATGGCAATTAAAAAAATATTTATATATAAATTTCTCTATTAGAGTAATTAATGCCTCAGACTTTGCGGACTCGAAGAGACTTCTTGGATCGCTAGAGTGGTTGCGGAGCGGGTATATATTGTTTATTTTTAATAGTTGTATTATGCTTCCATATATAGCTCTTAAACCCATAAAATAAAAATAAGATAAGAACTTTATAAATCTTTTTTAACTTTTTATGAACTGGCATACTTTATTGTAAATTGTAAAATATATAAACTAAAGTATAATATCTTAAGTAACGCTAAATAAATAAGTAAAATGTGATTTACTTAAATTTAAGTATATTTCTTTTTCTACTGATCTGGACTACTCTCCTGACAAGCTAACTGTGAGCTTAAGGAGACTGCTCCTGTAAATTACATGATTTTGCGAATAAAATTAATATATTATTATTTGTTATTGTACTTTAAATAAGTTTCAATATTTTGGTAGTAAAATCTGATATTATTGTGTTTTTTTTTTCTTAAAAGCAACAATTGTAACTAGTTTATTTCAAAGTAATGTGATAAAAATTATCAAAAAAAAAATTATGGTTGTGTGGTAAAAATACAAGAATGGCTTTTAATTTTTGTCAGTTGTAAAACAGCATATGAAACATATATACTTTTTTCCATAGCAACATCTAAATATTACCAACATAACATATCATAGTAAAACCGTTTACGTGACCTGTTATACGAATTTTACCTTATTTGTCAGTTTCTATACTGCCACTGTAATATAAAATTTTCTTGGTTCCGAAAATCATGGCGCTAGCATCAAAAATAACAAAAAGGCAAAAAAAATATCTTTAAATACATTGCAATCCAATCCAAGGTTTTTAAAAATATACGGTTTTTTCTGTGCAGGCCAGATGTATATGTCAGCCTTCAAACCAAACTTTATGGTAAACTATAGTTTTTAGTTAATATCGCCCAAAGGGTTGCGCTCTATAGTTCCCATTTAAATGATATTGACATGATATATTTGGTTTTCCGCTTTTACAAAAAAATCTCCAGCTTTTTGCTCTAGTGCCATTGGTATAAAAAACGAAAGTATGTCGGATTTAAAATTCGCTTTTTGACACATGAAATATGAATTTATTCGACTACATAGGTGGTATTTTCACGTCGTATTAACGTCCAACAGAGTATATGCAAGCGGGAAATGTACTCAATTCTGAACAAAATGGACAACATATCAATATTATATCCTCGTAAAACTATAAGGCAGTCTGATAAGTAAATCTTAAAATAAAAATAGTGTTCTTCCTTAAAGAAATTTGTGAGAGCAGAGGCGTCTTTACACTTTCGGCCGCCCTAAGCAAATTGCCTAATCGTCACCCTCATATATACCAGGGACGGTTACAGCTTTTTTGAAGGGGGGAGGTAGTTTGCATAGATGTTGGGGCAGACTAGTGTGTAAGAAAAAAAATATACATACAGGGTGGATTCTTTGAATGGAACGGTGCTTTTAGCGGCTTCAGAGGAGAGATTTTGAAAAAAGCTAAAACGAATTTTTAATAATTTTTTGCGGACTTTCCGGGGCCCCCACCTGGAGCCCCAGGCCCCACAACTATTTGTTTTTAAATAAGAAGGTACCACTTGTGGAAAGCTTGTTAAAAAAGGAATTTAATGCACTTGATTTTTTTGACATCTGTCAACCAATGTGTCAATTTTTTTTAAAAAATAAACTACATGTTTCTCTATTTACTAAGCGAAATAAAAAAAATACCACACAATGACATTATTGGCAGCCCATTTGGGGGCCCTCACTGAAGGCCCAGGGCCTGCCAACAGTTTTTTCATGAGGAGGTACCACTTGTGGCACCGATTCGATTAAGTAACTTTTTTGACATCTGTCAAGTCAGGTGTTAAAATTTTTTTTAAATCTATTTTTTGTTGTTAAGGATGTTTGAGTGAAAAAGAAAATCGAGTGTGCTTTGAATCTATTTCCATTTTATCTAATACTTAGTAATAGTACCAATAATATCTTTGTGTGGTAGTTTATTTATTCCGCTTAGTAAATCAAGAAATATGTAGTTTATTTTGAAGCTAAAACAATTGATAAAAAATAGGTTTCTTTATTTAATCACATTTCTTTTTCAAAAATCTTTACAAAAAAGTGCCACAAGTGGTACCTCCTCATGAGAAAAATGTTGGTAGGCCCTGGGCCTTCAGTGAGGGCCTCCAAATGGGCCGACAATAATATCCTTGAGTGGTATTTTCTTTATTCCGCTTAATAAATAGAGAAATATGTAGTTTATTTTTAGGCTAAAACAATTGACGAAATAATAATTTCCTCCCCCTCTAACGAGGGAAGTGGAGGTTGAAAAAGATATAGTTGGTTCGATTTTAATTAAAATTGGCATACAGGAGTTTTTAAGGAGGGGGATTATGATTTTTTTATTAAATTTTCAATATAACGAATTCAAAATGGACGATTAAGGGTACAAATCTAAAAATTAAGGGTGTTTGTTCTACTTTTGAGTACATTTAATAAAGGCTTGTTCTTTATTTTTTTTCATAAAATTTTTGTATTATTTGTTTTTATTTTTTTTTTTCTAGGATAGGTCATGATTTTTAGAGCTCAAAAATATATTTTTATTTTATTTATTCCATGGTAACTACAGGTCTTTTGTCAACAAACTTTAAATCGGGCCGCAGTGGGACAGAAGAGTATTTTTACTTTTTCTGACAGAAAACTATTCGAAGTTATATTTATCTTTCGGTCGCCCTCCAAAAAAGGCCTAGCGCTGCGCGGGTATTACCCCGAGTCTATCAAAGAACCAAGAGAACTTTACTGGCTCGCTGGGATTACTAGGAATTCGCATAGAAACATTCGGCGTTCATAACCCCACATAATTTTGTTTTTATTTTTTTTTAATTTAAATTATTGCGATATAGTTATGTGCATAGTGTACTTACTAGTGAAATCTTGGAGTATAAAGGATAGATTTTAGAACCTCAGTTTCAAAAACACACGGACACTTGAGTACTAACATAACAGGTCAGTAAAGCTCCATTTAGAGGTTGGTCGTTGACACTCCTGTTTAAAATAGAATACGATTATTTCATCTAGCGCTAGTAGCCGATTTTTAAATCTGCATGCTTTTAAGTAACCTCTTCTCGGTATCAGCTAGCGGGAGTGTTTCCAATTCAATTATAAATGCACCTGTAAACATGACACCCAGTTACTTTACGTAGTTGGGTAGTGTTTTTTTAGCAGGTAATTCTGGAATAACTTTTATTTTAGTATTTTACTTGGTTTTTTAGCGGCGTAGAACGCAAAAAATCAAAATAAGTAAGCTAACCCTAAATTTTTGACCCGGTGCTAAAAAATCTCTGGTGTCCCACTGTGGATAAACATAAATAAAGTCTCCGCGTTGCCAATGAAAACATATTCAATGACGTAAAATTTTGCAAAAAAATCAGGTCGACATAGTTAAATTGATTTCCCGTACAGTGTTTCCCCCAGATTGTAACTAGGACATGAAGTTTTTGTGTTTAAATGTCAGCCACCATATTAAAATTGGTCCGAAGAACTTGGAATTAACAGAATGTGACGAAGATGTGTTGTTGAATAAAACAACTGCGACGCTTTTTCAATAATTTAGTTCCGCCGCACCGGGCGATTCCCCGTTCGTCTGGGGCCTGAAGGCAACCCGGCCTTAATTCTTTAAGAGAATAAAAATGTTATTTTTTTATTTTTTACAAAAGAGTCGGTTAAAAATGTATCTAGGTCCTTTATAAAATTATTAGTCTTATTGTTTTTAATGCGGCTACTTCTTTTAAAGTATTTAGTCCCATAACACTTATTCTCAATGCCATGATAAAGTAAAACCCATGATATATCTTTGACTTAAATTTTATAATCTGTTCCTGCAGTCATCACCTATTGTTAAAAATTCGTTCTATTCAAGACATAAACAAGCAATGAAATATAATCCCTTAGAAATACAGGCACAGACTCGGGGACTTAAGTAGTATTATTATTTATTATTTTTATATTAACGGTCCAATTACATCGTTAAACCGGCAACGCTGTTGGGTCCGTTTATTAAGCAATTCTTTTTCCGCATGTTTTTTGCCTAAATTGTTTATTGGACTATGTTTTTCCATTGAATCTCGGTACTTTTTTAAAATTTTGTTTAAAAGCTGTTTTAGTTTTTGTGGTGTTTCAAAATTGGCGCGCCCATATTACGTCAGAAACAGTCAGAAATACCCTTTATAGAGACCTGTAAAACTAAATTGGAAATATTTGTAATTTTCCAAATAATGGACACCTAATTTCGAAAATCCTCTAGATAGTATTAATAAGCTTTGTAATCCTCTTCCTCTAATAAAAAACAAATTGAGTATTATTTTCCTCTAAAGCTAAAACATTCGGAAATGTAAAAACATGGACTATACTGGTTACCTATCAATATTAGATATATGCCTAGCATCAAAAAGTACTTAAATGGTTATATTATAGATACCGCCACCATCAAAATTAACCACCCACGTCTTTTTTTTTTCTGAGCTTACCCTAGGTATAGTTTCTAGTGTTCTCTTTTTCTAAATGTATTCGGCTAAGAGAGATCCAGCATATATACCTAGGTAACAACCCTTACCAGAAAAAAAAATTACGCCATGCAAAGATCGAAATTGGTCGACTCACTGTATTTGCAACTAACCAATGTCAGTGTGTCTGCCTGTCATTCTTCATAACCTTAGTTTTTTCGTTTTGTTTTGGAGTTCGTCGGCCTGGTTTTTGTGTTTCATTTAATAATTTTTCCTTTTGTGTAAGGCTACTTTTTAGAACCCTTAAGTGGTCTATGTGTACTTGTAGAATATGACTTGTGCACTGAAACATTGCAAATCGATAAGGAGGCTGACGGAGGACGTCAACATTTCTTTTCACAAGTAAGTGTAAGGGCCAATTTATGCTCGCAACTTAGATCAAGCTAAGACATTCTTTGCGGATTTTTTACAGGGTAATTAAACAACCTGCAAACTTTGTACTGCTTGTTGACCTAAGATACGAGCATAAATTGACCTTAAAGCTGGATTCATTGTTCCGTAAATTAAGCAGAAGAAGTAAGATGCAAAGAAAAATAAACTACATACTATACATGCATTTGTTAATAGTTCACAGCTTAGCTTACAGTAAGAAATTAATAATTTTTATATCTTACTTCTTAGGTACTTTACGGAATCATGACTGGATCTTTAAGGCCCCGTTACCTTAAGTTTTAATGTGTTAATTGCATCGAGTACCAAGTAGAGTACCTAATTCATAAATATGTGATGTGCCTAAATACAAGGTCTTTTGTGTCACCGTTACAAACTCGATGTTGCTGTTCATGGTGACAGAACAATAACATTATTTTTGAAAATGGTGGTAAGTTGTCATGTATGAAGTAGGTCGGCAATGGCAATACCCCCAAAATTATTTTCTTTTTGCAAAAAATGTAAAACTTGGTGAAGAAAATGAGTGTAAAGTTGTCTATGTACATTTTGGTGCAGATTAATTTGATTCTTTTTACATTATTTTAAATATTTTCCTGTTTTTTCTCTTAGTTTTCATTCTAGTTTCAAAAAAAATCCTTATTTTTTTTCCTTTGTTTCACATTTTTTTAAAATATGCGAACTCTACAAAAAAAGTGAAATCCCCCTCGTTTGCCTGATACAATAGGTAATTTTTTTTTATTTGTGCTCTAAATGTTGTGGGTTCGCTTAACCATACTTTGTGCTTAGCAAACTTATTTTTTTGGCAACAAAGTGCAACTAGGAGCAAGGACATTTCATTTACTTTTACATTAATAGTGCTAGACAATTTGAATTTTCTGGTTCAGGAAAACATACTTATAAAAAAATATAATAAATACAAGAAAAAAATTTTTTTTTAAAGCATGCATACCCAGTTAGTTTTAGTAGTTTTTTTTTGGTATATCTAGTGTCAGACTGATATTTGACAAGTAAATGTTTCCATACAGGCATTGCAAATTAAGTAATTAGAGGAAATAAATATAATCATACAAACCAAACAGTTTAAAATTGCTAAATTTTAAATAAAATATATGTGTAGGTACCTACCTAGCTAATACACAGCGAGAAACTGATACATTAATTTGTTTTTTTTTATCAATTTTTAGTATGTTTGCATTTATCATGAAAAATAATTTAATTTCCACCAAAAAATGTTGGTTTTGTAATTAAACAATTACAAAATATCTTGTGAATAATTCAATAACAAAAGGTTTCACATTTTTTTAGGATTCCAAACTAAGGTCCGATATCCCAAATATGGCGTCAGGCACTTCAAGTGAATCCTGAAGAGTAGCACAGGAACAGGAACAAATTAGTGTGCTCCACGCATTTTAAAGTTGAAGAGTTCTTATCAGATAAAAAGAGAAAGATGCCTAAATTTAATGCTGTGCCATCCTTACTTTTGGACATAAAAATTCAATATTTAAGTCTGCATAGTACCAGCATCAGTGATATATCACAAAACTCAACTTTGATGAGTTCAGATGCAAGCATAAGTCAAGTTTCACAAAATGCACCTATAGCTGTTTCATCTGCGTCTTCATCAGGGAGCATTTCTAGGAAAAGACATTGAAAAGAATTGTAAGAAAAAGAAAGTAAGTATTTATTTGCTCTCTGATATTTGTTATGATATAGAAAAACAGATTTTGTAAACTAATTTTACTTTTATTATTTTTAGTATTTTTACCTAATTTTTATGTTACCGCTACATTTTTAAAATTCACTTTTTATTTATTTACTTTAGTTTTTTCCTGTTAAGAGTTTCCTGTTCAAAATGTTTGATTTTTCAACTGCAATATTCCGCTTTATTTTGCTCTAAACTTTTTTCAGATTAAATCAAGAAATTCAAAGCAGCTATACATCAACCAGCAGCAGTGATACCAAGAGGAAGAGGCTGGCATTTATTCAAACCATTCACAGTTACAGGTTAGTATGCTGCACTGTCATATTTATTCTGAAATTTATATTTTTGATAAAGCCAAAGATGATAATGAGACAGTATTTAGAAGTTACTAGAAAACCAACAAAGGTAAACCACAAACCTGATCTATTATTTGTATTTTTTGGAATTAAGAAAAAAAACACCTTAATTTTAAAAAACATACGAGTATTTTATTTAAAATATAAAAGTTAATGTCATAATTTGATATTTGAGATGATATTTGCAAGTTTTCAAGTATATAATAAAGTAAATAATATTTTCCAACCTATTTAAATTTTGTTAAGAACAAAAATGTAATAAAAAAGATAAAATTGCATCTGAATCTTGATTCTCAAAACCAAACTGCAAACGCTAACCGGAACTACATTAGTAAGCAAAGGTGTACCAGGATGCTTTTGGTTGATTTTTTGTGATTTTGTTACCTTTATTTTTATTCTGTGTAGACACCCTGAAGCAATACTTACATAAGTCATACCATTCGTTTAAAGTGGTTTTGGTTTGTTTTTTGTCTTGTGGCTGTAATTAGTGTGTGTGGTTATCTTTTAAGTTAACAGCACAACAAGAAATGGCTCTGCACAGAATAAACATAACTGTAACAGAGATGCAATAAAACAAAAGTGCCCTTGCATCATCATTAAAGTTAAAAACATGACAGGGCCTTACTACAGCAGAGCAGAATAAAGCTGAACATAACAGAGTATCCAAACAACCAACAAAAATCACCCTACTGGTATCTCTACAGATACACCTTAATTTTATTTATTCAAAATATTATATTTTTTGTTTAATTTTTCAGATACACAAAAAGCAAGGAAGAAATAATGAAAAAATCAACATAACAAGAGCGGTGAAGCTTATGGATCATCTCGTAATATTTGCATATAAAAAGGTTGGTTTTCATAATTTTATAATTTATACCAAAGTTTTTAGTTTGATAAAGTCCCTATTTTTCGTTAATAATATCATGGACATAGGTAGGTATTCTTTGCTCTTATAAATGTGTCCACTTTTATCTGACATTGCTGTAACATTCCACAAATTTTAATAACTGTCAAGAGAAACATAGGAAGTATGTTGTGCTCAAGAAAAGTAATATACATGTCATGTTAAGAATTGTTATTCGAAGGTGAATGTAACTTCCATTGCCATTTTTTTTACTCTGTTTTTTCAATGTCCCGACTGCTTATGTCTCTGCAATTGTCAGAACGTGATGACAATTGCAGATAGATACATAACCTATCAAAACATAGTGAAAAAGTAAAAAAAATGGAAGTTTAAAACTCTAGTTTACTCTTATGTCAAGAATTATCATGATTTTCCTTTTTTGTCATTGTGGACCTTTTTTTTAATACAGTTGTATATGGGTGATTCCACCAAAAATGTGCATTAGTCCCTAAGGGTCAAAAGCCAAAAAATAAATAAAAATACGGTTTTTAATTTTAAATTTGATTGAGAAAATGTTATTTCTTAAAGCTTTTACAAAAAGTATAGGAATTTGTTATTTTTATCCTGCAAACGTCATTCCCATATCATGTGTCCAACGCAAAATTGTAATAGAAAATGCACATTAGCAAAATTTAATAGTGGTTTAAAAAGTAATTTTTCAGTAAACCAATAATAATAAAATACTTTAACTTTTTATCCTGACAAAAAAAAAATTATACAAAATAATTTTGACTCTGTCCCTGTTTAAATTCTGTCCCTGGGTATTTACGCGCTCAAGCTCACGCGGCGTTTACCTTGAAAAAAAGTGGTGGGAAGATTCGTTGATAACGTTGACCACTGCAGAAGAGCTTGGCTTGAACGCGTTTATTCGTGTCTAAACATACCACAGACACCACCACGCTTGCTTTATGTTAACTCTAGAAACAAGAGCCGAGAGATGCTTATGTTGTCGTCAAATATGAACACAAAATTCACAAGAAAAACAGCAACTTATCAATATGTAGCAATATACCAAAATTACATTGACTTGATTGATTGAGATGTAAAAGTCACATTTCTAAGGGTTTGTGAAAATTTCGATAATGCAGAGAGTGATATTCAATATTTTTAAATTTAATGAAACAAATATAATTTCAATAGGAAACAGGATTTACTATAAGTTTGACAAAAAAGCCTAAATAGCCAGTATTTTTTATAATTTGAGTTATTAAAATAAATAAGTTAACAATAAGTAGTTGTTCAGTTTAGTCCATGTTCAGTCAACTTATTTTTGTGTAAATGAAACTTAAAAACCGAATTGTGCATCATTATCATGTTAAAAAAATTATTCCCGTACATTCAATAGTACAAAAAAATATTTTATCACTCCCATGTTAAGCTTCATTCCCGTGTAGAGTCGTTTTAAAAAAATCTAAAAATCTCTAGTGCACCTTCAAATATAATGACTTTAGATTACTTTTCGATTTTTTTATCAACTCTTCTCATAGAAACTACTCAAGGACAAAATTTAGCATAACAATGCACTCTTTTGGTAGAATTACAGAAATACTTGTTTTTATTTAAAAAAAATGGTAATGATTAATTTATTAATTTAATTTAATTAAAACTTTTGTGTACATGTCAATGAAACATTAAGTTTTCTAGTATGGAAAGAGCGACGGTGACCTTTTGACATTCAGGCAAATTGAAATTTAACTTTTTTGCCATTTTTTTAGAGTTATCATGAACGAAATTTTAAGAAACCAAATCTTAACGCAGTTGGTTAGCAAACATGTTCAGATTATGATTAGACAAGAGGCCCACCACTCTAGCTTTGCTGCTATGAGGTATTTTATATTTGCTATTGCATGTATTTTTTTTATTTTCGTCTCAAGGAGCGGGGGTAAAGTTATAGCAAAAAAGTTGCATGGCCCTTTTTAAATATATTACCAATAGCCGAAATTCTCCCTGGGGGGCCGCCACAAATAAGTTTCGAGATAAAATATATACCTGAACTCTGACTGATATTTTTTACTGGACTTTACTTATTCAAAATTACAAACATTGGCCATGAAGGCCGGTGGTTGCACATAATATAAAAAATAATCACAGAAATACAAGTTCAATAATCAAATATAAATCTAAAATTTAAAACAAAAAATATAGCCTTAGCACCTAAGTAAGTAACTTTTTCTTGAATGAGGGAGACTGGGGAGTCCGTCCTCAAAAATAAACATCTGCGAACCCTGGTATGTTGTTTGGACTTTTATGGCCCCAATATATATCCCTGGATAATACCAAGTGGAGAAAGGTCCCTAAGTTTTTCCTGTGAATTATATTTTTTCTTTTTTAGGTGAATTCCTGCAACAATTTAAAAAGCTCACGAGTAGTTGCCGTCCAAAAAAATTAATGACAACTGAAATACTGCTGGATAATCAGTCATCATAAGAGCCAACACTTATAGGATAGCATTGTCCTTTTTTCACAAAAGGCTGCTTCACTGGACAAAAAAGTTTCAAACAAATTCAGGAGGAAAAAAAAAAGTTTGTAACTTGATTGATTTATATAATATTTATTATTAAAGCTTATGTTGGTGTTATTATTTATTGCTCTGTTTTTACTTTCATGTAACTATAGTATGCTAGTAAATAATTACCAGCCAACGAAGTACCTTATCCAGACTGTATTAATTTTCTGTTTGCTATTGAATGTGTTTTTCTATAAACATAGTCAAACAAAAAAACTGTCTTTTAGACAAAACACATTTTACGTAAGGCTTAAACAATTTTATTTCATAGAATAATGGAAATATAGGATAGGTAATCAAATACTATATTTATTCTTGACATTTTCTTATATTCTATGTGTTCCCGGAAGAGTCCTTACAGGAACTTGCTTTTTAAACTTTTTCCTAAAACAAAAATGCAAAAGTAGTAGGGTGAGGTAAGGTAAATTTGTGTCATAGGTAAATTAGTAATACAGTTTTGGCAACTTACCTAGTGATTTTGGTAGCTGATTTCTCAAGTAGTAGATAACTGCTGGGATATACGTCACGTCCCTTGTACGCACAAGGACGTACTATGTACGTATCGGGGACGTACATTTTCCAACGCTTTGTATGTTCCCAGTATGTACCTTGGATGTGGTACAGTACGTACTATATACGTCCTATGTACGTACATTTCAGGTATATACAATTTAGGTCCTACGCGGGACCAAAACCGAACTTGTACGTGGGCTTGGGTCAGCCAAGGATATTTCACCGATAATTTAAATAAAAAGTGTTGGAGATACCGGGAATTGAACCCGAGCCTCCCGGCTGAGACCCAGATACTCTACCACTAGACCAACACCTATACGTAGGAAACTGCTAAGATTGTGACATATACTTTATAAAGGTTTTTACATCTCGCTCTTATAACATACGTGTACGTACATGTTTGTATGTACTACGTACACGTTTTTACGAACATATATAGTACGTTCGTAATTGGTCCCGGAACGTACCGACGTAAAATGTACGTCCCTGGGATGAAGTGTGCTGTATGATGTGGTAATGAGGCGACTAACTTAGGAGCTGCCTCCAGGATAAATTTATTACAGTTATTAGAGATTTTTTGTGGATCTTCTTTGATGTGACTTGATTTTTCTTTATAGGGCCCTTGCCCCTAATTTCCCCTACAATCTGCCAAATACATTTTTAAAAAGTGAAAAATGACAGACCATAACTGGCACTTAGAACTTAAGTGGAAGTTGAGAAAGTGGCCATTTGACTAGATGTCACTACTCTGCTCCCAGCCGCAGGTTTTAGGATCCAGTGACCTTAATCCCCAATAATTCGTGGCGCAATCTGTGAACAGGAGAATACACTAAAGAAACCAGAGATATATGATGAGTGGTAGAGGACGTATTGAAATCGATTGACAAGTTTATATTATCTCTGGATTGTTCTTGCGCCGTTAAGTGAAAGTTTAATAAAATATATGAACTCGGGTACTTACGGATTGAAACTTGGGCTAAATATTTGAAAAAAAACACATTTTAGGAAAAAAGTAGCATAAAGATTTAGTGCTTATATTAGGTCAGATTGGATAAATTATAATAGAAACTTAAAGTAAATATTTCAACCAATCCGTATCGGTATACCTAACGCGTTCGAAACAAAGCCAAAATATACTACATTTTTGAGTTGCTTATACGCTTTTTTGAGAGGTGAAATGACAGAACAGCTGATTCCACTCATTGCGTACGGAGAGATGGACGTAACGTTACGGACCCACGAACGTACGTAACGATTTCAATCAGCAGTTCTGTCATCGCACCTTTCAAAAAGCAGGCATTGTTCAAAATATCACATGAAAAAGTCAAAAATGTAGTGTATTTTGGCTTTATCTCGAACGCGTTAGGTATACCGACACCGATGCGTTGAAATATTTACTTTAAGTGTCTAATTTTAGTTGCCTTATTGTTGCTGTTGTGTAGAAAATTATATATATTTTTTCTAAGAGCTAAATAAAGATGTGGCGTCCGTGGGTAGGACCAGGTACATCGAGTAGTGTACAAACAGAAGTTAAAGTGACAGAAAAAGTGCATTTTCCTGTCATTGCCAAAAAAATTATATAACGTGGTATGTCAAGAAACGAGACTATAAAAGAAACTGCTTGCGTCCCAAGAAAGCATATTTAAGTATTAAGAATATTGCAAGTCATACCTAGGAGAAAAAGAAAAGTTTCTGGTAGTTCTCACATCTTAGATGATGCCGACGTCGAAATAAGACACTTAAAGTAAATATTTCAACGCACCGGTATCGGTATACTTAGAGGCCCTCTATACATTTGACATTTAATTTATTGTTTTACTAGAAGTGGGCAACTCATATTGCCCTCTCTTTCTAGTTTTTTCATAATTGCATGTAAAAGCGATTTTATGAAATGGACTGATGTTTTTTTGTCTCTTTTTATAATTTCCCCAGACAGTTTTTCAAAGACTGATTTTTTTTGGTTAATAAAATATGTCATGTTTTGACAAAAAAAACAAATGAAAAGTTAAAGTATACCCACCTGCACGGTCCTTATAGAAAGGGGGGTTGAAACAAAAATGTCTATCCCCAAACAACATAACCAATCCCTCGCACCCCCAAAGCACCCACCCAGCACACTCCACATATACATCACGCGCCACTTACCAAATCACATCGGTTACCCACATAAAAGAGCCTTTCTTCAGCTAACAAAAAGTTTCTGGCCTTTTAGCAATCAACACGCTTTTAAATTAGCAGGTTAAAAAAACCACTGAGCAGCTGCTAAATGTCAATTAACGAAATAAACAAAAAAAGTCTTTTAAATAAAATATTTTCTTGACAGAAATCATGCAAAACTAAAGTTTTAACCATTTTAACGTGTATTTTAATTGTATTGTCTCTTGTAGAGTGCCAGTTATGTCCACGTCTAACAATTTTATTAACTAATGAACCAATTGTACAGTCTTAAGGCTGTTTTATACTCACCGTACCTGACGTAAGTAACAAACTTAAATAAATAACTAGGTCTAGATTTAAGTAACCTGTATTTCCCTTAAGCAGGATGATACTGAGGGTGCCCTAAACAAGACGAAAAATCTCCATCAAATAAACAAAAAAAAAAAAAAAAAATTTGCACGAAAATAGACATTTTTGTTTCAACTCCCCTTTCTAAAAAAACAAAAACAAACAGTGAATATACACGCGGAGATAAAAAAAATATAAATAATAGATAAAATATAAAGACTCATATTGATCTATATTTTTTTTACTCTTTTTCTTACAGTAAAACACTGAAACATAATATGTTATTTATTAACAAAGTACATGCTAAATGCGTATGTTTGTACCTAATGCTTATAGCTCACTTACCTCGCAAATTCGGCTATTTGTATTAATTTTACAGCTTGGTAAATGCATGTTTTCTTTCCCCTTTCTTGAGTTTCTCTCTCCGTTGGATAACGGAACATTACAAGTTCGTCGCGGCACGTGTTTTTACAAAAATGTAATAGTGGCAAATTATTTATTGTCAGGGGTTACCAACTATCATCGCCAACACACAATTTGTTTTTAATTTGTTTTATTTCCCTAACAACTGCCAAATCCAGTTGCTCACCTCTGGTAAAACAATAACTGTCAAAAATCGTATACAGGGCCTCTAAGTATACCTAACGTATTCGAAGCAAAGCAAAATTAGACTTCATTTTTGACTTGCTTATGCTTATGTTTATGTTTCGAACGATGCTCGCTTCTTTGAAGGGTGCGATGACAGAACTGCTGATTGAAATCGAAGCGTACGTTCGTGGTGCCCACTTTTAGAGCGGTGGGCCGAACCCTTATCCATGAATGAGTTTCGGCACACCAGTTGATTTTTGGTCTGGGGGTACTACTACATCATATATGTGAAAATGGTGGGGGTTACCCTACCCCCTCTAAAATTGCCCACCTTTGGATTGGTGAGCCGAGCCCTTATCCACAACTTTGAGGTACAGGATTGTCCATTTCGTATTCAGGACAAGAAAATGCAGATATTATAAAAAAATAGCGAGGGTTACCTATCCATCATATTTTATACCTTGAACTCTTGCTCTAATACCAACGATCGGCTTGTTAAGAAAACGCCTGCAAGCAGATAAAACGAACATAAAGGTATAGAACGAAACTTTAAGAAGTTGCTTAATTAAAAATGGGTTTAAATTCAAGAAACTTAATAAGAGAAATAGATAATACTAGTTACCATAGCCGACAGCTCAATAAAGTACCCTGATCGAACAACACAAAAAGCGAAATTCAAGAATATATGATGGGAACACAAACCTTATAACCAAAAAAATAGACTGCTAATGCTTATGGGTTTTCTCCCAATAAATGACTGCCTCATGGAAGTGACAGTTTGGTGTTATTGGAACCAGAGTAAACCGACTTGAGTAAAATTTGTTGTGGTTGCAAACCCAATATTTTAGTATTTGATGAATATATAACAAGCACTGCTTGACGAAATTTAAGAAAAAATATAAAACCACGGTTTCTTGACTATTTAAAAAAATTTATTTAGAATACTGTTCGAATTAACTAGATTTCAAAGGGGCAGTGTAAACAGTGTCATGACGTGACAACTTATTTTCTCTTTATCCACGTTTTTGGTTGGTAGCACTGCGTTTGACGGTCTTGACGTTAGTAGATTCGCCATTTTCTCTATTTTCGTTTCTTGGTTTTCGAAGATTTTGCTTTGGATAGATGTCTGTAAAGACGCGAATCCATAGTAACCGAGAAGAAGATGAAGAAGTTTTTGCTTAACGTGTTTTGTTTTTAATATACTTTTTCTGTGCCCTTTTGCATCATGAAGTGCTTTGTTGTCGGCTGCAACAACAGCAATTCTGCGAGTGGAAATACGTTTTTCCTATCACAGGTAAGGGTAAATAATTCCTATTTTTGCCAATTTTCTTTAATACTTCTGCGATCATTGCCTGTATTCTGAAAGGCCCATGAGGTGGTTACAGCTCACCAGCGTGGGGAATCAACATTGTTGACAGGAGAAAGAAAGAAACATAAATTCTTTAAAAGAGATTTGTCAAAAAATTGCAATACTTAAAACTATGAGCTTAAAAACTTATTTAATCTTAATAAATTTAACCTTATAGTTCCTATAATTACTGAGATAGCAATAGTGTCCCATGTTAATTAGGACACCCTGTATTAACAGTATGCCTTATGAAAAAGGGTTTATTTTTCCTAAGGCAACCATGTTGAATCGCTCATCAGCTGATGGCAGTATTATTAAGTATCGTAATAATGAAAAAGTCTAATTATTGTTTTTCTATTTCTTTCAATAGGTTTCCACCAGATGCTGCTATTAGTAGAAAGTGGTTACTGAGCATTTGAAGAGACTCTAAGACTGTTATTAAATACCAAAGACTCTGTTTTGACCAGCTTTTAGTTGAAGCAATCATTAAAACATACAGCACTTTGAGGAGTCATAGCTCTGCTAATAAAATTAGTGAAAGTATATCTGGAGAAAAGGTCCGAAAAGTTTTAACAAAACTTGTATTGTTTAAACAACATGTTTTATATATTATCTTTAATTAAAAATAAGTAGTTTCTGTTTGTAAATAAGTTACTTTTAAGTATTTTTTGTATTGTAACTTTTTTGATGGTATTTTGTAAATAATTATTTTCTACAAATAAAATTTAAGGCTGGGTTGATACAAGCAAATAAAAATTAAAGTAACAAAAATTAAAATAAAAATAAATAATTTTGGTTTATACAGCTGAATAAAAATAACTTGGCAAAATTTTTTAACGATCCTACTTTTAATTTTCTTGTAGCTGTATGTTTATGGGTTGAGGGATCTTGTTAATGAAATGTCCTTTTTTTAAAATGCCAATGTTTCACAAAATTTATATAAAAATAAATTTTGCAAAACGTCGGCATTTCAATATATAAAAATAAGTTTTGCGAAACGTTGGCATTCCAAAAAAAGGACGTTTTATTAACCAAATCCCTTGACCCATACACATACACCTTCTAGAAAATAAAAATAACTGAACCAATCAGCACACAGCTTCAATAATTGAAATAATTAAACTAAACTCAATCATACTGTTTTCTTAAATAATAGGTATCTGCCTAAACCAAACCAAAAAATGAGTGAGGTTATGCGCAAGTTTTTTTCAGATAATAAAAGTTGCCCATCTTCCTATTTTTATTTCTGCTGTATAAACGCCTACACTATTTCCCATAAGCTCAACTTTTATTTGAATTTTTATTTGCCTGCATAAATAAAGAGTACCGAACAGACAGGGTGATTTTTTTAAGGGGTCATTCATAAACTGGTGTAGATACTTAAAGAAGGGGAACTTTTTTTCCTAAAGATAAAATGTACTTTACCCATTTAAAAAATTCATATTTTAAGGGAAGGGGGGGGGGCTATTATTTAAGATTATCATTAAAAAAATTGCAAATTTATTATGCCAGAGCCTTTTTTACAATTAGCCGCGTCTAGTGTTATTTGTGCTTCTCAGTTGGTAGTTATAGGGATTTTGGTGCATAGCCAACTGCTTCTGGCACCAAACTGTCAAATACATGAAGCAGTCATTTCTTAAAGCAACATCATCAGTCTATTTTTTTGGTTATAAGGTTTGTGGATGGGAAATGATATATATTTTGTAGACAACTATACAAAAAACAACTGTTAGTTTTAAGACATTAAAAAAAGTGTTTTTCTGTGACTAAATGGCTGAAAAATTTGAACTTACGATACCTAGATTACATGGTATCAATTAGAATCAGCAGAAAGGCGCAACAACTAACACCTCTCGCACCTTAAATTCATCAGTAATTGCTCTTATTCTGAAAGAAATGCTTAACATTCCAGATAGCAGTTGGGAAAACTGCCTATCACTTGTAAAAAAAATGAAAAAAGTATTTTCATATAGAAAATGCCAGTGAAATAGTAGTGACTAAAATAGTTCTTTTTTTACAAGCGTTGGTTTAAATAACGAGCGCAGCGAGGTATTCAAAAACGCGAGTAAAAAGCACAGTTTAGTAGCGAGTTGTTACCACTATTTTCTTTAATACCTTTATCATAAAATCCAAGAAAAATAGGAAAATACTTTTAAGCATCTCGAACGAAGAGAACTTCTCGCAATACACCATCTTTACACTATAAATCAAGGCGGCTGGTAAACGAAATAACAACAGTTTCCATAGCGATATGTCTTTTTACTCGGTGAAGTTCATATTGCGACATTTTATTCTTTGACAGTTTCATATTTTGACGAAATTATTTTTTCGTAAATACTTGGTGAAAACAAAAATGAATCGGAAATTGCTTAATTCTTAGACAAGGATAATTAGATTTTTCAATATTACTATTTTTCGCTATTTCTCTTTAACTTTGGGTAAAAAATGCACAGAAATCTTTTTTTGCACCCGTGATCAAAAAAAAAAGTTTTTTTGCATCGGTAACCAAAAAAGGCATACTTTAGTTATCTGCAGACAGTTCATGTTTTTGATGAAGGTATAATTTTTTTTTTAATATAAACATAAATGAGGATATTTAAAGTGAGACAGCTTTATTAGAGTGATGTAAATATTGACAATCGACGTAACTGCTTGTATTTAATTTTGTTTAATTTACATCAAAGCAATACTTTTAGTTTTATTATTTTTAGTTTGTACATAATTGTTGTATTAAATAATGACATGAAGGTTTTACTTCAATACTGTACTTTATTATTATTATTTGTTTTACATGTTTTGACAGTTATTTAATTTTTATACTTACTAGTAATTATATGAATATCAAAATTTTTTACGCAATAAATAAGCAGCGTTAATAATATTTTTGTAAAATCAGTGAAATATTAGTCGTAAATCAAAGACTGTCCTGTAAGTACTCGAAATACCGAACGCCGGCTGCGTCGGGGATGGTTCGTTAATAAGCGTAAAATTGAAGTCAGGTATGTCTTGCGTTTTACTTTACTATAATAGACACTATAAGTTGGTCATAGGACGAACACGCACACATGAAATTAGCGCAATATTTTGTCTTCCTTTTATCTATACAAAAGCAAAGATTGAGATTTTTCATGAAGGTCACGTCATTTGCATGTTTAACGTTCATACATGGCCCTAACCTACGTAGCATAGCGTTTGCGGTATGTTGCTAACGTAAAAATATCATTAAATACGCAGCGAGTTTTGCCGACGGGAACCAAAAATCAATAGACGAGCCGCCAAACCAAAGAAGCAAAGAAGAGAAATACATGGTAATAAAGTGTAAAAGACAGAAACATCCGAGCCGGAAAATTTTATGTATACCGCTGGGCACCTCGTATGTGTCATGACCAACTTAAAGTATCTAATAATGATCTTTAACATACGTAGTAAAATTTTCTATACTCTGCAAAGAGAAAGGTGTTTTTAATCCACACTGAAAACAAGGATACCTTGCGCAAAGAAAAACAGTCGGTACAACTTTTTGGATTTTTTCATTTAAGGACGGATTTTTTTTTTTAAACAATAATTTGAAAATTAACGAAATTAAAATCAACTATTTCATTTCCTTGATAAGAGCGCAGCTTTTTTGAAGCGTGTTTTTTTATTATGATAGTGTTGATTTGAATCAAAACAACATTTATTTATTAAATAGGCACTTTTTTTTAATCACCCTGCACATTAAAACCGAGCAAGAAAATTTGAAAGCTCCACCGTATCCCTAATTCATTACCTAATTGCGTTTCGGATAGTGGAACGTGCATTTAATTGTGTAAGTTTAATTCTCCGGAGTGTAGACACGGCAAGACTGGCATTTTTAATGAGCTTAGGAACACCATTTTGGGTTAGATTTTGGTTTTTCCTATTTAATAATTAATTACAATTTACATATCATTTAATATTTTTGAATGAATAAGAAATTTAAATTAAAAATTATACCTACCTTCCTAAGTAGTTTTTTGCCCGATATAAAGAAAGTTTGTTAAAATTTTGCACGGCAATTTTATCCAGATAGACCGGCTTGACACAATTTTTCGTAATTTTTAATTTTCAAAAGCACTATGTAAGATTCTGCTTCATGGCTTAGGATAAACTAAATTCAGTAGTTTTTTATGGAACCTTTTATCTACTGTAGGATAGACAACAAGTGTAAAGAAGTTTTTTGCAAAGTTAAAGACAAACGCAAATTATTCGAACACTTAGCCGGGATTTGAACCTGGGACCCTCCATGTGGAGAGCGAGAACGCAACCACTGCGTTTTTCTACGTATAACAAAAAAACTTTGGAGGGTGTAACAAATTGTGATTGATTTAGCATAGCAAATTTTGTGGTGTTAATTTTATATTTTTTTTTAATAAAAAATAATAAAGAAAAAAACTTTCATTTACAAAAACTTTCTCGACGTCTATTAGCATAGGCAATTTAGACATACATTTTCTGAATAGAGGGAAAAATTTGAACCCAATTTTTTTTCTCGAAAACTGTCATTTCTAACCCCCAAAAAACTCCAAAAAAGAGTTTTTCTTGGATATCTTCTAAACCGTGACAGACTATCAAAAGTGACAAATGGGAGAGTGTTGAAAATTTAATTCTTTATCAATAACTAAATAATGATAATATAGCTTAAACCACTCCTTCTACCAGAAAAATTAAAAGAAAAACAAGCAAAAATGATACCAATTTGAACAATTTCTTGCATATTCGTTTTTAGCATTTACATTAAGATTTTTTTAAACTACGAGTACCAAACTTGGCAGGGTTGATCTAAGAGCAATGACATAAATTATATCAGAAAATTTCCGACTTTCTTAATAAGAAACTGTTACTGACATATACAAAAAAAAAGCCCCGCTTTCCACTGGATCTATTATTAGAAGAAATTGCATTTCCAACGACCTCTTTCGCTTGTATTTACTGCTTCTATTAATAACATAAGAATTTTTTTAAATCGTAATTTTTTTATAATTTACGAATATTTTTGTTGGATTATAGGGGTAGGTTTAATAAGAACACCAATATTCTTTTAGCGACGTTTCGGCGCGGGATTGTGCCTTTTTCAAGCCCTAGAACAAGTGGTTTTATTTAGAAAAAATATAAGTGAAGAGGTGAATTTTGTTGGTGGTGGTATGTTTATCCATTTGGCAGTGTCCTGTAATACCTGTTATTAGCAACATAGTCTATTAAAATTCTTGTTTTCTTCACAACAATGATTTTGCGATTTTTTTTATTGTCAAAATTTCTTGAGGTTAAAGGCCCCTGGGTTGTTTTCTGGTTGGGAAAATGACGATCTATCCTCTAAAACTGAAAACCTTGGCGGCCGAATCGCATCATCTAAAAACTACATTTGAAAGCTGTTTGCAACCTGAATTGGAAAACTAAAGACTAAAATTGTTTTTTGGCCAAAATATCCCAACACATCACCATCGCAGTTTAAATTGAAAGGAACCTAGAGAAAATAATATAAAATAACTTATTAATTATAAAAAAATAACTTCTTAGTCATAAAAAATTACTTATAGCCAAACATAAAACATTAAAAGGACTCAAAATCATTAATACACTAGGTATTTTACACTGGTCATCTTACTGTCTAAAGGAACTTTTAGTAACAAATTAAAATAATAAAATAATACATTTAAAATGAAAAGACTTATACAATTAAAAAGCGTATAAACTTATATACTGGAGAAAAAAAAAATGCAACACTATGTATATAGATAATTATTTGAATGAAAATTATTTGTGTCTTTTAATCTTTCCTTTTTTCACAGATTTTTTCTATTCATTTTCAAAAACAACCAACAAATGAACGACCTTTTCTGAAAATTTTAAATCATTTTTCTCTCAGTTTTTGGTATCTTTGGATTGCTTACAGTTTACTTAAAAAATAAAAATGCCAAAAGTTCGCGGTTGCCAACAATTTCATCATTTAAACGACTTCGAGAAAGGACGCATCGCGGTCATGAAAAAGGCTTGTTTTGGGTTGCGGGAAATTGCAAGAAAGTTTAATGCCAATCCATCAACAGTGTTAAGAGTTTGGAGAAGTAAAAAGCGGGGCCTTTTTTTGTATATGTCAGTAACAGTGGCGTATCAAAGAGTTTTGGTACATTTTGAAATTTTCTAGGTAAGAAAATCGGACTACGCCACTGGAAAAATTTAATTTTCTGACACAATTTAGGGCATTGTTCTTAGATCAACCCTACCAAGTTTAATACTCGTATGTTGAGAAATCTTAATGAAAATGCTAAAGACGAATATGCACGAAATTGTTCAAATTTGCATCATTTTTGCTTGTTTTCTCAATTTTTCTGGTAAAAGGAGTGGTTTAAGCTACACTTTCACTAATTACTTATTGATATAGAATTACATTTTCAACACTCTTCCTATCTGTCACTTTTGACAGTCTGTCATAGTTTAGGATTTATGACGGCTTGCCGAGCTTGTTAATAAACAAAAATTTTGGGTTCTAATTTTTTTCTTTATTTTTTCTATGTAGCGTTGCCTATATGCTCACTCTATCAAAATGCAAAGGGCGCGCGTTGGACCTAGGAGAGTCGCCTAGCCGAGGATTCCTCCCTTCCACTTTTATAAAGTACTGTCCCTACGTAACTTTCATGTAATGGGCCATTACAGTCATTACACGCTTAAATTCCATCCTTAAGTGTAATGACCATAATTACATGCTTATTGTATAATATACTTATTATTATTTTTGCATGGCAACAGAAATTAACAGCGCAAACAGCACTTCCATCATAAATCATAAGTTAAACCCGGCAATGCATGTCTACATTTTAAGGGACATTTTTACCCTACTTTTTAAGGATAAAATATTAGGGGTTCACACAAGCAAAATATTTTTTTTTGGCATAATTTATTTGTTTCACCGGGCTTTAACTTTTCAAGTAAAAATCCTATGTAAGACAATCAGGAATGTCTTGAGAGCGAAGTAATCTCTGTGAAAAGGCAATTAATTCGACGTAATTGAGAGAACTTTTTGTTTTCTGGACTTAGTTAGAGTTAACCAAGAGGGCTTTAGTTACACCAAACGAAGAACTTTGTCCTCGTATGTTTTAACCTAAAGAAATAGTTGTCAAGTGGTACAATTTGTTAGGGAAAGGTTTGAAAGCATTGTTCGTTTAATTTTTGAACTAAGGTTCATTTTTAGACTATCTATCGCGCTTGATTTCTTTAATTAATTCTTTCGTTAGTTCGTTACGGCTGTACCGGAAACATATTTTCCATCACCCCCCCCCCTTACCCTCTGGCGTCGTCGTATGCAGAGGGGGCTTGCGGGTCCCAGGAAAAATTTCGATAAAAAGGAATACTATCTCAAAGATTGTCACTAGTCGCAAAGCTGCGAGCTATCAAGAGTTGCGCTATCAATCTATACGAATAAAAGAATGGTAGTCAACACTATAGCTCATATACTAACTATAAACGCACAGGTCAAACTACTTGACCTACAGTTATAAAAATTTAAGGACATATTGGGTTTGTAACGTAGGCACTCGTTAAAATTTTTGAATATAGTATCTCCAAGAGGGTAAAAATAGGGGTTGAAATTTGAAAGAAGTTTTATATATTTCGAAAACAAAAAACCGCAGAAGTCTAAAAATTGACAAGTAGATTCTACTAATAAAATTTCACCTGGGGGTGAAGAACTAGGGATAATTCGATTTCGAAGGGGGTAAATGGATCTTCTGTTTCTCGGAAGAAAAAAGTCACAGAGGTTTAAAAATTGGTACTGGAGACTCTACTAATAAAACAGATGGACACGAGTTTTAGCGTTTTTCTACCAACCCTCTATAAAGGATTATCCCTCATTGATTTTGCTGTGTTAAAATATGCGTTGTTGGGTATCACACTGAAGGAAAGAAAAATAAATTGGTGCTAAAAAGCACGGATAGTCCACCATACAATCAATTATGATGTGTTGAAAGGAAATGACAATATCTCCAAAACAGTAGCTTTGAAAGATTTAAAGCTTATAACTAAATTTTTTGGTAATATTCACGAAAACCAAAATCTGAAAACCGCATATCAATAGCTCCTTTACTTCTAAGGTTATGATTTTTTTTTATATATTTTTAATATTTTTTCAAATAACTCATAAACTAAAGCTCCCACGGATTTGGACTTAATAACAATTTGTAGTATATATTCCTGGAAACTTATATCTGAAACCTGTGTATCGGTACTTGCTTTTGTTCCAAAGTTACAATTTCTTAAAATATTTTATCCCCTTTCCCAACTACAACCCCCCACCACCCTACTTTTTGTTAAAATCGATCACGCCGTTCTTGAGTTATCGTATACAGACAGACAACAGACCGACAGAAAACTTTTTTTTTTCGTCGATTAAGGTGTTTTGGAACCTTAGTAACTAATTTTTGATAAAATTAAGAAAAGTCAAAATTTCAGCATTTTAATAGTCCTCCATACCATATTGGTATGGTGAACTAAAAAGTGTTTTTCTTATTACTTTGCCAATTTTTAATTACCCGTCCCCCTCTATCAACCCTATATTTAATGAAAATATTGACTAACTAAAATATGCGTTGGTGTGGTATCAAACTAATGGAAATAAAGTCCGGAATTGAGAAAAGTGCTTCTTCTATTATTTCTGTGATTTTTTGTTACCCCTCTCCCCCCACCAATATGGTCGATAAAAACAATGACCTGTTAAACAATAAGTTAACTATAAAAGCGGAATCAAAAAAGTGCTGGAAAATTTTTTATGCATGATTTTGGTTGCTGGGGAGAACATTGGCATTTCATCAAAATCGGTTTAAATTCAGGTAAAGCGAATACTCGAGTAGATGGGAGGTTTTAAGAGGCTAAAGGGCATGAAAGTAGGGTAAAGTGGAGAATGGGGAAATCTACAATTTTAAACACGCGAACAAAGTGGCGGGCGGCCAGCTAGTAAAGACATAAAAATCATTCGACTCATCACATTTCGACTGAAGCAGTAGAATGATCTCTATGTATGTTAGGTTGTGTTTGATTGGTTTCTTGAGAACTTGGGACGGCGTCAATCAAAGCAACAATAAGGACTCTGGTGGAAACACAATGATTGACCTCAAATTTTACAGGCAAATTTAGTTCTGATGACCCAACCCAACCCACCCTAACCTTCTTTTAATTTAATTACATCCCTTAGTCATCGTCCTCATCTGTCGATGACGTTTAAAAACTTAAATTTAAGTATTTAAGCTCAAATTACTTTACTCTTGTACTCAACTCAACTATAAATCACTGTCAAGTGGCCATGGAAACTTGAATTTTATTCTGATTAAGTAAGGGTCCTATGTTTGAAAATAAACCGACCACATATAACACCAAAGCTTTAATTTGTTTTCAACACCAGCACCTCGTTAATTTAGAAACAAACACACCTAACAAGTAGTTTTACCTAAAAGTTTATTAAAGGGTGTTACTTGTAACTAAACCTATGGATTTACTTGTCTAGACATTATGTATTGTATCCGTCCCAACTTATTTTAGCTTTTCTAGCCGTGGAAAATGCATTACATATGCGACGATATAACGCCGCTAAAACCGTTTTTTTTTGGGGACGGTTGTTAATGACATATATTTCCGTAAACGATTAACACGTCTTTCTTTATAGCTTTTTCATCAGTAGATGATTGCAGTAGTCACCATTTGTACATATTTTTGATTTGTCATATATTTTTTAATAAAAGCTAAACTGAAATACTTTAACAACTTTTCCGCAGAAATGTGAGAGGCAAGATGCCTGCTACAAGGGCGGGCAAGGTAGTCCGCCGCACCAGGGCAAATTGCTGATCAATATACCGTTCTTTAGTAAAAAATATTTGTTTTGCCTTTGCCCTTTCCCTGGATGAAGACGATGACGATTTTAATATAAATTCTGAAGAGGCTTTGTACCGCTCCCGCCCTCCTATTACTCTTATAAACATACGATGGCAATTATTCCCTAATTTTGTGTGTACAAAACTGCTCTTTTTCTGTATCAATTAAATTTTCTCTAAGGTTTTTCTGATTTAAGCAAAAAGAAATTACCTAGTTTAATTTTTTCATTTACTATAACTATACAGTCATCTAATTAAATAATGTTTTGATCATATAATAACCACTTAAAATTATGGATTAATTTAAAAAAAATGCTTGTTAGGATAAAACTGTAAATTCTAAAAATTTTCAAATTATGAAATACGAAAACAAGTAAACAAGTATTCGGTCGATGTACTTCAGATAATTATCGCTGTAATAAGGTTTCTGTCTCAGCAATTATAATAGAAACTTTCTAAAAGCAATAGAGATTATCGATCCAGTGATACATAAGCATGCCAGTAGAGTTCGAAGGTTTTAGAGCTCTGACAAAGAAATCGTTGATTGCCTGGGTGATAAAACATAGAATAAAATAATCGAATTACTCGAAACAAAATTGTTGAAAACCACTTTGGAGATGGTACGAAGTTTAAAATATTTTTCAATAATCTTGGACTGCACGCCCGTTTCACATGGAACAAGTGAGTGTCATCTTAAGGTACGTTCATTTCAACAATGATACTCGAAGAGTTGAAATAATAGAAAGATGTGTAGAGTTCTTTTCAATTAACGATACCACTGGAGAAGGATTACTTAAATTCGTATTGACTTTATTTAAAGAAATTATATTTATTGTTTATGTGGACAAGAATACGACAAGGGTTGGTTTGCTTAAAAAGATATTAAACATAAATGCTAGAGCATTTTTTGTGCCTTGTTTTGCTCACAGTTTAAATCTGGTGGCAAACGATGCTGCCAAAGTTTCATATGAGACAATAAATTTTTTAATATTATTCAAGATATATATGAATATTTTTCGGCTTCTACGAAACGGTGGGACGTTATTAAACGTCATTTACCTAATATAAATCTCAAAGTATTGAGCGATACAAGATGGTCCAGTAGAATCGACGCTGTCACTCCTTTGTGACTTTATCTGCCAGATATCTTTGAAGCGCTGATAGAAATTCACAAAAATCAACATTTTGATCGCGAAAACAAAAAGCCTATTCATTGGCAATAAAAATTAAAAGTTTTCCGAAACATAACTACAGAGTCAACTTTTTTAATACAGTGATTGATCAAATCGTGATGTCTCTACAAGGCAGATTTACTGAACTAACCGTATTTGATGATGCTTTCAGATTTTTGATAAGTTTTGCTGAATTGACAGACTGCACGCAATGAGCGTAATATTACTGCACTAGAGCTTAATTTAGAGCTTAAAACCTTAAAAGGGCTCGAGCTGCCATCTTAAAAACCATTGGAGCTGCCCCAGTATCTTTTTGAAAATGACATACTATCTTCATTCCCAAACGTCAGTAGCCTTGCGAATTTATCTGACTCTTTCAGTTACTCTTGCTTACAGAAAGACAATTTTCAAAATTGAAGATAATTAAGAATTACTTGAGGTCGACCATGGGACAAGAAAGACTCTCAAATTTATGGCGATCGATTTTGATGACGTTATTAAGGAATTTGCTATTATCAAAAGATTTTGTTGTTTTTGTGTCATGTTGGTTAACTTTTTCGTTTTTTAGTTTTACGTATTTTTGTACCTATCTGTATGTGTTTGCGAATTTTTTTTTTCTGGTCCGTAATGCCTGTCAAGAGATTCAATGGGTTTTGTTCCTACCAAAAATATTTTTTTTTCCGTTGCCGCCGTCGATCGCAAATATAACAACCGAGAGGCGTCTTTTCAATTATGGCACCAGGGCGACATCAAATTTTGTGGCGGGGAAAAGTCTGAAAAGAGCCTGGAAAAGTCTAGATACAATCAGGAAAAGTCTAAAAGACTCTGGAAAAGTCTAGATACTCTCTAGAAAAGTCTGAAAAGACTCTGTAAAAGTCTGGAAAGACCCTGGGAAAGTCTGGATACACTCTGAAAAAGTCTGAAAAGACCCTGGAAAAGTCTGGATATACTCTAGAAAAGTCTGAAAATACCCCGAAAAAGTCTGGAAAGACCCTGTAAAAGTCTGTAAAGACCCAGGAAATATCTGGATACAATCTGGAAAAGTCTGGATACACTCTGAAAAATTTCGGAAAGACCCTGAAAAAATCTGAACAGACCCTGGAAAAGTCTGGAAAGACTCTGGATAAGCCTGAAAAGACCCTGGAAAAGTCTGGATACACTCTGAAAAAGTCTGAAAAGACCCTGAAAAAGTCTGAGTACACTCTGAAAAGTCTGGAAATCTGGAAATACCCTGGAAAAGTCTAGAAAGACCCTGGAAAAAATAATTAAATAAACTCTAGAAAAACCTGGATACGCTTTGAAAATGTCCGAGTAAACCATGAACAGCCCTGAACAGTGTGGATACGCCCAAGAAAACTGTGAACATACCGTGGAAAAGTCTGAACGACTCATTCTAACCCATGTATATACGAGTAGTGGTTTTTATAAACCTTTACTCGATTTATTAATTTAACAAAAGCAACTATGTTGGGAATTTGAAACCTTTGGTTGCACTATAACAAAGTTATGATTGTTTTCCGCAAACCAAAACTACACTTTTTTGCACTCATTGTTTATCGTCTTGATGCTAACGTTGTTAGCGAAACGAGCGTCGAGTGCAAAAAAGTGTAGTTTTGGTTTGTGGAAAACAATCATAACTTTGTTAACAAAAGCAATTAAATAACACACTTTTATTATTGAATCTAGAGTTTAAAAACTCATTTTGCACTTAGCCTGCCTTTTGAAAATAACCTCTGAGGCATCTCTGTTAATAGTCTAGCAATAGTCAGCTAACATTCCTCCCATTTTCCCTGATACCATCCTTTCATCTTTAAAATATCTTGGTGGAACCTTTCATCGTGCTCGTCACCACAATTTTCCGGAATATAATTCAGATGAGAATCCAAGAAATAAATTTTAAACAACATCTTACATCCTAGGTTACGGAAAAACAAAAAAGGTTGGGCAAACACGTCTTTATAGTTTTCTGCTCTGGTGTTTCCCAAAAAAAATTTTGCAAACATTTTAAATGCATCTTTTTCCTTGCCTTGAAGTGTGGAATCGAAAGCATCTCCGAAAAGTTTCCCAATCAGGGGAGCCACAAATATTCCATATTTTTTCCCTAGCTCAAAAGACGTTCTTGGTGGGCAAATTTTCTTTTTATAGTACTCGGCTGTTCCATTCGCAGAGAAAACAACAATATTTGGTGTACCCTAGTTGCATTCCAAGCAATAGGTAAAGTCGCAGCGCCCAAAAATGCCATAGAAAAAAGGTTTGGAGTGTGAAACCCATTAAGGAATCGTAAGCAAATAATAGGGGATATGGGCAGGACTAGCTGTGAAATAACTGTTTTAAATAAAGCTGCTTAATATGTGTATTAGCCTAAAATAAAAGAACGCTTTATATATAGGTAAAATACTTAAAGTATTAACTATTTTGGATTGTTCTAATTTTAAATCACATAAAGTAGGTAAAAAATTAGAGATAGCTAATATCTTCTTATAATCTTAAGAAAATTTATTGTTTTTCAGAATCAATACCGGAGTTATCAGTACTCTCGCTCATACGAATAATTAAAGGATTAACTTTATAAGTAAATTGCCTGTATTTATTTTCAATTTAACATGTTTAAGGCAATATTCCCAAAATTTATTTATGTCTGCCTCTTCGTTGAAGTATTTAGAATTTTAGATGACATTCGCGAATGATACGAAGCGTTGCCAATAACAACTACACCGTTTGCTGGTAGGTTTGGTACGAGAACATTGCAAAACCATTCTTCAAAAATTGCGGAGTTCATGGCACAGTGGTAATCAGCGCTACATTTGCCTATATTCCTTGCGGATAGTTTAAGGCAGTTTGGAACAAATCCTTTCTCATTTCCCTCGTGACCTCGGTACGTTTAGGTAGGCTACTGTATAGACACTCTTAAAACCACTATTAGTGTTATTTTTAAATTTTGACAAACATTTCAGTATTTTATATACTTCTACGTATTCCTAATTCGTTTGTGTTAAAGTATCTAGTTATTTACCAAACTAAGGTGCCAAAAAACATTTAGTTTCAACTGCGTTCCCATTTTCAAAGTTGGAGACACCTATTGAAATAAACGTTAAGCTAATAATAGGCAGTTTAAATTGGTCATAAAATATACACGTAGACGTGGAATCACGGAAGTAAAAATAGGTGGAATGATAATAGCAGTGGCGTAGCCAGGGGGGTTTTGGGAGTTAAAACCCCCCTCAGGAGGTCCATCCCAATCTACAATACATTAATCATGATCACGGGCCCCAGGGAGAGCTATAGCTCTCCCAATTTTTTGACCCTTTACTCCGGTTTGTGAGGTGTGTATGGTGTGATATCTTGAATTTTAAAAATTTTACCGGCGGTGCTATGACGTCATTAATTTTAACAACAATTTTAGTTTAATTTTACGGAATATTTCTCACCAGAATTCAAAACGTGTAATAAATGGCATTCTTAGTATTCTTAATATAAGAGATCAAATTATTTAATGAATTTTTTGTTTTTTTATCAAAATTATCACCTGCGGCGATATACCAATATTAGATATTGTTACAATTTTGTTGTCAACCACATTTTCAACTCGTAAAAAATAGCAGTTTGGTGTAATTTTTTTTTAAAAAGGGTTATTTAAAACAAATCTGCAAATGAAACTAGATGAAAGTTGCTTTTAAAAATAAATATTTTTGTTTCGTATACACTAACTCAACACCTATTAAAAGGCCCCTCTATCCTTTTTCAGGTCAAGAGCCCAAACAATAGGCACCAACCTAATTTTTAAAAATTTGCCATAGTTGATTTTTATTAAATGATACCCCCCCCCCCCGAATTCGATTTCTAGCTACGCCACTGAAAGCCTATAAAGAAAATGACCGCTTTAGGTACCTGACATTTGTGGACTTAAATCAGTTGGTATTGACAAAATTCCCCTAACTGTGAGGCTAATAATAGAGAGTTATCGCAAAAAAACTAGTCATTCCGGTTGTATTGCATTGCACTGAACAAATCGGAATACTATATTTTAGCAGAAACACGCAAAAAATCCGAAAACACTTTATTTTGAAAAAAAAAACAACGCAGACGTGACTTTTGGTTTGGTTCAAACACGTCTGTGGCTAATAAAAAAAGCAGGCAAATATATATCACGTTTATAGGGGAATCTAAAAATTATGTAACTTTACTTTTTCTATTAACAAAAATTTAAAAAATTAAATACCATTTACTAATTGTGACATGACTACGTTCCTTTAAGCTCATAACAGTCACCTACATAAGGCGGTAATTTTTGTCAAATTTCTCAGGGAGTATTATCATTCCTCTTATTTTTTACTTCCGTGCGTGGAATATAACGCAAAATCCTGTCTTAGGTTAGGGTTAGGTTTGTTATGAGTGCCGAAATTCATAGCTTGTAACGGTTTCGTTTTGCAGTTCATAAAATGTTATAATTTATTGTTAGCTTTTGATTTGGAAAAATAAAATTCTTTGAAGAATTATAAAATTTCAATGTGTGTGCACGTGCATATGTGCACTTATTGAGGAGCCGCCGCTGGGATCTAGATCATCCATTTCGAAAAATCAGAAAAAATAACTTTCAAATCCAAAAAACGAGAAGTCACGCATTCAATAATTGTGATTTTGGCGATCAGTGGCAATAGTTCGAAACGGTGACGTTGCGGTTGAAACGGTGACGTGTTTTCAAAATGTGCTTTCGAAATCATTGGTTGCGATAAGACGTCTTAAATCTGTAAATAGGCCATTTCAATATATTGAATTATTTACAAAAAAAAATTTGGGGTCGTCTTCTAAGAAAACCATATAACCAATTTTAAATTTTTTTGTCTGTTGGTTTGTTTGTTCAAGCATCACGAAAAACAATTAAAAGGATTAGAATTAGAATATTAGAAAATTTTACTTTCTGATTTTTAAAGCAAAAATTCTCTCTCTTTTCGTCTTTACCTTCAACTGTGACAAACAAATTAGGCCTTTTAAAGAAGTTGTCAGGGGTTTTTTTTCAGGGTTTCTTCGTGGCTTTAGCTTTAATGAACACATTTATCTGACTGGCACTCCTTGATTTAGGGTCTTTATATGGATAGATTTCTTGCTGTCAAGTGGTCTAGTTTGTCTGAAAAGAGATTTATTTATGTTGAGTATTAAAAACTGTCGCTAATATATATATATACACATATATATTACAATTAAAAAATCGGCTGGCTTTGTTAAATATTTCTCGCACTTTTAGATGACTTTTAGTCAAAATTATTAGACCTAGCCAAAAATGTATAGTTTCAATTCTAGTATGAACAAGCTTTTATTAAATGGACTAAAAAGTAGAAAATAATTTTTTATCTTTCTAATACCATAATAATGACGATGGGCTTAAATTAAAAATTTTAATTTTACGGTTACGAGAGAACTACAAAAGAGGATATTCTTCTTTTATGCGAATGATAAATATAATGCTTTCATCTAAAGAAACTGAGAACGGGTGAGATTGCGGTGCTTGCCAAACCTTTGAAAATGTCCTTAGGTTATAAAATAATACAACTGTTTCTTAGGTGAATCGTCGATGTGACCGATATATAAGTAAAAATATGATACTTAAAGTAATTTGCGCCCATCGTTTTTATTATGGTATCAGAAAAATAACAAATTAGTTTCTACTTTTTAGTGCATTTAATAAAAGCCTGTTCTTTTACAGTTGGATTTACTAAAAAGGTTAGTCTATTTTAAAACGGTCCTAAGTTTAAGTGAAATTTTTGGTTTTCAGCATTTTAGACGAACCCTCCTTGAGTTTTGGACATAATTTTATTTTTAAGAAGAATTTTAGTAAATTTGTTTATTGAATAATCATCTAAACACAATCTTTTGTTGGATTTAAGAGGAAATTTTCAATTTAGAAGAAAAGAAAATTAAAAAATTTAAACCCACGCGGGGTTTAAATAGTAAACATTCTGTAGAATAAATTAACATTGGGGCTATATGTCACTCTAATTAAAACTTACCCTTGGTAACTAATTTTTCCAATTAATACTTGATGTCACACAACGATTCAAAAGAGTAATAATAAAATAAGAAGTAGATTAATTTTGTATTTATTTAAAAGGTGTTTTTATTTTTGAAATATACTAAAAAACTTAAATGCAAGTTTTTTTTACATTTATGTCACTGTCCAAATGTCAGTTGAAAAATATTAGCGCTGCGTTCAATCACACACAGTGAGTTCGGATCTTTTACCTCTGCTTGCACCTTGGTTGCACCAACCTCTACTGATAAAAGCTACAGCTTTAAAATGAGTGGGCTTTTAGTAAGGAAAGTTTTTTTGACTGAGCTTTTAGATAACCTCAATGTTTTACTTTCAGTTTTTAAATAAATTAATATAGTTGTTTTGGGTTTTTTGTTTGGTATATATTTCGTGCATAATCAGTGACCCTTATGTTTGTTTTGCCTCCTAGTGCCCTCATAAATATATTTTGTGTGCTAAAAACGGGTTCAAAATATGGCGTTTTTCTGGAAAAAATGGGAGGTGTTTTATTTGGTAATGAACAAATTGGGATATTAAATAAGTTAAATTAATTCTTGTAAAAACGGTTACTTAGTGAAATTATAAACGAACTTATTACTAAATGCTATAAAACAATCCTTTCTGGGGGCTATAAATTTAAACCACTCCCCTGAGGTGGTCTAAAAAAATCACCAACTTTATAACCTCAAACACAAATAACGAAGCTATTATGTGCCAAATTTTTGGCGTTTTCGCCATTTTCCATTTTGAAACCTGTAAAAAAAAATTCGTTTTAGGGCATTTTCTTCTAAAATATGGTGTATTTTGAGGAAAAAAAGCAGTTTTTCAGTGGTATTTTGCAATAACAATACAAAATAATCAATAACTTTGTGTCTTTTCTGTAGGGGTAAGTGTTTTTTGAAAATTGGCTTTAAAATTTAGTACCCCCCACAGGTATAAATAGTTAGACCTGTGGGGGGTACTATTTTAGATCTTAGTAAATCCCACTGTAAAAAGTTTTTTTTAATAAAAATTTATTTTTAAATTTTTACATTTGTATCCTAAATCGACCATATTGAAATTTTCAAATCTGATCAAAAATTCATATCCCCTTCCCGAGAACCTCGGTATGCCAATTTTGATTGAAAGCGAACAAACTAAGTCTTTTTCCCTTACCATATTATTGTTTAATTTAAAGGCAATCGGATGTGTATAAGTCAATTAAAATTGGTTAGCAAATTATGATCAAAATTGTCCATCTTGAATCCGCCATATTAAATTTTAAAAAGCTGATTAGAAAATGCCCCCACATACCAAATTTTAACGAAATAGGGAGTACTTCAACTATACCCCCCTCTACCCCTTCGGGGAGCTGTCAAGTTCATCACACTATATTATTGCGTTATCACCGCAACTATATATGCATGCCCAATTTGAAGCCGATCGGATATGTGGAAGTTGGTCAAGATTAAGCTGTAAGATTTCATTACATACAAATATATATACAGGGTGGAGACTTTAAATGGAATATTGACTGTAGCGGGTTAAAAAATTGTTTTTTTTTTTTAATCCAAAAGCACGCCAACTAATATTTTTAGATAAAATTTTCGGCAAAAAATTCTTGTGAACGGACTCTCAGAAAGGAGTTTATTCACATAAAACTTTTTTTTTCAAGTGAGAAGATCCCGCTTGTACCACTTTGTTGGTAAGCTTATCGAAAAAAAAACCGCTCGTGTAATTTTTTTTGATATTCGTCAATATATGTGTGTATGTGTGAAATCGTTGTGTTGGACTTCAAATGGAACATTGCCCCTAGCGAGTTGGAAATTATTTTTTTTTGGAAAATGGAAAAACAAGTCAGCTAGCATTTTTAGCAATCAAAATTTTCGGCATCAAACTTTTGTGAACGGACCCTCAGAAGGGGCTCTATTCAAGTAGAACTTTTTTTTTCAAATGAGAAGACTCCGCTTGTGGCACCTTGTTGGATAGCTCAGCAAAAAAGAAAAACGCTAGTGTATTGTTTTTTGACATTTGTCAATCCATCTGTCAAAAATTATCAAAAACTTTTTTTTTTTTGAAAGAAAAGTTGTATGTGAATAGACCTCTTTTTGAGGGTAGGCTCACAAAAATTTTAAGCCGAAAATTTTTATAGCTAAAAATATTAGTTACGTTTTCGGATTTTCCTACAAAAAAATGTCTAATCTGATAGGGGCAATGTTTTATTTAAAGCCTTACACAATTATTTTTTGAGGATGGATTGACAAAAAAAACAATGTGCCACAAGCGGGACGTTCTCATTTGCAAAAAAAAGTTGTATGTGAATAGACACCTTTCATACAGACTAAAATGCAATGACAACTGGTATGATAACCATTTGGGACATACCAAGATTGCGAGCATTGTCACCAACTCGCTGCTAGAGATAAGGAGTGACATTATGACTCGGAAAATCAACACGAACAAGCCGTTTAAGACCCATTTATCCCGGGAAAACAAGACAGACAAATCATTAGTCCAGTCAGGAAAATTGGTATGGTATACCGACGGATCCAAGATGGACAGTGAATCAGGAGCGAGAGTATATGGCCTAGCCACAAGATCAAATTGGTTTGCATCTCTGGGGAAACATACCACAGTATTCCAAGCTGAAATATATAGAGACAACATTCAATTCAATTCACTCCTAACCCTAGCGAAGCACATTAGAATCACCCTTGCACAGGTGCCGGGGCACACAGGGGTAGCAGGCAATGAACACTCGGATTCTCTAGCAAGAAGAGGATCAGAAAGACCATTTATAGGAACTGAACCTGTATTTGGAATTCCAAAAAAGACGATACGTGGCTATATCAAGCGATGGGTGCACGAAGAACATCGAAACCACTGGCATTCAATATCGGGGCAAAACCACAGCACACCACTCACCTGGGAAATCCTTAAACTGAATAGGAAAGAAATCAGACAAGTTACGGGGCTATAAACCAGTCACTGCGCACTGAGAGAACACCTGCATAGGATGGAAATCTATAGAGACAAACCCACGTGCAGACTATGAGAAAAGCTAACTGCCAGAGAATTTTAATAAAGGGGCTGCTGCTCCTCGCGAGGTCGTCAAACGTCTTAGATTAGGAAGGCACACACAAGAGATACAATAAGAAGCTGCAGTGTCAGGGATTTCAAGACCTAAACTTGCTGTTGAGACAAATCAAATCAAATCAAATCAAAGACCCCTTTCTGAAGGTTCGTTCACAAAAATTTTCTGCCGAAAATTTTGATTGCTAAATATATTAATTGACGTGATTTTGGATTTTTCTAAAATATAAATTTCCAACCCGCTAGGGGCAATGTTACATTTGAATTCCGAAACAATAATTTTTTTGAAGATTTTGACATATTGATTGACAAATGTGAAAATAAATTACACGAGCGTTTATCTTCTTCCATAATCTTTCCAACAGGGGGCACAAGTGAGGTCTTCTCATTTGAAAAAAAAGTCGTATGTGAAGACCCCTTTCACAAAATATTTTTTCCGAAAATTTTAGCTGCTAAAAATCTTAGTTGAAGTGTTTTTTGATTTTTTGAAAAGACAATTTTGTAACCCGCTACAGCCAATATTCCATTTAAAGTCCCCACCCTGTATATACAGGGTTCCTAAGCAAATCCTTAGGGGGCCAAGCAGCCGTGTATAAGACGCAGACAAACGGAAAAGCACATGAGGCAGAAAAGGATGGGCATGGGGCGATGTTGTCACTACATCTTACACGTAATAAATCCATTCCAGGTTGTTGTTTTCTAATGTTTTCCATTTTCATACCTTTAGGACTGGAATAAAAATTGTTTTTGCTCGACTTGAATACCAAACTGATGAAAGATATCGTAAAAAAAATATTTTTCGGCTTTTCATTTTATAACCATTGTCCTTACGCACTGTTTACAGGCTGGGGACTGAGATACATGCAAATGCCTAACATAAAGCGTTCATACACGGCCGGAGAAATCGACTGAGATATTTCCGTAGAAACTTTATCAAGCAAACAGAACGGGTTGACGCCTTCGAACGTCCAACTCGTGTTTTTGATTCGAAATCAAAAAGGAGGAACAGTCAGATGTGGGGCCGTGCACAAATTACGTAACGGTGATTTTACCAATTTTTGACCCCCTCCCTATGTAATGTTTTGTAACGATTTGGCGCGCCACTCCCCTAATATTACGTAAAGATTTCCAGAACCACTACCACCCCAAAAAAAAAACTTTTCACTTATTTTCATTCCAAATTTTCTTAGTTTCACACAAATGCAAACGCTGTCGAAAACCCCCCTCTCCCCTACGTAACGTTTTGTAACCCCCCTCCCCCCTATGACCATTACGTAATTTGTGCACGGCCTCTGTAGTCCCAGTGGAGTAGGGCGAGAAAATTGATATTTCTTTCTTAAAAATTATACTCTTTAGACCTATTTCTTTGCGTTCCCAAAATTACGTAATTTTTGAAAAAAAATTGTAAGCGGCGCTATTTTTATTTCGTGCTTTGTTTTTCTAACATTTTTGCGTTCGGCTAATTTAATTGAAAAATTTTATCGCCCTTTATCTTGTCACTCGAAACCAAGATCCCCCGTTTTAGGAAAACTGATCCCGTCTCTGTTTCTAAATTTTTTCGAATAAAAGTAGAGTATGACCATGGGGGAAATAATTTTTTTCTACGGTATGACGAAAATTTCGAGAAAGTTGAAGAAAAAAGTAAAAAAAGTGGCACAGCTCTAGTTTTTCGTAAAAAAAAACTTTTTTTGTAAAGAAACAGAGCAAAATAAATCTTTTCACCCTTAACTAAATATTGACATTCCCTTATTTTTCGCTTTTACCCTCCCGTTAGTTTTGAAGAATTGGTTCGCTACATGTTTTCGAGATCATATCATAAAACACCTCAAAAATATCAAATGTAGTGGCCAGCTTTATTTAAAATCAATAATATCGCAAGCAAAAAGCTCTGCAGGAAAAACAGCGCCGTTTAATTATTTCTTTGGCTGCTAGTGCTAGTTGCATGGTTTGGCCGTTTCCGGATAGATGTCACTAGTAGAACAGAATGGAAAGAAATTTAATTAAAAGCGAATATATTTCCTTCTAATGTTAACAACCTGACGAGTTCATCGCTCAGTATCGTAAATAATGGACCCTGCCGCCTCCTTTAAGCAAGAAAAAGCTGTGGTTTGGACCTGAAAACATCTAATTTTTAATTATATTAGATGTTCAAATCTGTCCCCTTCTTGAGCCTCACAATATCCCAATCTATTGTAAAACTCTTGGCGCGTAGCAGCCAACATTTCAGGGGTGATAGAGTTGCCCGCCTCCAAAATTTTCGCCATCAACTCCTGTATAGTCGTAGGCCGTAAGTGAGGGTGTTGGAAAATTTTGTCGTGCCAACAACCTCATAGGTAAAAGTCATTTGGCGCAAGATCTGGTGATCGAGGAGACCATCGGATATTTCCATACGTGGAAATAATTCTATCACCAAATACCTGACGAAGGTAATTTGTAGCCTAGCGTGAATTGTGGGATGAGCAGCCATCTTGCTGAAACCACAATTCGTCCAAATTTATGTTGAGGTCCCTCAACCGTAGTAAAACCTGGTGTTGGAGAAGATCAAAATATTTTTGGCTATTTAAATTCTCTTCAATGAAAATGGGTCCAATAATGTTCTAACACTTGCGTGCAGATGTTTATTTTCGCGAGACCAATAGCGGCTATTTTGTGGATTGTGAGAGCTATGAAGTTCAAATGTCTTCTCGTCACTAAACAAAACTTTTGATAGGAAATCTTCGTTCCTGTCACATTTATCCCTCATAACCTCACAATATTCTAACCGGCGAAAATAATCACCTGGTTGCAATTCCTGCGACTTCCCAATCTTAAACGACTTATAGCCGTATTTTTTTAGGATCCGTTGGCAAGTACTGTTGGGAATATCCAGTGCATCCGCAATCAGTTTCGTCGAAGATGGTTCATGTGCCTCAACGTAAACGCATACCATTTTGTCTCGTTCCACCCTGTGTATCTGGAAGAACGGGATGCTCTGGTATTCGCCGTCGTGGTAACACTTTCTACAACCACTTATGCACCCGTACCTTTCAAAACGATGATAAATGTTGTAGACAGTTTGAGCCACAGGAACCGGTCGATCTGGAAACGCAAAAACAAAAAGCCCAATGACCTCGTCCGCACTGTCACTTTTTATGTAGTTTTTAATAATAAAAATATTTTCTTCTCGAGTATACGGCATTTTAAAAACACAAAATTTACGAAACTGAAGCGACTCTGAAGGAAATAAAAATGCAATGCCTGTGAATCCCAGTTTTTCCTCGATCATCTCATGGTGTGGCCGCCATCTAGCGGAATGATTTATGCTCACAATGAAAGAGTGGCGACAATTTTTTCTCATGAAAGCAGTCTGGAGATAATAACAAACTGGCACTATTGCTCAATATACCTGTTTCTTTTGTGCGCGCAGAACTTTCTATGCGATTTCTGTTTGATTTATTGAAATCCTATCCCTAAGGAAAATCTTAGGAACCCCGTATATATATATATGTATATATAGCTGATTTATGTATATAGTTTACTCTTTTTTTTTCCTTTTCCTCCCATTCTATTAAGTAGGTTAGGTTAGGTTGGGTTTGTTATGAGTGGTGCAATTTACAGCTCCCTCCACACTGAGACCTGAGAGATCTATTATGGCTGATTTTCACCCTACCCCACGCACCAGACGGTCTGATGAGCACCCCCTAGAAAGGCAGTTTTCTTTTCCTAGAGGGATTTAGACCTAAACCCCTTATTCTATTAAATACCACCGTACCGAACACTACCTCAACGGTTATCATTACCCTTTTTGAGGCAGTTCTCGCAGTTCTATTGTTTTCTTTATACTCTCGAGACATCCCTTATACTTTTACATCTTCAATTTTTGATCTGGGATATTTGTGACGATAATTATATCTGTCTTCACACAAAAGGTACTTTCTGCTATGCTGAAACTGCACTCTGACAGTTGGTTGAGTTTTGCACATATTCACTTTTCATCATCTATTTTTTCAGATTTTTCATCATCATTTCAATTTTTATTCCATTAGGAAGTATCGTATTGAAGTGCACTATTACTATTTTTGAGGCAGTCGCAATTCTATTTTTTTTGGACAAGTGTAACTGTTTTTGCAAAGAGAAAAACCCCGTTCATCATTTATTAAAAATACGTGAAACTACTGTAAACAAAAAACAGAGTGATTATTGAAAACCGGGGTAAAATTAATTAAAAATTAAAACTTTGGAGACAGTGTTATAAAGCTAGTCTCAATTTGTAAAATCAAAAACGCTTCGATTTGCATTATTTTTTATAGAAATTTATTACATGATTTGGTGTGTTATCAAGCAACACAAAACCCGGGATTTCCAAAGATGAACATGGGATTAAAAAATTAAGAATTTATAGTTTGACTATTTAGAACAGGGACACCAATCCTCAATTTCCAATTTTTATAGTCGGTCGTAAGCATTAATTATATAAGGACACTGCTTATGAGGAGATCCTAAAAACTTTAAAGTGAACGTAACAAATTGGTGTAAATGTAGATGTTTATACTAAAGGCATTTCAGAGATTTTTTTTCAAAAAGCAGTTATATGGGGGCAGAATATATATTGGTGTTACACTAATAGGAAGATACTTATTTGCACCGCGTTCATTTTTGCCGCTCTTAATTGTAGCAGTTAGATGTACAGGGTTCGTCGTTGAGTGAGAACGCTATTTAAATCAGAAATAGAGAGATACCTAGTTACGCGATGTTGTCAAGCGGACAATTTAGAAAAAGTGCTGTGTACCTTCAACCGCGCAGACGCGAACAAGTAAGAAACTAGGTTTTATTATAAATTCTTAGTAAAAAGAAAGGGTCGTGGCATCGAACGCACATTTTGCTTTTCAATTCATTACGACCAGGCCTCCAATATCTAATGGATAGTCCAGAAACCTACAGGCCTGTTTCATTTTTGTTAGGAATCATCAGGGTAACATAGGACTATACCTGGCGTATGAAGCATAACATAAGCAACCACACCCAGTGAATTTAAATAATTTTCGTCGTCCTAACAAAGATGAAACAGGCCTGTAGGTTTCTGGACTATTCATTAAGTCTTGGAGGGGATTGGGAGTTTCGTACATATATTTTCAAATAGACCGGTTCCTGTCCTTCAAACGGTTCTCAACAGTACCAAAATTTTGAAAGTTATGGATACATAACTGACTGTAGATCGTATAGACACGATGGCCATATACAGGGTATTCACCATATTTTTCCAACTACATACCTCGTTTATTATTAACGATAGAAGAAAAGTTTAAATACAAAAGTTGGTTAGTTTTTCACAAGTTTTAAGAAAATTTAACCAATATTTCCAAAATCTCATTCAATATGTCAAATTTTCACCTCAACTTTCTCATTTTAAATACAACACCCTATATAATATTATTTCACTGGTGGGTGATATTTATGAAATCGTCTAAGTTCTTGAAAATGTGTTGCCTATGTAAACTTATCATGGTGAGGGGAAATCCAGTTATCGTGCTCCTCAACCAGATTCTGATTCTACTCAAACTACTGAATGACCTTTCAACTGTACAATTGGTGCAAGGTAAAGCAATAAGAATCTTCAATGTCTTTTTTATCTCAGAAAAAAAATCTTCAGTTTCTGTAATGAAGTCCACAACACTCAGTTTGGTCTATTCTGGCTTGTCCTCCCGTGTTTTTTTTTCCAAATTTCTATCTCATTCTTGTAATCCGAAATATCGTAAAAGTTGCGGAATTCTTCGCATGCTTCTTCAAGGTCCTACAAAGATATAGTTTTCATTTACGCAGGGTGTAGTTTTGATGTTCTATTTTCTTCAGAGAACCTTATTTTGAGAGAATTTATAATCGAGTCCAAATAAGGAATTTGTATAGATCTCCGCCAGAATTCCAAAGGGCTTTTTGCCGGATGGTTGCTGCGGTGTTGTTTTCCTTCAGCAGTTCTGTAATAGCATAGCATCTGTGATAATATCCTCTAACCTCACCTCTAACGTTTTGGAATCATAGCTCATCATCAACATAGCTGAACCATGTCCAAGAACACTGATTGGATCACTATTACTGTGGTTTCTATAATACTAGATCATTTGGCTATTACGAAGCTATGGAAGCTGCCGAATGAAGCTGATACGCATGTTTCCTTGACGCATTATTATTATTTTTTATTTTTTTATTATTATTATTTTTCTGTATCCTTTTTTTTAAATTCTTTTTTTTTGTTTTCTTGTTTTTTTGTTTTCTTTTTTTTTGTTTTTTTTTTCTGTTTTTTTTTTCTCTTTTTTTTATATTTTTTTTTATTTTTTTTATTAATTTATATTTTCTTTTCCTTTATATATTTTTTTTTAAACACATACTATGACACACTACTGACCTTTCGTAGACGTCCGTGTATCCATCAGCCAACTACATATCCATCAACAGAAATTCTCTGCAACGACAACGAAACCTTTGGAATTCTCTTTCGAACCATAAGAAACCTGGCCATGTCCCTAGTTGTGTTGTGTGTAGTAAAACCAAACTCTTTGAGGTATGAATGGTTGGACAGTATAAAGAAAACGTCGCTTCTATAGGTTTCCACGATTTATTTCTAAAATTCTTTATCAGGTTACAAAACACTTACAAATCATCTTAAGAGTAAATTGATAGAATTGATTGAAGTTACCAAAACTAACACCTTTAGAAAGTTACAGTATAAATTAGTAGTAGTAGCCGCTCAGTTTAGAATACAAGTTCCGGGAAACCAGTATGGCATATGTTAGTAGAGGAACCAATCTCATAGAGAAAATAAATGCTCCGAAATGGTTGCTTCCAGACTTGTACAACACTATGGATTGAGACGCACCTATCTACAGACCACTCTGAACCTTGATCCATTTCTTCATTAAGTTGTTACTATAAAAGAACCATTTCCATTTATTACATTTATATATTTCTAATAATTTCATTTCTACTTTTATCTACTTAAAATAAATAATTTCAACAAATATAGATAAAATTTCGTTTCTTATGTCTCATACAAAACCCTACAGGTGATCTACCGAACAGTAACATGTCGTGCCTACACCAAAACGATTACCGAACATATTCTCCAATAATATAACCATACACGGACAGAATTCTGGGGTCGCGTTAATATTGAAAGAATATAATTTGGTCCTTCTAATGTGTTATTTTACTATAACGAAGCCTATGCCCGGCACATGCAAAATATCCCTTCACAATGTCCTCATAACGATAGCTTGCACCCGACAACACGTCCAATAAGACATCATTGAAACCTACCCCCTATAATGTTATTTTATCAAAACGTAGCCTAAGCCCGTCACATGCAAAACAACTCTCCTCATTGTCATACTGCCTTAACGATAGCTTGCGCCCGAAACGAGCAATAAGACATCATTCCGGAGCCTATACTCCCCCCCCCGAAAATGTTATTTTACCATTACGTAGCCTAAGCCCGTCACATGCAAAACAACTCTCCTCAATGTCATACTGCAGTCACGATAGCTTACACCCGACACGAGCAATAAGACATCATTCCGGAGCCTACTCCCACGAAAATGTTATTTTACTATAACGTAGCCTAAGCCCGTCACATGCAAAATAACTTTCTCCAATAACCATGTTGATTCAGTCCCGTAGCAGAATCAAATCAACACGATTATTGAATATAGTGATGGGCACAAAACATCGATGTTTCAAGAACATCGATGTTTTTAACATCGATGTCTATAAAATATCATCGATTTTAAAACATCGATACTTTGTTTAAACATCGAGACATCGATCCAAAAAAAATTATAGGAAATAATGTGTCTGAGAAGTAAAAACGCATAGATATTTAATAGCTTCTGTATATCATGTACCGATTATTTATTATTTGCATGCTTATTATAAATATTGTGTAAAACGAGGGGGTAAACACTAGTTCAAAGAATGTGAAATGATTGCCAATGTTTTTGAATGGTCACTGATAGCCGGAGACTGCCGAGGGATTTCCAAAGACACCCAGGGTCTCTTAGGGTCTGCAAGCCTGGGTTTGGCGGCGTTTGGTGAAGTTTAGGCAGTTGCAGGAACTGCAAGGGACTGCGAACTGGTAAGATTTGTGACATGATTACCAATAGTGGTTACCCCCTTGCTGTAAAATTAACAATAAATCTTAAATAAAACAGTTTCTTTGAATAACAGAATACTCTCTAAAAAAAGCAAAATAAAACATCGATGTTTTGATTCCGATGGTTTTTCAACATCGATGTTTTTTTTCGATGTGCCCATTACTAATTGAATACAAATTGAAAGACTCACATTTTCGCAAGCGGAATATGTGGTATCCTTCGTGCGGGCTCACGCATATATCTGAAACCTTACGCAAGCCGCCGGCGAGATGTTAGGACAATATGTTTCAAACCGACTCTCGCGACAGCACGCTTTGATGCATGCTTGCAAAACAGGCGGTCAAGACCGTACCAAACAAAAGGTGCTTTCACCACTTTCTACACACTTCAACAACCGTGGCTATACATAATGATCTCGGCTTCTCCTATGAATATAAGAGAAGTATTTAACTTTTAGCCGTTTATAGTAATACGAACTTTTAAACTAAAGATATAGAAGTATAGTTTACCTATATTAAATGATACACGTTGAGATGAAAACCTTTGATCACCCCCTATTATTTTATTTAAAATCACCCGAGGTAGGTCCACCTCAAAGGTGTCTAAAGCCTCCATTATAGCACAAAAATTATCTTTAAAAACTCTGGTGCTCTTGTTTTGCTTTTGATTCCCTTCTCAGATTATATTCTTTGACGACCATATTGAGCGTGTGTGATGAACAATGTATTGTAATTAGATTTTTTACGAAGAATTGCTTTCACGTCAGCTTCTTTTCTGGACATCATGGAACAACCTTCGAATCCCAGACCAACGCATTTATCTGAATAGAGATCCTCTTTTATTAAGCTTAAAACTGAACAAATCCGACGAATACTTCGTGTTGTTGGTTTCCTCATCAAAATATCTAATTCCAATGGATAGCTGTTTAGTAACAGAGATGACCGCTGTCCGGTCTGCTAAAATGCATCTGATTTCTTTACATTTTTAATGACATCCGCCTTAATAACAACTCCTCAAATAATGATAATCTTATTCTGGATATCAACCGATCGATAACTTTCATTCTTTTTTGCTAGCTGAAAGTGGTTTCTCCAAACCATTATATAACTCTTACAGAATTTCATCATTATAATTTGGCCCTCTTAAAAAAAAAATGGCCTTACAATAAACGAACCCAAAACATCTCTAATGGAGCTCAGATTGGCTGGAAACAATGTAAATAATTTACAGAGTGCTCCTTTTTATTGTCGGGAGTACGATAACCATGGAGAGTACATTTCCAACTAGGAATGATTGAATTTTCTTTTTAGATGCTGGGCGTCTTTGGCGAAGTCGTACGTTTAAGGTAGAATTCAACAATTTTTAAGTAATTATTTTTTCTGTTAGGTTGATAAAATCGAGGCTTGACCAACAAATCGACCAATGTCATTTTCATTACTGTCACACACAGTTGAATCCAGATCCGCTTCGTCATCCAAATCTGAAACAAATTTGTATTACGATCACTTATTTTTTATTTAGAGGAGAGACAGAAGAAACTCAACCCAAGTGATGGAACACAAAAGTAAAGTTAAAACTAAAAAAAATAATAAAGCTTACTTAATACCTCCGAAATTAATAAGCTGATTTCTACGAAATATGGCTTAAAAACATTCCTTGAAAGACAACTGATCAACATAAAGAAACCGCATGAAATCGGTTAACTGGTTCCCGAGATAAGTTCGGACGAGACAGACTGACAGATATACAGATAGAAAAACCCGCCTTTTTTTGTCGTGGGCTAAAAATATGAAAAATCATACGATCCTCAATTCTACCAATAAAAGCATACCTTTCGAGTGACTTGGTCTAGGCAGAGTCACAGAAACATTGGAAGAACATGCACGTGCACCAGCACTGGTTATTTGAAAGGTCCTCGTTTTTGTCACTACCATGTTTATCCCTGTCACTACTGTCACTTCTTTATTCAGTTTTTTTCTTTTCACCGATTCTACAAATCAAAATATAATTCTATTTTTCTGTAGTCTCGTGAAATAATAAAAGATAAGTGTAGGTAGTGTACCACAAAATGAAAACATACGGTGATTTTAAGCCCTTCAAAATTCAAAATAACCATTCTCGGCTGCCTTCTCAATTTTTACACACTACCATCGATTACATCAATAAATTTATATATCTAAATAGTGAAAATTTTATAAAAAATTAACTTATTTTAATTTGTGGTGAAATAGTCAAATAAAGAACCTTTAAAATTTTCATAAAAGCTATTTATGTATCTAGGTCATAAAGGAGGCGTTTAACGCCCGCGGCGTGGAAATAAAAACACGAGCTGCCAGGCGAGGGTTTTTACACGCTGAGGGTGTTAAACGCTTCCTTTGTGATCTAGATAGATTAATAAACATTACGGAAAGCAACCTAATCGTAAAAGAAGACGCCTTTCCTGCATACTTCAACGAAAAAGTGAAACAATACAAGCCGTCTTCCCTATAGAGTTATTATAGCATGTTGAAGACCACCATTAATCTAAATCATAATGTTGATATTAGTAACTACCTAAAACTTATAGCATTTCTGAAGCGTAAGAGCGAGGCGAAGGCTAAAAAATCAAAAATTTTAAACAAAGAAGAAATCGAAAGATTTTTAATAAATGCTCCTTAATTAGTAAAAGTTGCCTTAATTTTTGGAATATGTTGGGCGACCAGGCGCAAGGAAATATGCCACCTAGAGGTAGATGACATTCAGGACCTTCAAGAGTCCTTTTTAGTTACTATCAAAGAAACAAGAACGAAGGATGGGAAGAAAACCTTGCCGAGCTTTATTCGGCTCTTCAGAAAATATCAAGCTTTGAGACAAACCATCACAGAACATAAACGATTTTTTGTGTACTATAAAAACAGTAAATTCTCCAGGCAAGTTGTTGGTATAAATACTTTTGGGGAGATGCCTAAAAAAATTGCCAAATTTTTGAATTTGTCTGATGCTGAACAATTTACAGGACATTGCTTTCGAAGAACCTCTGCCACCCTGCTCGCCAAATCTAATGAAAACATTACGAAAACATTACGAATATTAAACTGCACGCAGGATGGAAGTCGACGAAAGTAGCGGAGGGGTACATCGAACAAACCAGAAGTTCCAAACAAAAAATTGCAAAAAAAATTATGTCAGGGACAACTAACCAACAGCTGTCTTGACCTTGCTATGGCAGTTATGAGACCACTATTTCAGATCTTCCACTAATTTCTTGCGTACGTTTAATAAAAATTAGTAAAACAAAGATTTGCAATTTTTCTTTCGTCTACAAATTCAAGAAAAGAGTATTACAAAAAATTATAGAATGACTGCTTTTCATAATTAATTAAAAAAGCCCCAAAATTTAACACATGCGGGCCTTAAAATAAGTTTTAACGCCAGTGGGCGCTAAAGTACTATTTTAACGCCTACGGGCGTTAAAAGTGCTTTATTACGCCCCAAAATGCGGGTGTTAAAGTGCACGTTAACGGCCGGTTGTGCATAAAAATATAAAAAACATACCTTGTACGGAAGTAAAGTCTGTTTCGATGATACAGGATGTTTCACAACTTATGTATAAAAATGAAAAACGTGATTTCTAATACTGGTCGGTGTTTGAAGTGACGAAAAATTTCGCTCAAATTTGTTTAAAAGATTTCCCAAAAAAACAACCAAAAATATGATAAAACATTTCCTTCATCTTCAAATTTACATTGAACCACCTAACAAGAAATATAAACATTAAGCAAGCAAGTGCGTTGCCCGCACCGCTCCTAAGTATCTCCGTCTCGTACCACAGAAAGTAAACACACTATACAGTATTAGCTGATTCAGTTTTGAATGTCACGTGGGGTTGTGGTGCGGAGTATTAGTTTTTTTAGTGATTCAGTTTTGTGGTTTGTTGTAAGAAATGACACACAACTATACATTTTTACTACTATATCTTTTTATTTAGTTGAGAATAAGAATGTTCAGGGATTAGTGTTTTTTATTACTTTATATGTATCATACTTCAACGAATCATTGCGTACAGTAATGTTTTGGAAAAATGTTCCCTACTTGAAACATTTTTAATGAGCCTTTTGGAAACATTGCTAATAGTTTTTTTTTTATGTATTTTTGTATTATTTGCAGTTAACTTAAGACACTCTAAAAGTTTCTGAAACACCCTGTATATTTTCTTTTGAATACATATTGGCAAGCAAAACTTAAAAGTATTAAAATAAATGGCTTAAAATGTCTGATATTTGCAGTATATTAGGTATTCTCTTGATCTCATATGTACCCTTTTTACCTCGATTTTTACTCACCAAAAAACTTCCAGAAATCCATCATGTATTTAATTTGAACTGCTCACTGCAAAAAAAACTGCGGAAGCCAATAATTATTCACACACATATTCGATGAAACGCAATAAGCTAAAAAATGGCACTGAAACACAGGTGTCTTAAAGTTTTATTTTATACAAACTTATTTACAACTATTTCTTACTGTTAACTGGCGATCTACTAACTAGGACTTTACTACGAAGGACATTCACTAGGTATTTGACTGTACTACTATATTAGAAGAAAACCGTTCCGATCTGCCCCGCGCAACCTGTTATATCTGCTGGAAACAACAGTATATTCTATACCTTACTGGATCCACGCTGGATCTACCTAGTCTATAGTTATCTCTGTTTATCTTATGTTATTCCTATCTCTAGCGCCCTCTGATATTTTGTGAAGTTTTCTGCATTTCTGGCGAATGCTCGTTCTTGTTTGTTCATTCCTATTCGTGCTTTTTACAGGGTGGCCATTCTTGAGCTTAAGAACCAGAGACGCCAGCAATCCCCTGCCCTCTCTGGCGACGCCCTTGCTCTATAAGTAATATGCATTTCGATTAGTGACCTTAGCAATCGCAAAAGAGAAAATTGTTTTTTGAGTAACGCTCACCCACAGGAACAAACCTAGTAATTGCCTATGAGAGAGGCAACCGTATCGTATATTACATTACATAAATGTGCACAAAATTTATGAGTCAGACAAATATACCATGGAAGGCCTGAATAATATTAGAACTAAAAAATATAGGTACACTCAGTTGCACAGAAATTGCGTACATAGAAATTAAGGTGTCAGATGACTTTGAGTTTTTTTAAATAAGACTTCAGTTAATATTTAGTTAGGGGGCATAGCGTATTCCGTGGGACTTTTGATGAAGATTTTACGAAACCTGTTTTAATCGATTACTAATGGACCCACCAACACTGTATAACCTGGTGACAGTCTTAAAAATGCTGCAGTCAAAAAGTAGGGTTAGGGTGTCAATTTTTTTTCTTAAATTTAGCCCCTAAGAGGCAACAGGGGCCAAAATGTGTTTTTAGACTATCCCTTATATCTTCTATACTAATGAATCTAAAAATCTGAATCTCAGTCAGTTTGTAGTTCAAGCTATTACCTATAAGTCTATTGTACCGAAAAAAATTTCGTGGCTGTTAACAAGGCCCCTAGATAATGGACTATTTAAGTTTCACTTATCTTTTAGCCAATGTCAACAAAATTGCACCACCAGGGGCACAGTGGACCATTTCTGAATTTTAAATACTCCCAACTTTGTTCCAGCCCCTAGGGGCTGTAAGGGGGCGAGATCTAGTTTTCACCATTTTTATAGTTCAGAAAACACTCCGTATGCATATCTAAAACTCATGAATTTGATGTAAAAAATATTATGAAATATAAAAATATCAAACCCCAGTGGCGACCCTTAAATACGGGCTAAAAATGTTAAATCTCGAACAAATTGTTCAAAATTTACTATACCAAATTCAAAAAGTACAAAATTTTTTGGCAATTATATAATTATAAATTTTTTAACTCCAACTTTACCCCAGCCCCTTGGGGGCTGTACGGGGGCAAGATTTTCACCATTCCTATATTCCAGAAAACGTCTGCTTATGGAGTGTTTTCTGGAATATGAAAATGGTAAAACTCAGATCCCGCCTCCTTGCAGCCCTTAGGGGCTGGGACAAAGTTGGGGGTATTGAAAATAGAGAAATAGTCCACTGAACCCCTAGTGGTGCATTTTGGTTGACATGTGGTGAAAGATAAGTGAAATATAACTTTTCAATTGAAATCGACAAAATATTTAGCCCATAACTTAGGGGCCTTGCTAACAGAGTTAAAGAACTTTTTGGTACAGTGGACTTGTAGGTAATAGTATAGACTACCAACTGACTAAGATTCAGATGTGCAGGTGCATTAGTGTAGAAGGTATGAGCGATAGCTTAAAACCACATTTTGGCACCTGTTGCCCCGTAGGGGTCACATATGTAATTTTTTATGATACAGTATGATATGCTGCCGGAAGGCCAACACATGCGCCAAATTTAATTGCTCTAGCTCAAACCGTCTAAATTTAACAAGAAAAATTGGCACCCTAACCCTACTTTTTGACGTCAGTATTTTTGGGGCTGTTGACAGGTTAGGCAGTGTTGGTGTATCCATTAATCGATTGAAATAAATTTCGTAAAATCTTCATCAAAAGGCCCACGGAAGTCAAATTTTCTACGTAATTAAATAAATCTCAAGACTCAAAATATATCCGGTACTCATTTTCTCTGCAACTGAGAGTACATTCCTATATAATATTTATGGAATCAAACAAAATGTTCCGGTATTTATAATCAAAAAATTTAGTCGCTTTGATGCACTTAGCATCTGAAGAAGATCAGGGATTGTACTGATCGAAACTGCGTGTCGTGTATAAATAAATTATAGACAATGGAAGTCCGAAAACACAGAGTTCATTTCAAACATATCATTGTCTCCTCTGAAACCAACACTGTTAGTTATTACCATAATTTAAGTATTTGATAAATTTAATATATTTTTATTTCAAAATTTTATATTATTTTACTATTCAATATTATTTTTTTATTCGTTGAGATTTTAAAAAACCGCAACTAATTAACTCTTGCTTATCTTAAAAATAAAATCTGACTTCTAGCTGGTAAGCTTTTCGTAAAGTGGATGACGCTATTTTAAAATAAAATTCCCGTAGAAAAGATAAAAATGAAAAATGTAAGAGCATCCAATTTCTTTACGTCGGCAGTGACGCCTCTACCACAAAAAATAGCGATAAAAAAAAGATATCTGCTTTTTGGCGAGATTCTACAGAAACACTTTAGAATTCATGTATAATTACAGTCGGCACTACTAAAATTACTTAGTCACTAGTCAACAAATGTTACCTGAGTGCCTACAGCACGACCGATTTTGGTTAAAGTGGTATCGCTCAAATGCTGAGAGGCCCGAGAGTGTTATAAGCTGTGTTTATGTTGTAAATCAATATGGCGGTTGGTAGGCGGTATATTATCAATTTTATTATGCTTTTGGAGGCATAACTCCTTTAAATATAAAGTGATTTTAATATTTCTTTTGCTTTGTTCACAGTGCCTTTCAAATTATCTAACTCTAACTGACTGAACCCCCTTCGACATCCTAATGCTTTTGGACGCATAATTTCTTTAAATTTTGAAATATTTTTTGCTTCATTGATAGTGGTCACCCAATCCATCAGACGTTCTCCCTTACCGTCTGACACTTCCCTACTCCAAACCCTTCTCATCCTCGAGTCTAGATTGGGGTTTAAGCTTTATATCAAGTGACACACCAAAAAAAATGTGTGAATAAAAAAAAACTACCGAATGCTAGTTCAAAGACGGGTTTAGTATACATAACAAAAAACGTTTTGCAGACGTATACCTATAGTCACACTTTAGATTAAAAAGAGACAAGATATATGGTCCAACGAAAACTCCTTGGCAAATAATAACCAATGTTTATTTACAAATTAAATCAAACCAAAACAAAGGTGAGAAATATCGATTATTTTTCTATCCTTTTAAACGACGTTAGAACGATAGGGACAGAGAATTCTGTGTAAACCACTTTTGGTCGTAATCGGCTTGTGGTCGGGAAAGTCCAGGAGAGCGCCGACGGTTCGATGATATTTTTATTGACATAAGCTTTTTCCTGTTATTTGTTTTACAATTTCAGGATGTTTTAAGCAGTTTGGAAGTCTTTTTAAAACCAAATTTTGTCAAAAAGCGTTTTCTGGTGTGTTTTTAACTAGTAGGAGAAAATGTCAGTGCATTTAAAGTAATATTTTGGAAGAAATTGTCCAATGTTTTGTTTTATAAGTGGCGGTAGGTACGCAGAAAATAAAAAATATGAAATATAATTAAATTAGTAGATCCTTAAATCAAAATATCAACAAACACGTTTTTTTTTTTTAATTTTTCAAATAGTTTAATGCCCAATGCGTCAAATCATATATTTTCGAAGGTTTTTGTAAGGTTTTTTTAAAAATTCACATGTGTTCAGGTTTGTAATAATATTGAATTTCTACCTCTTATCAGAATATTAGGGTTGATTTATACCGCTGCCATTGCCATTTGCACTCGCGCTTCGAATTGATATTTGAATCTTTTCGTTTGCCCTAGATGTCTCTATATACCCTAAGCATTATTATTGACTTTTTATAGTGTACCGAAGAAGAAGTCACTTTAAGTAAGTTTCTGCTAATGCCAGAAAAATGAATGAATATCAAACCATATTAAGCGAGGCATTTTTATAGCCGTTGATAAAATAGTATATTATTATACTTATAAAACAAAAATTATTTTCATATTTTTTAAAATTTGTCTTTATTTTTTTTAATAATAGTAAAAATTTTGAAATAAATTCACTGTACCTTGCTTTGCTCTGGTTACAAGTTTTTTGCCTCGTGACAGTAGATATTTAATATAAATACATACATTATGTATGATATGATATGTATTGGGTTTGTTTTGTCAATAGCAGTAAACTTTATTTAAAACTTGCAAAACTCTTTAGAACAAGGTGTTCGTGGTTTTTAGATGTATTACTTTCTTATATTATTGTAGGTTATTAAGTTACATGGATCACGAGAGCAAAAATTACAATCCTTCATCTAATTTACCTACTTAAGTACTCTATTTGAAATAAAATATTACTTTTGTCGAATTAAAGAAACATAAAATCATATAGTTTTACCTATAAGTTTCTCATGTAAAAAGGCCCCTGCAACCACAAATTACCTAGGTCCTCTGTGCTATATAGGAGATTTTAAAATTTAATTTGCTTGAATGACGAACATTCCTAATGTTCCTGGTGTTGTGGACTATGTTTGTTTTAATGTTTGGCATAATTTTATTGTGTTGAAAATTTAAATTGCCATAAATCATATACAAATTTATAATATTTATTATTAGGGAGTTTCCAAAGCTCAAAATATTTCCTTATTGTGTAACCAAACCAGATTTCGAACTAGCAGTTTAATCTGGTAGTTTTTTATTTATTTTTTTTAAAACTAAGTGATATAAGATTACTATGTACCAATAACGAAATGTTATTGTAATCTAACGTAAAATCGGTCACCGACAGACCTGGTATTGACATTTAGAAAGTCACATTAGCGCTTGCTCTATGTGCTAATTTGTTTGGTAATTGTATTTCATTTTTTTCTAAGAGATTCGTTCTTTGTTTTTCCAGAATCCACCAAAATTTCAAGGGTTTATTGTTGAATATTATTCTGGTTTTCTAGCGCAGTATATGTATAGGTTCTTTACAGGTTACGTACTAAAATTCCCTTGCGTGGGAGGATTCTTGAAAGTGTGAGAAAGGATACCTTGCCCAGTTTCTGTTTACTGGCCGCAGTTTCTTTAACTTAGGTCTCCTTGATACAGCTTCTCGCCCGCGACTTCGTTAGTTTGTCTTAAATTGTAGATTCACCCTCCACCTTATTCCACTTTCATGCCCTTAAACCACGATATACGTAACACGGTATGACGATACGCATCTCTGCGTGACATCGATGTGACCCGATACCAACACGCGTGGAGAAGTTATTAATTTTCACAAATGTGATTTTAAGCCGCGCGTTTGTAGTTCATAAATTTTGGTTTTAAAGGAATTTCGAACTAACTATCTTCAAAATGTTCTGAACTTATCCCATCTGGAAAAAATTACGACTATATTAAACCGTTTTTAGCTTAACATTTACTACGTTTATACGCACTTAAAAGCTCTTTTATATAAGGAAAGTTTTAATTAAAATCGCTTTTTCCGAGTGTTTGTACGTCCCTCATTAAATGTCATTAAATATGTCAGTTTGAAAAAAGAACCAAGGCCGACAAAAAAAACAACAGGCCGTAACCATCAGAAAAACAGCTGTTAATCTTGGGCCGGTTTTTACATGGAGTCTTATGGGAGAAGCGAGGTTTTTTCGGGATTATTTCTAAACGACTCGATGAATTTTCTTCAAATTCCCATGAAATACTCTTCGATACTATCCTAATATTTTAAAAAAGTTTTCTGGAGATCACAGGGTCTCAAAGAATAAAAATTCTAGGAAAAGTATTTTGTGAGGTTAGGTTGATGTAAACAACAACACTTATTTTATTTTTCTTAAAAAAAAGGAAATTTTCTCATATTGTTAGCAATAAAATGCACATGAAAGGTTTCAAAAGGTGCGCATCCATATCTACACCAGAATAAAAATTGATTTATCGAAAAAATGCAGGAGACTAATGTTTTTTTGGTGATCATTTCACGAATGGGAAATGGTGGATTTATATATCTAAATTAATAATTCCTGTCTTGTTGAGTCGCTAAATAATATTTTAGTCGCCATACATGACATCTGAATATATTTTGTTGTATAGCGAGAAGAGTAGGTATGGTTTAAATGTTGGTTTAGGTTCTTCCACAAGGTCTCCTACCAACCAGGTCCCATCAGAGTGACTACCTTATAGAAGATTGGAGTAATGGTAAAAAGTAAGACAATGGCACAGAATACGGTACAGAGAAGCATCTAATTAATATGTCATTTTGAGTGCAGTTTTTGAGTAATATCTGGGACTTTTGCTGTTTGTGTGATTTTCATCATAAGAGATCTAAATTGAACATTATTTAAATAGATAGATAGATAATTCTTTATTAGCAATTAAATATTTTTCATAGGTAGCTGCACTGAAAATCCTATTTATCTAAGGCATCTTGTGGGCGTTTCAACCAGTTAACATTTTTAATACAAATCTCAGATTAAATTAACATTATGATGATGAACTTAACAAAAATTACTAGAGATGGAAACAGTGATTTCAGTGACATCACAAAGTTTTCTTGCTCTTTTTTGCATTATTTAAGGTGCTATGGAGGTGTATTTATGATAGGAGGATGACCGACAATCCCTCTGCATAATGTGATCCTTAACATGTTAGTATTGTTTGTTTGAATGTGGTTATCAAATCACATTTTTTGATCCTTTGTCTCAGAGGATCTTGGGATTCATCAAAAAAAAGTGTGACAGAAAAATGCTATACGATAACCACCCCCAAAACAAGCAACATTGACAAGTTAAGGGTCAAATACTACGAAGGGATTGTGGGTCTCCTTCCACCCACAAAAACACCTTCACGTCACCTCAAATAATACAGAAAAAAGTAGACAAACTTCGCAATGTCATGATTTACAGTTTTCATCACCACCATCTCTGAGAATTACTGTTAATTTAAACTGGAATTTTAATTAAAAATGTTAACTTGTTGAAATACATAGAATATCTGAGTTCCATACTCCAACAAGACATCTTAGTTAAACAGAATTGTCACTGTGTATACCTATTTGTTTTACTTGATATTGACATCGAGTGGACCTTCTACTGAATTCTTTCAATAAAATTCGGTATTCTTCTGCAAATAAGTTTATTTTCTTTAATTAGAATCATACATAAGTAGGTACCTACTTTACAAATCCAAAAAATAATCACTTAGAGATTTCCTAGGACCTTCTCGACTTCATGGTTGTTTGACTATTTCATAAAATAATAATAATAATATATATCTATTAATTTTCAATCTCAAATTAGATTATTAACTCACTGAAGCCTCTATGAGGCTTGTGCTTTATTTATGATTGCTACTTAGAAATAAATTATTAATTTCAAATATAAAGAATAAACATAAACATAAAATCTGTAAATATAAATAAATAATAAAATATAAAGGCAACTTTTGTAAAGAAATATACAAGGATACTAGAGGTTATTAGAAAAAAATTATATTATTTTTAAATACCTAACAACTTAACAACCTTACGTTTGCATAGCCTTTGATAAATAATTTGATCAAAAAATAATCTAGATTCGTTTGGAATCCAAACTTTTATCTCTTTTTTAAATTTTTTCTGATTGTTAACAGTTTTAATTTCGTCCAGTATCAGATGATAGACATAATTAAGGCCCAGGGCTTTCCAGTCACAGTAAAAGGAATATTTTTTTACCCCTTTTAGAGGGTGAAACCCAACCCCACCCTATTTTTCTGAATGAAAGTTGAAATACTTACTAAAAAAAAATATAATTTTTTTTATTTGTGTGGCAGAATGAAATCAATTATTTTTGCCGAAATATTTTTCAAATATTCTTTATTTACATTAAAAATGCCGGCAAATAACCAAAAACATTAAAAATTGAAATTTTAATGATTGGGTTCAGAGATTCGAAATTTGAATTACCTATGAAGTTAAAATAAAACAAAAATTGCACAATTTTCTACTTAAAAGAGCTTTCCAACAAAATGCCACAAGTGGGGTCAGTTTTCGCCCTCTAAAAGGAGTGAAGCAATATTTTCTTTAGTATGACTGTAAAGTCCAAATTCTTCACCCTGAAGCTGTAGAAAATTTGTTTGAGTTAAAGTCCCCACCCAGTATATTCTACAATATTATATAGGCAACCAACTTAATCTAGGAATAGTTTTCATTGGGTGTCATAAACCAAGATGACCATTGACCATCTCTCTAGGTAGTATTTGGATGTACGGTAATCATTTATTTTCAAAAAAGGAATGGACACTTCCGGACCCTTCAACTGGAACAGTATTATTGTGATGCCTTTTTCATTTACCTCTCTTTCTCCAGTTTTATCTTCTTCATCTCCTCCTACTTCCATTCTAAAAACATTAAAAAATTTACTACCTCAAGGGAATTAAATCAATAAATTCTCCAATATATACGAATTTTAGGTCATTCTATCGCTTTTATTGGCAATGGTAGCATGTGATCCCCAAAAAGTTAATAGCTGTGGATTTTTCTTAAAAAATACGTTAAAAAATTATACCAAACTTCATAGGGGTACCCCTTTTAGTTTTAGAGACATGGGCATTTAAAAGTTACTTAACCTTATGAAACAGATTTCTATTAAAAGTAAATTTTAAGAAGATTGCAAATTTAATATTAAAATGGAACATTTATGTTCAAACCTTCTAAGTTAAACCAAAATTGCCCCCTAAAAAGGAGCTACATAAAAAATTTTAATTTTAAAAAAAATATGGGCTGCAAAGTGCTTGAATATGCTAGTTTTGTTAACTTTGTTTACCTTGATATTGTTAATAACATGTGCCGAGGTATTATTTTCCATATTCATAGTTCTCTATCTCTCCCAAGATCTCTCCATTATGCAAGTTTCCATTTTCTACTCCTTTTCCTATAAGAAATAATAAAAATTTTTAGCAAAAGAACTGGGGACATGTACAAATTATGGAACGGTGATTTTAACAATTTTTGACCCCCGCCCCCCCTCCCATATCACGTTTTGTAACGGTTTGGTGAACCCCCGCCCATAATATTATGTATTTTTATGTTATTTTCATTCCAACTCTGTCGCAAACCCCCTACTTAACGTTTTGTAACACTTTGGCTACCCCCCCTCCCTCCCCTCTATGACCGTTACATAATTTGTGCACAGCTCCTAGCATATAATCGTAAAATTTTATTCATTAGCTCAGTTCAATACCTATATATGTTTAAATTATCGCTAAGTATGAAGAATGTTCAATGTTTTATACAAAAACAGTTTTTACAAGTAAATTTAACAAAAAGATAGGAAAGTCAAGTTTCCTACCTCTGATAACATGATGTATGAAGGGCCTCCTAGCAATAGGCAGGTAATATGTGACATTTTACTAGCTTAGTAGAAAAGGGGGCAATTATGCATTATACAGTTTTCTGCCATTTTTTATGAAAAATTCTCTAGGACCCCAAATCCACCGGTTGGTTTTTTTAAAATTTTGTTGTTTTTTTTATTTTTTTTTTTTTCACTAAAACAACCCAATCCAACACAGCCCTACCCAACGTAACCCAAAACAATTAAAAAAACACATTACAACCCCCCCGGCACCCTTTTTCTCTTAAAAAAAAATCCGGCGTTGGCGGATTTGAGGTCCTAGGGACCCTAGTAGGTGCACCTATAAAGAATTTTTCATAAAAAATCAAAAATGGCAAAAAACCGTACACTGCATATAAAATTACCGAAAAGAAAGGGATCAGTTGGATAGGAAAAGTTTGTTACATATGACTCACCCTTTTTCTGGGCACTTTCTGGGATGCAGCATTTTCGACGCATTTTCCTGATTTCTATATCAACCACGATACCCATTATTGAATTGTTCCCGATTCAAACATACAAAATCTAGAAAAAATTCAATAAAAGGTGATTTAAACATTTTCAAAGCACAAAATTCACACTGTAAGCAATTGTCCTTTTTTTGGTTTGAAATTCACTTTTTTCACATCAAACGACCAGTCATTCTTTTTAAAACAATACCGTTTTATTTGAAAGTTTGTTTGATTCCAAAATTGGAAAAAAAAGGTTCAAAATTGACTGAAAATTAAATACACAAAACAAGAATTAGTGAGGTTATGTTTGCGGCCTTGCGCGTCTGGCTGGACGCAACCAACGAAAAAAAAACCCGGCCCAAGATTGTGTCACAATTTTGGTTGTGTGAGGCCCGTGTGGAACACATTCTTGTCGGCCCTGAAAGAACAAACAAAGCAAATAAATTAACAACAAATTTTTCGGAAAACCAGGGCTAAGTATTTCTTTAGGTTGAAAGAAATGTGATAAAGCGTTTTTAAAGCGTTTATGACGACTCTAAAATGACTTTTATAGCCATAAACCGCTTTCTTAAATCGCTTTAAAATAAAGTCGATTAAGTGCTAAATACGGTTTAAATGGTGTTTATACGACAACATTTAAAAACCGTCCTTATATAAAAGTGCTTTAAGAGGCCGTATAAACTTAGTAAATGGTAATGTAATAAAAACTTACCTACAAAACAGATTGTACTTAAATGGCTAAAATATACATATGGTGTTTTCTAAAATATGAGTTCTAAAATAAATAAAAACACTTACAATTTTTTGCGTTTTTTTTTTCATTTCTTTGGCAGGCAATTATTATCCATTTTTTTTGTAAACCTTTTTCCTTTGGAAATCTGAGATATTTAATGTTTTTTGTAATTTTCTCATAATTTTTACATCCAAAAACAGTGCACTTTGTGCACTTGTAAATAATTTTTCATTAAACAATAAAAAATTAATTTTGACCATGAAATAATGATTATCAATCAAGAAAGTGGTACCAACACAAGTTAGGTGTTGGAATCGTAGTAGCAATATATCAATCAAATCGTATTTATTTGGGAGGGTAAGCGCAACTTTTCAAATAAAACATGAAACAAATATATCAACGTATTGAACTAAAAACGACGGAATTGGGCTTAAATAGTGGCATACCGTGTTAAGTATACAGTGTCTCAAACTTTCAGTCGCTTAAACCCTTTTAACCACTCGAATACCCGCTTTGCCTGCCATCTTTTCCCATTTTTTTGCTTTAAAAAGTCATAACTTTTGTTCCCTTGAACTAATTTTGATAAAACAAAGCCTATGTACTCTCCAGCACTTCAAGGAATCCAGTTACAAAATCCAAAATCCTTTCAGTAGTATATATGTGATGCTGGAACCAGCCGACAAACAGATAGAAAGACAGACGGACCGACAAAAATTTTAAAAACTGTTTTTTTTTTAAATACTGGGACTTTCCATCCATCATCGGATCAATGCCCAGTTTTAGCCAAGATTTTGCAAAGTTAAAGACAAACACAAAATATCCATGCACCTAGCCGGGATTCAAACCTGAGACCTTTCCTGTGACAGAGCGATACGCTGCCTACTGCGCTACGGAGAACATAATTTAAATTTATATCATTTGGTTTAAAGCCCTCACCATGAGTTTAAAAAAATATTTAATATACAGAGATGTATTATATGTATAGATGACACTAACAGGTACCAAGTCGACAGGCAACAGTAATAATTACTTACCTGATCATAAAACATAGATATTTTTTAGAAACCACTTTCATCGATAAAGTAAGATGTATTCTATCTATATCTCTTTTAGTAATTTGAGGTGTCGCGGAGGTGAAAAGCGCGGCGGCGCGACACAGTGATATTAGACACTTAAAGTAAATATTTCAACGCATCCGTATCGGTATACGAAACGCGTTCGAAACAAAGTCAAAATACGCTACATTTTTGACTTGCTCATGCCATTCTTAGAACGATGCCTGCTTCTTTGACGGGTGTGATGACAGAATCTCGTTGCGTACGGAAGGATGTACGTATCGTTAGGGACCCACGAACGTACGCAATGATTTCAATTAGCAGTCCTGTCATCGCACCCTTCAAAAAAGCGGAAATCGTTTGAAACATCACATAAACAAGTCAAAAATGTAGCGTATTTTGACTTTGTTTTGAAAGCGTTACGTATACTGACACAGATGCGTTAAAATATTTACTTTAACGGTGGGATTTACTAAAAAGGTTTAGTCTATTTTAAAACGGTCCTAGGTTTAAGTGAAATTTTTCAGTTTAAGCATTTTAAACCAAACCTCTTGAGTTTTGGACATAGTTTGATTTATAAGAATTTTAATAAATTTGTTTATTGAATAATCATCTTAACACAATATTTTGTTGGATAGTTTCAATTTAGAAGAAAAGAAAATTAAAAAATTTAAACCTACTCGAGGTTTAAATAGTAAACACTCTGTAGAACAAATTAAAATTGGGGTCATATGTCACTCTTATTAAAACTTACCCTTGATAAATAATTTTTCCAATTAGTACTTGATGTCACACAACGATTTAGATTGGTAATAATAAAATAAATAAGGAGTAGATTAATTTTGTATTTATTTAAAAGGTGTTCTTATTTATGAAATGTATTAAAAAACTTAAATGCAAGGAGGTGTTTTATTGGGTAATGAACATCTTGGGATATAAAATAAGGTAAATTAATCCTTACAAAAATGGAACTTATTTCCAAATGCCACAAAACAATCCTTTCTGGGGGCTATAAATTTAAACCACCCCCCTGAGGTGGTCTAAAAAATTAACAACTTTATAACCTAAAACAAAAATAATTATGTGCCAAATTTTTGGCGTATTCGCCATTTGCCATTTTGAAACCTGTCAAAAAAAAATTAGTTTTAGGGCATTTTCTTCTAAAATATGGTGTATTTTGAGAAAAAAGCAGATTTTCAGTGGTATTTTGCAATAACAATACAAAATAATCAATAACTTTGTGTCTTTTCTGTATGGGTTTTTTTTTTTAAATTGATTTTAAAATTTAGTACACTCCACATGTGTAAATATTTAGACCTGTGGGGGGTATTTTAGATCTTAGTAAATCCCACTGTAAGTGTATTCTCAGAACGGATAATCATAAATACTAACCGTAGCCGCAAGCTTGAGCGTTTCGGGCTCAAGTTCTATTCCTGGTGGTAAGATTTTATCAAAATATATTTGGTGAAGTAGGTATTGTAGAAGGAAGTTAATAAAATTATTACCGGTAAGCACTTTCCGGACTTTCCGGATTCACTGTAGATTTCCTCCTTCTACTCTACCCTCACTACCCGCCCCATCTACCCATTCTCTCCCAGCCTTCACCTGTCTTCTTTCCTTTACTTTCTGGCCCTCAAACCTACCTTTCGGCCCAATCGAATAGCCACTTTGCCTGCTCTTTTTTTCCGTTTTTTCTTGTTTTTGTTGCTTGTTTTAAATGGTCGTAAATTTTGTACCCATGAACCGATTTTAATAGGTCTAATAAGGTCTATATCCTACCCAGGACTCCAAGAAATCCAGTAGTGAGACTTCTATCAAAATCCATTTAGTAATTTCGATGAAACAAAGCCTATGTACTGACCAGGAATCCAGAGAATCCACCAATAAAACTCCCATCAAAATCCGTTTGGGAGTTTTTGTGTGATGCTGAGACAAACATATAGGCAGGTAAACAGACAAAAATTCTAAAAGTTGCATTTTAGGTATCTATACGTTTTGAGTAGAAGTGAAAATTTAAAAAAATATTTAATGTATAGAAATTGTCTCTGTCGAGATTTATTAAAAGTATACATGTTTTTATTTGTAATTGATTTCTATTTGATGTTTTTCTATGGTCCTTTGATGCATTTATTTTTATGTGTGATATTTCTCCTAGTATATGATCCCATTTCCTGGTTATATTTTCAGGTAGCCGGAATTATAATCTTGGTCCAGGAGCCGACGACGATCCAATTCCCCTCGACTAGTTCAGCTTTCTGACGGTTATTTCATCATTTTACCATTTAAAATTGAGGAATCTTAGGTGACGTTACCGTTGGTGGTACTTTCCTATATATCTTGACATGAAAGAATTGGTATTAGAATTGCATTATAGATGCAAAATTTGGTCTAGAATACAAGTGGTCGCCGATGCGGTCTGGTACAGTTAAATTAGTTGCCTTGTACGTGGCATACGTATTTTTACTTCTGTTGCCACTTAAGAGTCTGAACTAATTAATTTTGCAAAAATATCAAAACTTATACTGCGCATGTACCAATTAAACTAAAATACTGATTCCAAGTTATTAAGTAAAGTGATATATACCAAAAATTGTTAATACAAAATATGACGTAGTTTCTTAAAACGGAATTTAATCACAAAGTTTGATAAGTAAAGTTTGACCTTAAATGTTAGTTGGGAAGTGAGCTAGAGAAGTTCGGGAGTAAATCTGAACTCGATTTGTGTTTCGTATACAAAATAAATTTTCAAATCTCCTTTATCGAGTGGAAACCCAGGCAGTAGTAGAAAAATAAATTGATGTATTGTTTTATAAAAACGCTGCCAATGAATTTAGCTCTTAAAGGGAATTTTATCCGATTTAACTCTCTACTGGGAAACATGGAAAATAAGCTTTTCGAGGGTGGAGTTCCGCTCGAAGGAAGAGCTGACCTTTTGAGGAGTGGGCGTCTAGCCATGAGTAGCTTTTTCATGCAAGGGTGTAACTAATCTAAGAAGGTAGAAAATCCCCTTAGAGAATTTGGGATTTAAACCCCCTTTTTTCTGATTCTAGAAAATCGGAAAAGGGTGTCAAGTCTGATTTAAAAGCTTTAAAGAATAACGAAGCTAAATCGTCTTTTAAGAGTGAACTGCTATATTTCTAATTTGCAGAAACGCTTGATATATACTAGACGCCTACCGATATGAACCCACGTGCGATTTTTCGTCACATACCTTATTGTTTTGTTGCTATTGGTCTCTAGTTTTAGATTTGTTTTACAGTTGTCCATTACGGCGCACTCCCAGGAAGGTCCGTGGAACCTTAGACAAAAGTTGGGCTAAGTAAAAAGTCACGGAAATTTATAGAAGACGACTTTTCCTTCAAAAGAAATGTAACTCAAAAAAATATCGGTTTATTAGTTCTATAACTCGACAATTAATGATCCTATTATAACCGGACTACTTATAATAATAACGTAATTATAATAGTCTTTATTCATGTAAGCATAAATAACAGGAAACGGCAACAAGAGTTCAGCGCACAGACGAATCTGCCTGCTAATTTTTACACTTATTCATACAAAAAAAATTACATTGTTAAATAACCCCACAAAAAAAATGTATACAAACTTGAATTAAAAAAAAAAAAAATATTCAATTCAATTGTGCACATATGCCCTACATAGTATCTCATAATTAAAAATAATTTAAGCAATATAGTAAAGGCTAAAAAAGGTTTTGGAACAAAAAATAAAAAGTATCATTTAATTGAATCATAAAAACAGTTCGTTTGGTTAAACAGCACAACACGGCAGTACTAACACCAAGGATCCGGTACGGATCCATAGTCTGGTGGCCAGCAGTGGAGAAAGTCACTACTACCCTCAAGCTAAGAAGCCTACAGAGAACCATATGCAGAGGGATAACCGGCGCTATGATGACGGCACCTATACAGACACTCGAAACCATTCTGGGACTGCCGCCGCTTCCGATCTGGATCAGAAAAGAAGCGATGGCGATCCACCTCCGGCTGAGAGATACAGGTCAATGGAGAGAAAGAGGGGAAGCTGCGGGGCATCCTAGGATTGCCCAAATCGCCGAGAGAGAAATTCCAATGGCAGCGATCATAACAGAAAGACCAAAAAACCCATGGAGATTCAACAAGAGGTACAAAGTAGTCATCCCAGACAGGGAACTATGTGGCAGAGTGAAAACCTCTGCGAACAGTTCGAGGAGAACGCCGTGATTTGCTACAGCGACGGGTCCAAACTGTCAGAGAAGCAAACCACAGGATCGGAGGTTTACGTAGAAGACCAGGAGGTTCGAAAGAGCTACGCGCTCGGAGAGCAAGCTACGGTCTTTCAGGCAGAGTTGTATGCCAAAATAAATATAGAGGGGTACGGAGGAGCATGTTTATATATGCTCCGACAGTCAATCGGCTCTAAAGGCACTAAGGGCACCCAAGATCAACAACACCCTGGTGGAGGAATGTGCGGGTGTACTAGAATCCTTGGGAGAGGGTAAACAATTGACACTTATGTGGGTACCGAGACATATGGGGGTGCCGGGGAACGAGAAGGCCAACGAGCTCGCCAGGATCGGGGCAAGCACCCAGTATGTAGGGCCGGAACCACGCCTAGGAACAACCAAGAGGCAATTGCAAAGTCGACTCAATAAATGGGCCAACGATGCCATGGCGGCCACTTGGAGAGGAGGAACAGGATGCAGACAGACCAGGGACTTCGTGAAAGGCCCGTATGTAGCCAGACAAAAATGGCTTCTGGGGAGTTCACGAAGGGACGTTGGTCTGCTGACAGGAATCAGAACAGGTCACAACCGACTAAAGAAGCACATGACCCAGATCGCGATGGAAAATGACTCAACCTGCCGGACCTGCGATCGGGCAGAAGAGAGATCTCGACATGTTATAGCGAACTGCGAGGCATACCAGAGGACGAGATACCAGGTATTCGGTTCCTCGACCCTGGATGAGGAGGACCTGCTCAAACACGCTCAAATGGGATAAAATACTGGATTTTGCAAAAAAAACAGTAGTGCAGGCGACGGATTAGGGGCAGGCTCGGGGTAAGGCAGAAAGGGCTCAGGGAGGCCTACTTGCCAGGCTTCGCGCCGCCCCTTCTCTACTACTACTACTAAACAGCACAGTTAGCAACAGTATTATTTTCAAAACAAAAAAAAAACTTTGCAAACCTTGATTTTTGAATGTCGATAGTCCCCCCATAAAAATAAAGTAGAATACAAAATCCCAAACGTATTTTTTTTTGTACAGTCGACGAAACAATCATTTTAGCTAGAAAAGTTATTTCGTCTATTTTTTCTCCCATAAAACTTATTTTATGAAAGTATTGGTATATTTGATTGAATATTACTTAAGTTTGATTTCTGACCTGGTTTCTGTACAGTCAACTAATCAATACATTTTCTTCAGAATCAATTTGACTGTTTCTTAATATTGAACGTTTGGACTAATATTCATATTAAGCATAGGCGCACCGAGGAGGTGGGAGGCGAGAAGCCTGGTTATATAAAATTGGCCCAATAAAATATAAGAGCGTACTTTAATTTGTAACAAAAAAATTTAAAAAATCATAAATTGCAAAATTTTTCGTTTTTAATTTGGATCATCATCAAAATGGTTTTTTAATGTTTATCAACATAATTGCCTGCAATTTGGTTTTAAAAATGGCATTTTAAGTATCATTTTAGCAAGAATTTTCACATGAGCCGCACTACAAAAAAATTAAGGGTAAATACACAATTTAAATTTGTAAAACCTCATCAATATTTACAATTTTAATTTAATTATAAGTCAAACATTTCATTTTAAGTGTTATTTTCTCTAAACATTTTTCCTGCGGCGCATTGAACCATTAATAAAACATCAAATTTTGGATAAATAAACAATTTTAAATAAGGTTAACACCCCCCTCACCGCTCTAAATTTGAGCCCAGGTCCGCGCCTCTAAGGACCTGTTTCCTTGTATCAATTATGGTCACAGTTTTACTTCAAATTAAGTTTTTGTTTATTATTTATCCTTAAAAACCCGCCCCGAAGCCAATTCCTGGGTGCACCACTATACTAAGTAACAAGCTTTTTTGTCAGTGGAATAATATCTATTTCTATTTTATAGGTGTTTTACAAGGTCTTAATTTAATTAAAACTGTTGTACTGTACTGTTGTACTGATGTATTGTTGTAAGAAGAAATACAACCTATTAAATTATTTATATACCTATCTGAGTTTTAGTTCAAGTTAAACTTCTGGCAGAAAATTTCAAACGAATAATGAGACTGTTCAGTAGCCCGTTCCGAATAAAAATCTTTTGTGACTTCGGTAAATTCTGGGATATGGTGTATAACAGCGTGTATTTTGGGGGTATATTTTAGCTTGGCCTTTTTTATTTCTGCTTCAAACTGTAGTATATAAATGGCATAGTTTGCATCCAAACAATTTCCAAAACAGCTAGTCACCACTGTGTTGAAGCTTTCTAATACTGGTAAATATTTTGGGTGCTAGTAACTAGTATAGTGCTATATTTTTGTGGGTTCTTTGGGTTTAATTTGTATTAATTGTTAGACTTAATCTGACTTTAGAAATAATTTTTTTTTAGAAGTTTGTTGTCTGTACCAAAGCAATTAATGACATCTTAAAATAAATCCATATTTAAAAAAAAAAAACATCAAGTAAGAAGGAAAATTTTAAACTAAAATACTTTTGTATAAAAATTTACTGTTCCGTCGACTGTACAAAAAAAATCGTTCGTTTGCGATTTTGCATTCTATTTCTTTTTGATTAGGACACCATCAACATTCAAAAATCAGAAGTTGCAAAGTTTATATATTTTTTGTTTTGAAAATAATACTTTTGCTAACTGTGACAGATAAACCGCACATCAAAAATTAAATTTTGCACAGACCATTCGCGTGGTTTTTCAAAAAATACATTTATCTTGTTTTTATTTAGTTTTTTTTTAAATCGATAATTTTCACCGGGAATTAAACATTTTTAAGATAGGTAAAATTATGATTGCAGGATAATGCTTTAAACTTTCCCCGTACAAAATTTGATACAAATTCGGTTAACAGTTTTTTAGATTAACTAATTGGAAAAAGCGCATTTTTTATTCAAATTCACCCTTAAAGTTTCTCCACAACGAACGTAGGTAACACCTATAATACAAGATTCCCTTTACTATCTGGGGTTACTAACTCATAAAATAATTAAATTTTAATTTTTAATATTTATGGCCGATAGAGTTTTTCTCTTAATTTTTGTCATCTTCATGTCACAACTTTGATTGTTCCTCTACAAGAAAATATATAATTTATTTATTAACGCACAGATAAAAACGAACGGCCGTAAAACTACAACTTAACAGTTTTTGCATCGATTGACATTTTTCCCGCTAAAACAGCAAAATTTAAGTTGTTAAATTAAATATTGTGCAACTTACATATGAGTTCGAATTTGTGAGTGTGTGTGACTTAATAAAAATTGATTATTTACTGGACTTTACCCTATTTACTTATGCTAATTTATGTTGGGAATTTGGAACCTTTGGTTGCACTAAAACAAAATTATGATTGTTTTCCACAAACCAAAACTACACTTTTTTGCACTCGACGCGCGTTTCGCTAACAACGTTAGCATCATCAGGAGACGATAAACAATGAACTAAATAAATCTACGCTCTATCTTATATACAATCCTTTAGTGGGCGGAGATAAGACCAATAAATTGTGATTGATCACGATTTTTAATCCTACCTCCCCTCAACCAAAGAATAAAGTGTACTAAACGGGATAGGTCCTCTATCTTTATTTAAACTATTTCTGGATTTAATGATTTCCATACTTTCATATGCATTCAAAAGTCTTTTGTTTGGTACACTTTTTAGAAGTTTTAGGTTATCTAATGTGAATCTATGATTGTTTTCAAAAGCATGCTCGGCCACACTTGACTTTTCTGTTCTTCCGTATTTTAAGTGTGCTAAGTGTTCTTTAAAACGTGTTTGAATAGAGCGTCTCGTTTGGCCAACATATTTTTTATCACAATCCATGCAACTAATTTCGTAAATTCCACTTTTTTCTAGAACTGTAGTTTTATCCTTGGGATTTCCTAGTAAGCTTCTTATTGTGTTACCGGATTGATATACTAATTTAAGACCGGTGTTATTAAATACTATTTTGTTTTTGTTTTTATGCTAATTTGGCATTGCTTAATAGTTATTTTATATATTTATAGAGAGTGCAAAATGGGCCAATTTGTGTGTTGAGATTTTTTCATTCACAATTTTTATTTTTTTTTATTATAATAATTTTGCAAAAAATTATATTACTTTATCATTAAAATCCTATACCATTTCTTTTTTTCAGGTATGGACTAAGACTCATATAAAAATGTACAGGTAAGCTTATTACAAATTTTTGGTATATGTTTACTACATATAAAATGAACATTTTTATGGTCCTATAAAATTGTCAAATTAAATAGTAACTCACTTATTCCTATATACCTATGTCTTCTTATCCGACTTAATAACCTAATTCGATAATGTGCCTCTTTATCCTAATTTCTTAGATAGTGTTAATAGATTCATAAAACAGCCGCACACTTAAAGAGGTAGTTAACTTACAACAGGTGTATATTAAAATTTTAAATATTTGTTAGTTTAGTACGCCTCCGACAGTTTTATTTCGATTCGGGTTTCATAGGTGAAAACAAGTGGGACCCGATAACCTATACTCAAGCAAAAAACATGGAAATGTTGGAAAATTGCATACATCAATTTCTTTTTCGAGAGAGACACATTTTGGTGTACTTACCATATTGGTGGGATCAATCCTCTGCGACTTACCACGTTCCACCCAAAAATAAGTAGTAAATTCTCTAAATGTTATTATGAATTCTTTTTTTAATCGGTCCAGTTGTTTACAAGTTATTGACAAAAAGCCGTTTTAAACATTAAAGAACCCTGCACCAATTACATTGGAAATGGCTTTCGGCTAAATGTCATAATTTTTTTATATGCTTTAGTACGCGATCACACATGGAGCTTTAAAGTTGACGCGTTTTTAGGCTATATTTTTGGACATGGTCCAAGTTTTTTTCCACAACTTTGTTAATTACCGCCGAAATAAAATGATTCGAATCCCTATTTGTCTGGAATGAAACACCCCTTCCCCCCAAGTAAAAATATGTTTATATGGTTTCTTTGGTACCACCAGAAAAGTCACTGATTTGTAAGTTTAAAAAAAAGAAAACGACCATTTTAACAAAAATATGAAAATTCCCATTTTCTTTAAAACGAACGGCCAGATTTGAAAAATTTTCGCATATGTCATTTAAAAATAATTATATATAATATATTAATAATTGAGTGGTACCGTAAATTTCAAAAATGGCCTGCACCTTCAATGTTTTTAAAATATATTATAGATAGGTTATAAAAACTTTTTGAGTATGCTTAGTTTACCCTACAAGATTTTCCCCTGAACGCAATTTGAGCCCCGCTTTTTAGTGTAGGCTCTGCCTCAGAAGTTGTCTGGCAGGTGTCATTAATTATGTAAAGAAAACACAAATCTAATAGAGAAACCGCAGCAGCCTACAATATTTAATGGACAGAAATGTTAAAACATACGCGGCAAACTACATTTTTTGCAATAAGTCAAGCACGGCTCTTTATCACTATTGGTTTACCGGGTTTGTTGAGGTTGGGTCGGGTTGATTTGATTCTATATCAAGCCGGATAAGGAAAGTTTCTAACAGAAAGAAAGGCATCAACATTATTCTGGGCGGACATATTCGTTTGCGTAAAAGTAAATATAACTAATTGTTTACTAGGTTGTCAGTACAAAAATCCCAAGAGAGTCAACTTTTTTGAGAATTTTTGTACTGTCAACTCAGTAAAGAGTTAGTGAAAATGAAAATGTTCGCCTAGAATATTCTTAAATAGTTAGTTATACTTACAATAAGAGGTACAAAGTCAAAACTCTCGATAGGGAATTCTGGCACAGTGATAACCTCCTCCAACAGTTGCAGAGGAATGCTGTGATATGCTACACCGATGGCACCAAGCTATCGGAGAGGCAGACAACAGAGGCGGGGGTCTACGTGCAAGACCGAGAAGTTCAGATGAACTACCTGCTTGGAGAGCAAGCTACGGTCTTTCAAGCAGAGGTATATGCCATTATAATGGCGGCAACACTAGAAGAGGTTCGCAATGATATAGCAGAACATGTGTACATATGCTTCGACGGCCAAGCGGCCCAAAAATTGCCAATACTCTGGTGGAAGAGTGCGTCAAAGCACTGGGAGCCGTGACTCGGCGGATGAACTCGCTCGGATCGAAGCCAACACTCAATACGTGTGGCCGGAACCACTTTTAGGTATAATAAGGAGACAGCTGTAAAGTCGACTTTTTAAATGCGTTAACTATGCACTGGCAGATTCCTGGGAGAGCGAAATACGATGTAAACAGTCCAAAGAATTAATCGACAGACCGGACGCGACCAGACTCAAATAGTTCCTGGGGATAACACAAAAAGATATTGGACTACTGACGGGCCACAACCGAACCGTAGGCATCTGACTCGCATCGGGAATGGCTCTATCTGCCAAGCCTGCGGGATGGTGGAGGAGACATCCTGGCATCTCGTTGCGGAGTGCGATGCATACCTAAGGATGAGGCATCAGGTACTCGAACAACCGAAACTGGATGCAGACGAACTACGAGCTCTCAAGTGGACCAAAGTACTGGACTTCGTGAAGAGAACAGGAAGGCCGGAGAGCCCACTACTGTACAAGCGGTACAGGTGGAGGATTAGGGGGCCGGCCTGGTGCAACACTGTTCTCAACTTAAAAGCCAGTTAACTCTTATCTCTTCAGTGTCCTTTAGCCAAAGATTGCCGCCATTTTTATAACCAAATTGATAGGTAAAATATGAATTTTCTGTCAGTTGGGTGTCAATATGACCGCTACAGTAGGCTAAAGGATACTAAATCTAAAAAGAGTTAACTGGCTTTTTAATTAAGCAGCTGTTGGCTGGGGTAAGGTAAAAAGGGACCGATTGGGCCTACTTACCAGGACTTGGTCCGCCCGCGCCCCCTAGTTACTACTAGTTATACTTTTTTAGGTCCATATCTCATACTCACGGATGTCTTAACTTAAATATGGATTTCTAGTGCTCCCGAAAAAGCGAACAGAAATCAATGCTGCATGCCATGAGAGCAGAATTTTGTCTGCCATCTTGTGACTTTTTTTTGGTGGTAGCGTTAAATTAAAAAAAAAAAGATGATTGGTGTCACTGAAATCTATCATCTATAATAAGTCTATCAAGCATCTTTTTGAAAAGTGTGGGTTTCCAAATATCCTTGATGGTGACGCTGTGAATGCTGTTTCTTGGAATTTAGCCTAAATTTTTCCTTCTTGGCGATGATCTTTGCCTCTTTTCATTCTATATGATGTTGATTTTCCCAGCAATTTTGAGCTATTTTCCCGTTGTCGAGTTCTGCGTTTGTGTTCGGTACACTCGCATGGTGCCTGTTAGATGCAGTTCTGGGTTGTCCTAGCGTTGTGGTTTAGTTTTGGTCAATTAACTTTTTATTGTTGTGGTCATTTTGAAGACAGTTCGAAGATGCTATTGGTTGCCTATTCTTGTTATCTTTTCTGAGATTCCTTGACGTATGGAATTATAAGTGTCGCCTTTCTTTCAGTATTTGCGTCTGTAGGCTTTGGTGTTGGTGTGGTTTAAAGAGTTTTATTGATCGTGTAGTTCGAGAAACCACTCCATCTTTTGTTTAAAGCTTCTTCTGTATTACAGATGGAGGTGGCTCGATCAATGAGAGAATATACAATTCCCAGTTTGGTTGATGTGGAGTGGTTTGATTTGAAATCAAGATATTGTCCAGTATGAGTTGGTTTGCGATGTACGGAATTGAATATGGTTTAATTATTTTTGGTGACTAGAACATCGAGAAAACGGAACTGACAACTTTCTTCTTTTTCCAAAGTAAATTTGATATCTCTTATGCTGTTGACATGATTGAAGAATTTTTCTAGTGTGTTGTAGTCCCTTTCAATGGGTAGACCATCTTCCTGTCGAAAGTATCTGTCCTTTCCTGGAAATAAGAATTCAGACAGCACTTCAACAAATCCATAATGGCATTGATTGTTAGACGTGGCTATCATTGATTAGCTTCTATTTAATGATTTGGAGTGATTCTTCCACTGCTACGTTGTACTAGTTTACTCTCATCTTTTTAAGACTTCACCATTCATGTCAGATTTCATTTTTGGACTTTTTATATGTTTTATCATTTTTAAAGTGACTTTTTTGATTAAAAAAAAAAGAAGTGCTTTGTTCTGGGAGGCAAGGACTTTGCTTCAATATAATTTGTGGCAATTTTTTTTTAATGATTTGTACAAAGTTTGGTTTGCTAAATAGGTATAAATAAAAAAAACACGGCACAGAAGTAATTTAAGCACTGGTATATTTTCAACGTTAGCACAACTTTAAGCCTTTTCTTTAGTAAAAAGTCTCAGATATATCTTTGTCAATGTCGAGCAGCAATATCAGAGGAATGATATTCTATTATAATATCATACTGTAAAAAAAAACAATATAAAAATGTTAGAGAACACATTCAAAAATCAAAACCAAACAATTAAAAAGATATGGGATCAAAACTGATGTAAAAGGGCTAACTGCCAAACTGCTGTTTCATAAATAAGATGACACAATTCAGTCATTTTTCTTTTTTGAAAAACAGAAGGCTGGATATCCATATGTCCATTCTACATGTGGATACCTATATAAGTCCAATTTTATAAGTTTAATTTTTAAAATAGTTTCAATATTCTGCAATTATACGCCTAGAGCTCCTTTATAACGCATATTGCCATCCGTAGGTATTTATGAAAAGTTATTAAAAGCTGCAAAATAAAAAGAAAGTAAAATAGATGCGGAAAATATGAAATATACATGGTGTACACATAATATAATTTCAAAGATCAATCTATTTTTAGTCCACCATACTAATGTGGTATGAATGGTATTGAAATCTCAAGATTTTGGTCTGCGGCATATTATTGTGACGTAATTTTGGCAATAAATCTAAAATTAAAACTTAGATCCGGCAAAGGATCCGTCCTTGCTTTACATTATAAATAAGTTTTTTTAATTGTAGAATGGTTCAACGATCTGGTTTTTAATTTTTTTGAAGGTGTAGGTTTATGGGTTGAGGGATCTTATTAACGAAACGTCCTTTTTTTGAAATGCCAACGTTCCGCAAAATTTATTTGCTTCTTTAGGGCTATTCAAGACCGCCGTTCCATATGTCGATTCTATTGCCAATAGACGTCATCCTTCGGTAAAAAGGCATTATTTTTTGACAAGTACTGTACAATTTTAATTAAAAACTTTTCAAAAGACATAACAAACACATTTAAAATATTAGTTCCCTGAAGAAGCAAATAAATTTTGCAAATCGTCGGCATTTCAAAAAAAGGACGTTTCAATAATAAGATCCCTCAACCCATAAACCTACACCTTCAAAAAAATTATAAATAAGTTTTAATTTTGTGCACAATAGTCTAACCCAATACATACTAAAACGTCCCTCTTTTAAAAAGAAGCTGCGACCGCCAAAACTGTGTCGCAAAAATTTTGTGAATCGAATAGAAAATCGCAAACTGTGTGTGTGAGGATTTTATTGAGCAGCTCGCTGATATGAAGCGAAAGCAAGAAAAAAGTTTTCCTTTTATGTTTAATAACATAGTGCATATATTATGTATATGGTAAGAGATGTAAGTTATTCAGAAAATCTACACAATGGTTTTGTTAATTACCGATCTCCTCCCAAAATAATATTTGCTTCATCTTTTGTGGGCCCCATTGTCTAAGGCCCCGTTGTAAGAACTATTTAGCAATCAAACTGTTTTTTGTCACTTTTTGATTTATTGAAATATGTACTAAATGTTTGCAAATATTTTATCTCACATTTGTTTCTATTAAAAATGATGATTAAAGTAAGCAATATTTAATAAAGTTTTAAAACAACATTCCCAAATAGCGTTTAGATAATAGACACTTATAGTAAATATTTCAACGCATCGGTATCGGTATACCTAACACGTTCGAAATACAGCTAAAATACACTACGTTTGCCTTGTTTATGCAATGTTTGGAACAATGTCCGCTTTTTTGAAGGATGCGATGACAGAACTGCTAATTGACATCGTTACGTACATCCCTCTGTACGCAACGAGGGGAATCAGCTATTGTGTCATCTGCACCATTCTGCTTGCACCAGTCTTTTATGATTCTTATCGCCCTTTGCATTCTTTCGCAGACTGTGGCTAAAAAGCGTCCGTTCACTTTCACTACTCCGTCGTCCGCATATGCTTGTGCGTCGAATCCCTCCTCTTGAGTCAGGCGATTTACTAGCCCCTAAATGCACCGTAGGCACTTAATCGCGATTGGTTATCTAATCCTTTCTTTTTCTCTCTTAATCCCACATAAATGAACAAAGAGGAAGTATGGATTAGCTAAACTAATCCGAAGATTTTTACGGTGCATCTGGGGGTAGATCATCCATTATTAGGCACCACAAGTGGGGACACAAGCAGCTACCCTGGGGGCAGCCTCCCGTCACATCCACCTTCACCTTGGACTCTCCTAAGCTGGCCTGTGCTTCCCTCTCCGTTAACGCGGATTTGACCCATTCAGTCAGACTTGCTTCCGTCCTCTTTCCTGAAAGGCAGATGTTATAATCCGCGTTCTTGCCTTGTCGAAGGCTCCTTCCACATCGAAGAACATCATTAGTTGAAGAGCATTTTCTGCCTTTTGCAATACTACGGGAAGGGCTGAGTCCGTAGATCTGCCCTCCCTGTACGCGTACTGGTCCCTATGAAATGGTCTTTTAGCCAGTGTTCCCTCCAGGTGGTACCTGTCTAACGTTTTTTCCAATGCCTTCATCATAAATAATGTGAGACTTATCGGTCTAAAGGATTTAGCCGTGGTGTATTCCTTTTTTCCCGGTTTCGGGATAAAAACTACATTCCTTCCTCCATGAACTCTTTTATTGCCCAGGTTGGACGATTAAGAGTTGGACTACTGAGTGCTGGGACAATTGGCCGCTAGAAAAATTAAAATTATATTAAATCTGATGATATTACATTAGTTTATCTCTCATAGGAAGGTTAAATTAAATAGAAAAATTTTTAATGTGTTATAAGAGATAAATTGTTAGTTAACACCGGAATGTTTATTCTACAGAAAATCTGCTACTGCCCGGTTAAAAAAATATCAAGTCATTACCTTCCCAGTTCCAAAAGCAATAATCAGTCAAATTATTGGTTCATCAGAGATAATTCGTACCAACATAGCAGAATTTTTACTTTTAAAAATGAAAAATATAGTAAGCCACTAAATAAAAATTTGAAATCAGCTGGCTCAGTATTCTGCTAGATATAGTGTATTTATTAAGTCTCCAAAATAAAATATTTTTTTCGTTTTGTGGGCAAATATCTTAGAAGAACATGTTTTAATAAGCCCATGTGTCTCAATAGTGGTTTTGGCGCACACCTATAGTTGGGTGCGAAGTGTTTTATATAAAAATTGGAAAAATCGATTTTTCAAGAAAATTGCTCAGTGTAGGATTTTACTTCTTTTAAGAGTATTTAGAAACTAGTATCGAAAAATATTGAAAAAATATTGAGGTGCAGAGAATTTCCAGTTGAAATAAATCGAGGACCACCGTGACCGGGTTTTAGTGGGTAAGGTTTAATAAAGTAAATTGTGAAGTAAGGTTTAATAAAATAAATGGTGAAGTTGGATTATGTGGTGGGGTCGGATATTTTTGAAGATGTTAATATATCAGCAGATTGGTAATTGGCTTTATTTTTCTTTATTTTGCGGGTAAGGTTTAATAAAATTGACGGTGGGGTCGGGTTTGGTTTTTGGAACGGGTTTAGTTCGAGTCGAGTCAGATATTTGTAAAAAAATGTTTATACAGACCGCTTCAAGCTACTACGAACATAGGGGGAATCAAGTCCAATTTACTCTCCGTGCCGTACGACCGAGGTGGATTCGAAGCACGCTACAGTGTTATCTTTTTCTCTTTGTTTTATTTCTGCCTTGCTCGAGAAACAGATGGGTAAGTTCTTAATTGAAATAATACATTTTTAAAACTAAAAATGGATGTCTACGAAGTTGCCGAAAAAGTGCAGATGGTCAAATGGTCAAATCGTCATAACCCAACACACGTTCGATATTGGTCGAGGGAAAATTTGCATTTGTATTTTGACGTAAGAACACAGTATCCCCAAAAACTAAATGTTTGGGGGGGGGGGTATTGTAGGGGAACACGTAATTGGGCCATTTTTTATTAACGGCAATTGCAATTTGAATGGTCCTAGATACTTGGATCTACTGCAGCAGCACATTATTCCAACTGCTAGGCAGTTGTTAGGTGTAAGATTTGGTGAAACATGGTTTCAACAAGATGGTTGTTCCGCTCACAATGTTGGCCTTGTTAGGGAATATCTTGATAATGTATTTCCTAATCGGGTTATAAGTACACGGGGAACTATTTTATGGCCAGCTCGATCTCCCGATCTTGCTCCTAATGACTTCTATCTGTTTTTGAAGAAGCTTTTCAAATTATCACCCCTAACATGCTTGGAAACGTTAGAAGGGGTTTTTATAGTAGGCTCGGATATTGTCTAGCCGAGCAAGGAGGACTTTTCGAACATTTGCTTTAATTTTTTTTTGACTGGGAGAATCTTTTTGGTTTTTAGAATGTATTATTTTATTTTGAGAACTTGCTTTTATTTTGTTTCTCCTTATTATTTTCATTGTAACACGTCGTCACTGATAAATCTAAGCAGTTGACAATAAAACGCTCTTATTTATCAGTGACAAAAAATAAGAAAATTACGTTATAAAAATTTGCGTATTTATTGACCAAATTCCGGTTTCATTGACTACGCTCCACACAGCACCGTGGTTAGAGGCGTACTAAATACAAGGCGAAAGGCGGCGAACGGCAGCGAATGGCGATCGGAAGCCTGAGTGTTGGTTGCTTCACTGATAGGCGTGCGGTGTCTCTGCATGTACGTACACTGGCAAATTAGACTTCTTCCGCCCTATGTTCGCAGTAGCTTGAAGCGGTCTGTATATCACTGGGTTGCTAAGCATTTGCTTCATTTTCCTTTGTTTTAAAGGATGAGGTTTAATAAAATAAATAATGGGATAGTTTCTGGTTTGGATGGATTGGGTGTCGGGTTGGCTTTTTTTTGGGCTGAATTTGTCCAGTGTTTAATTTTCCCGCCCCTAATTGTCTTACCGCTCAACTGTCCTGCGCTTAAGTGTGCCAGCACTTAGTGGTCCCGTGAGAATTTGTGCTAGCCCTCAGTTATCCTACGTCTAACTGTCCTATTTTTCAGAAGTCACTTTATTCTTACTACTTATTTTCTGGTGTGTAATATACTATATTATTCAGGCTATTACTTAAATACTGCTGCGTTAATACTGTACTAGGTGCATAAATAACTATTTGGCTTTTTTAAAAAAATATTAATTTATTGGAGTCCTACATAGATGTCTTAAAGTAGGAAAAATGCAATAAGAAAGGAAAATATTTTTTGTTTGCTTGGTTTTAACGGCAAAGTGAAAATAATTGCAAAGAAATAATTTAAAAATGCACAAAAAATATGTAAGTAACCTAAGCTTTGTTTTTACAAGAATTTGAAAATGCCCTTTAGAAAACTGAAATTGCAAATTTTTCAAAAATTGCACTTTACTACTTGAATAATGACTGATTACCGACTAAAAAAAAGAGCACGTGCTGATTTCCTTTTTTCTTTTCCCATGGGTTATGAATATTTCACAAGGTGGCATCACAATACTTTAGAAGATATTGGCCTATCTCAAATTAGGCTCCTTTTTTTCTCAGGTGCCTCTCCTCTAACAGCGCTTCCTCTTTTAGTTGGTACAAAAAAACTGTTTTTGACTACCATGCGCTTTTTTTGAGCCTATTTCACAGCTCACAAAAGTTTTTCACATATATATTTTATTTTAAAAACGAGATGTAACTAAACCTGCTAAATGGTTTTATCTGAATTGGTAACTTTAACTTCGTCACTCCTTGTATAACGGCAACGATAAACAGAGTTATATTTACAGCGACATCCGACATGCAGTAATACCAATTTATTATAGCGCGAGGCGAATTGCAGAATTTCATGACTGCAAATGAATTTTTTTTAAAAAGTCTGAGTTAAAACTTTCTGGCTTAGAAAAGATTTTATATAGATAAATGGCTACTTTACGGCATTTTATTTTATATAGGGAGTATTATATTGATCATTTAACAGATATAGACCATAATATAAATAAATTTTATTTTGTAATTTTAAATAGTAGGGTAGATTCAAGAATATGTTAAAGCAAAGCTCATTTGTGAGATTAAATACATTTTATTTTGTGCCCTTTTAAAACATTTTGTACTTTTTACGGGATAATAAAAATTACACGTTTCTGTAATTTATATAAACGTGTGGTTCTTTAAGGTGCAAATATAAAGAAAAAAATACGTGTGTGTCCAAATTACAGGAAATGTAAAACTTTAGTTTTTGCAAAATAGCTTTAATTTACATAAGAAATGGCCTTTCACACAATGTTTTAATTTTGTCAAATCTGTTTCCAGGGTTTTAAAAATTCATTTTTATAAAAGATATGTTTACAAAATTTCATTTTTTTTAAATCAAATTTTAGCAGTGCAGTGTTTTCGTATTTAAAAATACTAACGTAGGAACCACAATTAATATTAAATAAAATTAAATTCAAAATATAAAAATGTTATAAGGTTATGTAAAAAATAAAAAAGCCTTCAAGCAAATTAAAAATAAAATTTGAATAAAAAGCAAAATTTACGAGCGATCAAGATTCTTGTCTATAATAGTGTCTATAAAACTGAAACTGCACTCCCTCGATTCAACCCAATTTTAACTGATATTATGAAATTTATTCTTTAAATAAATTTTTTCGCCTCATCACCCAAAGGTCCCTTAGGTTGGGTTTGTTATGAGTGATGCAATTTACAGCTCCCTCCAATGCGACCTGAGATCTATTGTGGCTGATCCCCCCCTACCCTACCCACCAGACCGGTCTGATGAGCCCCCCCTAGGAAGGCAGTTTTCTTTTCCTAGAGGGATTTAGACCTAAACCCCTTTGTCGGGGCTAGGGATCTTTAACGTGCTCCACTATCAATATATGGATCACACGGGACCATCCTCTTAACGTCCTCTCCGAGGGTCGGTATGGAATCGAGTTGGCCTGCCTTCTAGCTAACTCGTCCTACTCCGCTTCATACTGCGTTTTACATTAATCTTACTTACTTACTTACTTGTCTATAATAGTGCCTATAAAACTGAAACTGCACTTCCTCGATTTACCCCAATTTTAACTGATATTATGAAATTTATTTTTTAAATAACTTTTTTCGCCCCATCACCCAAAGGTCCCTTAGGTTGGGTTTGTTATGAGTGGTGCAATTTACAGCTCCCTCCACAGCGACCTGAGAGATCTATTGTGGCTCATTCCCCCCTACCCCACTCACCAGACCGGTCTGATGAGCCCCCCCTAGGAAGGCAGTTTTCTTTTCTTAGAGGGATTTAGACCTAAACCCCTTTGTCGGGGCTAGGGATCTTAAACGTGCTCCACTATCAATATATGGATCACACGGAACCGTCCTCTTAACGTCCTCTCCGAGGGACGGTATGGAATCGAGTTAGCCTGCCTTCTAGCTAACTCGGCCTACTCCGCTTCATACTGCGTTTTACCTTAATCTTACAACATTCTGTAATTTTATAAGAAAAACTCCAAGTAGACTACCTGCAAGACTCGGGGCTTGAACCCGGCATCTCCTGCTTGAAAGTCGCGGCGTTAATCCCGACACCACGCAGGCAGGTCAAGATCCCTTGGTCTTTACAGAAAATATTGTAAAGATTAATAGGATGTTTGTTGTGATAATGCTGCAACTGCACCAATTAATTTTGATGTTTCCTCTTATAACAAATCTTGGCCTCTTCATATTTTTTAAATGATTAAAATCCAATTCTATTTATTCGTCTTTACGCTATGAATTAAAAAAAGCGTCTCGTTTTCTGTTCTGGATTTGTAGCATAGACACATATAAGTAGGTACTTATTTGTCCTTTTGAAAGTGGCCTATTTGTTTGTAAATCCGAGAGTAAATCCATGTGTGGAGAGCTCCCGGTAACACAACCAATGACAAAAATACACACGTATATTAGATTAATTAAGTTCATATTTTTAAAAACAAATATTTGTTTGACAACTTGACAAATATGCAAGGTACAAAATCTCATTTTATTTACTAAAAGTAATAGTTATTTAAACAACAAGGTTTGAAAACGACTCTTTTCACACGATCGAGACAATCTGGTGGACCGAGCCGAAGGCGAGGTCCACAAGTCGAGGTAGTTTGCAAATAGGTTTACAAACGAGTTTTTTACGATACTTTTTATACGACTGCAAATAAATAGAGACCAGAAAAAGCAAATTTCAATTTAACTCGTTTTTATTAATAAAATGTATAATATTCTATTTGAAGTATCTAATCAACAAAACAAAGGAGCCGTGACGGTTGCTATGGAACTCAGCCAACTTATATTGTTGGATGACAACAACAAAAATCACAATGACGGGAGACCCGTGTGCAAAAATGACGTAAGCGTGCGCAAAAATGACGTAATCGTGTGCAAAACGTTTTGCACACGGCCTGCGCAAAATGCAAATTCAGATCGTGTTCTTCGTGCGCAAAACCCCCTTTTTCAAGACAGTCGAATAAAAACACATTTTTAATTTTAACGGGGTTTCACGTCTACCAGGATTTTGAGAGATCTACCAAAAGTTAAAAAAAATAGTTCATTTGTAGCTAAAACTTGTGACAATAAAAAATAGTGACATTATAAAAAAAAACTCTAGCATTTCTATGGTCATCATTTTTGTTGGTACTTAATATTTTTTACTAAATATGTAATCGACATTTACATAAAAGTCCTATGTCGCGGAAGCAAATGCATAACCCGGTATATTATAGCATAACTTAAGCTAATATAATAAATAAAATGGTGCATCAACCCATAAATTTATTTTATGACACCAAAGGGGTCGGCGCGCCAACGTACAGTTCACAAATCAAATCAGTAGTAAAAACGTTACAAATATATAAAATTGAAAACAACTGACAATTATTCAGGGTGATTCACGACAAAATGCAAATATTTTAATGGCCTGTATTACAGACTATTGGCAACTTATATCCAATGCTAAAAAGTTTTTTTTTGTCAAATATACAGTGTGATTTGTGAAAATATCGCAAAAGTATAAACGAATATATCTCGGAAACCAATAAACGTATTTACTTTAAATTTGGGACACATAAGGAGCCCCGGAAGCCACTTCTACCATTGTATAAAAAAATAAAATTTCAGGTCCGGACTAAAAAAAAATAGTATTATAAGTTTTTGTTAAAAACAACACCCTGTATACTGCAATTTGCAAATTTTGGTATTACCGCATAAAATCTAAAGGATGGTGCTATAATACTCTTAGATTGTATTTAACGCGTTAAGACTCACTATTTTATAAAAAAAAATAAAAACATACAAATTCCAAACCTGACCCAGCAAACATCGGATTACTAAAAATGTAAAATATTCACTGTACAAAAGAAGTACAAATTTGGAACATGGCATTTTACAATGTTTGTATATTTGATGCTGCACTTTGCGGTTACATTACAAATAAAGCACTATTCTCGTACTCTAATTAAAGTACTTTATGGCAGTGCAATATTTACGCTTTTTTTCTATTGTTACCACGCATTGCAGCACAAATTCTACAAATATTGTAAAATGCCGTGTTCCAAATTAGTACTATTTTTGTACTTGCGATATGTTTGCTGGGGAGATATTAGGGTTACAAACAATATCACGTTTTAAATTCCTAAAAACATATTTTTAGGTAAAAACTAATTTGGACATAAATAAACTAACACCCACCCTACCCAAGCAAAAAACAGACTGGTTATTTTTGTAAAATCTACAAACACATACTTTTAGTTTATTAATAAAGCCTATATTAATTTGAAATCCTTTTTCGGAAAAAGTCGTAGTCAAATCAATAAAACTTCATGCCCCGACTAATATTTATTTGATTTTGTTTATCCTTATTGGAACACAACATTTTTTTGTACTTCATTTGGAGATTTTTTTTTTATATTACAACATAAAAAGGTAACTTCCTACGAGCTACTAGGTAGCTCAGGTACAGTACTCCAACTGTACTTTATTATGTAAATGACAATTTTTTAATAATAATAAATTTCAATTTGAATTATGCTATAAGTTATTTTTTAAATTGATCATCATCTACAAAACCGTTCAAAGATTACAACCAGGGGATATTGTTCAACTCAATTCAATAATTGATATACCATAATAGGTATGCGTTAAAAAGTGTTTGGTACAAAAGCTGTAGAACTTTTAGTATGTTGTCATAAGGTTTCTTGTTTTAAATAAAACATGCTAAAAAGATTTTTTAAATTTCTCATTTTCTTCTGGTGGTGGCATTTATTGTAGATCACCCTGTACATTATACAATTTAAAAAAATATTTATAGCAACATCCTTTGCCTTGTATGTTGTGATACCAAAGTCTCCAAATGAAATAAAAAAAATGTTGTTTTCCAATACGGACAAATACAACCAAAGAAATAATAGTCCGGGCCTGAAATTTTAATGATTTTACTATGACTTCAAATCAATTCCGAAAACGAATTTCAAACTAAAATAGGGTTTATTAATAAATTAAAAGTACGTATTTGTATATTTTATAAAAATAAATTAAAACATATTAATCCGGCCCTGTATCAGCGCGTTTTTTGCTTGCGTAGGATGAGTGTTGATTTATTTACGACTAAGTTAGTTTTAAACTAAAAATACCTTTTTAGGAACTTTAAACGTGATATTGTTTGTAACCCTAATATCTCAGGATTGGAATTTGGATGTTTTTATTTTTGTTATAAAAAACTGAGACTTAACGCGTTAAATACAATCTCAGGATAATATAGCACCATCCTTTAGTATTTATGTGGTAATACCAAAATTAGCAAATTGCAGTATACAGTGTGTTGTTTTTAACAAAAATATATAAAACTAAACTTTTTTTAGTCTGGGCCTGGAATTTTATTTTTTATATATTGAAAGAAATAGCTTTTGGGACTTCTTATGTGTATCAAATTTAAAGTAAATACGTTTATTGGTTTTCGAGATATGTCCGTTTTTATGTTTGCAATATTTTTATAAATCACACTTTATATTTGACAAAAAGACTCTTAGCATTAGAGAAGACCACTAAGTCGATAGTTACAAACATTTCTTGTCACATCCAAAATCGAAGAAAAAAAATGTTTAATTTTACCTGTATGTTCATGTAAAATCCAAAAAAAGTTAATATTTTTTAATGACAAAGCCCCACTGATGACTTATGCATGGATATTTATGGCGTTGAAGGGAGATAAGAGTTTTTATCTGTGTTGCCTATATTCCTGATCATATTTCCAATATTTATCTAATTTTATTTTTTTCAAAAATTTAAAACATAATAAAAAGTGTTCTTGAAGGTGTAGGTTTATGGGTTAAGGGATCTTGTTAATGAAACCCCCTTTTTTTGAAATGCGAATGTTTCACAAAATGTATTTGCTTCTTCAGGGCTATTCAAAACGACCGTTCTATATGTCAATTCTATTGCCAAAAGACGTTATCGTCAAGTATCCTAATTTTGATTAAAACTTTTAAAAAGACGTAAACAAACACATTAAAATATTATATTAATGCGGAAGTATCTCAGTCAAAATTTGACCGAGATATGCGGAGGTCCATGTGCGAAAAAATATCTATACACACACTTCTTCAAACTAATGAGAAATGAAAATTGATATTTTTAATTAATACATTTTTTTCGAAGAATAATTAAAAGCTGTCACAAAATAAACTTAACTTACGTTTCGGGCGCTGACGTTTTGGGGGCGAAAATAAAAAAATCATTTTGTTGCTTGCGCGGTGAAAGCTGCAGATATTTTATTATATTTATTTTTTACATGCGCTTTTCTTTAATTTGCGTTGTAATGTTCATATACCCTAAGTTATTTAGGCGGAGGTGGTTACAACAACACAAGCTTTAATGGTGTACACTGCAAAAAAAAATACCGCAAATTTTTTACCGCGCAATTTTTTACCCCGTTATCATATATTATCGCAAACTATTTACCGCGAATTTATCTTCTTTTAATTAATTAAAATAAAAGTATTTCTTCTTGATTGAAGAGTGATCTTCATTAATCAACTTAAATTAAGAACTTATAAGGTCCTATACACTACCTTAAGGAACCAATTACAGCAGAAAAAGCCTGGAATTTATGTTTTGAAACACCTATGGGCGGGGTGGTCTAGTTAACGTTATGGTACTTTACCGCACTCAGTGCGATAATTTTTGAGGCATCTATGTTTCGGCTTAAAATAAATTTTTAGATACCCATATATAAGTCAGCCTCCAACTCAAACTTTCCTTAAAATATTAAATATAGTCCTTAGTAAGTATTACTGATATTTGCTTTGTAAACCAGCTGGTAAACGGACTTATAGATTCTCCTTTATGAATTAGAAAGGCTAAAATTTTCTTATCATAGAAGTGCTTCAAGATTCTCCCATGATTCGTTCTCTTAAAATTTACAAAGATGTTTGCCTTCAAAAAATTGGCAATTGCGACATATTTGAATTAAGCTTAAATGTTTTTAAGCAACGTGCAAGGAGGTGTGTGTAGGTTTCAGTGGTGTAGGTGTTCTAAAAGGAAATATATTTTTTTCTGTTCCTTTTTTAATTTTGTAAAAAATTTTAGAGATGTAGTCTTTTACTGAAACCTAATATTTGTACTCTTGCAACCAGTTATTGTAGATCTATTGTAATGATGTGGTATCCTGCCATCCTGTAATTGGGTGATGGTAAAATACCATGTGATAAATAAATAAATAAATAAATAAATAAATAAATAAATAAATAAATAAATAAATAAATAAATAAATAAATAAATAAATAAATAAATAAATAAATAAATAAATAAATAAATAAATAAATAAATAAATAAATAAATAAATAAATAAATAAATAAATAAATAAATAAATAAATAAATAAATAAATAAATAAATAAATAAATAAATAAATAAATAAATAAATAAATAAATAAATAAATAAATAAATAAATAAATAAATAAATAAATAAATAAATAAATAAATAAATAAATAAATAAATAAATAAATAAATAAATAAATAAATAAATAAATAAATAAATAAATAAATAAATAAATAAATAAATAAATAAATAAATAAATAAATAAATAAATAAATAAATAAATAAATAAATAAATAAATAAATAAATAAATAAATAAATAAATAAATAAATAAATAAATAAATAAATAAATAAATAAATAAATAAATAAATAAATAAATAAATAAATAAATAAATAAATAAATAAATAAATAAATAAATAAATAAATAAATAAATAAATAAATAAATAAATAAATAAATAAATAAATAAATAAATAAATAAATAAATAAATAAATAAATAAATAAATAAATAAATAAATAAATAAATAAATAAATAAATAAATAAATAAATAAATAAATAAATAAATAAATAAATAAATAAATAAATAAATAAATAAATAAATAAATAAATAAATAAATAAATAAATAAATAAATAAATAAATAAATAAATAAATAAATAAATAAATAAATAAATAAATAAATAAATAAATAAATAAATAAATAAATAAATAAATAAATAAATAAATAAATAAATAAATAAATAAATAAATAAATAAATAAATAAATAAATAAATAAATAAATAAATAAATAAATAAATAAATAAATAAATAAATAAATAAATAAATAAATAAATAAATAAATAAATAAATAAATAAATAAATAAATAAATAAATAAATAAATAAATAAATAAATAAATAAATAAATAAATACATAGATAAATACATAGATACATACATAGATACATACATAGATACATACATAGATACATAGATACATAAATAAATAAATAAACTTAAAATTTTAAATAAACATAAACTTAATATAGTGGCGAGAGGGGGCGCGGGTTCAAAATAGGACCTCAATTTAGATTCGTCTTAAAATCAACTCAATCGGACCAAACCCTTTTAGTAAATACTATTTAAAATTTTAAACCTTTATTTATTACAAATAAATCATACTCGATTATAAAATTATCTTCCTGAAAAATCCCTTTTTACGAAATTTTATTTTAATTACCATGAAATACTAGAAATAGCTTTATGAACACGTCACGTAACAAAATTTTGTTACCTATATTAAAATGCTATTAATTAAATTTTTGTATAGATTTTTTGTGATTTAGTTTCCAAATGGGCGTTTTTTTGTTAACGTGCAGATATTACGAATTTACGCAGAATTGAAATTATTTTTTTTTTTTAATTACAATATAATATATATAATATTACTAATATTATAAATGCAAAAGTTTGTTTGTGTCTCTGCATGTTGCTTGTTTATCCTTCAGTCATGCAAAACTGGTTGAACCGGTTTGGATGAAATTTGGTAAGAAGAGTGTGACCTGAATTGACAGCTGTCAAATTATTTTTTTTTCGCGAGCAACGCCGCGGGTCGACAACAAAACATGCTAGTATATAAGATTAGGTAGTCCTGGTTTTTGTTAGTATTCAGTTGATTAAGATACCAGACACATAAACATTCTAAACGTTGTGAAAAAGTAAAAAATAAAGACAATGGAAGCTCGAAAGTCTAGTTTACTCTCACATTTTTTTTTCATTATCCAATACGTTTTGGTTACAAAATCATTAGACACACAGACAAGACACAGACAAGTACACTTGTTTACGTCATGTTTCGTACGAGGCCCGCTTTTATGGTAAATTCGATGGGGGAACAGCCGATTCCACTCGTTCGGTACAGACGAATGTACGTAACGTTACCAACCTACCAACGTACGCAAAGATTGCAATCAGCTGTTCAGCAGGTCTCGTTCAAACATAGCATAGTCAGGAACGCGTTAGGTATAGCGATACCGATGCGTTGAAATATTGACTTTAACGGTGCGATTTACTAAAAAGGTTTAGTCTATTTTAGAACGGTCCTAAGTTTAAGTGATTTTTTTGATTTTAAGCATTTTAAACCAACACTCCTTGAGTTTTGGACATCGTTTGATTTAAGAAGAATTTTAATAAATTTGTTTATTGAATAATCATCTTGACAGACAATCTTTTGTTGGATTAAAGAGGAAGTTTTCAATTTAGAAGAAAAGAAAATTAAAAAATTTTAACCCACGCGAGGTTTAAATAGTGAACACTCTGTAGAATTAATTAAAATTGGGGCTATATGTCACTCTAATTAAAACTTACTCTTGTTAATTAATTTTTCCAATTCATCCTTGATGTCACACAACGATTTAGATGAGTAATAATAAAATAAGGAGTAGATTAATTTTGTATTTATTTTAAAGGCGTTTTTTTTTATATTTCTGTCACTGTCGAAATGTCAGTTTAAAAATATTAGCGCTGCGTTCAATCACAAATACCGAGTTCGGATCTTTTACCTCTACTTGCACCTTGGCTTGCACCAACCTCTACTGATGAAAGCTACAGCTTTAAAATGAGTTGGCTTTGAGTAGGGAAAGTTTTTTTGACTGAGCTTTTAGATAACCTCAATGTTTACTTTTAGTTTTTAAATAAATTATTATAGTTGTTTTGTGTTTTTTTGTTTGGTATATTTTTCGTGCATAATCAGTGACCTTCCCTTATGTTTGTTGTTGCCTCGTAATGCCCTCATAAATATATTTTTTGTGCTGCAAAATAGAAGGTATTTTGTAATTAACTCTGTGTTTCGGACTTCCATTGTCTATATTTTATTTATACACGATGTTTCGATCAGTACAACCTCTGATCGTCTTCAGGTGCAAACTACTACGTTGTACAATGGAAATCCGAAACACAGAGTTAATTTCAAATACATCAATGTCTCAAACTTTCAAACAAACAGGAGGTGTTTTATTGGGTAAGGAACAACTTGGGATATTAAATAAGGTAAATTAATCCTTGTAAAAGCGGTTACTTAGGGAAATTATAAACGAACTTATTACCAAATGCCAAAAACAATCCTTTCTGGGGGCTATAAATTTAAACCACCCCCCTGAGGTGGTCTAAAAAATCACCAACTTTATAAACTTAAACACAAATAATGAAGCTATTATGTGCCAAATTTTTGGCATATTCAGCATTTTCCATTTTGAAACCTGTCAAAAAAAATTGGTTTTAGGGCACTTTCTTCTAATATGGTGTATTTTGAGAAAAAAAGCATTTTTTCAGTGGTATTTTGCAATAACAATACAAAATAATCAATACCTTTGTGTCTTTTCTATATGGGTAAGTGTTTTTTGAAAATTGGTTATAAAATTTAGTTCCCCCACAGGTGTAAATATTTAAACCTGTGGGGAGTACTAGATCTTAGTAAATCTTACTATAAGTGTCTATTATTACGTGCATTTTCTGTAAGGTATTAAATCAAAAGGACCCCGCTTACTTAGAATGGGCTGGGTGTTTAATATGTTGTAGATCTGTTCTCCCTGGTCAACAACCTCTTTTTGATCCAACTCACCTCCAGAGATATAGGTGTTCAAAGTTAGAGGTTTTGGATTTTAGGGATTTTTCACTAAGATCAGTTTTTGCCTATTTTGTTGTGTATTCTAGTGGCTAGTTTGCTACTTCCAGTACACTAATTTTTAGGTAGGGAACCAGGCTATTAAATGTAATTGAAAAAATTGACACTTTTCATTTATGTCACTCTCAGTGGCGGTACAAACTTGAAAAACGTAAAAAAGTTTTTTTTAATGCATTTTTTAGTCAAATCGCTGATTAAAAAAGAACAAACGGTGAAAATTTTTTTTTATATGTTACGGAAAAATTTTCAGAGAAAAAAAAAGATAAGCTACATATGTATAAGCTTATCATCCTTTGTGAAAAACGCCCATGAACCTGGAAAATGCTCGGGTTATTGTGCCCATTTCTACTATGTATATGTGTATGCCATGCTAGAAACCAGATGGCTCAGCTGATTTTGACAAAAGTGGTACCGATGGAGTGCTCTAAGTCTCAGAGGTACTATATGCTATATATTATTGAAGAAAATAATCAATATGGCGCATGCGAGCCGCCATTCTCTCATTTTCTATACTTTTGAGATATAACTTACAAAAATATAAAGCCATCTGATAATATAAATGTTTTTTTCTTTGGTTTCTTTAGAGTTATCACCCAATACCGTTTCTCCTGCTTTATACCTCTCCCTCTCCTACCCCCTTCTTTCCACAACTCAGGTGATCCGCTTCAAAATATGTAATGCAAGGTGTTGCATATCAATTTAAATGCCCTGTCACCTTTCTTAAGAAATGGGTAATGTACACATACTACATATCACCCACTACCAAAAAGTGTCCCCCTCGCAAACAGCAGGAGAAACAGTATTGGGGGATAACGCTAAAGAAACCAAAGAAAAACATTTATATAATCAGATGGCTTTATATTTTTGTAAGTTATATCTCAAAAGTATAAAAATGGCGGCTCGAATCCGCCATATATATTTTCTTCTTGAAGAAGACTTTTGGTCTCTAGCATGGCACACACATATACATAGTAGAAATGGGGGCAGCAACCCGAGCACTTTCCAGGTTAACGGGCGTTTTCCGCAAAGTGTGATGAGCTTGTACATATGTAGTTTATTTTTTTTTCCAAAGATTTTTCTATAACATATCAAAAAATAAAAGATATATCATCGTTTGTTCTTTTGTAATCAGAGATTTTACGAAAAACTGCATTTTGCAAAAAAAGTTTTTACGTTTTTCAAGTTTGTGCCGCCACTGGGAGTGACATAAATAAAATATGTCAATTTTTTTAGCCGCATTCAATAGCCTGGTTCTCTACCTAAAAACTGGTATACTGGATGTAGCAAGCTAGCTACTCGAATACAACAAAATATGCTAAATACCTCCAGCTTTCAACCGCTATATCTCTGAAACCGTGGGTTAAATCAAAAAGAGGTCTATTAAAACGTTGATCAGGGAGAACTAATACCAAACAACAATAACACAGGATTTATGTATATAAATACATATTAACACATGTCACAACATAGAAGTTTAAAGGTATGTGTGTATGTATTCAAAACTGGTGGTTAGCTCTCTACCGAATGCTGAACCATGCACTGCGGCCTCAGTTGGTCTAATTGTGCACAGGTATCTACTGACATTTTAAAGATCGCAATTTATACACATACGACCCGGGAACCTGAAAAATCCTGCAGACTACGAAACTTAATTTAGGCTTGATACTTTGTCTTCAACTTATTCTAGAAGCTTTAGTAAAAGCGACAGTTTAAAGGTAAAACTGGGTTTAAAAAGGCAAATAAAAATAAAAATAACAAATTAAAATTAAATTAAAAATAAGATATAATTTTGGTTTATAAAGCCAGATAACAATAAGAATACCTTTGAAATAATCAGCACACAGCTTCTGCCTATGTGAGTGTCACCAATAATTGAAATAATTACTAAACTCCATCCTTAAGTTTCCTTAAATAATGATGAAAGTTGCCCATCCGTTTATTTTAATTTCTTATTTTTATTTCTGCTGTATAAACGCCTACATTATTCCCCATAATCTTAACTATTTTAATTACTATTTTTATTTGCCTGTATAATCTCAGCTCATGAGAGCAAGCAATGTGACTCAAACTGAGTGACTACTTTAAATCTTTCGAGTAAAAAGCAAAACAATTTAAAAACTTTCACCTCCGATATTTTGGTCATCGAAAGAAGTATGAACATACTCTATAGGTGGTTCGAGGGGAGGGCCAATGATATATTCAAGGACTTTCTTAAATTGTAACCCCCCCCCCTTGTGACACCTTGTTCAAAAGGGTTTTGATTTGCTTTTCAACGGTGTATTTTTTTTTCAAATTTAAGCTATTATTTTTTAAGATATTAGCAGGTGAAATGCAAAAAAAAATAATTTTAGGCTAAAATGATTTGAAAAGCGGAAAATATATTTAAAAGAGCAAAAAGATATAACTAAGAACGCGAGTAGTGCATTTAGAAACCCATCCTACGACGCAGGCCATGCCCACATCATTTATTTTATTGGAACCTTGCGTCGAAGAATAGGTCTCTGAATGTATTACTAGTATTCTTACTTATTTATTTTTCTGCTTCAAAACTACTGGCTCAAATTCAGAAATATACACCATTGTAAAGCCAATGGAAAAAAAAACTTTTGAACAGGATAACAGAAGGAGGGGGTTATAATTTAAAAAGAAAAACGATGATTGTTACCTGTGCTAAATGGATGCGCGGGGGCAAGACTTTGAATACATTGTTGACCTCCCCTCGAATCCCCCGTTATCTTTCAAGAATATGTACATACTTCTTTTTATTCTCAAAATATTGAGTTTGCATGGAAATTTTTCAAATTGTCACCCTGTAAACTGGAAAATTTTGTATTTTTGTCTGATGCGTCTGCAAAAAATTTTGACATATATCCTAAATCTCAACGAATAACAGTCTCCAATAATCTCAAATGAAAAGATATCGGACAATTTAACCGAGTACGGCCCAATCTCACCTTACCTATTCTTCTCAAAAAAAGTCTACAATCTCTTTATACTAGTTTATTCAAACAAAGATAAATAATAATGTAAAACCAATTATAATAACCATATTTTTGCGGTCATGGTATAGAAAGGATTTTTATTGCAAACTTAGGCTACTTATATAACCATCCCAAGTAAAGTTTAAGTAAGTTGGGCACCATTTTTTTATAAATAACGAACTATTGCCTGTTCAAAATTGTAAGTTTTCCTCTCTTCTCAACTCACGGACGCCCTCTTCTTCCAGCTCCCTCTGATCATGCATTCTACCTACCACCTCTCAGACTTTATCTTCCATCCACTCGAATATCCGCTTTGCCTTTTTTTCCCGTTTTTTTTTTAACATACAGAACTTTTGTTTTCGTAAACCGATTTTAACGAAGTAAAGCCTTTATCTTGTTTAGGAATCCAAGAAGTGAAACTTCTACCGAAATCGGTTAAGGATTTTTCACCTTATGCTAAAAAACAAACAGACAGGTAAAAATTAACAAAAAAATATTTTTGGTATCCATTTTGCTTGATTAGAAGCCGACAACAAAAGTTTCAAAGAAAGATTTATTATAGATAACATGCTACTCTGAATGCTAATGCAAGAAACTTGATAAAGTAAAATACATTGTGTCAACATATATGATTCTTTGTGTATACGTTATACCCTCACTAAATCCCTTTTTAAATTTAATTTTTAGTGCTTTTTTTAAATACTATGCATAGCGTGCTTTCGTAATATGTTATTTTGCTTTTCTTGTCCTTATATATTTAAAACATTTTTTCTTAAGACTTCACACGATTTAATTTCACCCGTGTGTAGAAATTTTTCCGCACATGTGTGAAAGGTACTTTTCTGTACATCTGTGGAACGCTCCTTTTCCGCATATGTGTGGAAAATTTTACGATGACGTTAGCTGTTACCATACTTTTCCGCACATGTTTTGCAATATTTATTTACCTAACAAGTGCGGAAAGTTATACTTTTCCGCACGCACCAGCGTTTACACGAACGACGTGTCAACGGAGTTCGGGCAAGCCGTAAGTGCGGAAAATACTTTCCGCACGTGTTAGGTACAACATTTTTCCTACGAGCGTGCGGAATATCAAAATATTTTGTCATTATTTAAGTTAAACCAAGCATACTAAAAATTAAAAAATAGTCAAAACTACGAATTTTATGTTTTATTCGGAACTAAACTTTAACAAGCTTAAAAAATTAATTTTTATGGTAATTATTAATCACGGTCACATTGAAAGTACAACTGCTCATGTTGCTTAATGCCATCGTCAACTTCAAGTCTTCCTGATTCATCACTGAGCAACAGCATGCTCAACAACAAGCGTGCTCAACAGCGTGCGTAAAAATTTTTTTTCACGCACGTGCGGAAAGTGGCACTTTCATCAGTGTTCGTAGGAAAAATACCCTACACAACTCGCGTGTTGTTTCACTAGGCTAGCGCCTCGTTCACAACATTCACGCTCATGTGATATTAGTCACTTTCTTGTCTTGTTATGTTTTATACTATTACAAAATTCAATGGCATTACAACATTCCATTCTATTTTATCATGATTAGATTTCGTAACGTCTACTATGTCTATGTCTAGAAAAAAGAGTTTCCAACGGGTTTTGTAGAATGTGTCGCCACAACTTCAAAATAAATACATCTAAAATAAGTCGTTGCAACTGTATAACTTATGATAAAGGCCGCCGAACCTCGTAGCGCAACAGGTAGCGTATTTGCCGCACGGTTCAAAACCCGGCTAGGTGCATAGATATTTATATTTGTTATTATTTAAAAAAATTTACCCTTGGCACTCATTACGGCAACAATGGGCATCAATACTAAAATTGATGCGAGGTCCAAAAAAAAAAAACTTTTAACAACACTGAAAAAAAAAACAAGTTTATAGTTGACACATATTTAGCAAACCACGTTTTTGTTGTACTCATTAAAATATATTTCCAGCATATATTCATTATTATTTGTAAGAAGCTTTTTTTAAATTGCCTGTTTTCAAAAATTATTTCGTTGGTTTTTTCGATAGTTTGACTTCTGTTTAAATGTTAATTGCCCCAAATTAAGTATAACCAAAAGACTATTAAGTATAACAAAAGACTTAATCGTAACATTTTTACAAAAATATTTTGTTGATGTTATTAAGCGATATTGTCACCTAATATAATTTTGTTTTTCGCGCTTGCAAGAATTTTCAGTTGGAACGGAACCGGAGTCTCTTTTGGAATTCTTGGGCAGCTTAAATTATAAAAATATCACTATCTGCAGAAAAAATTATGACGCAGTACTTCTGTTTTTTTAAGGACGTGATAGATAAAAAAATGCAACACTAGAAAGGACAAATATTTTTAAAGTAAATTATTTATATATTAATACATTAGGATGCTCTTAGTAACTGATTACATTTCCAAGAAGATTTTATCAAAAAATTAATAATGAGTGACTCCTCCATGTTTATTTATGCACTCGTTTGTTCTATTGGGCATTGACAAAATAAGATAGTCTTTATCATATTGAGGAACAATCTTTTAAATCCACCTTACGGCATGCCAGAGTTCATCTAAGTTTCCAGAGAGATGTGGTAATCGACTAAGATTGCGCCCTATCATGTCCCATACGTGTTCGATAGGCGACAAGTCAGGCAATCTTGTTGGCCATTTCAAAGTCTCTATGCCAAGTTTAAGTAAGAAGTCCATTGTTTCACGAGCAATATGCGGTCTGACATTACATTAGTTTGTTGGTAGGTATGTAAAACTGACTGCAGCACTTCATCGATATATCGCCGAGCAGTCGGATTGCCGTTAATGAGGACTAGAGGTGATCTGCTTGCTGCTGCTACCATGATACTTTGCTGTCTTGCTGTATCACGTTCAACAGCAAAGTCTACATTTCGTCTCTCATCTCCATCATGGCTGCCTAAACAAAACCTGGATTCGTCGTTGAAGCTTATGGTATTTCATTCGTCATTCCAATTTTGCCGAGCTCTGCACCAGTCCAAGCGGCGAGCTGTGGGGTCAAAGGTAGCACCAAAAGCGGACGATAAGACCTCAGTCCCATACCAAGCAATCTTCGATTAACTATCATCCTTGAAAACACTCGTCCTGTAGCTGCAACTAGAACATCTTTTACTTGGCGTATAGTAATCTTGGGCGTCCAGAACCCACACGACGTCTATAAATCTCATCACTGGATCACCTTCTCCAAACTTCTAATACTATTGATGGATTAGCATTAACCCTTCTTGCAATTTTTTTAAACCAAACCAGCCTTTCTCATGCCCACGATGAGTCCTTTCTCGAAATCGTTTAAATTATGAAATTGTTGGCGACCGCGAACTCTTAGCATTTTGATTTTTTAAGTAAACTGTAAGCAATCCAAAAAAAACAAAAACTACGAGAAAAATGATTTCAAATTTTCAGAAAAGGTTTTTTATGTGTTGCTTGTTTTTGATAATGAACAGAAAAAAATTATGAAGAAAGATTAGAAGACAAAAAATTTATGAAATATTTCTTTTGAGATAAGGTATCCACACAAATAATTTTCATTCATTCAATTTTCATTCAATAATTATCCATATACATAGTGTTGCATATATTCTCCATTATATTTTAAGATTTATTATGGCCCTACCACAAGTTTTAATGCATGTCATGTTTTTTATATAAAAATAAACCCAAGTTTACAAAGTAACATAAGGGATAAGGCACAAATTTAAGCATAGGTTTGTCTTTTCGTTCTTAATTAAAAATTTTAGTTTTCGTACATTTTCTACTAGTTTATTTTTCGAAGAGTTTGAATTCATATTTTTGTTCCACACCGATCTGATGGCAGTGGCCTTAGTGAAGACACAGAGAGGCAGACAGACGGACGAGTGCTTTTCGAGGATCTAGCAACGATCTGGAAGTTAAGCGAGCAGTGATATTAGAAATACGTCGCCAAGTTAAGAGTCAGAAACCCCAGGGCAAATCGTATTCTGGAAATCCTGGCCAAACAAAAAATACTAGTGTGCTGAAATTTTACACAAATACTAATTATATGACTCCCAATTGCGCTACAGAGCCCAATATTTCAAATCTTAATTTTGAAATTTATTTTTTTTTTAATAATTTTTTTTTTCTAAAAAAGCTCTCTGTAGCGCATTTGGAAGTGAAGAAGAAGGCTTGTATGCAAAATCTCATTTCTCTAGTATTCTTCATTTGCTCATGATTTCCATAAAACGAAAATTGCTATTTTGCACAATATGGCAACCACTGTTTAAGGTATCTGAAATACTGAATTTTGATTTTATTTTCTAGATTAAAACTTCAATTTTTAGTTTCTTATTTCAAATTCACTTGGTTTGCCTACACTTTCATTTTAACCGTAAACAAGAAAAAAATAAAACCTAGATTATCAGTTTACTTAACATGAAAGTGGCTGGAAACTTTATAAATAAACTATACTTATTTCTTAAGGTATAGTCCAATTTTTTGATTAGCGTACTGACGTCATTTTTTTGGATTTCTATTTGATACATTGTTTTAGATAGCGACAATAAATATGTAAAAAACAGTCATGTCGTTGATTGTTTCAACTGTTACTTCACAAAATCTGTCACATTATTGTCAATATTTTCAAGTCGTCACATTTGCAATTTAAATTGGCGTAAAAATGGGAGCGAAGCGACTAAGTGAGCGGAGTCAACTAATAATATTAAATTTACTGGCGTTTTTCGAGTTTGAAAAAAGACAAGTAGCTGCGGGAATCCCTTTGGATGTTGGAAATGTGGTAGAAAGAGTTTCTTTTGCAACAAAAGTTAGTAGAACTACAATATTCGATTAAAGAATCGGGCATCATATCTGATATATAAAATATTTAAGGAACAAAAATCAACAAATGCAACACAACAAACCAAAATTACAAATTACTTGAGAAGTAAAATTCGTGATACTATATACTGCATGTTTTCCCAAAAAGCGTAGGTATATCACAATTAAAACTTTTCATCGCAAGCTGAATCAAGACATATTCAACCATTTTAAATATTCCGTCAGTTTTCTTCGAAAATGGTTAAGAGATATTGGCTTTAATTTGTTGGAAGAAAAGCAACAATAGAAAATATCCGATGGATCTTCCAGATATTTTTAATAAAATAATTCAATTTTCAAGAGAATATCTTAAAAACGTCAATTTATTGCTGCATGGATATAATTTTTTTTTGTTTTTGTGCAAAGTACGTAGTTATAATTTATTGTAGTTTTATTTTTATTGAACGGAAATTAAAGCTATATTGATAAACAATCTGCTATTTAGTAAGTAATTTTTATTTAATACTTTTTTTTATTTTTTTTCAATTTCTTGTAAATAAAACCCTTTCTATTAGTATCCTTAGTTTATCAACAATTCAAGGCAACACCGTTCTCAAGTAAAAAGCCAGTAAACTCATTTTCGTTTTAGTATCCTTTGGCCTATGATCGGTGCCATATTGACACCAAACTGACAAAAAAAATCCATGTTTTACTTGTCAATTTGGTTATAAAAATGACAGCCACAGTAGGCTAAAGGGCACTGAGGCGGTAGGAGTTAACAGGGTTTTTAGTTAAGAACGGCGTTGTTCAAGGACTCAAACAAATAGAAGCGTCCGACAAATCGCACATATGTTAAAATGACAACAACAAATTATTTGACATACGAACTGTAGACAACAAAGAAATACGTTTTCAGAGGCAAAAATTACGTCAGTCCGCTCATCAAAAAATTTGACTGTATCACCAATATGGCAGACATTTTCAGTGCGAATTTGTCAGTGTCAGTGGCCTTGGTTAACTTAAAAGAATATGGTTATAAATAAAACAACCTAAATGTTAATTTTTCAAAAACACGTTACCATATTGTAGTTGTGCTATATAGTGGGGTTCCCTTTTCTTAAGACTTAAAAATTAGACAGTCTATCCCGAGGATATTGTGACGAAAAACAGAAAATTGGGTTCTAATAACGGGCATATTTATTCCAGTGTTTTCTTTAAACAGATTTTGATGAGAATAATTCTTGTAATAAATATTGAATATATTAGTAACTAAACTTTTTGTATTTATATAGGACACCGAGGAATAGCAAAAATGTTTCCTAGAATATTTTTGCTATTCCCCTAAATAGCAAAATCCTACTCTCCCATTAAAAAAGGCTTCTCGAAAAAGAATTGGTCAGCGAACCTCAATCAAAATTCACAATCCGGTGCACGCTCGGTGCCTCATAGTGACGAGTTACCTGTACCTAATCTCCCTTAGGAATAAACCCTTGATTCGGATAAGGATACCAACGATTCGAACAGTAGTGTACCAGAAAGGGTCGCTGGTCCATCAAGCTCGCGAGACTCCAATTTTCTCTGTGAACTTTTTAGTAGAATATAAGTCAAAGTTAATTAACTGACCTTGTAAGGGAATTGCTCAATAAAAAAGTCGAAGTATTGACCTCTCGATTGAAGCAATGGAATTTGCTTCCGTCAAAAAACCTAACACAATTTTTTAGCATGGAAAACAATTTCATAGAAATGTATTGACATTAAGGGATTAATAACAGCTTTAAATCTGGAGTATGATTCAAAAGACTGAAAACTTTTTATTGATTCTTTAAAAGTAAGTCTTACAGCTGCGTTTCTCCATAATGGAACCAAGTCAGTGGCGGCTCGCCTGATGACGCAGGTGAAGCGCTGTGCTTCACCTCTTATTTGCAGTCTGACTAAATAATTTTCATTTAAATATTTCTGAACAAATTAAACCTTCGGCTTCCATAAACTAACGTTTCCAAATTTTGTAAATATAGTATCTTTTATTCCATCATCAGGATCGAGCGGAACGACCGCGTGTCCGAGATGCGAAAACTCTCCACGAGCCAAAACAAAGGAAAAGGCACTCTGCGAAGCAGCTTCCTCGTGTCTTTCAGGCTGCGTTCAGGGTAAATTTCCGAAATAAATCGGTTGCCATGACGACGGCACGCGCGTCTCGTTTCCGCCGAGGTTTGGGTGTGTTTGCATGTGATGCAAACTTTTAAGCTGGCTCTGTTATAAGTTTGTGACTGTTATATCGAGCGTCGCATTCCGGGCTATTGTTATTGTTTCTCGTCAGTTGCGGTATTCATTTTTATAATTTTTTTTTGACAATGTTTAAATTATTGGCATAAAAGTTTTATTTTATATATTATGTAATATATCTATGTTTTATTTTATATGTTTGCATACAAATCGAAAGTAAAGGTGGGGGGGTGTTGGCGATGCTGCGTCACCTGCTTGTAAAGTCACGAGCCGCCACCGAACCAAGTTGCCTTTAATACCAGATAGTCATGCGTTCCATATGAAAAAAACGTATACCAATTTGATATTGTTACTACTAAATTTGTGGGAATTTAAAAGTTGTGGCAATTTTGCTTAGAACGCTGCTAGGTTATACCAAATACTGTTGCTTTCTCTGCAAATGGGACAGTCGGGCATGATTGGATTACTATAAAATATTCGGCGACCATGAGAATCTTTTGAGCCAGGAAATATAATTTTGGCCAGCGCGCCATTAGTTCCCCCAAAAAAGTGTATACCGCCCATACTCCAAACAAAGGAAAAAGATGATAGGAATGCATTTAAAATTGGGAAACAATAGAGGAGAAAACTAGACAGGCCTGGTTTCCCAAGCTCTTTTCTGTTGCTAAAAGTTAGGATGTACCATGTCGTTAAAAATTCATTTCTTGGATTCTCATCTGGATTACTTTCCGAAAAATTGTGGTGTAAATGACGAGCATGGTGATAGATTCCCCAAGATATTTTAAATACGGGAAGAAGGTATCATGGAAAATGGAACTGTGAGATGTTAGTCGACTACCGCTAAACTATTACTAAACTATTACAAGAGATGTCCCAGAGGCTACTTTCAAAAGACAGGCTAAGAAGCGCAAAATGAGCATCTAAACTCTGGATTCAATAATAAAAGTATGCTATTTAATTGCTTTTGATAAATTATATGTATTTTGTATATGCATTGTATGCCTATAACATTTGTAACAAATAATACAGTTTTTTTTTGTCAGTCAGTCAACTTAAATATATAGTTGGTATTTTTTCTTAGTTAGTTGCAGTTAAATCCAAATTTTTTTTTTCAGGAAACAAAGAAAAGATTGGAATTTGTTCCCTAGTGAATGGTAAATGTATAGGGCTTTTTTAAAGATACTTCTCATTTTAATAGCGTTATCAAATATCTAGTTTATTATTACAAAATGATTTAATTTACTTTTAGTTAACAAATATTTGTTTCAATTGTTGAAATGTTGGAATTTCTAGCCGTAAACAAATATCTAATAACAAAAAAAAATATATTTTTTGTATTTTAGTGCAAAATGATCTATCTATTCATTATCTCTATAATAAGCCAAATATGGGCAAAACCTTTGGTAGCTATTATGATATGTTTTTTAATGTTACAAAACTCTTCTTTCAATAAAAAAATGCTAATGTATACCTTTCGAATCACATAAAGGGGTCGGGGGGGACCGTCAAATTAGCCTTCACCATACAAAAATGACCACAGTTACTTGTGGAAAAGTATGCCAAATTTAATTTTTGGTGGGGAAAATTGTACTAAATGTGTGCAAAATTTTTCACAAAAGCTGTGTGGAACAAACTTGACCTGATCGACCCCATTGTGCATGTTTGCAAAACAGAAAATATTTGGGTCCATTATGAAAGCCTAAATATCAAGAGAATTCCACTAGAGCTTTAACATTACCGATAAAACGATTGTCTGTTTTCTATAATTTCACGACTCTGTAAAAAATAAGAAAATTTTCAAAAACAAACGCATGAGGAAAGAAATTATTTCATTTTTGTTGGGCAAGAAAGATTAGAAGACAAAAAATTTATGAAATATTTCTTTTGAGATAAGGTATCCACACAAATAATTTTCATTCATTCAATTTTCATTCAATAATTATCCATATACATAGTGTTGCATATATTCTCCATTATATTTTAAGATTTATTATGGCCCTACCACAAGTTTTAATGCATGTCATGTTTTTTATATAAAAATAAACCCAAGTTTACAAAGTAACATAAGGGATAAAGCACAAATTTAAGCATAGGTTTGTCTTTTCGTTCTTAATTAAAAATTTTAGTTTTCGTACATTTTCTACTAGTTTATTTTTCGAAGAGTTTGAATTCATATTTTTGTTCCACACCGATCTGATGGCAGTGGCCTTAGTGAAGACACAGAGAGGCAGACAGACGGACGAGTGCTTTTCGAGGATCTAGCAACGATCTGGAAGTTAAGCGAGCAGTGATATTAGAAATACGTCGCCAAGTTAAGAGTCAGAAACCCCAGGAAAAATCGTATTCTGGAAATCCTGGCCAAACAAAAAATACTAGTGTGCTGAAATTTTACACAAATACTAATTATATGACTCCCAATTGCGCTACAGAGCCCAATATTTCAAATCTTAATTTTGAAATTTATTTTTTTTTAAATAATTTTTTTTTTCTAAAAAAGCTCTCTGTAGCGCATTTGGAAGTGAAGAAGAAGGCTTGTATGCAAAATCTCATTTCTCTAGTATTCTTCATTTGCTCATGATTTCCATAAAACGAAAATTGCTATTTTGCACAATATGGCAACCACTGTTTAAGGTATCTGAAATACTGAATTTTGATTTTATTTTCTAGATTAAAACTTCAATTTTTAGTTTCTTATTTCAAATTCACTTGGTTTGCCTACACTTTCATTTTAACCGTAAACAAGAAAAAAATAAAACCTAGATTATCAGTTTACTTAACATGAAAGTGGCTGGAAACTTTATAAATAAACTATACTTATTTCTTAAGGTATAGTCCAATTTTTTGATTAGCGTACTGACGTCATTTTTTTGGATTTCTATTTGATACATTGTTTTAGATAGCGACAATAAATATGTAAAAAACAGTCATGTCGTTGATTGTTTCAACTGTTACTTCACAAAATCTGTCACATTATTGTCAATATTTTCAAGTCGTCACATTTGCAATTTAAATTGGCGTAAAAATGGGAGCGAAGCGACTAAGTGAGCGGAGTCAACTAATAATATTAAATTTACTGGCGTTTTTCGAGTTTGAAAAAAGACAAGTAGCTGCGGGAATCCCTTTGGATGTTGGAAATGTGGTAGAAAGAGTTTCTTTTGCAACAAAAGTTAGTAGAACTACAATATTCGATTAAAGAATCGGGCATCATATCTGATATATAAAATATTTAAGGAACAAAAATCAACAAATGCAACACAACAGACCAAAATTACAAATTACTTGAGAAGTAAAATTCGTGATACTATATACTGCATGTTTTCCCAAAAAGCGTAGGTATATCACAATTAAAACTTTTCATCGCAAGCTGAATCAAGACATATTCAACCATTTTAAATATTCCGTCAGTTTTCTTCGAAAATGGTTAAGAGATATTGGCTTTAATTTGTTGGAAGAAAAGCAACAATAGAAAATATCCGATGGATCTTCCAGATATTTTTAATAAAATAATTCAATTTTCAAGAGAATATCTTAAAAACGTCAATTTATTGCTGCATGGATATAATTTATTTTTGTTTTTGTGCAAAGTACGTAGTTATAATTTATTGTAGTTTTATTTTTATTGAACGGAAATTAAAGCTATATTGATAAACAATCTGCTATTTAGTAAGTAATTTTTATTTAATACTTTTTTTTATTTTTTTTCAATTTCTTGTAAATAAAACCCTTTCTATTAGTATCCTTAGTTTATCAACAATTCAAGGCAACACCGTTCTCAAGTAAAAAGCCAGTAAACTCATTTTCGTTTTAGTATCCTTTGGCCTATGATCGGTGCCATATTGACACTAAACTGACAAAAAAAATCCATGTTTTACTTGTCAATTTGGTTATAAAAATGACAGCCACAGTAGGCTAAAGGGCACTGAGGCGGTAGGAGTTAACAGGGTTTTTAGTTAAGAACGGCGTTGTTCAAGGACTCAAACAAATAGAAGCGTCCGACAAATCGCACATATGTTAAAATGACAACAACAAATTATTTGACATACGAACTGTAGACAACAAAGAAATACGTTTTCAGAGGCAAAAATTACGTCAGTCCGCTCATCAAAAAATTTGACTGTATCACCAATATGGCAGACATTTTCAGTGCGAATTTGTCAGTGTCAGTGGCCTTGGTTAACTTAAAAGAATATGGTTATAAATAAAACAACCTAAATGTTAATTTTTCAAAAACACGTTACCATATTGTAGTTGTGCTATATAGTGGGGTTCCCTTTTCTTAAGACTTAAAAATTAGACAGTCTATCCCGAGGATATTGTGACGAAAAACAGAAAATTGGGTTCTAATAACGGGCATATTTATTCCAGTGTTTTCTTTAAACAGATTTTGATGAGAATAATTCTTGTAATAAATATTGAATATATTAGTAACTAAACTTTTTGTATTTATATAGGACACCGAGGAATAGCAAAAATGTTTCCTAGAATATTTTTGCTATTCCCCTAAATAGCAAAATCCTACTCTCCCATTAAAAAAGGCTTCTCGAAAAAGAATTGGTCAGCGAACCTCAATCAAAATTCACAATCCGGTGCACGCTCGGTGCCTCATAGTGACGAGTTACCTGTACCTAATCTCCCTTAGGAATAAACCCTTGATTCGGATAAGGATACCAACGATTCGAACAGTAGTGTACCAGAAAGGGTCGCTGGTCCATCAAGCTCGCGAGACTCCAATTTTCTCTGTGAACTTTTTAGTAGAATATAAGTCAAAGTTAATTAACTGACCTTGTAAGGGAATTGCTCAATAAAAAAGTCGAAGTATTGACCTCTCGATTGAAGCAATGGAATTTGCTTCCGTCAAAAAACCTAACACAATTTTTTAGCATGGAAAACAATTTCATAGCATGTATTGACATTAAGGGATTAATAACAGCTTTAAATCTGGAGTATGATTCAAAAGACTGAAAACTTTTTATTGATTCTTTAAAAGTAAGTCTTACAGCTGCGTTTCTCCATAATGGAACCAAGTCAGTGGCGGCTCGCCTGATGACGCAGGTGAAGCGCTGTGCTTCACCTCTTATTTGCAGTCTGACTAAATAATTTTCATTTAAATATTTCTGAACAAATTAAACCTTCGGCTTCCATAAACTAACGTTTCCAAATTTTGTAAATATAGTATCTTTTATTCCATCATCAGGATCGAGCGGAACGACCGCGTGTCCGAGATGCGAAAACTCTCCACGAGCCAAAACAAAGGAAAAGGCACTCTGCGAAGCAGCTTCCTCGTGTCTTTCAGGCTGCGTTCAGGGTAAATTTCCGAAATAAATCGGTTGCCATGACGACGGCACGCGCGTCTCGTTTCCGCCGAGGTTTGGGTGTGTTTGCATGTGATGCAAACTTTTAAGCTGGCTCTGTTATAAGTTTGTGACTGTTATATCGAGCGTCGCATTCCGGGCTATTGTTATTGTTTCTCTTCAGTTGCGGTATTCATTTTTATAATTTTTTTTTGACAATGTTTAAATTATTGGCATAAAAGTTTTATTTTATATATTATGTAATATATCTATGTTTTATTTTATATGTTTGCATACAAATCGAAAGTAAAGGTGGGGGGGTGTTGGCGATGCTGCGTCACCTGCTTGTAAAGTCACGAGCCGCCACCGAACCAAGTTGCCTTTAATACCAGATAGTCATGCGTTCCATATGAAAAAAACGTATACCAATTTGATATTGTTACTACTAAATTTGTGGGAATTTAAAAGTTGTGGCAATTTTGCTTAGAACGCTGCTAGGTTATACCAAATACTGTTGCTTTCTCTGCAAATGGGACAGTCGGGCATGATTGGATTACTATAAAATATTCGGCGACCATGAGAATCTTTTGAGCCAGGAAATATAATTTTGGCCAGCGCGCCATTAGTTCCCCCAAAAAAGTGTATACCGCCCATACTCCAAACAAAGGAAAAAGATGATAGGAATGCATTTAAAATTGGGAAACAATAGAGGAGAAAACTAGAAAGGCCTGGTTTCCCAAGCTCTTTTCTGTTGCTAAAAGTTAGGATGTACCATGTCGTTAAAAATTCATTTCTTGGATTCTCATCTGGATTACTTTCCGAAAAATTGTGGTGTAAATGACGAGCATGGTGATAGATTCCCCAAGATATTTTAAATACGGGAAGAAGGTATCATGGAAAATGGAACTGTGAGATGTTAGTCGACTACCGCTAAACTATTACTAAACTATTACAAGAGATGTCCCAGAGGCTACTTTCAAAAGACAGGCTAAGAAGCGCAAAATGAGCATCTAAACTCTGGATTCAATAATAAAAGTATGCTATTTAATTGCTTTTGATAAATTATATGTATTTTGTATATGCATTGTATGCCTATAACATTTGTAACAAATAATACAGTTTTTTTTTGTCAGTCAGTCAACTTAAATATATAGTTGGTATTTTTTCTTAGTTAGTTGCAGTTAAATCCAAATTTTTTTTTTCAGGAAACAAAGAAAAGATTGGAATTTGTTTCCTAGTGAATGGTAAATGTATAGGGCTTTTTTAAAGATACTTCTCATTTTAATAGCGTTATCAAATATCTAGTTTATTATTACAAAATGATTTAATTTACTTTTAGTTAACAAATATTTGTTTCAATTGTTGAAATGTTGGAATTTCTAGCCGTAAACAAATATCTAATAACAAAAAAAAATATATTTTTTGTATTTTAGTGCAAAATGATCTATCTATTCATTATCTCTATAATAAGCCAAATATGGGCAAAACCTTTGGTAGCTATTATGATATGTTTTTTAATGTTACAAAACTCTTCTTTCAATAAAAAAATGCTAATGTATACCTTTCGAATCACATAAAGGGGTCGGGGGGGACCGTCAAATTAGCCTTCACCATACAAAAATGACCACAGTTACTTGTGGAAAAGTATGCCAAATTTAATTTTTGGTGGGGAAAATTGTACTAAATGTGTGCAAAATTTTTCACAAAAGCTGTGTGGAACAAACTTGACCTGATCGACCCCATTGTGCATGTTTGCAAAACAGAAAATATTTGGGTCCATTATGAAAGCCTAAATATCAAGAGAATTCCACTAGAGCTTTAACATTACCGATAAAACGATTGTCTGTTTTCTATAATTTCACGACTCTGTAAAAAATAAGAAAATTTTCAAAAACAAACGCATGAGGAAAGAAATTATTTGGTTAATTTTAAAGCTCGATTGAAATTTAGGGGATATTTTCACGAACGAAAACACAAACAAACATAAAATAAATATTAAATTTCCTAACCAGTTTACTTTTAATAACATTTCATTGATTTCCTATAACAAAAAAATTTTTTTTCTATTTTAGTGCGAAATGATCTATCTGTTCATAATCTGTCTAATAAGCCAAATATGGACAACACCTTTGGTAACTATTACGATATGTTTTTTAATATTACAAAACTCTTCTTTGAATAAAAAAATGGCAAATATAGAGGGTGTTCCAAATTCGATGCTCACCGTGGGGATCTCCTAAACGGTAGGAGATACGAAAAGGTTTAAGTTAAGGCAAAGTTGCGCCATTTGACGCTTTGCTCAAAACCAAAAAAAAAGTTGACAAATTCCGGGTAGTTCCGGTGATAGGCGAAAAAAAACGAAATCTTTATTTTTAGTTTTTATATTTCTGCGCCCTTATTCTTAAAGCTGTCGAAAAACGCTTTAAACTTTCTACAGGCACTTTTTTAAGATCTACCCAATGAGAGGTCCATTTCCGAAATTTGACATTTCAGTGTGACAGGAACACTGTCAAGTTCATTTTTTTTATGGACACATGTTTTTTTTCTCCTGCCGTTTGGTTCATAAAGGATGACAGATATTTAACTACCTCATTTTGACAGGTACCTGACGTTTTAAGTTAATTGATCATCATCAGCCCATTTTTTTATTTTAGTGCGAAATGATCTATCTGTTCATAATCTATCTAACAAGCCAAATACGGGCAACATCTTTGGCAACTATTACGATATGTGTTTTAATGTTACAAAACTCTTCTTCAATGAAAAAATGGCACATATATACCTTTCAAATCACATGAAGGGGAGGGGGGGGACCGTCAAGTTAGCCTTCACCATACACAAATGAGCATTACCTCTGGGAAAGTGTGCCAAATTTCATTTTTGTTGGGCAAAATTGTACCAAATCTCTTCAAAATTGTTCACAAAAGCTATCTGGTGGGATAAACTTGACCTGACCGACCCCATTGTGCATGGTTGCGAAACAGACAATATGTGGGTAAACTATGAAAGCCCAAAATTTTCAGGAGATTTCGACTAGAGCTTTAACGTTACCGATAAAACGATTGTCTGTTTTCTATAATTTCAACCTAGAAATTTGCAAAAAAAACACGCGTGAGGAAAGAAATTATTTGATAAATTTTGAAGCTTGATTGATATTTAGGGGATATTTTCACGAACGAAAACAAAAACAAACATAAAATAAATATTAAATTTAGGAACCAGTTTACTTTTAATAACATTTTATTGATTTCTTCCTCTATTTAACAGCTCTAAACTGATTCATTTTACTAAATTTTATTAAAAACCGCACACGGTCAGAATGTTGATACAAATAATTTAATGAAAAATCCGAGTCCCAATGGCAATTTAGTTTTCAAAATGGAAAATATTTGTTTATATAAGTACACAATTTATTCAGTAACCAAGGAAAACATTATCACATACAATCTCCTTAAAGCTTGAATTATTTACGTACGTGGTTGATTCTAGCGAACAGTGACGAACCCTTGTAAGATCAAATATTGAGAAATAGAACAAAGGGATTTGATTAAGATATAGACAAATCCTTAAGGACACTATATTAAATGTTAGACAGGGTTAGAACAGCAAATTGACTTAAAATTTCCACATAAAAGTTACAAAACTAATGAGCGAAAAGTTTCCAAATTATACCTTATCTTATTTAATTTTTTCGTGACATATATTTTTTAAGGATATATATATTTAGTTTAGTAAATGTTTGATTTGTTTAGTGAGTACGAAAAAAAAATTTCTTATATATTTTGGAAACTGAATCTAGTTTCAATGTTAGACTTGTTTTTAAAATCATTTCTTAAACTAAATATACCATTTTTAGGCGTTTTAAATATTTGTGGTAAAAAGTTGTTTAAAACTCAAATAAAATTGTAACAGTCAATGATGTTATAGCGCTGCAGTCGAAAATTTTTGCAATATAAGTAGAAAATATTTTTAAAATGTTCATCTCTTAAAATTTTTGTAAAATATCAAAAAAAGGTGGGATAAGTTAGCTACAATGAGAGGTTGAATTAAATCCCTCAGGAAAAAAAAAATTAAATAATAAAAAATTTAAACTACCCCAAAGTCATTTCATCCTGTTTTGGAAACCAAAGATGAAAAGAATGAAATTAATTAAATCTAAAAATAAATATTAAACAACACTCGTCCTTATCCTAGGGATGTTTCTCTATTTCACCTTCAAGCAACTTTTTCGAAGTAGTCAAAAAACGACCTTGCTTTGTCTTCCTTTATGCTGCTGTGCATTAAAGTCCCAACGTAGTGTTTTTCGCGAAGGATTACCCGAAAAATTCATTGGACTAATTTAATAAAGAAAGCAAAATTTTAAAATAAATTTAAATTAACTATTACAGCGATTGAAAACATTCATCCCACCATAAAAATTCCCAAGTTTTATGAAAGAGACAAATAAGTAACTTTTTTTTAATTCAGCAAAAGACTTGCTTAGTTACCCAAAAAATACAACATACAAAAAATTTACAAAACATGTATGTTGTTTTTAATGTCTAGGTAACAAATAAATTTTTACCAAAGGCCTGTCAAGTACACGGGGTATAAGTTTGAGGGAGTTATCTGGTTCATTAGTTCACCATACCAATATGGCATGGGGGACTATTAAAATCGTGAAATTTTGACTTTTGCTAATTTTATCACAAATGAGTTACTAAGGTTCCAAAACACCTTAATCGACGAAAAAAAAAAAGTTGTCTGTCGGTCTGGTGTCTGCCTTTATACACAATAACTTAAGAACGCCCTAATCTATTTTAACGAAAATTTGGACAAAAATCCACTATCGGCTGACCATGAACTGATTAACTTTTGGGTTGGGTGACGGGGGGTTTGAGAGGGAAAAAGAAATAAAATATTTAAAAAAATTTGTTACTTACAAAAGCAAGTAGCGATAAACGGTTTTCAGCTATAAGTTTTCTACTTGGTTCGCTGTTCCAAGGACTCAATATATTTTCATTGACAACGTCTCCAAAAATGTTAATGCATGTATTGCACAAGTCTCTATTTGGTAAGACGGTTAATATTGCAATCGGTTAGATTTCCATCGATGGGTGCAATCACTGTAGGTCGTTTGGGTGAGGACTTGCGCTACATAGCGGCTTCGAATTGCCGATCGCTTCGATTCGGACAAATACGGTCGCCAACTCCTCAAAAGTTAAATCTTGGTTACCCGCAATTCTTCGCAAGTGAGTCTTCACCGATATAATACCTGATTCGTAGAGATCACCAAAATAAAGGTCAGCGAAAGGATTAAAGTTTCATTTTATTTTTAACGATTCTGTGGCTTGACGACAGTAAGAGTTAAGAATATTATTCGATTCAATGAAGTCACGTCGTCCCACAAACCTACGAAAACCGGCCAAGAAAGTTTCAGCGGAAAGGTTCGATACAGCCTCCAAATGAACGGCGTTGGTCAGAAAACACAAAAATCGACATCCATTGACTTTTTGAATTTAATATCACTTCGATTTAATAACGTTATAGACAAGGAACCAAGAAAATCGACACTAACATGGGAAAATGGTTTTAATTAGGACATAAAAGGATTTTGAATTGTTTTCTGCGACAACAAGACACTTAGAAAAAAAAAAGAAATTAAAAAAAAACCTCTGGGGGGGGCGCCGTAGACTAGTGAACAGCATCTTCGCCTGCAGAACAGAGATCGCAGGATCGGATCTCGTCAAGTACATATTGCTTCACACAACACCGAATGCGACTCAAGACGACCGACGGGCGGCCCCACTTCTCAGCAGCTCCGCAGTCAACGTTGTGCATAGAATAACAACAAACGAGGTAGAAGTAGGCGGCACGGTTGACACTGCACTTTGCGGGACTCAAAACTGGACCGCCGAGGACCCCACCAACAACTGGGTATAGCAGACTAGCCGGTGACCCAAAAAAAAAGAAAGACCTGGACTTCTCCGAGATCGGGACTCCATGGGACGCCGCTGGACTCCGAGAGATTTGGTAACGGGAGTCGAGAGAGGGTGACTTGGAAGAGGCGGTAGCACTTTTAAGTAGCAGGACCACTCCAAGGTCTGAAGACACCGACGGCGACCTCGACCAGCAAAACCGGGTCTAAACCTTGATTTTCGGGTCAGCCTATATGACGGCGGGTTGCTGGGGAAAAGTCTACCATCAACCAAGTTCTGCTGGGACGGTAGCGATGTTAGATAGATGCAAGTCTAACTTATTTCCACTTAATAATTTTGCATCTAGGTTACATGCAGGAACAATATTTCAAAAAAAATTAATGTTGTTTTTGTGTGTGTGTTTGTATCTGACTTAAAATGATAGGTAAAAATTTTCAGAAAAAATATTACGTAAGTAATTTTTGTTTAAATTAAAAAGCTATATGGTCATACACTCCACCAAAACACTGAAATATTACGAAAGCCTTTTGATTTTTTTGTTGGAATATTTTTAGTGCTTATTTGCAGCATTTTCTATTATTATAATATGCACAAAGCTTTTTCGTTACAGGTAGGAACATAACAAGAACAAAACTTTTTGTTTAGAGGTTTAGTTTTCCGCTATATATTACCACATTCGTGATTGTAGTAATTTTTTCTCATAAATTTTAACTATTTTGGTGTATTGCTTGAGTTTTCTTATTATAATATAAAACATAACAGGAAAATAAATATTTTAATAACATAATCTTTTCCTCAAAGGACACGAAACCAATTTCCATTTATATTCTAATAATAAAATAGAAAACAAATATTTTGAGGCACGCAAAGTAAAATTAATTAGATAATTTTTGAACGGCATGCATCCTAAATCGAATTAATTGTATGCTATTATTATTATTATTGAAACATTACAAACAATACCTCCTATCGGCAATTTAAACCTGATCAGTTTATGCTTAGCAAGTATACACTCTGGACTTTACACATGGAAAAAAATCTCATCTGGTATCAAGGTGCAACGTCTTGATCCAAGAATAAATTAGAGCCAGTATTTCTCAAGAGGATGGAAACTTGAGTTAAGCGACAGTGGATTGTTGGACCAACAGATATTGTTTGATATTACTTGAGATTAAAATTCTTAAGTTCATGGTAAATTAAACCTCATTTAATAACGACTGGCTTTTAACAAAAAAAAAGTTTAAAAAACTCCAAATCAGTTACGACAACCGAAAAGAAACTAAAAAACAAAAGATCAAGAGATCTTGGGTGGAAATAACGAAAATTCAAACTTGGATGATCATCCCACAAGGACCACACAAAAGACCAAAGAGACGTGGGCTCATCAGTGATTTCACTGGTCACCCTCTACCATACATCATTAAACACCATCATACACTTTGATTTCCAACTTTGAATCACTCACAAATAGGCATCGTTCCGCACTGGTACTTATTCAAGTGACCTGATACGGATTTGTCCTAGCGACGCCATTTCTCCTTTCGCTTTGGTCTTTTGTGTGGTCCTTGTGGGATGCTCATCCAAGTTTGAATTTTCGTTATTTCCACCCATCTCTTGATCTTTTGTTTTTTAACGACTGAATTTTATATTTATGTTATTCTCGTTCTAAGAATAAACTATACTTACACGAGTAATAAGTTTAGAGTAGCTTTAAACTAAAACTCGTACAAGTAAATAATTTGCAATGTGGTATGCAGGTAAGAGAAGTATTACTTAGGTATTTGATTGAATATAATATTAGTTTTCATTCGTCGCACATAGAGAGTACGATAGGGCTTATACAGTTTATATTATTAAAATTTTAAAACAAACAATTATTTATATAGGAATAAATTTCGTGAATAATTATTAAACAATATAGAAAAAAGATGATTAGTACTCGAATCATGTACATCATTTGTTTGATCATTTTTAGGTTAATTTTGATGTAATAAATTTTTCTTATAATAAGATTTAACATGCCTAAAACTTCCACGTTGTAATTTAATAGTACAAAATATTTATTTTTAATTAAAAGAATAATTTACTCTTATTTTGACAAAATATATAAATGTTACAGTATCTTAGAATATTTTTATGTATATAGGGTATATTAAAAAGAATGCCAACCGAAACTTTCAAATGAAATACCCAGTATATTATTGCATTTTTTCATTCTGTTTCTAAATTCTAAGCATTTTTATATAACGTACCCTATGTCGATCTTCAAGTGCTTTCGAGATATTAACAGTTGAATACTGTCATACTCTGGGTCTTCTATTTGAAATTAGATGTTGAATACTATTGTGGCCAACTATTCGCCTAGTATCTTGACAACCATACAGGGGCATATTTAGATACATTTTGAATTTTTTAATTTTTCGTCGTTCGAATGAATTTTGTGCGATTGATCACTTTTCAGGGTATGAACGTTCTATTACGCCCAGAATGTAGCCCCTAATGTCGACCAATAGTAGGCTTTAAAGCGATAACGAGTTATCCGAAACCTATCCGACCACGACCGAACCTCACCCAATTGCCGTATATCGAAGGAATTTTCCTACACTTTTATACAACTGCCCCTGGACTAGGTGAACGAGCGCTCTTGAAAAACGACAATTCGATCAGCTTTGCGCATGCACCATGCCAAGCTCGGCAGCTTCTGAGCCCTCTTATTGGGCAAAACGAAGGATGTGAACGTTCCCGTGCGACCTTTCCTACAATATTCAAGAAAAGGCCCCCAGAACTGCTGAGAGGAAAAAGGTAAACACTCGCTGTGTTATTGTTGCGTCACGATGTTCGCTATTGTTTACGGCGGCACCTTAACCTTTATGGCAGTCATTTATTTGTTATTAGCAACAAAACGGGTAAACCTATAATAGTGCTATTACTAATTATCAATATTTTTCTTGCTTTTGCAGACGTAGGTTTCTCAAATATGAAGCGATTTTGATAATTTTATTTCCTTAAATAACGTACGGTGTGTGAATAAAGCTTTACATTCGACTGTCAGTTCTAAAAAGGGTGTAGTACAGAATAGAGAAATGTTTTGCAGTCTAATGCTTAAATGTAAACGGAAACACCTTTTGAAATTTTGAACAAAATTCTGTATTTTTTTCTACACAATTTTTAACCGGATCTGTACCACTCACAAATTAGGTAAAGAATTACATTTTATTGTAAATTGGCGTATGTTTACAGAGTTACACAAACTGTTAGACTAAAAACAACAGCTTTCTGTAACTTTCTTACGCAATTTTTAAAAAAAAAATTTATATTTCTTTTTAAATATACAATTTTTGGTTAAGTTTTTTATTTCTTGTTTGTACACAGGCAAATTCTAGATACAATACTCCAGTTTTCGATAGTTCAACCTGTAAAGTCTCTAAAGATAGTAGCATCTAACATCCCACAGTGCCATTAAGCATCTAGGTATCTGAAACAAAACAAAAAAACTAAGATCCTTCTTTTTGCAGGTTTAACTTTAAAAGACCCTATAATAAAATATATTGCTTGTATTTTGACGCCATTTTAAGAGGGCATTTAAATAACATTTATTTAACCTTTATTTAGACTAATCGGCATACCTTGCAAAGGCAATAAATAAGAAGCCAGTCTTCAAAAGGATGCACTTTTTAGAATTATTATACGGCAAGCCTCCAATTTCTTTGCTGTAAAATTGCAATCACAAACCACTCATATTTCCGTCAAGCATCATCTGAAAGAAAAACTAATTAAACCTTGTCATTATTTCTGCAGATAACTAAATTATTTATATGTATTTTTCTTATATTGTATGAGTTTATCAAAGCAGAGAAAACTACTTCCTTTTTATGCAATCAAATAAAAAAAATGTGAACAACTTTCAACCAATCACCACACGACTTTCGCACTCATATACAAAAAAATTAGAGAACTACACCAGAAGCCCCCTTTAAAATGCATAATTTTGCCTCTAAATCTAAGCACTTAAATTTCGCTTACCAATAAAGTTTTTTTGAAAGCTTATGGCCCCTGATTATCAAGTTTTCGCAGACGCGCCCCTTACAAAACTTCGACCAGTGGTGTTCACGACATCCAAATCACATCTAAGGTGACAGATATAAAAAAAAACAATATTAAAAATAATAATACCTACATACTTTTAATTTTTTTAAATGTTCAAACTATTTTAATCAAAACGTTTTTTGAGTACAAACTTAATTTCGCCTGCATAAATTGGTTTTCATTTAGCGCTGCCGTTAGCTCTAAATGATATTCAATTTTTGGCAAAACACAATATACATATGAATAAAATATTTTAAAGTTATTTTATTTTAGTATTCTTGTTTGGTGAGTTTAGTTGATTCTAATATATAATTTGTTTTGAAAATTTGTTATAATGGGTACGAAGCAAAAAGGAAGTAACTGACAAAACGTAATTTTCAGGGCGAGCGTTTAAAGTTTTTTAGTTATTTCTACATTCATACTTAACCTTTTGTTTGAAAAAAATACTTTTTGATGCAAGAGAAGATAAAATTTTGAGGTTTTTTAGATTTTGTCAAACAGATTTATTTAAAATTATTTATTTTCATTTTTGGAGTTACGTCCATCCAAATTGGATACTTCTACGGTAAAAAAGGAGTAAGTATGCTTACGATTTTTTAACCCGGAAATTTTTGAAATTATGGAATGGTAGGTAGGTTTACGCTTTTAGTTTGCTAACTAACTCTCCGATTTAAAAAATTGTAAAATACTTTTTATACGACACTTTGAAAAAACGGGGTTTCGCGCACGGAGAACACGATCTTAAAACGGCATTTTGCGCACGCTGTGTGCATAACGTTTTGAACACGCTTACATCATTTTTGGGCACGCTTACGTCATTTTTGCACACGGGTCTCCCATCATTGTGATTTTTGTTGTTGTCACCCAACAAAATATAAGTTGGTTGAGTTCCATAGCAACCGTCATGGCTCCTTTGTTTTGTTATCGGATTCTGAGGAAATTTTACAGAAAGCAAGCGAAATATGTTCGGGACTGCTAGCTCAAAAATCCAACAGCAGGTATGAATCTGAGTATAGCCGATTTATGAGAATGTAGATTAGCTAAATATATCCAAACTTTCTCAGAAAACGCACTAATGGTATATTTTAAAGAACTTTCTGAGAAATATAAATATTCAACGTTGTAGATGATTTTTTCGATGCTCAAGTCAACGCTAAGTGCCAATCACAACATAGATCTTGGAAGCTATAAGAAGTTGCAAGCGCTAATAAAACGAAAACTCGAAAACTACGTCCCAAAAAAGACCCAAATTCTTACAGAAGAAGATTTTGGCCTGTTTTTGATGAAAGCGTTAGACGACAAGTACTTACTTATTAAGGCGGTGGTTGCAGTTGGCTTGTATGGGGCATGTCGAAGAGAGGAATTATGTTATCTCAAAATAGAAGACACGAAAGATTTCGGCAGTGCTATGCTGATTAAACTGGAGAATACAAAAACAAAGGTACCAAGATCTTTTACAGTTTACACTATCTTGAAGAAGTACTGTGTTCTTCGTCCTCCCGATCTGAAGACAGGCAGGTTTTTTTTGAACTATCAAAACGGAAAATATTTAAGACAAAACGTTGGCATTAACAAAATTGGAAAAATGTCTAGAGAAATCGCCAAGTTTTTGTTGCTAGAGAATCCAGAAAGTTTCACATGACATTGTTTTCGGCGTTCATCCGCCACAATTTTAGTCGTTTGGCGGATGGAAGTCTAGTTTAGTTGCCGAAGACTAAAATAAAACTGCTTTTCCCGACGTAAGCTTGAAGGAATGTTCGAATGTTACCATAAATATTAAGTATTAATTAGTTTCCTCTGTTAATGCGTTAATAGAAAATTATACATTTTATTAATAAAAACGAGTTAAATTGAAATTTGATTTTTCTGGTCTCTGTTTATTTTCAGTCGTATAAAAAGTATCGTAAAGAACTCGTTTGAAAACCTCTTTGCACACTCCCTAGACTTTTGGACCTCGCCTTTGGCTCGGTGCACCAAACTCTCGATTGTCAAGAGTCGTCTTCAAACCTTGTTGTTTAAATAACTATTATAATCATGGGGGTGTAAGGGTTAATCGTACTTTGCTAATAGGCTAGGGAGATTTCAGATCCTTAATGGATCCAATAATTTTTTGTCAGAGATAAGAAGATAATATTTACGTAACTTTGACAATTGAACAGTAGAATATCTTAGCGGGCCGTTTTATTTTAGCTTAGGACCAAAATTAAAATACTTATTGGAATGAGAAATTTAATTTCAATAAAAACGTTACTGGTATAAGTCAAAAATACAAACGTACTACATCTAAGATAGTAACTCGTAAAGCTATAAAATTTAAATGATAAATGAAATTTTTCTGCACGGACCTTTCTGAGAGTAGGATCTTAATAATAATAAAAATAATATAAACGAAAACAATCATTTTGATCACTTTTTGTTTACAGAACATTGTTATCATTATTACTGCTATCAGCGATGGTACCATGTAGTCTTCCCTTTCTCAACCATATGAAGTATTTTTAAAGATCTTGAACTCATGTTCGTGGTACTTTGTTTAAAAATCACCAAACACTGTGAGCAACAGTATAAACCCGTGTTACTGTACCGAAATTTGGGACATAACTGGCGCGTTCGGAAGATTTTCTCCGAGTAAAACAGGATTAGGTGTCAAAACATCGACAATCTCCGAGCAAAAAAGAAGTAAATGCCACTACAATGCTTCAAATCGAAAAACTTCCGGGTAAAAACGTCGTAACGTACTTTACGCTTTTTTTAACCGTAAAACAGTGTTTTTATTAGCATTGTAAGGGACTTTGAAATTTCAGAAAAAAGGCGTAAGTGACTTTACAATGTTTTTATGCGGACATTTCAGAAAAATTTTGCACTTACGCTCGATTTTCAAAAATAAATCATTGTTTTTGGTAAAAAATTTTATTATAAAATTAACAAAATGTCAGTTACTTCTTTTTTAAACGGACGTATCGATATTATACTTGGAAGTTTGGATGGATTAAAAAAAAAGACCAAATAATTTTTATGACCAAGAAATTTTCCATAAAATGATATACGACTTTATTGCTTTGGACTGCTTGTGCATGTATTTTTAATCGATTTACCTGAAAAACCTGGTATAATATAGATAAAGCTCATGGAGTGGACATAATTTCTTCATATTCCATTCCTATAGGTCAGTAGTCAGAAGGAAGAGAAAGGGTAATAATCAGAATTGACCCAAGTCTCTTAAACTTAAGGCACAAGACAAAACAACAGACAAAATATGACACCTTTATTGATAAATATTTTTTAACAGCACCGTCAGTAAATGAAATTTTTGAAAATCTTGAAAGTTTCGAATTTTTGACGTTGGATGAATAATACTGTTTTCTTCTTTTATTTATATAATTTCTTCTCGTAGCCTATCAAATATTTTACGAAGTTGCGTAAACACAAATATCTTCCAAATAAACTATGCAAATTTTGTTTTGTAGCCCTCTTAAGATATTATCCATAACCCTTTGGAATTTTTAAACCCAAATGGCATTCTCTTGAATTCATAATGTCTGTTTAATGTTGAAAATACTGTTTTTGGTATGTCATCAGGATGTACTTCAAGGTCTAAAGTGGTAAAGTAATTTAAATTTTCCAATTTGTGTAAAATGTCCGAAATCTGGCGGAGAGGATATTTTGTAATCGATTGATTTTTCATTTAAGCATCGCTAATCAATTACCTGATGCTATTTTGTTTTACTCAACGCACATACGGCAAAAGCCCACTATTAGGGAGACAAAATTATTTTTTTCACATTTTAAATTTATGAATATTTTATAATTATAAACATCTCGAATGCAAGAATATATTAATATCACTATCCAACACATTTTTTTTTGTTAATTAACTTATGAGTTAATTCCTACCAATTTTAGTTTGCGAAAAACGAATATGATAAAGAAAATTATTTATTAGCTCTGGTTTCTGTGATACATTATTTTTATCACAGAAACCAGAGTTTTTCATTTAATAAGGATTATGAGGTAACGAAAAATATTAATTATGTATGCTAACAACACTATAAATGACAAAAGAACACTCACCGGTGGTTGAATATATAAAGAATTAATTGGGGGCTTTATGAGATCGCTGTCTTTTGGCTTCCTCTTGTAAGTAATTTCTGGAGCATCCCTATACATAAACCAGCAGTAATCCGCGAGCATTGCTTCATTCCAGCGGCCCTGATATCTCCGTTCCATGAGAGAAATATCCTGCTGGAATCTTTCCTCATGCTCTGACAGCTCCACAACTGGGTGGGAAAAAATCAAGATGGGAGTGGATAAAATGTATTTTTAGTGACATATTACATCCGAGTTGATGGTACTTTTCTAGAAGTACTTTTACCAATTGAGTGTAATTTTCCTCCCTTCTGTTCCCTAAAAATCCATGCATAACTCCCTTAAGAGCTTCCTAAGCTTCCTTTTCTTTTCATTTCAAAACTAGGTTGAAAGCAGGATCCTTTACGAGTTCACGTATTTGTGGCCCAACGAAGATGCCTTCCTTGACTTTTGCATCACTTAGTTTGGGAAATTTTTTTCTCAAATATTTAAAAGCCTGACCATCTTGGTTTAAGCCTTTGACAAAATTCTTCATTACACCGAGCTTGATATGTAGGGGTGGAAGAAGAACATCTTTTGGATTCACGAGAGGCTCGGCAACGACATTTTTCTCACTAGGTTTAAGATTCCTTGCAGGCCAATCTACTATCCCACATACACAAAAAGCAACAGTATTTAGTTGCATTCCTAATAGTATAGTAATGACTTTTAGGTTGCCACAGATTTTCCACTTATGTTCAGCATATTTGATTGAGTTGAGGAGGGTTGACATATTTGCATAAGTATCCTTCATATGAACTGCGTGACTAACAGAAACAGAAGGAAGACGATTGCCATTATCAAGCAATACAGATTTTAAACTAAGCTTGGAAGAGTCTATGAATAGCCTCCATTCAGTTGGATTATGCTCCATTTTCAAACTTTTCATCAGACCATTAATATCACAGCAAAAAACAAGATTATTCTCCTTCTTAAAAAAAGGTAACAGATTCCGCTGACGCTGTCTGTACTTAAAGACCCTGACATCTGGTTGAAGAAGTTGTTGCTGTAACCTTGATCCTAGAAGTTCTGACTTCTCCTGTGACAAGTCAAGATCTCGAATGAGATCATTTAACTCAGACCGGCTCAATCTGTGTGGCTGATCATCTTTTTTTTTCAAAATCAGGGTCGTGTGATATTGAAGGCATGTTTAATTCCTCATCTTCCACATTGTCTTCACTCTCTACTTCCAATTCATAGTTTTGAGGTGGAGTAGAAATTGGTAAACTGTCTGAATTGACAATCCTGCATTAATAGGCGGAGTCAAGCAAAAATAGCAGTCATCTATGTGGTTTGTAGGCTCCCGCCAAACTATGGGCACCCCAAAAGCCATCGATCGTTTTTTATTTTTAAGCCATTCTCGTAATAGAACTGAACACGAGTTGCAACATATATGCGGAGCAGTTGCAACATATATGCGGAGCCCATGACTTATTCTGGTCTCCTACCTTCATTCCAAAATATGTTAGTAAGCAGTATTCACAAGAGGCGTCAAATTGCGTTTCTGTGATAAAACGTTATTTCTCCACAAATATAACAAAAATTGTTAACTGAATTTACACATTTACGAGGCATGTTAATACAATAAGTTTTACTTTAAAAATACTCCAAAACAACACATTTTGCACTAAACAAAACAAAAATATTCTATGTAAAATGTAAACCTTAGATTTACAGCATAAACAGTATAGTCAGTTTGCGATGATATATTGTATCTCCGTGTATCTAGTTTTATAACAATACCATACACACTACATTAACTGTGCGTTCGATTAGAAATATGAAACTGAACTGTGCGGTATCGGTCGCCCTGAATAAAAAGACGCGCAAATACGCAATTATTTCGGAAAGGAGAAAGTCCCCGCTTATATATATCCAGAATAGTAGAGCTGTATTGCAAATATCGATAGCTAAATTAAAACTATCGATAGTTCTGTAGTTTTATCTCTATCGATATTATCGATAGTCAATTTCGATGGTGGCGTACCGCTATTTCTAACTCCCCGCCCTATCCAGTTCTCTGCCCTTTCTATTATTTTTTCTTTCGAGCTAATCTCTAATTTTTATGGTGATTTTTGAATTCAGTGGATGAAAATACTTAAGAATTAGCTATTTTTGAGCCCGAAACATTTTCATTGTTGGACAGTGTATTTTTTATTTCGCAGTTATGGTTTGGGTCTATGACATTTAAAACTGAAAAAAATGGCTCATTACATAAATTTCTGACAACTTAACGTTTTGAATACCAATTTTTTTCTGAAGTATTATGAAGATTATATTGTTTTCCAAAAATGTGTTCAATATTTTGTCCAAAAAAACTTCTGAATCAAATCGTAATACTACAAAAATCATAGTCATTACTAAATTTTTTTCCCTTCCGTTATTTTTTTGACTTTGCAAGCCCGAAAAAAAATTATAATAAATTTCTGTCTAATTTTTTTTATAATATAGAATAAGTTGTTTCTTACAAAATATTAAAAAATTAAGTTGCGCAGGTTTGCGCTTTTCGAGACATTTTTTCTGAACATATATCTGTAGAGAGTTGGTCAATTTAAAAATGAGCGAGAGCCTTTTCTGGGTATAAATATTTATTATTTTAAACGCTTGGACCCGTCAGTTTTATTTTGGGGTAAACCACTGGCGGTTATGAGGAGTGACCATGGTTCCACACTAACCACTTAACCACTCCAAAAAATGAAGCGTGTGACAAGATAGGAACTCGTTCTCCTTTTTAGTTTTTTTTCGACTGAAAACCAAATTTTTATTTTTAAATTTGTCATACCGTTCCTGGGGCACACTCCCTTTGTAGGATACAATTGACCTTCCTGAATTTAAGAAGGGACATTAGTCCTGAGGTACCTAGTTTGAAAGTCTTTTAAATTCTCTTTATCTACTCGCGTGCGCTAAAGTGCACTTTACCGCACTCATTTACGTGCGAAAAGTAGTAATTTACCGCACTCATTTACGTGCGGAAAGTAGTACTTTACCGCAATAAGTACGGTAAAGTTAACATTACGGTATTTTACCGCACTGCTTGCGATAAAGTGACTACATTTATTTCAAAACATTAAAATACAGATATGTATAAATTTTATAATTTTATAATTTTTTATTTTTTTGGTAATTTTTGAGTCTTGTGGTTAAAATCGTGTACCTAACACATGCGTAAAGTGTCTATACCGCCCTTGCCGGCTTGACCGAACCTGCCGTTGCGTGTGGTAAAGTATCAATTTCCGCACTTGTTAGGTAAATAACTATTACAAGTCTGATTTTATTGATTCATTTTTTTAGATGTTTTTTTTAAACATTAAAAAATAATAGTGATTTTAAATTTGAAAAATTTGATTTGAAATAAGCAAGTATACCTTAAAATTGTTTAAATTTTATGGCCGTTAATCAGAGTTTCGAAAAGATAGTATCATTGGGCTAATTTTTTAAACTGATTTTGCGGCGCAAATAAAAAAAATCGCACATTTTGTAAAAACTAAAACACGCTTCGGAGCACTTTTTTGATTTTTTGTCAAATAAGCTAGAATTTCTTTTTAAGGCCACCTGCTTGTTGTATTTAAAGTGCGTAACAATTTTCCTATTTTCCTGAAGAAATCTAATTTTATTCTGTAAATTGTGTGTTTTTTTATCTGCTAGTGGAAGAATTTAAAAAATGTCAAATAAAAAAACTAATTTGAGTATTTAGTAGCTGGTTGAGTAAAGGGGCTTAAGCCAGTAGAAAAAAATCTAAATCAGTTTTTGTGTGTTCTGTTTGATGAAAATAACCCATTGGAACTGTCCAATATGGACCGCCGCCGTAAAATCCCACTTTGAGGGATTCAAACAAAAAAATAAAATTGAACTTTTTTAAAAGACGCAAAAAATAAAATGGCTTGTTACAAATATGACAACAAATGAGCAGCAAAACTATGAAGAGAGTGTAATGACAAATAAAAATAATGAAGCTAGTGCCATTTACTGATTGTGGAAAAGACACAAAAAAAATTATGTCAAGTAGATTCGATTGATATGTCTACGTTCTTTTGGACTCATAACTGTCACCTACATAAGGCGGTCATTTTTGTGAAATTTCTCAGGCGGTATTATCATTCCACCTATATTTTTACTTCTATGTTGCGAATGCGTTAGAAAAAAGTAAATTTGCTTGAGTTTTATAGTTTGGTGGAGACGTTACTTGCCTATATCTGCATTTTTACATAATTATTAAGGTATTACAACAATGCTAAAGGTTTGATGAACGCGCTAGAAAAAAGAAAATTCCTCTTGTATTTTATAGTTTGGTCAAGGAAATGATAACAGTTTTTTCAAACAATAACTTAACTAATAATACAGAGACTATAAGACTAAATTTAAAAAAATGTGACATGGACAAATCTGTAAGGAAATTTTTTAAAAAATGGTCAGGGAAAACCTGAAAAAGTAAGGGAATTTAAAATTTGAAAATTACTTTAAACCCTGATTTACGTTGCCGGGCGCGCACTTTAGGTGATTACAAAGACTTTGGATGTATGGTGGTGCCTGCTACTTCACGGAATTCCGTTATCCCTGTCCAAAATTAAGGGTAGGTCGAGCCTGTTTACAATGTTGCTATACACTTACACAACTACGATAGTTACGTACTTATTTACCACTTTACGACACACTTTTAAAGGGCAATTTATACCCAAATCTACTAGATTTTAATTACTATCTTCTGGACTTGCGCTCCCCATTTTAAGTGAGGTAACTTAGTCGCTTGGTGATACTGTTTGTAAAATGAATAGTACCTAGTACATTAGTGTCCACCTGAAATTTATACACGTTAAACGTCAACTGTCAACAAGAATTTTCAGTGTGACGTTAATTTTTTTATTTCTCCCTAGAGTGCTGGCCATACTGTGCGGGGATTCTTGAAAGTATTAGAAGGGAGTACTCGCCAAGGGAGTACTCGACAAGGGAGTATCCATGTTCTCTTCTCACTTGTGGACTTTTGTATATCTCTACCTTGCTCTCACCTCAGGGCCTCATTCAGAAAACTTTCTATTTTGTTTAGTTTAAATTTTATCATAAGTGTTGATTATTATTGACGGTTTTAAGGCCATTTTTTTTACTATTTTGTTATAGTTATCGTAAGGCAGTTGATCACAATGTACTAGATATGGCCTGGCCGCAAGTGTTGACCCAATATATAAACCAAAATAGTGCCAACTCTTCATCATAGAAGGAGCTGGTTATGAAATCTCAAATGAATGAAGCTCAGACATTGTTTGGGGCAAAGGTATGGTGGATGCACGCATTGGTCATTTTTAGGGGCGCATTAGGCATATAACCGCAAGAGTAGAAGATCGATAGAAATCAGTTTCGTCACAATTCCCTATAATATTAGGAAGTAATTTTTATTTTAAATACAAAAACTGCACATTCGTAGCAGCCTTATTTGGTATGAATTTACATTAAACACCCTCACTAAACTTAAATTTATAAAACCGCAGCTCGGGATCAAAACTTTTAGATTTTCACATATATCAAACCCCTAAACCAGACCCCAAAATAATTTTTTTCTCAAAATTAGAAACCACTAGGTTCATTTAAATTGGTCAACTCCATATTTGTAGCAGATTTGATCATAAACGTCTTTGTAGGTCAACTGGTATGAGCTGTGGGTTGGTAGTTGTTAGTTCACGACCGTTCCGCACCTGAATTTCGATTATATTTCCATTATGTAGGACACACCCCTCTCAAAGGGTGAGTTTTACCACCAGAATTTCAATAGGGAAAGTGGATTAAGTGCTAGCTTATTTTGAAGGTCTTTTAAATGCCTTTAAAAAAATGTTAAAGTTACAAAAATCTAGCGATTTGTTTTTAAAATATTCACTTTCGATGTAAAAATGAATCCTAGAAGAAAAAATTGGTGCCAGAAAGCACGGATAGTCCACCATACAATCAGTTATTTTATGTTGAAAAGAAATGAAAATATCTCGAAAATTGTAGCATTGAAAAATTTGAGCCTTATAACAAAATTTTTGGTTATTATTTACGCAAACCAAAATCTGAAAACCGCATATCAAAAGCTGCTTTACATCTAAAGTTATAGTTTTTTTTATATATTTTAACGTTTTTTTAAATAGCTCGGAAACTAAAGCTCCCACGAATTTGGACTTTATAACAAAATTTGAAGTCCATATTCATGGAAACTTAAATCTGAAAACGGTATATCGCTACTTGCTTTTGTTCCAAAATTACAATTTTTTCCCCCACAACCCTCCACCACTCGATCAAAACGTTAGTTAGTTTGTGTTCAGCCAATTGAGAATTTTTGTACCAAATTTCGTTAAAATCGATTACGGCGTTCTTGAGTTATCGTGTATATAGACAGATAACAGACCGACAGGCCGACAGACAACTTTTTTTTCGTCGATTAAGGTGTTTGGACCCTTAGTAACTCATTTTTGATAAAATTAAGAAAAGTCAAAATTTTGCGATTTTAATAAAATGTAATATTAATGAAAACAAAATCGACGTGTCCTGGGATTTCTTAAAAATAAAATTTTAATTAAAAAAAAACACAATTTTAACATTGCTCTATGCATCTTTGAAAGTGAATATCTCAAAAACGAATTGCTAGAATTTAAAAATTTTAACACTTTTGTAAAGGCATTTGGAAGAATTTCAAAATAAGATATTACTTGACCCACTTTCCCTGGTGGTGAAACTCACCCTTCAAAAGGTGTGTCCTACAAAAATTTTAATATCGCCAGAATGTGTCCTCCTTGCAGACAAAATCGACATGTTTCGGATTTTTTTCTAAATTTTTATCAGTTTTCGAAAAAATTCAGTTATTCTCGTTTAGGGTTAGGGTAGCTTTCTCGATGATGAGTTAGTGTTAACTCAAAAAACAAACACGAGTTAATTTTACTCACTGGTAACCCGCTATTGAAAAACTGTCGTTTAAACTAATCCTGACTATATACTACTAGGTATTTTATAAGTAGCTAATTCGTTATTTACTTGTATAGAGTTTGATCAGTTATAAATTTTCCCGTGGGAAAAATTAGGAAGATAATTAAAATGGTAATTAATACGTGGAAAATATTCCTACATTTCAAAGCGCTGCTGTCAAATATAACATTTATATTTAACGAGATGAAGAAAATGATGAGCTTTTTTAAATATAACGCCTTGAAAAGATTAACAAATAACTTCATCGCTGCTCTATTTTAAATAGTTTATAAAATAATTAGCTTCTTGTCATTGAAGGAATTTTACTAGGTTCCCATTTTGAAGAATGAAATGAAGGACATTTGGAATTAAAAAATTAGTCATGAAGATTTTTATTCCTTGGAGGTTGAGGACCAGCTTCCCCTGTATTGGACATATTGTGGTTTTAAAGAAATTTTCTCACAGACTCTCTTTAAAATGTCTTCATATAAACTAATTGATTTGAAGAAGAAAAAATGAAAAAAAAAAATGGCAAATTTTTTCTAAAAGTTACAGGTCCCCTTAGGAAATATAAAGCAAACAAAATTAATGATTAAGACCATATTTGAAACAAAAATCACCTGCCATGGAAGTTTTTTCCAGCAAAATTCAATTACGTTCTTATAAATTGAAGGGGACTCTTATATAACTTCTTATTTAAAAAAAAATCTTGTAAATGCTCAAAATATCTCTAAGAGTGCTTGTTAAAACATAAAAAGCTTCGTTATGCATTTTAAAACTCTTCAAACCACTTAAATTGAAGATTAAATATTATTATTTACAAACCTGTTCACGAAGTCAAAAATAAAATGGCTGCAATAAAAGGGATGGAGCCCTGTGGCCTCCAAAGTTACAAATTTCTTCCATAATGAACCTCGAAGGATTTGACAACTAGAGGTCAGGTCAAAGTTTTTATCATATTTGGAACTCCAAGGAAATATATCCAAAAAATGTCTTTTAATAAAGACCTCCATTTCACAGATTTTTCAAATTTTTACGAAAATTTTACTATTATCTCAAACGCAAAAACAAAAATTTGGTTAGAAAAATTATAACAGATCTTCTTCTGAAATTCTGACACTCAACCATGGTTTAGGTCAATTGGCCAAAAAGCGGTGGTTATGGCTTGACTTCCATAAGCTTTCTTTCCGAGCAGATTTCAAAATTTGACCTTGTCTGTCTGGGTGACAAAACTGACAGAACGACAGGCACCTTCACCATAACTTGAAATCTGCGCAGAATATCTGATTTGACTTTAATATTTTTAAATAACTTAACATATATAATAGGGGGGGGGGGGGCATTTATAATAAAACGCCCTGTACAACACCAAATTATAATTCTATTTTCTTATCCAAACTAAACGAAAAGTTATTATTTTGGAGTTCATTAACGGAAAGAAGTTTGTGGAGGTTTAAATACACTGAATAAAACAAATTTTCCTAAAAATATAACTTGGAATTTGAAAATAATTAAGTCTTTAAAATCCATTGCCATTTTAAAGAACATTTGACTAAAATATGTTGTTCATTTTGTGTTTACTCTCTACAGATCATAACCAATGCGCTTTATTTAGGTTGAATTATATAATATTATGATTATTTTTAATGGATGCATTTTATTATAGTCAACTTTTAAAATACACTTAAATATTTAGTATATCAAACAAAATGTATTACAAAAATAACTATACGAAGTCATACTTTTTCTTATACTTAATAAGTAATTATAATTATTCGTCCAATAGTCCACTCAGTCGCAGCTCAAAAAGGATGCTCTGGCCTCCGCAGTAGCCTGAAACAAAGAAAAACAATAAACTTAAGACCCAATTGGGCAAACTAGCTCAAATTTCACTCAAAAACTTATTAAGTTAGAAAAGTCTTTTTTTATTTACATTTATTATATCAAATTCTAACCCCGTCAACTACTTACAGCACAAAAATAAAGTACATAATAGTTAAATTTTGGAATGTTTGTTTGACACTTTGTACTGGTTATGGTAATTAACCATTACTATTGCTGTATACAAATCCATTTCATTGTGGTTAATTTTAGAGAATTTTGGCACATTTAATTTTAGAAATAATAAAATATTACCAGGTTTGAACATATAAAACACATATTTTATAAAATTAAGCCCAATTTTGCGTTTTTCCTCATCTCTAAATTTTTTACAAGCAACAGTAGTGGTCGTTAAACACTTAGTATGTCTTCACAAAATATTGCCTTCTTTTTCTTTCATAGAGTATGTTCTCATTACCACAGCGGCTGTCAAAGTTGTCAAAATTTTAAGCATTCCAAAATTCCCCTAATAATACATAGTCACTTTTATAAACCGTGTGAAAAAAGGAAACTTAGTTTTTTGTGTACATACTTACTAGAAACTATTTTCGGTCCAGTTGTTAAAATTTTTAAGTTCCTCTCATTATCATAGAAATAGAACATCGTTAATTCTTGAAGTTGTAGAGTAGTTGTGTTGTGTAAGGGCTCCTTATATTTCCTAAAAATAACGGAAGCACGTTAATCACAAATAATATGATATTGATTATACAAAACGCCTCTACCTTTGTCGTCAGTTGACAATTACCCACCTGTTAGTTTGGTTTGGAGGTTAACAGTCCTCGATTTCCTCAAGGAGCCTTGTCCACTCACTTAGAGCTGGGTGAGATCAATTTTGGAGCGTCTCGCCTGTCTTTATATGCTTGGTTTTACTTTAAAGTTTGACATTTCCTGTGCTTCATACACGGATTGTGCCCAAATCATTGAGTAACATTTTGATTCTTCTTTACTTTGTTTATCTGGGTGAGACAACCATCTGCCTTCTTACCACACGGAACTGACCTAAAAGCACAAGAAATACGAAATGAAGGAGGTTTAAATTCGTTTCAAAAAGGTAAACAAACATCAATGTTGAGATAAGTATTTGTCAAGAATCCTTACGTTAGCTGCACCAGTGTAATCTACGACTTACCTAGATTATTTTTAAAGGCTTTTACGGACGGAGGGTGCCCTTCTCTTGGCGAAAATGATGGATTTTCTTTTGGCATTTGATTGTTTTTCAAAAACAAACTTCAACTAGAGTATAAAAATTGGTTTGTTATACTCCCCTGCGTCAACCGTAGAAAACGTGGCTAACTGCAAAAATAGGCAATTTGCCTATAGACGTCAGAAAGAACGGTGTTGGTCAGAAATGGAAAGTGAGAACTTTTGCATTTAGGCATTTTTGCCATTTTCTTTTAATAGTACGGTAACACAAAACTAGATAAATAAATTTTAGGTTATGTAATTAGACCATTTCTAAACGTTCCATGTACAAAAAGTTCTCACTTGACAGTTTAACCAACAATTTAAGTTAACTTTCTTCTAGGTTTAAAAGAAAAAGATTTTTGTCTTCGAGGGTCTGTCTTAGGTCGTTAGTTGGGATTACTTGTTGCCTAAAACATCCCATAACTTAAATGGCAGTGTGTTTACCCAAAATTTTTCTAAACCATGAATAACAAATTTAAGTTTAAAATTTCGAAATTTTAACTAAAATTGAGCATCAAAAATTGCCTTTGTCACCAAAGGCATAATTAAAGTAGTATAGTGCAATATATGTCCTACGATTTTTCCTACATAATGTCTTCAACTCGAAAGTCCTACGAAATGAACTAATTCTCTATGTTTTGACCTGTTCTTTAACTTTTGAGAAGATTTTCCCAACAGATAAACTTCCTAGGTCAGTATTTCTGTTTTCTGACACAAATATGTGCCTTTATTGTCATTTTGATATTTAATGACATTTAGTAGGTTTAAAAGAACAGGAATTGACCAGACAAGGGCAGTTTTACTAAATGCATCATGGTTTATGTGGTCAGAAATGTTGTATGGGTAATAGTAAAATTTGTCCGATGATAAAAAGCTAAATATTTTAGAAACTATTAAAGATACAACAGCTTCAATGAAATATCCAAAAAAAATTGTCAAGATCTTTGGAAAATATAAAAATATACAAGGTCCAATTTAAAAAAAACTGATCATTTACATATACCTCGTAAAATGTAAATGTCAAATATGACAGCAGTGCCTTTAAATGCAGGATTATGCTTCTCTTATGGACTGCTTTTTAAATTATCTTTCCAAGTCCAAAAACAAAAAAATTTTCCAAAAAAAAGTTATTAATGATCATCCTCTACAATATAAATTTATTGAACCCGCTCTTTTTCAGATATCCCATTTTCAGGCAATATAATAAATCTTTTTGTCATGTTTAAGTGCTCAGACAAACAACCCTTTGCTATAAGATCATGTCCAAGTAAACACTACACTCTGATAATAATAAACTTGACATTTGAAAAATGAGCTTGTGCTTTATAAATGAAATAAATTTTGTATGCTTTTTGCAAAAAAAAATTGATATTATACTAATAATTTTAAGTTACCCTTTTACCCAAAACATGAAGTAGGTGATGTGATATTCAAATCTTAAAAATAAATTAAGTTGTCAATTTTATTCTAATATAATTGGTTTTTAGGTACTTCAAAAAAAAATATATTGAGTGGGTCAGAAAAATCTAAAATTTTTCAATTATCTAAAACTTTTGACCTTGACCTTGAATTTTAGAGAGTTTTTTGAGTTTTAGAAATATATGGGATTTTGATTTCATATTTCATATTTAAATTTGACACCTCTTGAAAATCCAAGATAATGAAGAGTTTTAAAAAATGTGTAATTTTCATACACCCATGTTCGACACTGAACCAACCCTAAAAACTTTCATGAAGAAAGTATGGTATTCCTTAATTAAATCGGTTCGGAAACTAAAAAGTTATACATTTTTAAATTCGTTTTTGAATTAAGAGTGTTTTTTGGCTCACAAAATTACACACTGTTTTGAATTTGCTATAACTTTTGATCTTATTGCTCGATTTAGAAAATTTTTGCTTTTATGAAGAAAGAAAACATGAGGATTGTGCCATTTTCTTTGAAGTAATAAATATTCTAAAAATTCAAGAGGGGGGTTAGATTATTTTTGAGTATATTGTGGCATTATCTAACTACATCATTTATGAGATAAAAAAATATTATTTTTCTAATTATGTGAGTGTTTTGAGAGTGAAAGTAAAAAAATACGGTAATTTTTGTATTTACTATAACTTTGGAAATAATTTCTCAATTAAATGTTTAGATTTTTGGACAGATAAAATAGACCTTTCGTTTATTTGGTTTAAAATATGACATTTTCCAAAAGTCCAAGATGGCGGCTAGTTTCAAAAATTGAGTAGGTTGAATGCCTATAACTTTTTAATTTTTTATCCGATGTAATTAGGCAATACCTCAGTTAAGAAGAAAAACTGGAGCTTCTGTAGAAGTAAATAAGAATTTGTTTAGTATCGCAACAACTTCTTGTAGCCAGATGAAATTTCTCCAATTTTGGAAAATGTCCGCCATCTTGGATTTTTAAAAAATGTTAAATTTGGTAGATGTCGCATATTTTTTGTCTTACAAAAACAACATCTTTTAAAATCAAGCAATTAGGTCAAAAGTTATATCAAAGTCAAAAAGTCTGTAATTTTGTGATTTTTTTATATTAAACAACCGATTTAATTAAGTACCCTTGATATGAGCAGAAAGACCGAACTTTCTTTACGAAAGCTTTAGATTTTGTTCAGTGTCGCACATAAAATAAAATAGCAAACTCTCTCATTTATAAACCGATTTGTCTCCATATTGAAACTTTGAAAATTAAAAAAACAATAAAAATGGCGGGTCAAAAATGGCGTATTTTCTTATTTATAAACCGATTTATCTTAAAATTAAGACTTTGCGGTTTATAAAGTCACAAAACACAATTTTCGATTGAAAATTAAAAAAATTGAAATGGCGGACTCTCTTATTTATAAGCCCATATGTCTTCAAATAGAAACTTTGCTCTGTTTAAGGTCATATAATACAATTTTTAATTCAAAATTTAAAAAATCAAAATGATGGATCCAAAATGGCAAACTTTCTCAAATCGGTTTATAACCGATTTGTTTTTAAATTGAAACTTTGCGGTGGTTAAGTTTACACAATACAATTTTTGTTTCAGAATTTAAAAAAATAAACATGGCCTATCAAAAATAGCGGACTTTCTTATTTATAAACCGTTTTGTCTTAAAATAAAATTTTGCGGTATATTAAGTCACACAATACAACCGATTTAATTAAGTACCCTTGATATAAGCAGAAAGAACGAACTTTCTTTACGAAAGCTTTAGATTTTGTTCGATTTGTCTCCATATTGAAACTTTGAAAATGAAAAAAAAATAAAAATGGCGGGTCAAAAATGGCGTATTTTCTTATTTATAAATCGATTTATCTTAAAATTACGACTTTGCGGTTTATAAAGTCACAAAACACAATTTTCGATTGAAAATTAAAAAAATCGAAATGGCGGATCCAAAATGGCGGACTCTCTTATTTATAAACCCATATGTCTTCAAATAGAATATTTGCTCTGTTTAAGGTCATATAATACAATTTTTAATTCAAAATTTAAAAAATTAAAATGATGGATCCAAAATGGCAAACTTTCCCAAATCGGTTTATAACCGATTTGTTTTTAAATTGAAACTTTGCGGTGGTTAGGTTTACACAATACAATTTTTGTTTCCGAATTTAAAAAAATAAAAATGGCGTATCAAAAATAGCAGACTTTCTTATTTATAAACCGTTTTGTCTTAAAATAAAACTTTGCGGTATATTAAGTCACACAATACAACCGATTTAATTAAGTACCCTTGATATAAGCAGAAAGAACGAACTTTCTTTACGAAAGCTTTAGATTTTGTTCAGTGTCGCACATAAAATAAAATAGCAAACTCTCTCATTTATAAACCGATTTGTCTCCATATTGAAACTTTGAAAATTAAAAAAAAATAAAAATGGTGGGTCAAAAATGGCGTATTTTCTTATTTATAAACCGATTTATCTTAAAATTACGACTTTGCGGTTTATAAAGTCACAAAACACAATTTTCGATTGAAAATTAAAAAAATCGAAATGGCGGATCCAAAATGGCGGACTCTCTTATTTATAAATTCATATGTCTTCTAATAGAATATTTGCTCTGTTTAAGGTCACATAATACAATTTTTAATTCAAAATTTAAAAAAATTAAAATGATGGATCCAAAATGGCAAACTTTCCCAAATCGTTTTATAACCGATTTGTTTTTAAATTGAAACTTTGCGGTGGTTAAGTTTACACAATACAATTTTTGTTTCAGAATTTAAAAAAATAAAAATGGCATATCAAAAATAGCGGACTTTCTTATTTATAAACCGTTTTGTCTTAAAATAAAACTTTGCGGTATATTAAGTCACACAATACAATTTTTAACTAAATATTAAAAAAGGCAAAATGACGCATGCAAAATAGCGAACTTTATTAATTTTAAACCAATCTGCCTTAAAATTAAAACTTTACAGTGTTTAGGGTCACACAATAAAATTTTTAACTCAAATGGCGGACTTTCACATTTATGAACTGACAAGTATGTATCAAATTTACCCTGGAAAAATGAGAAGAGCCAAAAATCAAACCACAAACTAGAAAATAAAAATAGATAAAACAAATTTAAAGTTAAACGATTTTATAGTACGATGATTTGCATCGGCTGTACCAAAACCTGGAAAATAATAATCTGGACCATTTAACAGACTGAAATAAAATACTAGCAGAAACAATTTAAATGCGTCCCACAAAAAACTTATTTTTCTTATGTCAACGTTTCGTTATATTTTATAACTTTATTAATCCTTAGAAAGACAGTGTTATGCTATGTTCTGAATCACATCCAACCAAATTCGATCTCATAGCTCCTTTTTTGGCATATATTTTTATTATTATCATAATTATTTTTTTTAATTAATTTGCACAATTTTGAAGCTAAAACTTCTGAAGTTATACTTACACACCAAGCATGGCCACCTTCGGAGCCAAAATCAAAACTTTTCAACCCATTAAATGATACTTCTTTCGCAAAAAAAACAAGGGCCATCTTGGATAAAAATTCATCCTGGTAAACTTAAAAGATAAGTTGACCGCACTTAATTACCTTGCCCGTTTTGCTGCTGTTTTGAAAGAGCCGCCTGGGGCGACTGCTTGTTTTCTCCAGTAGCTAGCCAATAATATATTATAAAGTCAGAATTTAATGAGGGTCATTATACGTGAAGATGAAGTTTGTGACGCGATCCAAAGGCGAGCGTCTTAGTTCGTCGCATGTAAAGACCCATGATATACAAGTTGCGCATATACAAAGCCTACCAAAAAATTTAATTAATAGTTAATCTTAACATCTTTTGTCATAGGACAAATTAAAAAAAAACGTATTTGAAACGAAAAAGAATTATACAAACTGACAAGTAACTTTTTGAAACACGTCAAAGTCTTGCAACCTTTGACCAAGCGTTGTGATAGATTGAGCATACTCCGCCAACGTTTATGCAGTGTTTTTATTTTCCTTTTCTGTTTTTTAATTTTTTTTTTCGTTTTATGTATTTTGAATAAAAAAATAAACAAAATTAAACAAGAAATACCTGTTATGTAAAAAATTAAAGACAATTTATAAAATGGAAAAAAATTCAACAATACATGTAATAAATAAATAATATATATGTATTTAGTTAATATATACATATATATATATATATATATATAAGTCGGAAAACCCGTTTTAGAAATTCTGGTGGTACTAAATTAATCTGGTTCTAGATGGGGAACGGTAAGGAACACTTCCTTTCAAATTTGATGAAAGCAATTTTTGAGACTGACAATGACAACTCGTAAATACTACGTACTCTAAAAATCTATTTTAGATACAATGTACGTATATAGTATGTTAATTTTCTGTAGTATAAGTTAATAGGTTTAGAGCATTGTGAGAGAATTGAGTAAATAAAAGAAAATGGTATATAGGATATCAGTAGGAGAAGATTTAGGTTAGTTGTTGAGTATTTATGTTGTCTTTTAATTTGTTAAACATAAGTGTTATGTAAATGTTGTTTTATAAACAATTATTGTTATGATTTAACCTATATTTTATATCAAATTTCGTACCTAATGACTAAAATTAAGTTATTTTTAACTTAAAAGTTATTAAAGTTCTTACACTGCATGCCGACCATGCCGAAAAAAGTTTTTAGCAATAAAAGTAATTACCCAATAAAGAATTTACGTTGAAAATGTCAAAATTTAATGGCTTTATTGAAAAATAATCGACAATGGTAATGGAAATTAGTTAAAATGAATATTACTTGTGGGCATATGGTATTATAATATTGAAATTGATGATTTATGAAAATTATGAAAAACTGAAATTGGAACTTATTGTAGAGCAAGAATTGACATTTTTATGGAAAGAAGTATAAGTATTTAATAAAAATTTAGCAAAGGATCCAATTAAAAGAATAAAAAGTGAATGTAGTATAAACCGTAAGTTATGAAAAAATAATAAGTGTAAATTAGAGTTAGATAGCTTCAATGATAGGAAGAAACATAGTTCAAATTTAATTAGTCGGGCTTAAGAATATGCTAGTTTAGATGCCTAAACTCCGTTGTGGACGGATTGGAAAAAACTACCAAACAGTTGATTGATTTAGTAGAGTGGTATGAATCGCAGTTAGATAAATTAGAGAAAAAAACCATTCCCCATATATTTCCTTAAAACTCGCGAAAAATGCCAAAATTAGACTAAAATTGGCATACGATTCGCCCTTATTTCTGACTTAAAGTTGCATTGCATTTTCAGTAAATCCCTAACTGCTTTATCTGTAAGGCTGAATAATGCAAGACAAGGCAACAAGTCCGTAGAAGAATTTGGCAAAACGATTAAGGAACTCATGACGGAACTAACAGTATCACAATGCGGGAGCGACTCTGGTGAAATGGATATTCTGAGGCCAGTAAATTAAAAAATTTTCATAAATTCTTTCTCAAACGGCCTTCATAGTCATGACTTGCGAACAACAGTCACAGCTCGTAACTATAATTCCCTTAGTGAAGCTATTAACAGTGCAAAAGACGAGAAGTTAGGTCACAGCTTCAAATTTTAGGGGAAATAGCTTTATAAAAAATAATACATTTTCACTAAACATCAACAAAAATTTTAACAATAACAATTTGCAGCAGAGGTCTAATAATAATAGAAACAACAATTTTAATAGAACTAGGTAATAAAGTAATTTTCGAGGAGGATTTTCCCAAAATAAACGTCAAAGGGCATACAAATGAAAGTCCGCGCAGTCGATACTGAAGTTGGAAACCCCGTTTTAGCAATTCTGGCGGTGCTAAATTAATCTGGTTCGAGATGGGGAACGGTACAGCTTACCACTTTCTTTCAAATTCGATCGAACCAATTTTTTGAGCTTGACAATGACAGCCCGTAAATAGTACGTACATTAAAAATCTATTTTAGATACAATGTACGTACATACTGTGTTAATTTTCTATAGTATAGGTTAGGTTTAGAGTATTGTGAGAGAATTAGGTAAATTAATAAAAAAAGTATATAGGTTATAGAAATATAGATGGTTGTCAAAGGTAAAAGATTTAGGTTAGTTATTGAGTATATTTTATATCAAATAAAGCATTCTAAGCAAATCTATCCTCGAAGAAAATACTTAATTTCTTACCTAATGACTTATTAAAATAAAGTTGTTTTTAACTTAAAAGTTACTAAAGTTCTTACACTGTATCTCTCATCCTACCAAAAAAAGTCTTTAGCAATAATAGTAGTTTACATAACAAGCATGTCATGATGGTTATTAAGTGCGAGGATGAACTTTAAGACGCGAGCCGCAGGCGAGTCTTAATTTATCTGAGCATGTAAGACATTAACATGTGAGTTAGTGTACTATACTTTAACTACGACCAATAAAAATGTCATATCAAACGCGAACACTCTTAAGCCTTAACCTTCATATCCAGAAGTTTCAATGCCGTTCTACCTAAAACGTCAAAACAAATAAGTTACTAGGGACTTTTCATATATCTTTTAAAAAACAAGGTTTTTTTCTTAAAAATGCGTAATATGTCAATTTAACGGGACTTATTTTTGGTTAGGTACTAAAATTATATTGGATTTATTTACGTTTAATAATAATAATAAATAATAATAAAAATAATTCACACTTTTGCGTCAATTAGTGCTCTTATAAAATAAAGTTTCAAATCAAATGAATGGTCAAAGGGCATACTTTATGGAAAATGGGAATAATTCCTTGCCTTAAGGCAATTTTCGCAATAAGATTCAGTTCATTGACACATTTTTTCGTGCCTGACCGAAGACCCTGTAATTTTATCTAAAGCATAATTGTGTAAAATATGGTGGAAAAACAATAAAATTTATAGTTGACACGGGTGCATCCATATCTGTGCTATTTAAGGAAAGTTGGCATAGAAAGCAAAAACTTAATTGTTCCAAACAAATGAAAATAACGGGGGGGGGGGGGGTTAAGAGCTTCGCAAGGTACAGCCGACATTTGTTTTTATTTAAATATTATGAAGTTAAATCAAAATTTTTTAACTATAGAAAGTTTTGAAGAAAGTGTACAAGGTGTTCTGTGGGACGATTTTCTTAAAAAATATTTTGCAAAGATAGACATCGAAAATTTTTATTTTTTATGTACTGTTAATAAAATATTTTGAGTTAACACAAACGAGGAGTATATGGTGTTACAGGATGAAATTTGTCAAGGCATATTTATTGCTGGAATCTTGGTAAACCCTAACACAGACATGATACACATTAAAATTTTAAATACAAGAGACAATTAAAAAATTTTGTTTAAAAATTGAGCAACTTTGTAACTATCATATTTGTAAATATCGCTCATCTGCACGATGCGTGATTATAACTTGAATCATCTTGAAAACTCAAAAAAATATTCCTTGCAGGAAATATGTTCAAAATATTCAGATGTTTTTTACTTCAAAAATGATCCTTTGACTACCACTCACATTTAAAAGAAAAAAAATAATTTCCAATTAAACGCAACTCTCGTTTAGGTTAAGCCCTATAGGTTACCTCATGCACAAAAGGATAAGATAAATAAACAAGTGAAAAAAATGTTACATGATCAAATTATCGAGGAAACCTAGTCACCTTGGTCTTGTCCAATTTTAGTAGAACCTAAAAAAGAAGATGAGAATGAAACAAAGGAATGGAGAGTAGTTCAAGACTTCAGAGCTCTCAATTCCCGGTTACCGGATGATAAGTTCCCCCTCCCCTACATAAATGAGATCGTTGACTCTCTTTTAGGCGCAGTTTATTTTTTACATTTAGATTTATCTTCAGGCTATTATCAGATCGAATTAGATGAACAAAATAGACCATACACAGCTTTTCTCATAGATAAAGGTAAGTGGAAAAAGACAAGATTACGTGGGTCTTAAGATCAGCTCAAGTGCATTCTCTCGTGCTATATCTTTCGCTGTGTCTACTTTGACTTATGTTTCTTCTTGTTTTTTTATGTTGATGATTTGATTGATTTTGGAAGCGATTTGGACACACACACATACATTCGTAGCTTCAGCCAGTTTTTTTAGGAAGAGTATCAAAGATTTCCTTTCTCTTAATTATCTCACAAGAAAAGATGTACCATTTAATTGTATACCACAATATCAACAAGCTTTTGAAACACTTACTACTGCTACATATTGAAAAAGTTGAAATTAATGCACCCCTAAAAAAACACAAATGTACTACTTATCGAGAACTATGTAAACTTAAATAGCAGTGTAAAACAAATCATATGTACAAATCAAAACATACTTATTTATTTATTTATTTAATAAAGGTACAGTTGAAAAAGGAGTTTCTTTCTTACTTTTATTTCCAAAATGTTTTTTTTTTTCCATTTCATCCGCCAACCCGTGCTCAACAGCTAATGTTGCTAAACCGTTTAAACCGTTTAGCTGGTCCTCAGTAGGATTTTTTTTTAAATTAATTTTAATTAGGAGAAAATTATTTCCCCACTTGCCATACTTATTGGAATTGTCAACAGGATTCTCAAAGCTAATAGGAGATTTGCCGCAAAATCTATCTTTAAAATATATTTCAAAATTTCCTATGGACTTTTTTTTATTTAATAGAGCATCAGTCAAAACTATTTTTAAATCTTTACAACATTTAAGTAACTCACTTTGAGGATTATCTTTAAAATCTTAAAATATTGTACAAAAACTGAAAACAGTTGCTATGGGAGTAATTAAGTCAAACCTATTATAAAAAAATAAGACTCCATCTTATATTTCAAGGTAGGATATAACAAAATTGATAAATCCTTCTTCGAAATCTATGACGTGACTGGGTAAGGTTAAAATTAGCCGGTATATTAATTTCGTCGGCGAGCTCTCGAGCATCGAAAAGCATGTCATAAAAGGCAGTACCCAATCTAAGATCCTTAAAAAAATCATTGCAATTTTTCAAGAGTTCCATAGCAGATGATAAATCATTGTGAATCTACAAATTATTACGAATAGCCAATAAGGCATCACGTATCCTTTCTAATTCTTTTAAAATGAGTGCTTGAACGTATTTTGTTAATAGAGTCCATCGAAAAATTGATAAGGAAGAAAATGGATATATTTTATTTTTTGGAACATATTAAAGAAATTGGCGGCTTTGAAGAATGCCTTTGCCATGCCATTAACGACTAAGTTCAACAAGTGGCGGCTACATAAGACTCTCTTCAATTGAACGCTTTTATTCTAGATTGTACTAAATGTACTAATTTATCGCCACTCATATTTGTGCCATTATCGTAGCCCTGTCCCCTCATATCTTGCAAATTTAATCCCAATGTTTCAAGTTTTTTAAGTATTAAGTTAGCCCGTCGATCTTTCAAAAAAAAGAGAGCAAAAAAAGCTTTCATTAATTTTAATGGAAATCTCATTGGGATTGGATTTGTCAATGGATACATACCTTAGTAGGACTGTCATTTGTTCCATCTTACTGACATTAGGAGTAAAATCTAGAATTATTGTATTTGGTTTGCTTAATTTCGCTAATAATGTGAGAGGTTATATTTTTTTCACTTTAAGGAGTAATTAGTTCATTCTGATTTTTTTTCCGCGATAATAGACTTTAACTTATCATTTTTGGAGCACTCAACATATATGACATATTTTCCACCCGAAGTATTTATTTGTTTGTTTGTTTAAGTTTTAGATAAGTAAGTAACAATTTTGAATACAAAACATATCCCTAATTTAGTTTAAATTAATTTAAAATCGAACATTAAATCCAATCTAATAACTGCTGCCATTATCAGCGCTATGTTTACTTAAAGTCATTTAAGTCCTTGTCTGTGGACATAGCACTGGTCTATCTATCTTAAATTAATTAATTAGGTTGATATTAAAGTGTTGGTTTGAAAAGTAATTTCTAATCATATTAAATTTGTTGATTGTAACAAAACATCTAGGTGCTTGTCTGTGAACATAGTAGCGCTCTGAATTAAATTAATAAAAAAATATCTTTAAGACTTTGATAAACAAAAATTGTTTAAAAAATTAATTTTTCTTTTAGCTCGAGCGCTAATTTATTATGCTCTTCCATTACTAGATCAAACTGAGCTACTAGTTAAACAATTTGTAAAAAATTACCATTATCGAATTCGTAAAGTTTATCACTTGTATCTAGGAGGGCTAAAAAATTTTGCATAAGCCTTTTTATTCCTGAAACAATGCGTAGAAGCACCCCGTACCAATGATTTATCTCTGCAGTAATGAGTGGTGTGAGTGACTGTCAATCGTTTTAGAGCAATTTTTTTTTGACTTAATTCTTTCTTAATTCTCTATCAAAGATTATTGATTTTGGATTTGGTTTTAGAGGCTTCGTGTTCATTCAAATACTCCGCGAGGTGCTTCTAATCTTTAAAACTTTTAGTAGAACCCAAAAGTTTGCAGAAAAAGCAATAAACACAGTTTCGTATGATTTTCTCACCATTCCTCATGTTTCTTAAATAATAAACTTCACTAAACCTTCGACCAGTGTTGTTATATGGAAAACTGGTTAGGGTGGTCCTTCTTTTACCAAAAAGTGTATTTCAGCTTCTGACAAGCTACTTGGCCAGGAATCTGAATCCGAGTTTAACATCGTAGCAGTTGTCTTTTCTTTGGATTTTCCTAAAGTAAGATCACTGGACTTCTCTGAAGAAGATTGTCTAGACGTCCTTGGAGTAGGTTTTTGGGATATCTCTAGAGTAGGCTTTACATGAGCAATATTGTTAGCTTGATTGGTAGCCGTTTCTTAACTATGATCCAAATCAGTTTCCGATATCTCTGTATCGTCATCGTTTGTTTTAGTGCCTTGTAGGTAACTAAAAATACTTCCGGACTGTTTTTCAATTTGGACTTGTTTCTAGACTCTTTTTCTTCTATACTGGGTACTTTATAATATTTTACGTCCATTATGCATTCTAAAAACAATTAAAAAAATATTCAATTAAAGAAGTGATCAATTTCTCCTTGATTTCTAAGAAATCTGTCAATTTTGCTTATTTCAGCAGTTTAAAACGCGGTTATCTATAACTAAACTAAGCAACCGCTATGTATTACAATTGTATGATTTCGCATTGATTTGACTACTTTTTGAGGTTTTGTCAGGTTTTTATTTTAATTTTCTAATTAAAATTAAATAATGGAAGGGTCGTGGATAAAGCACAGTACCGAGTGATCCAAATTAGGCATTTTTGGTAGTTTAGGGTAAGGTACTTCTAGGGGAGATTGGAAAAAACCTACGCCCATCAAATTTCCAGAAAACGTTATTGGTAAAAACCGAGTCTTGATGTCAATTCGTTTTAAAGCTATTTTGAAAAGGGCCTATAACTTTTTTATTATTGTTATTATGTTGTCTCAGAAAGTTGTCCTTATATTTTTTAAATACGAATTTAACCTTCAACAAAAAATCTAATTAAAAGTTTTTGGCATTTAAGAAAAAAATTTGACGTGCCTTTCCAAAATTGCAGATTTATCAAAAACCCTCCGTAGCTTTATAACGGCTTGATATATCAAGATGTGGAATTTAGCATTATTTTTTTCTTGTAAGTGGAGGGACGCAAACGGGGGTAGGTTTTTCCCTATCTTCTTACCCCGAAAAGTCCAAAAATTCGCACACTAAGCGTAACATGCTCAGGTAAATTAAGACAATTACCTTCTACGGTATTATTTTCAAAAAAGATAAAAAGAACAAATAACTAGAAACGTGTCGAAACGAAATACTAATTGACTCACGTTTTTTATCCCAATAATAAAAGTTCAAATACTATTTATATAAGTTAGCAAATTAAAAAAAAAAACCAGAATTGAAATCAAAGTGACATTCAAAATTTAAAAATTCCATGCTCAAAAAAAAAAATAGTTCTTAAATCAAAAACAAATCAAACTATTTGTGAAAGAAAATGTATATCTTTTAAGAATAATTAGGAACACCTTCTGGCTTATATTCTATATTTATATCTAAATATAAAGGGGTGGGAGGAAATTTAGAGTAACCAAAAAATTATGGGTTTTAGCATTTTTTCCACATTCAAAAACTTTCTACAAAAATACACAGAAAGAAAACACCCTTTAGCTATAATAATAATTTTCAAAAAAACACTGAAAAATATTTTTTAAAAAGAAACAAAGCACTAGCAACCTTTAAGGCAATCATTGCATAAATGAAACAATAGAACTGAATTTTTTCCTTTGAATAGGATGCTGAAAAACTCAAAACTTCTCATAACGGATTTTTTGCGCGCTCATGCAAACTCCGAGAAATTGCATTTTTAAATGTGGTTATGGTAAGGTTAATATGAAGAGATTCGTTACAGATTTGCCTCTTATTTAATATGTTTAATTCTAAATGCTTTATTATGTATGTACCGTATCCTTTTTACGTGTTAAAAATTCATAGATTTTTTATTTGTTTTTTCTATATAAACATTTATAATTTGTTTTATTCTCGATCTTTTCTGTTGCGTGTTTTTGTTTAAAGATTTTTTAACATTTCTAAACTAGATTTTAACAACTTATTCTTGAGTAAAAGAGCTATTTATATTAAGAATAAACTAGGCAAAAAAACAAAAAATTTTAGCTCTGTATAATAAAATAATTTTCTGTGTTTTCTTGTTAGCCCTGATGATGGTCCAGACATAGAACCGAAATGTTGGCTGTTGGTATAAATAATAAAACATTGTCCAAGAAAGCCGTAAGTTTGTTTTGAATCAATTAAAATAAAGTGGACGAGAAAATATATATTGTAATATGAAGAGGTTTAGTTAAGTGATCTCCATATAGCAGATTTATGTATTTAGTTTACACTTTTTTTTATAAATTATACAGCCGATTTAACGTACCCCCTGTTAGCCGCTTCGGACAGGAGCCGGGTTCGCCTGGGCGTAGCGCCGGCGCTGAAGGTTCACTTTTTGTAAGTTGAACAGAAAAGATAAAAACCAAAAAAGTTTTCCAAAAACAGTTCTGACCGGGGCGAAAATGGCTCCTGTAAGTTAAAAATACCATTAGAAATGATTTCGTATAAAAGAAAGTCTTACATTTGCGAAGATATCCGAGTTGCCGTAGTATTTTTAAGCGGTCGTAGATAAAAATGTTTACATTGATTTATAAAGCAATAACTGTCGGAACATTAGCTAAATAAGTAGTTGTCTTATAGTGGAGTTGTGCCCTTAAATAAACGGAAGTTCTGGTGAAAGAAAATCCCTTATAGACTACATATTCTCAAAAAGACAAAACGTTAAAAAAACTGATTTTTTCGGTCATCCCAAACTTATTATTTTTAATTACCCTTATCCATCCGTAATATTTACTACAAATTATTAATAATATAGGGCACAATTAAAACTTCATCAAGACAAGGAGCAACAAAAACGCACATTAAATAAATATGCCAGATAGGTCGTTATTAAAATACGCTTACCACAAAACGATGAGGTACTAACTGAGTTTAAATTATAAAAGGTTACAATAAAAAACATAAAAAATAATAATATAATAATAAAAGAAGACCAGGAAACAACAACAAAGTTTAAAACAGACACCTGTTTACCAGGCTCATTAGTAATAATTTTGGTAACAAGTAATGAAATAATGTTGATAATCAAATCTTTAAGCATAACAATTTTATGTAACTTATTAAGATAGTTTTCAAGGCTATTGATCCAAACCTTTTATGTAAGCAGCATTTTAATGCATTTCAATACACCTTTATAAGAAGTGCGTTTCAAGACCATAAAAGAGCAGAAACCGAAGTAACGAAGTAAAATAAACCTATATGGAAAACCCCTTCAATTCCTATACTTTTCAAATGAACTGGAAACCTACAAACCGCTACAAACTACGAGTGTAATTTTCTTAAAAGGTTTATTTTATGTTGGTGCATATAAACGAGTTGGCATAAGTATATATACAGTTGCAGGCTTTATAAATTTTGACGAGAGGGAATTATAATGATATATTAAACCACCAAGCATTTCCCATTTTCATAATCCAACCCCTACCATATACCTGCAATGAAAGAGTTGTTGATTACTTTTTATACCAATTGCTTTATGCGTTTAAACTTTTGGCGACTGTACCTTTAGGATGCCTCGTATAAGAATGGCTGTAGTTTAGTTAATCCAGACAAGTAACCGCAACGTTCTAGATCCTTAAAGCTTAAGCAACATTTTTGAGGTCAGTCAAATAACACCCCCCCCCCCCCGAAAGATATTCGAGTTTTGATATGCTTATAATTTGAAACCAATTTCGAACTAATTTTGAAACACCTTTAAAAATTTTGAACCACACTCCTTCCTTTTTTATATTCAAAATGGGTGGTGCAGCCGTACGCTACCCCCCCCCCCCTCATTAAATTAAATAAGTGTGGTTCAAAATCTTTAAAAGTGGTTCAAAAAAATTATAAGCATATCAAAACTCGAATATTTTTTTGGGGATGTGGCTTGACTGACCTTATTTTTGGCCATTGTTAAATCAGCATGCCAGGGCTTTCGCCAAGTGCAACATGAAAGTTATTTCGTACTATGGAGTCTAGAAAGAAAAGATTTTTTTCCTGATTTTTTGTCCGAGCGATTTTTTCAGTTTATTTTTTGTTTACCACACTATGTACCTGTTATGTATGTTCTAAGTTGGTAGCCTGACCAAACTCTATGTTCATGTCTCGTGGTATGCTAAAGAGTTGGCGACACTGTGGGGAGTCAGTCTGATAGCGTGCTTGGGCAGTCTCACAGCTCGTTCCCTTTTCCAAAATATTCCCGTCTGTAATAAGTTTTGTAGTACTGTTTTATCCCAATAAAAACTCAAGAAAGAACCTACTTGTTTTATAAAACATAACATTTGGCGACGTGTCTGGAATTGAGTTTTTTTTTGTTCGGGAAGTGCAAATAAAACCAAACTGCAAAATTGTTTCGCGGAACGGGAGGTATCAGCAAGCGAGACGGACGAAAGGTCACGTAGGTATCGCTTTGCAGTGGACATCAGCGGCAGATCGATGTTCGATTGTAAGTCGTCGTGAATGTAGGGTGAGCAAGATCAGTTTAAAAGTTACTCAGGAATAGTCCGGTAGTTTTAAACAGTGATAAGAAAAGAGAAAAAGATACTCGTACAAGGACAAGATATGGTTATTCTAAGTTGAATACAGTATACCTAGTATAATCTTGGTCGGAAAATGGCTATGATTGGAAATATTGAGCCTTTCAGTGGGATCGCTGAAGAATTCGAAACGTATTTAGAAAGAATAGAGCACTTGTTTGCGGTTAACTTTGTGGAAGAAAAGTTAAAAGTATCTATGCTAATAACGTTAGCTGGTATAGGGGTGTATCAGACGTTAAAGAATTTAGTAGCGCCACAAAAGCCAGGAGATCTGACATTTCAGGAAGTAAAAAACCTGCTAAAAGGTCATTATGCGCCTTAAGTATCAGAGATCTATGAGAGATTTATGTTCAATAAATGCAATCAGAAACCAGAGCAGAATGTATCGGAGTACATAGTCGAACTGCGAAAGCTAGCAAGCTCGTGCAACTTTAAAACGTTTCTGGATGAAGCATTAAGAGATAGGTTCGTATGTGGCCTAAGATCGGAAAATATACAAAGGAAGTTGTTGGCAGATGACAGGTTGACATTTCAGAGCGCTTGTAAAGCAGCCCAGGTGGCAGAGCTTGCAGAAAAACAGGTCAAAAATCTGTCTGACGAAAACAGTGGTGTAAACTACGTTAAAGCACAGAAATATAAATCACAAAACAAGGCTAAACAGAAGTCTAGTTCGCAAAATGACAAAAGTCAGTCCAGCAGTGCATGTTGTGACAAGTGTGGGCGTATCCACAATAAAGATAACTGTCCTGCAAAGAAATGGAAATGTTTTCAATGTCAAAAGTTTGGTCATGTTCGGGATTTATGTCCATCAAAGTCAAAATTGGGTGCAGTGCAAGAAGGGGAGCAGCAGCCGGATTCTGATGTTACGGTAAACGTAGTGCAGTATGAGGATGTAAATAATGATTTATATAACCTAAATCAGGTATGTGTCAGTAGTAGTAGTTCTCCACATCGCATCACGTTAAAGGTAAACAAACAGCCTTTGTTATTTGAGGTCGACACAGGAGCATGTAAAACGGTAATTTCAGAAAAAAAGTGTTTGGAAATGATAAATTTGCCTTTGAAAAAAGTTTCCTTTAGATTGAATGCCGTGTCGGGTCAAATAATAAGAGCATTAGGAGAATGTATGGTCACGATTGATTACAATAACAAAAAGGTTGAGTTATTAATAACAGTGATAGAGTCTGAAAATGATTTTATTCCTTTATTAGGTAGGAATTGGCTAAATGTCTTGTTTCCAAACTGGCAAAACAACTTTTTAATTAATTCTTTGAGTGTTTCAGAAAAATCGAAGTTGGTTAATACGTTAAAAGAAAAATTCAAGAATGTTTTTGATAAGAATTTATGCAACCCGATTAAAGATTTTGAGGTTAAGTTTAACATTAAAGAGAATGTTGTGCCAGTCGTGAAAAAAGCATATGACATGCCTTATGCATTAAAGCCAAAAGTAGAGAATAAGCTAGAAAACATGGTGCAAGTAGGTATATTGAAACCAGTAAATTTCAGCGAATGGGCATCACCTATTGTTGTAGTTCCAAAAAAAGATGGCGATGTGCGTATTTGTACTGATTTCAGGGTAACTGTCAATAAGTCGTTAAATATAGATCAGTATCCATTGCCAAAACCAGAAGATATTTTTGCAAGTTTGGCTGGTGGATCAGTTTTTACAGTCTTGGATTTATCTGGTGCTTATCAGCAGTTAAAAGTAAACTCGGATTATCAGAAATACTTAACGATTAATACGCATATTGGAATGTTTCAGTTTACTAGGTTAACCTATGGCATAGCATGTGCTCCAGCTATATTTCAGTCTATAATGGACCAAATTTTGTGTGGCATCCCAAACGTAAATTGCTATTTAGATGATATTTTAATATCTGGAAAAAACTTGACAGAAGCGCAGCAAAATGTCGATTTGGTTTTGCAAAAGTTGTCGAAACTTAATGTTAAAGTTAATATTGAAAAATGTAAGTTTTTTGAGTCACAAGTAGAATACTTAGGGCACAAGATTGATAGTGAAGGTGTGCATCCGACTGAGGAGAAAGTCCGTGCCATTAAAGAGGCTCCTGAACCTACCAATTTGACCCAATTGCGTGCTCATTAACTATTATAATAAATTTTTACCGATGTTGTCGTCCCAATTACGTCCCCTTTATAATCTTTTAGAAAAAGATGTAGAATTCAAGTTTGATGATATGTGTCGAGAAGCTTTCATCTTAAGTAAGAAGCTTATTGCAAATAATCAGGTTTTGACACACTATGACCCAAATAAAACAATAGTTGTATCGTGTGACAGTAGTTCTTATGGTGTGGGAGGAGTTCTGAGTCATAGAGTGAATGGTGTCAAAAAGCCTGTGTGTTTTGCCTCTAGCTCATTATCAAAAGCAGAGCAAAATTATTCCCAATTAGAGAGAGAAGCTTTGGCAATTATTTTTTCAGTAAAAAGGTTCCATAAGTATATTTTTGGTAGGAAGTTTATTTTGGTGTCGGATCACCAACCCCTAAAAGTGATTTTCAACCCGGATAAAAGTATTTCAGTAATGTCGGCATCTAGGATTATTCGTTGGAATGTTATTTTGTCAGCTTATGACTATCAGATTGAGTATAGGAAAGGTTCTCAGTTATTTGAAGCGGATATGCTATCAAGGTTGCCACTAAAAGATGCTACTGACGTAGATAGTTCGATTAATGCTTTTAACTCATCTGATATGTTACCAATCTCCTATAAGGATATTGCAATAGTTTCAAATAAAGATCCGATTTTAATGAAAGTAATAAATTTTGTAAAAACAGGTTGGCCCAGTAAGGTAGATCCAGACTTGAAACCTTATTTTCTTAAACGTAATGAGCTTTCCATCGAGGAAAATTGTCTCATAAAAGGTATTAAAGTAGTTGTACCAGAGGCTTTGCAGAAACATGTTCTGGATTTACTGCATGAGGATCATATAGGCATAGTTAGGTCAAAAATGTTAGCTAGGTCTGTAATATGGTGGCCAAAATTACAGCAAGATATCGAATCTTTATAATTAAGTTGTAATATATGTCAACTAAATCAACGAAATCATGAAAAATATTTAATATCTTGGCCAAAAACAGAAAATGTGTTTTCTAGAGTACATATAGATTTTTTTAAAAAGAATAATGTTTGGTTCTTGTTAGTTGTAGATAGTAAGTCCAGATGGCCAGATATTCATATTATGTCCAAAGGTACTGGTCTAATGCAAACAATAGAAAAGTTAAAAATTACTTTTTCGGTAATGGGCTTGCCAGATACGATAGTGAGTGATAACGGACCGCCTTTTAACGCACTCGAGTTCGAAAAATTTTGTCATGCAAACGGAGTAAATTGTGTGAAGTCCCCGCCATATCACCCACAATCTAATGGCAGTGCTGAACGCCATGTTCAAAACATTAAAGATGCGCTTGATAAATATTGTTTACAAAACACCACTCTCACTTTAGAGCAACAGGTGGTTAATTTTTTATTTAGTTATCGTACTACACCTACTAGTTCAGGTATGAGTCCTAACGAGATGATTTTTAAAGTCAAGCCTAAGACCAGACTAGATCTTTTAAAGCCTAAAAAGGAGGGAAAAGTTCAATTAAATAGTACTTTTAATTTTGTTAAGCCTCCTATGTTTTTAGTTGGAGAGAGGGTTTTAGTAGGAAAGCTGGGACCATATTGTAATGATAAATGGAGACCTGGCGAAATAATGAAATGTGTCAGTTCAGTGACATATTTGGTAAAAGTTGATGAAAAAATTATGTATAAGCATGTTAATAGCATTAGAAAATGTTTAAGTTCTGAACAAGTTTTGAATGAACCAATAACTAATGTAGTTCCAATTTCACAAAACGTACCATTTACTTCATCAAACATTGTACCAAATACGTCGCCTAAACCAGTTGAAATAGATAGGCCAGTTATAAGTCCACTCGGTTCACCAAGTGTCCAAAAGTATGATTCTGAGGTGTTTAAAAGTCCCGCAAGTCCTATGAAAAATTCGAGTAGTGTAGTAACACCAGTGCAAATTAAAGAACCTGAAGTGACGCAGTTAAGGCGTAGTGTTCGTGTGCATCAAGCACCAAAAAGGTTGAATTTGTAGTTTAAAGTTGTTCATTCTTTTGAGAAAAAGGGAAAATGTTATGTATGTTCTAAGTTGGTAGCCTGACCAAACTCTATGTTCATGTCTCGTAATATGCTAAAGAGTTGGCGACACTGTGGGGAGTCAGTCTGATAGCGTGCTTGGGCAGGCTCACAGCTCGTTCCCTTTTCCAAAATATTCCCGTCTGTAATAAGTTTTGTAGTACTGTTTTATCCCAATAAAAACTCAAGAAAGAACCTACTTGTTTTATTAAATAACTAGATAAAACATAACAGTACCATAATTTTAGCGTTCAAATCAGTAATTTACCTTAAATTAGGTTAACCATTCGTCCTAGGTAGGAAAAAGGCGCATTTAAATTTTGTGTCTCAGATAGTAAAATAGTCCGCAAATTTCTTCAATATATATATATAGTTTGCTATTCCAAAAACAAAATATAAATTAGTTTTTAACACAAAACTTTTCTAAAAAATGCATTCCTCTGAAAAATATTTTGATCTCAAAAAATCATAAAAGTTTTTTAAATTTAGTTAAGCCCGTGATAAACACCAAAGTAAAATTTACCTTCAAGCTCGAATTAGTGACTTAATGAAACTAGAAGCTATGATGAAACAAATTTATAAACCAATATAACACCCAGATAAACTTTATTTTGCTCGAATTCCTTTAGATAAGAGCATTGTAATTAGCATTTCTGAAAGGTAAACAGAAGACTGTAAAAGACAAGAAAAGACCGGCTATAAGAGACTAAACACCATATTTGGGAGTAAAACATAATTATGTCCCTATAAAATGGAAAATAGCAAACCATAATTAAAGTAATATGCAGCAGCATTGTTGGAAATTAGCATTTTGTAGGCTTCGTCTTTATTCGTTTTATTTTAGTGCCGCTATCCTTTATAAGCTCCGCTGCTCTCGTTGGATTTTCTGTCAAAATATTACATTACGCTAGAGGAGATTATGAATAATTTATACGGGGTATGCCAAAACTTGCGCTTTTCATAAAACTAATGTAAATTCTTGTAATATTCTGTGGGAAAACCTTGTTATCACAAAAAACTGTCTCAGTGGCGGCTCGTGACTTTACAAATAGGTGACGCAGCATCGCCGAATCCCCGCCCATCTTTACTTTAGATTTGTATTGTGTATGTGTATGTTTAATAAAGGGGATGGCTTTTCAGTCTTTAAGAAGTCTTTTTTGTCATCTTTATTCCACCCAGAAAACGATTTTTCTAGTAAAACACACACGCCATCATACACAGGAAACATTTTCTGTTAAAAATAATAAAAACGAATACCGCAACTGAAGAGAAATATTACAGTCACAAAACTATAATAGAGCCAGCTTGAAAGTTTGCGTCAGATGCAAACATGCCCAAACTTCGGCGGAAACGAGACGTGCCGTCTTCATGGCAACCGATTTATTTCGGGAATTTACACTGAACGCAGCCTGAAAGACACGAGGAAGCTGCTTCGCAGAGTGCCTTGCTATTTGTTTTGCCTCGTGGAGAGTTTTTGCATTTCGGACACGCGGTCGCGTTCTTTCCGCTCTATCCTGATGATCAAATAAAAGATACAATATTTACAAAATTTGGAAGCTTTATTTTATGGAAGCGGAAGGTTTAATTTTTCAGAAATATTTATATGAAAATTATTTAGTCAGACTGCAAATAAGAGGTGAAGCAGCGCTTCACCTGCGTCATCGGACGAGCCGCCACTGAACTGGCTGCTTAATTTCGGAACGCAAGCCGATTTTTTTGCCCTCTCATTTCTACTGACATATATTCTTTCTCTGTCTCTCCCGCGCTCACGTGGCAACAGAGGTTGAGTTAAAACAACATCATTGCATATATAAGGGAGCTTTCTTTTATTTTAGTGTTTTATTAAACTAATTTTTATGTAGGTAAACACTATATAGTAGGGTTTCACACTTTTTTTTAGTGCCAAAAGGAGTGCTGTGTTGGGTGTTAGTTCTTTTTGTTTTTTCGCATGGTCTGGGTTGTTTAAAGTTGGCAAGTAAAAATTGTCGTTGGTTTAACAACCTACATTGCAACTGTCTGGTTTATTTTTATTTTCCTAGCTTTAACTTTAGCTTATTTTCCAAAAATTTGTGAAAAGTCAAGAGCCGCGTTCGAACTAGAGCCGTTACGCTCTTTTTGGACGAGGACACTACCTTTTTAAATGATTATTATATATTGTATATTATAAATTATGTAATTATAAATTAACCTAATTTACGGGCACTTGCATCGATTTTTTTTAATAGTCCATCTCTTGCGCATCCATTGATAAAGAGAGAATTAGTTACGTGTTAATATTTAAATTAAGATTTTTTTAATGTGCATTGCACCAATAACCTTTTTTTATAATTTTGTAGACAAAATTTATAACAAACAATAAGAAAAAACCATTATGTCCATCGCGGTCAAAAACGCCGTATGTCTGAGACATACAGTGGACGTCCGTCTTTGACCAAATAGCAGTTCGCGTTCCAATATTTGCGTTCCAATATTCGCCAGTATAAAAATAACATAAGTATTCCATATGGCCTAAATTTATTAGTCATCAATTTAAGTTGATAATAGAACGTACACGTAGACGTGGAGCAGCGGCGGCTCGTCAGGTGAAGTAGGTGAAGGGGCTCTTCACCAAAAAAAAAAATAAATCAGGAAGAAATTTTACCAATACACCTGCTATTTTAGCCCTTAAAAAATATTTATGTTTGATACAATAATATTAATTTAATCAAAGTATAGCTATGCATAATAGGGCCACGACTCCGATGCACAATATAGAAGCGCTGATTGCACTTTGACATGCTCCAGCCACAGAATACATACTATCCAGCCGACCGCCCGTCCCAATGCGCATCGCTACTAAAAGACTAATAAAGTAAAGAATCGAATTAGCGAATGCAAAGCAACAAGTGAAGATCCAACATACAGTCAAGTGGCTTTGATATTCACCGTTGCCAGGGTTACGTGACGTCAGCCAGGCGACAGCATGTAATAGTTTGTATTGCGATGAACGGCGACTAAAAAATAGATTAGTCGTATGCACTATTGTTTTCGCATTGCTTCCCGAAATATAACGGTTATAGAAATCGTTTTTACGTTGTTTACTGTGTGATTCGAAATATTTTTTTTTCAGTTAATTTAGTAGTGTTTATTGTGTGTTTGTAAAAATGAAGTCAATATTTGTTTGAGTACCCACTAGCTCTTCACCATTTTTTACGGCCGCGAGCCACCGCTGACGTGGAATATAGTACAATATATGTATAATGTAAAAGAAATCAAAGACAAAATCATGTTTACGATTTTACTTGTCAGCAGACTTAAAAATTAATTTAAAAAAGGGAATTTTACCATCAAAAAAGTATTGAATTTTTGGCTATACATACCGGGTGCGACTTAGAAACTAGAGGCAAATACGTTTTGAGCCTTGTTAGGGATCATCAGTGCGACATCAGTTTTTATAGACGAATAATATAAAAGATCAAATCAACAGGTCATAGAAAAATGCTCGGTAAACACTAGTATAAAAGAATTAGAAATAAATTCCTAGTCCATATGAAGGTAAATATAAATAAAAAAAGGGGAATTGACCAACAGAAAAACTATTCTATTTTTGTCCTCCTCCACTAGTTCTATCACTGACTGATTTCAGACACAGTCCATCCACCAATCGGTCTTTTTACTGTGATGAATCGATAGCAAAACTATGCAAAATACACTAGAGTACCACAAGAATACATACCGCGTGCGACTTTGAGACTATAATCAAACACTTGTTTTACCTTTGTTAGGGATCAACAGTGCGACATAAGTTTTTATAGACGAATAATACAAATGATCAAATCAACAAGTCATGGACAAATGCTTGGCAAGCACTAGAATAATAGAATGAGAAATAAATTTCCATTATTCATATGAAGGTAAATATAAATAAACAAGAGAGTTTTATCAAACTATTGAATTTTTGGTCTCCCCCACTAGTTCTACTACTGATTGATTTGAGACACAGTCCATCCTCCAGTCGGGCTTTTTACTATGACGAATCGATAGCAAAAAACAAGCTATACAAATTACACCGGAGTACCACAAGAATACAAAGCGGGTGCGACTTGGATACTAGATGCAAACACTTGTTTCACCTTTGTTAGGGATCATCAGTGCAACATAAGTTTTTATAGACGAATAATACAAACGATCAAATCAACAAGTTATGGACAAATGCTCGGCAAACACTAGAATAATAGAATGAAAAATAAATTCTCAATGTCGATATGGAGGTAATTATAAATAAAAAAGGGAATTGTATCAACAGAAAAACTATTAAACTTTTGGCCTCCTCCACTAGACTGACTGATTTCAGACACAGTCCATTCCCCAGTCGGGCTTTTTACTGTAACGAATCAACAGCAAAAAACAAACTATGTACAAAATACACCGGAGTACCACAAGAATACATACCGGGTGCGACTCATTCTGTTATAAATTTATTGTTTCTTAAACGGCAAAAGCAGTGGACTATTGGCCAGTAGAATTCATATAATAAGGTTAATATTTTTCTAAGCTTACCATGATTAGCTAGTAAATAAGGAAATAAAATGCACTAATTTAAGTATTTTACATTTTAGATTGCATTTACTAAAAGTTTAAAATAGTAGGCTCCCTAGCAATGCTCAAACTTGCTTTTTTTTCGCACGCGGAAGCAGTTAAATGATCGACAACTTTGCCTTTTTGTGACAAGTAAGTAAATCAAATTTTTTTCCAAAGTAATGCACTTTTGAGGAAATAACTATTTTTTTGTGACAAAGAAAAGTTTGCTAAGCAATTTACAAACAAAAATGTATATTTTTGACAAAGAAATATTTCTATTAGAGTACAAAACTAAGTCTCTCTATTTCTGATAAACACTAGGGAATAATCGGAACCCTTTAGTCCTATTGGAATAGGCTAAGTCGGAACTATTTTTTCGTGAGAATTTGTAACGCTGTCACTAAAAGCTGTGATCATATAGCGAAACATAAAAGAGTAACATATTATTTTATTTTTAATAACTTTTCCTTGTGGTGACAATAGTCAAACTGATTAAAATTAAGGGCGGAGACTATAGTTCACCAATAACCATTTTATAGTGAACACGACATTAAAATTGGTAGTTTGTGTTCATAAAAGAAGAAAATAAAGTTCATAAAAACTGCCTATATTGACAGCATGAGATTGACTGGTAAAAGGGTAAAAGAAAGCTTTTAATTCTTAACAAGACAAATTTTTTCCCATATTTTTAATTTTAATCCAAGAGCCTGATCGAGTAATTTTTTTATGATGAAACACTAAACAGAATGAACAACAAAAAAGATTGCAAATAAAACAAAAACAAATAACTTTCTCTGAAAGCGAACCTACGTCGATTTTCGCATTAAAAAACCAGAAAGTAATCCTGCGCAACATAATTTATAGCACGTTGATACAGAGCGACAACTTTGCCGTATTAACTGCGCTTGCTGTCATTAGTGTCATAAATAGAGCCGATTTATCTTACGCCAATTCGACTTAAGCATTCCAATAATACCGTATTCATATCCATTTACCTAATCATTTCACTCCATTTCCTTTCCACTTAACACTACTATTTATATAACTACTATTTATATAACTAGTCCTGGATTTTATTTAGAAAATTTTACATTACTTTTTTAAGGTTCAAGATAAATGGATTCAATTTTAATAATTAAGAAAAAAAGCCAAAGGAAATGGCTTTTATAGAAAATTAGAATATAAATTTTCCTTACAAGGAGACAAGCTGCAAAACTAAGTGAACAAAATAAAGTGGTGGGTAAAACTTGTATTGGTCAGCAAGTAAACAAGTAAATTGCATTTTAGTGGAACATAAAAGAAATACGGGCACTACTTACCCTAATTACAATGAGTTTGGGTAGCTTATAAAACAATTGAAAAAATGAGTAGATTACAAATATTACTATTTTACAGGCAGTACAAACCCATAATTTAATACCTTTTAAACACCTTAATAAAAGTAAAATTTAAAAACCCCCGACAACCTCTGCCCCTGAAGTGATTTTTTTTTCCTGAACGTGCTTTCTTGAAAGTCATACGATCTGGTTTTTCTCTCATGCGATGAGACCTATCGTATGGGATCCATCAGCCCTTCCATGGTCGAAAAGCAGTTTAAGAAACAATACATTTAAAAAAAAACCTTTTATTACGCAAGCACCACTAGATTCTACGCTGTTCCCCGATTTCGGACCATGCGATCGGAAACGTATGATTTTTAAAGAATATAACCTTTTCATCCCATGTAATCATTTGCCATAGACGGAACTGAAATAAACTAGTGCCTAATCTATATCTATAACCCAAAATAACATTTAAAGTTGACACGACGTAACGGGCCCCACATAGAATTTCCTGAAAGTAAGTAGGGAACAATTTTCCGGTTATTATTAAGTTGCCACGACTTCAAAGTTAGGTATCAAATACCACTCTGCTATGTCGCAACTACGTTCCTGATACGTCGTGAAGGCACTTTTTTATATGAGGGTGTCTAAAAAGAAATGGATTAGTTCCAAAATTTATATTCGGTTCTTTTTTGTAGCATAGATTGATGCATGACGAAGTGAATAACAAAACAGACAATGTCGTCGAATTTGTTAGTTTGGTTATGGCTAGTATGCATTATACAGGGTGATGGATTCTTTAAACGGAACGGTGCTTCTAGCGGGTTAGAATTTGGTTTTACAAAAAAATCCAAAATCACGTCAACTGAGATTTTTAATTTTCTTTAATTGATTGGATTTTTTTATGTCATTTTGTTTACGAGGTATGGCAAAAAAATATATTTTTTTAACAGGACACCCTGTATTGTTTGACATTTTTGAATTCTGAAAAAAAAAATATCTTTTTGACAATACTACACACTGATACTCTATCTCTTATGGTTTCCAAGATAGAAGCATTTAAACTGGCATGGAATTGTTGTCTATGCCCTGTTTTACGGGGGATATTTGAATGAATATCGAAGTTTTCCATACAGATTTAGATAAAAATATCTTGATCGTAAAAGATAGATCCTACTGTGTAGTATAGCTGAAGAGAGAATTGTTTGCAGATTTCAAAAATTGGAAAATATACAATGTGTCCTATTTAAAAAAGAATATTTTTTTGCCATACCTCGTAAACAAAATGACATAAAAAAAATCCAAGATAGCACGTGTTTTTAAAAAACAATTAATTTTTTTTAATATTAGGGCTCAAAAAACAAAAATAGAAGGTGGCAGATTTTCTCTCCCACGAAAAAAAATGGCCGACCGAGCATGATTGTTTGATAGTAAAAAATGTTACTTTTAAAGAGTTGCGACTTAGAAGTGGTCACTAAAAGTTATTTTCTCCACACTGCCAAATTAAAATGCAATTATTATGTCGCAAAGTTTTGCAGTGAAATTTAAAGTAATCTCCTAGTTCCTGCGTTTAACGTCGGCTACTTCAATGAGGTTTAAATTTATTGAGGCAAATAAATAACGAATCAAAGTCGGGGCTACTACAAATTTCCGAATGAAAAGGAACCTTGGAGGGATGGGAACTTGGTATTGTCCCATGGTGGTAAGAAATAAGTTCAAACGACACTATAAAAGAATACGACTAAGAAGTTATTTCTGAGAGTGTACTTTTACGCGATACTAAAGCGCGGTTTACACGTTACCCCTTATCGTACGATTTATCTGTGTCGATAAAACGTTGCAAATAAGATGTTTCAGAGGAAACGCGTTTACACTGAACGATTAGTTGAATACAATTTGTTGTGATGAGATGTGTTCGCCCTGTAATAATCTCGTAAGCTTGATTTTTTTTATCCCGATCCATATACTCTTTTGACTTTACCTGCCATAGGCAAGGAAAAATCTTGTACAGTTCAATAAATTCCGATAGAAATTCATGTGAACATTGTCGAAGATTGGACATATTTACCGAAAATTACTTTTCGAGACACATAAATCATCACAATATTTCATCGGCCTGCCGATAATACAGTAAATCGATAGATAAATCGAAAGGGGACCGTCCACACGTGACGACTTGTCTGTACAAATCATCTAAATCTATGCTCGAGAGCTCAAACTTTCAACCCTGTCGACGATGTTCAAACTTGCTGTCTATACACAACGTTTTATTTGCAACGTCTTATCGATACAGACAAATCGTACGATAAGTTACGTAGACCGCGCTTAAAGAGTATTCCAAACTTGTAAGTCCCTAATTGGTGCTCTGATGAGCATACTACTACTATAGCAAAGTAGCAAAGCCTTTATAAATGTCAGTTGGGAATACACACCAAACATCGGTATTCGCCTCATGGACGCGATAGATTTTTGATCACGTGATTACAGATTACTCGGACTCATGCACCAACAACGTGGAATTTTCAGGCAGTTTTGGTGGCCATTTATGGCTAAAAAATTACATAAAGAATAAAAAGAATATGTGGTACTGCAACCTGAAATTAGAAAATAATATAATTTCTTTTCCTCTCTGTCATCTGGCTGGCATTTTTTGATATTAAGTTCGATTTGAATTCCTGTTAAAAAACAACACCTAAAAAATTTAAAGATTTACCACACCTAATCTGTTTCATCGGCCACAAACCTTCGAGCAAACCGATTTACGTCTAACTGATCAGAGCTAAATTACCAAACGGTTCGGAGTTACCTCCCCTACATCTAGATGTAATAAACGAACAATTCATATTAGACATTTTAAGTTGGTCATAGGACGTACACGTAAATGTGGAATATAGCGCAATATTCTGTCTTCCTTTTATCTGTACAAAAGCAAAGACTTCCGCTCGAATACAGATATCAAAGGTCAATCTCTCTCTATCTATCGTTAACGTCATTATCATGTATAACGTTAATACATGAGGCTACCCTATGTAGCATAACGTTTGCGGCATATTGCTAACATGAAGAGGTCAGTAGTTATAAAAATTGTGTCAACTTTTGGGATCTTTACCATTTGTACTTACACTTCTAGTTAAATGGATTGATTTTCTTTATCTATCGGACAAAACCTTCAAAAAATGCGCTAGAATCTCAAAAATACAAATTCGTAAATATTTTGGTAATCTTTTGAAATTTTTGACTTTATTATTGTTGCAATATGTCTCCGCACAACTATATACAACGTCGGAGTGACCTCAACAGGTTACCAAAACGGTTATGTTAGGATTCCCGCACCTACACCGAGAAAACCAAGCAACCAAGGAAAACTCGTTTTACTGGTGCCTCCTAGACCGTCCCTTAATTGTGCCAAATAATTTTGATTGCTTGTAAGAGCTCCATGCATCTGGGTTCAAGACATCTTAAATTGTGTATAAAATCTTGGTTTAACAAAATATTAGGACTTTCCCAAGTCGATTTTATTGGACTGTAAAATTCAAAGCAATGACTATGCACATTTGCGAATTAATCCAAACCAGAAAATAGTTTAATGTATTCTCCAAACCACCTTCGGGTATGTCTAATCATACTTTTGAGTGGTAACAGCCCCAATTGTGCATAACGGAATTTGCCGAAAATGTCCGAGTACGAACTCTTCTTTTTACCAAAATTAACCGACGTATTCATTTCTAAATTGATCTTCGATAGGAATGAATATACCGTACCGTTGGGTTCTCCCAATTTTCTCGAATTATTACGTTCCGGTCACCGCAAAAGCGAAATTTTTCGTAGACTCTGCGTCGTAAATCATAAAAATGTGGTTGAATACCGTTTTTTTTGGCAATGCAATGAGTGTATATAGTGATGCAGCTAGTAGTGTTTAGAATGAGCTCCTTTAGCGCCTTATTCATAGTCGCTGTCAATGCTTCATCCATCTTTGGATATCGTAAATTCTTATGGGTGAAGGAAGGGGGGAATCTTGACAGCCTATTTATATGGGTTACCCCAGCCCATTTAAACGAATTGGCGCAAATAGTGTAATTCAAGGTCTGAGATGTCCTCTATTCAAACCAGAGTAATGGTTAAAACAAATCTATTTGAAATTAACTCTGTGTTTCGAACTTCCATTTTCTATATTTTATTTATACACGACGTTTCGATCAGTACAATCTCTGATCGTCTTCAGGTGCAAACTACAATCAATTCCTAAGGCTACGTACTTATATACTATGAGAAATCACTCAACCTTGAAGTTTAAGAAGTTGGCTCCGCCCAAGGAGGGGCTTCCAAATATTTGGGATTTCAACACTTGGTTTACTGAAAATACCCCGATTCTGCCCAGTAAAGGCAGCTTATAGTGTGAGTCCTTGTGCAAAACCTTTGCTTCTGCCCACTTCATTCGGTGTTGTTTTGACAATGCATGTTCGGCGATTCCTGATTTCGTGATTTCACCTTTTTGGGTATTCGTCTGATATTCCTTAAGCCTACCGGATAGTGGTCTTTTAGTTTCGCCTATGTATGATTCACCACACACACAAGAAACTTGGTAAATGCATTCCTTATTTTGTTTGTCCTCTGGTTTTGTTTTACTAAGAAGGCTTCGAATTGTATTACTAGATTTAAAAGCTGTTTTAATATTAAAGTTTTTCGCTACTCTTCGAATTTTCTCTGATACTCCTTTAACGGATGGGATTGTAAGGAATGCATTTGCCTGGTTTTGGTCTTGTAATCTCTGTCCTGTTGGTTGAAATTTAGAAATAGTATCTGTTAATAAGTTTCAGGCTGTAACCATTCTGCTGCAGATACTTCTTAATGTTTCTTATTTCGATTTCCAAGTCATGAGAATTTTTACAAATTTGAACGGCTCTGTTATACAAAGTTTTGATTATGCCTCGTTTGGTTGTAGCAGAATGATTTGAACCTTAAATATTGTCCTGTGTGAGTGGGTTTACGATAGACTGTTGTTCTGATGTCGCTTTCTACTCGTGTGACAAGTATATCAAGAAAAGGAATTTGACAATTTTGCTCCAACTCCATTGTGAATTTAATGGTGGGTTTTATGTTATTTAGGTGGTGAAGAAATTCTGAAAGTTGTTGCGGTATCAACCGCGTGTGATTCGAACCACTCCATGTAAATATTGGCCACCACTGGCGAAAGCGATGAACCCATTGGCAGACCGTCATCCTGAGCATAAAACCTTTCTTTCACTTGAAAATAAGAGTTATGTAGGCAGCACTCCAACAACTCCATCACTCTCTCCAGCGGTAGGCTGGTACGTTCATAAAGGGATTCGTCATCAACCACAACAACGACGCCAAAACGTTATCTGACAACTATAGAGGGCACCTCCTTATCCGCAAACTAGTTAGGTTTTCAGTAAACCAAGAAATGATTATTGCCGCCATACTGTTTTATTTTTCAATTCAATTCAAATCAATTATATTATTTAAAATATTATCCAGGGGGCACTTCAGTAGTAGTCGCTTTGGCGACAGTGTGGAAACGTTTCACGCGACCCTAATCGCAGACAACGTCAACATAACTCAAAAAATCTCCGCCAAATTGGTGCAAAAGCGAGTTGTTATAACGTTTATGGGACTTTTTTTTTTAAATATCCAAAATATGAGTTTTAATGTTACTAAAGAAAAAAAAATATTTGCGGTAATTTTACAAGTCAAATTTTTGGTCAAAAATTGAGTATATGATCCATTTTATAAGAATCACCTAAAAAGTTGGTTAATATCACTCTTTAGGACGCCGAAAATAACCTCATAATCACCAAATGCAAGCGTCCGAAACGTGTCACCCGAGGAATTTTTAGTTTTTAAACGCATATATTTTTAAGATTAAAAACAATAAGGGGGCATACATTCAATTAAACTTTAAAGTTTCTAGAATCCTAAGATATCATCTTTTGACTAGTAGCCTTAAAATTAATTCCAGGATAAAAATATATATTTTGTCAACAAGTTCAATCGTCCGAAACAACAGAATTTTCTCTAAAGAAATTCAATTTGAACTTGCAATGTTGACATTTAGTTAACCTAAAGCTTCTGATGTGAACAAGTGGGCGGTAGATTCTGCCGGTAAGTATTTGTTTTTTATGTTTAGTAATTAAAAAAATATATGTTTACATAGTTGACACAAAAAAAATACTATTCGGACAATGGGTTAGGAAAAACGAATTATCATAACGCAAAAAAATTATATAAATAACAATTGGCCAGGTTGCCGCTATCAAAAATCTTAAGAACTGTAATTGTCATTTCTGAGTGTTTCGAGCGGGGACGGTTGTGTTTTAGACATTTACGCTACCTACATGTATGTATATATAAAAGATACTGTTGAATAAAATATCAAAGTTTTTAATATAATATACTTTTTGCAAACATTTTCATGGGCGATGTCCGAGGCCACAACAAAAAAAAAGTCATATTCCTATGATCTGGAAAAGTATACGTCAAAATGACGTTGAAGGTAGGTGGATCTGTCAACTTTCCCGCACGATCGTTTTAATAGTCATTATTCTAAGAAGTGCGGAAAGTTAATCTTTCCCGTACGCGACTGCCGTTGACTCGAAAGAAGCGTAGCGGAACATGAGTTAGGATCAATATTTTTCCTACGACCAATAAAAAAGAAAATTTAAAAAAAATAATAAAAAATCCGAGTGCGGGAAAAACACTTTCCCGCATTCAGTGCAAGAATGTTTCGAGGTAAATTCATTCCCGCACTCAGTGCAGGAAAGTGACACTTAGTTATTATTTTTAGGTATATAGTATCTTGAATTAAAATATATTTTCCTTTAAATTGAAAATCGTGCGTTACATTAAAAATAGTTCGGAAAAGTAAAAATCGTGCGGAAAAGCAAAAATCGTGCGGAAAAGTAAAGAAATCGTGCGGAAAAGCACAACTTTCAAAACGAAAAAACGTGCGGAAAAGTAACTATTCCGCTCTTAGGAAAAATAATTTTACGCACGCAAATTTCTTAAATGAACGTTTGATGTTTATGATGGCGTGCACAAAAATACTTTTAGGTACGGCGTGTGGGAAATGCAACTTCGCGCACGCAATTTGGGGAAAAGTATAGTTTCAACCCATTTTGTAGAAAAATTGTACAAATCTGAAGTGTTTGTGGGAAAAATAGCGTACGTAACTCGTAAGAGAGTGACTTTCTAACCACACACTCGTGAAATTTGTTACTTTCTTTGCTATGTAATAAACTATTAGAGTGGACGCCAGACATCAACTGTTTTTGAGATACAGAGCATACAATCGCGCATTTTTTTTTGTGACAACTTGTTCGAATAAAAAAAAGGAAATTGGTTAAAGTCATACCTCATAATAAGAAAAATATTTGATAATAATTTAGTAGAAAATTTAAGTATTTAAGAGAGGATTCTGTCCTGATATTTCTTAAAGTTAACATGTCTTTTTTTTCAAAAAATATTGCAAAAAAAATTGAATCATAATAAAAAATACTATTTCTTTTGCTGTTGGTAATATTATCCTTTTTTTTAAGAACACTATGGATGTAGAAAAAATTAAAAACTGAAAGAAAAACTTAAAAAAGAAAAAGAGGATGCATATATTAGAAATAAAATTAAAAAAAAAAGAAATTAGTCAGAAAAAAAGATCAGAAGAAATCAAAATTTCAGTTAAAGATTTAACGTGCCAAACAGAAGAAAAATCCTCGAAGATCATGTTTGAAAATAAAGAAGGGAGTGATTGTGGGAAAAATAGCGTAACAAACTCGTAAGATAGTGACTTTCTAACCACACACTCGTGAAATTTGTTACTTTCTTTGTTATGTAATAAACTATTAAAGTGGGAGCCAGATATCAACTGTTTTTGAGATACAGAGCATCCAATCGCGCATTTTTTTTGTGACAACTTGTTCGAATAAAAAAAAAGGAAATTAGTTAAAGTCATACCTCATAATAAGAAAAATATTTGATAAGAATTTAATAGAAAAAAAAAATAAATTAAACGGTTTTTTCCTAGTATTTAAGAGAGGATTCTGTCCTGATATTTCTTAAAGTTAACATGTCTTTTTGTTCAAAAACATATTGGAAAAAAAATTGAATCATAGTAAAATATACTATTTCTTTTGCTGTTGGTAATATTACCCTTTTCTTAAGAACACTATGGATGTAAAAAAAAATTAAAAACTGAAAGAAAAAGAGGATATTAGAAATAAAATTAAAAAAAATATAGTTAGCAAAAAGGATCAGAAAAAAATGAAAATTTCAGTTAAAGATTTAACATGCCAAACGGAAGAAAAATCCTCAAAGATCATGTTTGAAAATAAAACATTTTAGTTCTTTATTTCCCCTTTTTATTTTACATTAAATTGTCTAACGTAATTGTCCGAAAAAAATGTGTAATCATCCGAAATGCCTAACGTATAAAATTCAATCACCTTTTATGTGCCATTTTTTATATATTTATGAATATTTTTTTATTTTATCAAGTAAGGTACATATCAAAAGTCGAACACACACCTTTTTTGGTCAGATAGTGAGATGTAGTTCAACTAGCAAAGAAAATTCTGAAAAAATATAAAAAATGTGTTATTTGCTTTAAGAATAATATTTTAAGTTTATCCCAGAAAACTTAGAACATTTAATTTAATTTAAAAATTTTAATTGGTTGAACTTTATTTTAAATACTTGCAGGAGAGTAAATTTTGGTCTATTAATACTGCTTCTACAGCAAAAAAAAAACAAGTTATTTGGTGCTTTTGTGAAATCAGTAAAGTTAGAATCTTAACAAGACCTGCGACATCTTTATTTCTACTTTTATTTTTTTGCATCAAATTTTGGAATGGAGCCATTTTTTTTAAAATTAACTCCCTTATACGCCGTTTTCACGCAACGTTAAAGAGTCGACAAATTGTTCCTTGGGTACCCGCTAGGTTCAGATTCGTGAGTGTAATGTAAGATTTGTTTCATTATTTCGGAAAGAAATACCTACACACGAAAATTGTACTGCGAACGCCATTTTGTAAAAAACTATAAATAAATTCCCGACTCCCGAATTCACGGTATTATAATTAAATCCCACTTTAGGTTCAATAATACCAAATATGTTATTTCCATCTAAAGTAGTTTGTGAGAAAATTGCCAAAATCTTGATCATAAGCATAATGTGTTAAAGAGGGATTAAAACTAAAATTGTAAGTAATATTTACAATGCCTTGGAAACCTTATGCACCTTCTTAATCTATACCTCATTCAGACACACCATAAACAGTTGGTTGTAGTTTTTGTAAATAAAATAAAATTAAAATTTATTCATGTTGGAACTGTTTGGAACTTGGTTTGGTCGAGGATGAAAATGAAAAGAACGAAGAAAAATACAATACGTAGGTATATTTAAACACACTAAATTCCGGTATTGGCCTTAATCCAGTCTCTGTAGTAAGCCACATTGATGTAATTTCCTGGAATGTCGGGGAAAAGTACGCAAGAATTCATCCAAACCAAACCGGCTAGTGTTTTATTAATTACTGCTGGACCACCTAAAATTTTTATAACAGTGTGTTAAAAACATACAGTGTGTCAAAAAAATCCTAGACCCCTCTAATTTCTCAAAAACCGAAAGAAACAGAGAAGTAAAATTTCACATACTTGGATCTTCAGAGATAAGTATTTATTCTAGTCATTAATAATAGGATTTTCAAACTTTTTTTTTTGTTATTTCTGTGTGATTACTTGAAAAAATAAAACAAAAATAAACAGATATATAATAGAAATCTATAGGATTTCGGTAAATTGTTGATGTTGTTCTTGGTGATTTCAAAAGTCTTTGATTGCTACGCAATGGGCCGTGACAGTATTTTTTTCCTTTTAAGCCCCAACTACCCCTAATTTATAAAATATTTTACTGTTAGTGTTCGATGTTGATACATGTCCTTGTCTTTTTTTTCATACCAAGGATTCGAATAAAGGGGCATAACTAGGAGTAGAGATTATTTTTTTTTGGTTAGTAACCTTAACTCAGGAAATTGGGGTCAAATATACATCAGAATTGGCACATTTTGTAAAAACTAAGTAACGGCTCGAAGCACTTTTTGATATTTTTAGTATATTCGGCAAAAAAAATCCAAAAAGTGCTTCAAGCCGTGTCTTAGTTTTCCATTCCAAATTCAGCCAATTCTGATATTTCTTTCATTGCAAAAAGTTTTGAACGTCACTTCGACATTTCCTGAGCTAAGGTCCCAGACAGAAAAAAAAGAATCTCTAACCCTTAAGTGTATAAATTAGGGGTAATAGTGACAATGGTAAAGTGCTCTAATGAGATGGAAAAGTCCTAAAAACAAACAGTACTTTTTTGCCCCAATTCTGAGTACTATCCTTAAATTTCCGGCTTTTTACGTCCTAACCACATCTCTTTCATTCTGACAGAAAGCTCTAGTCATAAAGAGCTGCCTAAAAGAATCAAAAAGAAAATCTCTAAAATAATAGAGGCATTTAGCAACAGCATAAATTTATCCACTTATCCCTATCGGTATACGTGACCTATCAAAAAAAAAAGGTTTAAAGCATAGCCTAAATGCGTACGTAACGTATCTACTTTATTCAACCGACTAAATATTTTAAATTTGACCATAGGTCACAAATTGGGACCAAAGAATAGAGGCGGATTTACGTTGGTAAGCCAGCAAGCTAGCAAACAATCAATTCGGAAAAGTTCGTCTTATGGAAACACACACAACTATTTACGCTCGAAAATGTCCAATGTCAAGCACACGTGCAATTCCCCATGTACAACTGTCAATTTCCTGCTTGCTTAATTACTTGTTTGGTCAGCGTAAAGCGCCTTATACGTGTATCGAACTTTCTGCACCTCATATTTTGGCCAAATTTCACTTTATTTAAAACGTGCGCGCTTGAAAATAAATAACTATTTCCCTTACTAACCCATAAAGTTCAACGTTACCTACGGCATAATAATGATCTCAATATTAGACACTTAAAGTAAATATTTTAACGCATCGGTATCGGTATACCTAACGCGTTCGAAACACACAAAACACACTACATTTTTTATTTGCTCATGTCATGTTTCGAACGATGCCCGCTTTTTTGACGGTGCGATGACACAACAGCTGATTCCACTCGTTGCGTATGGAGAGATGTACGTAACGTTACGGACCCAGGAGTTCTGTCATCGCACCCTTTAAAAAAGCGGGCATTGTTCGAAACATCGCATAAACAAATCAAAGATGTAGTGTATTTTTACTGTATTTCGAACGCGATAGGTGTACCGATACCGATGCATTGAAATATTTACTTTAAATGTCTATTAACATTTACACGCTAAGTTTCAAAAATACAAATTTTTTTGGGTTATATTTGCAAAAATAGTTTTTGCTTTTATTTAAGTGTACTAAAAGTGACAATTTTTAAATACGTTTAAATTCACGAGTTTTTTTTCGGATTTTGTACAGAACGCCCGATGCTTCAACAACATCTGATTGGTTCATATCAAAGAATTCATTTAACGTGGTTTTAACTTCATTGGGGGGCACATCATTAAAAATATCTTGCAAAATAATGTTTCACATTAGTTTCTGATAAACCCCAAAATGGGTTCTCAAAACAGCAACAATTACATTTTCCATTTAATTAAACAAATATTATTTGATTTTTTTTGACCAAACCAAAAAGTTAACCTAACTTTTTAACGTACGTCAACAAAACAGGGCATGTAAAAGCTAAAATACAAAAAATAACGTGACTTTTTTATTTTTATAAGATGTGCAAAGGTCACTAGTTTCACGTAATGTGTCGAAATTTCTATTTGCAATAGTGGGGGGGGGGGGGGTAGGGTAGTCGCCGAATACCGACCTTAAAAGTAGAGATTCTGTTTTTTCTATCAGTGACCTTACCTCATGAAATGTCGAAATGACGATCAAAAGGGGTCATGTGATCAGAACTTTGAATAGAAGACACATTTTGTAAATCTAAGACACGGAGCAACACTCTCTCAACTATAAAGTCAGTCAAATCTTATTCGATTTGTTATAAAACAGCAAATTGACAAAAAATACAGGTTTTTAAAAATGGCGGCAACAGTAGGCCGAAGAGCACTGAAGAGTTAGGAGTTAACTGGCTTTTTAGTTCAGAACGGTGTTGCTCGGAGCTCTTTTTTAATTTTTTGCTGAATAGGCTAAAATTTCTTTTTAAAGCTACCAATTTGAAATATTTAAAATTTTAATCGGTGGCCTTACGATGGAGTTTTAGCTTATTCCGCAAAAAAATCAAAAAAGTGCTTCGAGCCTTATCTTAGTTTTACAAAATATGCCTTCCATTCAAAGTTCAGTCAATTATGATGTTAAAAATAAATTCGACATTTCCCAAGTTAAGGTCACTAACAAAAAAAGAAACTCCACCTACTCTTAATATGATTTACAAACCACTTTTTTAAGAATTTAAACAAATGGCTGTGGGACAGTATTTTAAAACACAATTTTTTATTCTTACCGTTGTCACCGTTACAAGGACCAGTGGTTTGTGGGTTGCCAGTTCCTAGACAAAACAAAGAGGGATCGACTTTACCAAAGAAATCCGTGCAGTTTGTTTGTTGAACAGGCAGATCAATGGAGCGCAACGTTTCAGACCCTATTAGAAAATAAAACACAATGCACTTAAATTGAACAGGATGCAGCTACAATTAATTTAAACAACTTTGTGAGTGCCTCCTTGCAGTTGTGCAACTCTATGTTATACCTACTGTCACTTGCTGACAACATCGTTCACAGGAGCAATGTTTCCTATTTCAGATGGGAAACACAAATACAAATAACACTCCAACAAAACCCTTTGCCTTTGCCAACAGTGTTGACAACATGTATCCAGACGATTTTTGCCCGGTCTGTACTAGGGATTGGAAACCCAAATAGATAACATTCCAACAAAACCCTTTGATGTCTTAGCGCCCAATATCTGTCAACTTGTTGAGAGCCAACGAAAGACATATTGCCCCAATGCTTTTGATTTATGCTTTGTCTTAGGTTTAGTCACACTCCTCAGGAAAGTTTGGAACTTTCAACTTATGTCATAAAACGCAATCAACAGGGCTCAAAATTTTCAACATTTTCTATACTAACAAACTAAAAACAAAACACACATTGAATGACATTAAAAATAAATCATAAAGAGATAAAACCAAAATTTGTTTGTAGTAGTCATGACTATAACAAAGACATGCAGTTCAGTGGTAGTTATGACTATACCAAAGACATGTATAGTGAAGGGGCATGTGTAAGTCCGTGGGATTTTGAATGAAGAAATTTTGTGACTATGTGGGATTGATAGCTCTTTAGTCACACAATCGAGTGTTACCGGGTGTTTTGTTCGCATCCGTGTGGAAGGAGTTTATATGACGTCATCTTTCAAGATCTTTAAAAATCATAAAAAATACAACTTTCGCAACCGGGGCACGATTATACTTGATTCCATATAATTCGAGAACGAGAATTCCAAAAAATTTACTCGTAAGGTCAGCCGACCTAAAATGACCTTGAAAACAGCAAAAAACCGGATTTTTGTCATTTTCTCTTCAAAAAATCTTAATAATTCGAGGTTTTGTCAGTCCAATTTAAAATCTACCTTACACTATTAGGCATGTATGCCAAATTCGATCCTTAGCGTTTGATGCAGTTTGAAGCTTCATGACCTTGAAAAACAGCCCAGTAAAATTAACATATTGCAAAAATAACATACTAAAGGGTGCTATTAGAGGACCAAATTTGATAAAAAAAGATAAGAAGGTCAAGTCCAACAATATTGTTGAAACAATTTGGTTCACGTTTCAATATGGTGGCTGATATATTAAAATGGCGACCTAGAACCACATTTTATTTTATCCAATTTCGTAAAAATGGGAAAACGACAAAATGGTCATTAATTATTATTGACTTAACGCCAGTTACTATGAAAAAAAGTTTGATTTATGCATGACCTTGATTGACTTTGAAAATAACATGTACAAGTAAAAAGCAGCTTTTTGTGATATTTTTATCTACCACTTACACTTATTTTAGGCATAAATAAACACTTCGTTTTAAACCTCCTTACCATTTTTTTTTCATATGGCCTCCAAGATGTTTATGCTATACCTCGGTAAAATGACCTATATGCCTGTCGTTTTCATTAAGTTTCAGATCTGTGAATTTTATGTTCTACTCACTTGTCTAGCCAACAAAGTTATTAAAATAACCAGAAGTTAGATATATATTACCATATACTGCACCAGTGGTTTTAAATGACATTTTCGAAAATGGCGGTCAAAAAAGCACAAAAAATTCTAATTATGCCAGTAGGGCATGACTACGCTTGTTTATTAAAATTCATTATAAAATTCAAGGATGAGGATTTAACAGCTAATTAGTCACACATTCATGTGCCACCGCATCCCTGTAGAAGTTCCAAAACTTAATAAAAACGGCAGGCATATAGGTCATTTTTACCGGGGTAAAGCATGAACATCTGAAGCGCCATCTAAAGAAAATGGTAGAGAGATTTAAAATAAATTGTTTGTTTATGGCTAGTGGTTAATTGGAAAAAACATCTCAAAAAGCTGGTTTTTACTTGTACATGGTATTTTCAAAGTTGACTAACTAAACTTTTTTTTCATAGTAAGTGCCGACAATTCAACAAGAATTGATGGCATTTTTTCTTTTTTACGAAATTGGATAAAATAAAATTTAATTATAGATCGCCACTTTGATATATCAGCCGCCATATTGAAACGCGCCATGGCTGATTCACTTTTTTTTAACAGTATAGTTGGACTTACCCTTCTTTTCTATCTTACCAAATTTGGTCTTCTTCGCTTTAATAGTTGAAGAATAGCGCCGTTTAGTATGTTAGGCTAGATTAAGTCATGAAGCCTCAAACTGCATCAAACTCTAAGGATCAAATTTGGCATATATGGCTAATAGTTTGAGGTACATTTGAAGTTGGACTGACCAAATCTCGAATTATTAAGATTTTTTGAAGAAAAAATGGCAAAAATCTAGTTTTTTGCGATTTTCAAGGTCATTTAACCTTTAAAGTTATTTTTTTGGAATTTGCGTTCTCGAATTATATGTAATCGAGTATAATCGTGCCCCTGTTGCAAAAGTTCTATATTTTATGATTTTTGGACTCCATCTTGAAAAATGACGTCATATCAACTTCTTCTACACGGACCTGAACAAAACACCCAGTAACACTTGATTGGGTGACTAGAGAGCTCTCAATCCCATATAGTCACAAAAGTCCTTCTTTCAAAATCCCAGTGTGTTCCAAGTCTATAGGTGAAAACAAGCTTATAAAGGATCATTTTAGGCTATCCGAAAAATAACATATGCCGCAAAATATTTTTTTTATATTATATTCTGGAAATGACGTAATATACAGGTTGTCAAATTATAAAAACGAAAGTTTGTTTCATATCTTATTTTTCGGAAACCCTGTAAAAAAAAGTATACATTGTACTTTGTGTTTTATAGCCACACTAGTAGGTTGTTGAATTTCACATAAAACCGTAAGGTAAAAGTTGCATAGTCAGTCTTGCTTGTAGACCTACCTAGAAGAAACTCTTTTGCGATTTACGTATAAGAAAACATAAATGAACAACTTATTTTTAGCATGTTAGGTCTTCGACTAAAACTTATTTCTACTTTCAGGTAAGAACATGTCGCACAATAGAATTAAATGAATCGAAACCAACAACCTAGTTAAAAGTACTGTAAGTAGTTATGTGCACTGTAAATATTATAGTCGACTAGAGTCCAATAAGTTGCATTTTTGATATTACTTGGAAAGTAATTTTTTATCTTTATCTTTTTTATTTTAAAACTAGCAAAAAATACATATTAAGCAACCAGAAGAAAAAATAACAGATAAATTTCAGTGACTACCAAACTACAAAACAAATTCAAAAATCAACAATGCGACTTATTAGACTTTATACATTATAAATTTTGTATATTGTATCTATTTGTTCCACAATTTTTACATGGACCTTCAATATACTTATAAAATCAATCTGCCTAATGCTTTTTATAAAAGGTCCACGTAGCTTTTTTTTAATATAAAGGGAAGTCAGTAAAGTTTTTATTTTTTTTTCAGACGACCGGAAAATAGCCACTCTCCAGAAAGGACCTTTTTGTTCAATTTTCCGTTCCCTTGATCCTTTTCCGGTCTCATTTTTGGCCAAGTTGGCTATGACTTCTTGTTGACAGCTATTAGCTTGTTGTTTTGGGCAGTTTTGACACTTCTAAAAAAACTGTTTTAAATTTGTTTCAAAAGTTTTGTTTACAAAAATGGACTCAGATCTAGAAAATGAGTTGAATCCGGAGGAAATAATAAAAGCTGCTTCAAGAGTCACATACACCGAAAAATCGACCACACATTCTTAATTCTCAAAGTAAAAGTGTACTATAAATATAGGTAAATAAAGAACAAACCTAGAAATCTGCCTTTTATGAGCTCTTTTATCATTATTTTGCTTGATAAGTTGGCCATGGTTGGCCATAACTGGTCGTTAGTCATCACTGATTTAGCTGTGTGAAGCTAATAGGCACTACACTATAATTTTTCTGATGTTTTATACAATTTTGCACATGTTAAAAATACAAAAATAATTTCTAACCACAAAACTTTACTTATTTTTCTTAGTTTTCATCTTAAAAACTACCGGCCTTAGCGGCAGTGGCTATCTAGCCAACAAGAAGCAGAAAATTTTAGGGGACTGTTCATAAATTACGCAACCCGGCTAGTCGTCGACGAAAGTGATACTAAAATGTTTTTTCTGATCGTTTGAAAAAAAAAGTACGTACCATACACGACCGAAAAGTGTCTTTACAGGTTTCCGCAGGTGTAAATTTCCTGCGTCGACCTGTAAAGACCAATTTTCCGGTCTAGTGACGTAAATACCTATTATCAAACTTCTATCCAAATAAATCGGGGGTAATACCACTAAAGCCTGAAAATTCCCTATAGTTTTCCGTCACTGCGTACATGTTTTCTATTATTTTACTAATGCGCAGGAGGAGCGAGGGGTGGCTCGGTAATGCACTTTGGTGTACACGCCGATGGCATTCCGTGGCATTTTGAGGCATTTAGAGGCATTTTGAGGCATTTAAAATAGTAAATCAAAATTTTATCCATTTTATTCTAACATTTATTGCCCGAAGCTGACATGTTTTGACGTTATGTAAACTATAGGAACATGCAGCGCGATTTTGGTTTTCTACAGGGCTGCGTTCAGGAAGCCCACACCATGGTTTGGGTGCGCGCACTCGGTGTGTCCGCAAGTAGACACACCACCTATAAACTGTCATTCTTGTCCAATGTCAGCTGATGTACAAAAACAAAACAAAGGGATCTTGGAATAAATGATAAAATAGGCTTTTTGTTTCCTCCTTTTTTCGAAAGTTGGGTTGGTGTCTGGGGTTGCTTTTCTGCAAGTGGGTAGAAAAATGTAAAAATATAGGCTTTCTGTCCTCTCTTATTTTCGAATGCTGAGTTTTGGGTTGGTTTCCCAGGTTGCTTTTCTTTTGTGACATTATCGAATATGAAATGACCCAAAAAAAAGTATGTTTTCAGAGTACAAGTGAGCAGAAAAATTTCCCGGGTTGCTTTTCTTTTGTGACATTATCGAATATGAAATGACCCAAAAAAAGCATGTTTTCAGAGTACAAGTAAGCAGAAAATGTTGAATAGTCTTTAAATATGAGATCATTTTTAAAATGATCAAGTATCAGCTAGAACTTTTTGAGACCTCCTTTAAAAAAGTATATATACTAGACTAATAAGACATCACACTTAAAAATAGCAAGAATATAAAAACGTCACGTTTTTTTACTTCCTATACTTACTAGTGGTATTGGCTTTAAAGCGACTCTAGAAAAAATCATGAATATTATACAGAGTAAGTTATAAAAAAATTTAATAAAATAAACTTTTTCAATAATCTTGTCCTTAAAAATTTCACCATATCATAACTTCATTCAAGCACACCAATCATCGCCCAAGTCGAAACTGGGGTGACGCTGTGGTGTGATAAGCTCACTTTAAAATACGTAAATATGTGCAATTAAATATGTGCAAAATTGCTTATCTCTTATGAGACTTTTAACACATGAGGGAAATATTCTGTAGCAATTTACTAAGGGATGGAGAAATTAATGAATATCTTCTCAAAGATTTTTTGCCGTGGAAACGGTTTCCTCATAGCAAGAAACTAGCAATGATTTTCTGATTATTTCACCATCCCGAACTAAATTTTGAAGATTATTTACCAAATTAAAAAACGAACAACACAACAAACCAAAATGTCAATGTTAGTTATTTATATATGATCAAATGACACATCGATAGTAAAAACCTGTTGGTACAGACGTATGATTTGAGTTTTGAAAATTTTCAGTTTTGACAAGGGAGATTTTCACCTAAGAGGGAAATTTTTGCTCAATATTCAGGTAAAAATTGACCTGCTTTGATGCAAAAGTCTTTTGCTAGCTTAATTGTGCAGTACAGTACTTCGATAATCTGCTAGAACTTAGAGAAAGCGATTTTATTAAAATCGTTCATATATAAAACCAGCTGTGACCGCGTATTTTTGTGTTTCCTGCAAAATGTCTCTAAAATACTGTAAAATACACAACATAGCAGTAGAGTGGTGAAGTTTTAGTAGTAGTTGTACTTTTAATGTGATACTGGGTCGGCAAATGACATTTTGCAAGTCCCTAGTTGTAACCTACTTACAAGTATAGAATTCCTTAGGTGTGTGGATCCCAATAGACCCCCAACCGCTGACAGTGGCCACCTGTCCATCAGACCAAATTTGATTGGGCTTTGGGAGAGCTACTGGAGAGGCATTAGCAACACTGACTGTTCCATTCAGCCAGATGATTCCAATATCGTTTGTAAATTGAGTGTAGTTGGGATGCTTTAGAATTTTTTCGACTTTAAAAAGTTGACCTCCTAAACAAAATAGCTTAATTTATTAAGCGGTAGACCGTAGTTTTTCTAACGGTGCGCAAATTTGCATTTTTCCGCACGCTAAAGCAGTCAAACGATCAACCCAAAGCGGTAGCTTTGTTATTTCTTTTAAACTTCAGTTAAAGCTACAAACCAAATTGATATCTGAAAATTATTTATTAATATGTGTATGTAAAATGGTAATGTAATGGAATTACTTATAACTATGAATATTAGGATGGGGAAAATTTTTTTGCAAAAGCTATAGGGTGCGAAAGAAAATATATTACTTAAAAAATAATAACAAAAGGACTTAGTCAGGGTAAACAAAAACAATAGAATGGCGAGTATTTCCTCAAAAATGATAGTGGTAATCCATAACACTATGAGATACTGTATGGCTTAAGGAGGACGCCCACGTTAGAATGTGCAAAATCAAACGCGTTAAATAAAAGAAAGTTCAATCATAAAATCATTCACTATAGAACCTGCAATTCGTCAAAACCAATCAACCAAATTCAAACCAATTTATTTCATCAAACCCATTCAATAACAAATTCGAAATTTAACAGACCCGTTTTTAATTTAATTCAATATCAAACTCGTAATTTGTACAACCAATTTTTAATAAAACCCGGAATTTGTCAAACCATTATTTATCAAAACCGGATTTTATCAAACTCGTTGTTTATCAAAAAATATTTGCTAAATTGATAGCGCATTCGCCAATAATACTTACATGAACCGGGGGCGTATACGCAGGTGACGACATCTATACACAAAGTATTAAACACTACCTATGAATACTTTTAGAACGACAAATGCATCGAAACGCCATGACGCCGCGTCCCCCAGCGTACGCCTCTAGTTCATGTAAGTATTATTGGCGAATGCGCTAGAGATTTAGCAAATATTTTCTGATAAACAACGAGTTTGATAAAATCCGATTTTGATAAACAATGGTTTAACAAATTCCCGGTTTTATTAAACATGGGTTTTACAAATTACGAGTTTGATATTGAATGAGTTTAATGAACAATGATTTGATTTGATGATCAAATAAGTTTCGGATAAAAAATTCGTTTGAGGAATTGCAGTTTCTATGGTGAATCATTTATACGACGAATTTTTTTCTTAAATACGGTCTGATAAATTTCGTTCCCTAAGGATCGCAAAATTTGTAACAATAATGACTTTGAAAAACCAAGAAAATATTGTCAAAATCAGGGTTGCGCCTGACGCAGTCTCCTCGCGCCCAGAAGAATTTGTGGCTCTGCATTTTTTTCAGGTTAACTTGATTAGGAGAGCTATTTCCAAGGTCAGGGCCGTTATAGTATTTCATAATCGCCCGCACTGAGAAAAATATCCACTAATCCTAAGTAAGAATTCATTAGCCCCAAGTAGAAACTTTATTTAAATATAAGACAAGTGAACTGTCTACTTACCATAAATTTACATACTTAAGGTTATAAAATAATATGTTAATCAAAAGTAAAAACTTTACTTACCGTAAGTGAAGTATCTATTACCGTTGCTATATCTATAGTATCGCAAAACCAGTATAACTAAAATTTCGCTCTAAATAAAATAAAAAATATATTTCTGAGCTCTTAAAAGTAAGTCCTATCAAAATATAGCCTAAAAAAATTAAAATAAATATTTAAAAAAAGTGCAATGTGCCGACGCGCCACGGGGTTCGAACCGACAACCTACAGGTTGATAGACCAATGCTTTATCCACTGTACCATGAGCTTATAAAGAAATAGGTTGAAACCGCGGAACGAAAACATTTTGGCTGATTCTTAGTCGACTGAGAAAAATATTAATCATGATTAAAGCTTAATCAGACAATTTTCGCGGTTGATGGTTATATATGAACAAGTATCTCTAAACCAAGGGTTACCGGGTTTTTTTTCGTTCATTTCACTTATTTTCATCATGATCTCTCTATAAAGAGAACAATCATCGATGCAAATGAGTTTGTCGAATTCTTATGATGGCAGTACATTGACAAATCATTATAGGTATGCATTATTATAAGGATGGACATATTCTTCCGCATGATTATTCAATATGCGATGCCTTCACTTGTCCTTAGTAGAAAAATTCACTAACTGTAAGTAAAGGGAAAGTTAGGTGCGTTGTCACATATTGGTAAGTAGATAAATCACAAAGGGTTATCAAACTAGTAGAAAAATTCACTTACCCTAAGTAAATGGAAAGTTAATGAGTTGTCACATATTGATAAATAGATAAGTCACTAAGGGTTAAAAAACTAGTAGAAAAATTCACTTACCCTAAGTGAAGGGAAAGCTAAGTGACTTTGTCACATATCGGTAAGTAGATAAATCACCAAGGGTTAACAAACTAGTAAAAAAATTCAGTAATCCTAAGTTAAGGGAAAGTTAAATGACTTGCCGCAAATTGGTAAGTAGATAAATCACTAAGGATTAACAAACTCGGGTCTAAGTAGGTCGTTTTACTTGCAGCTATTGAATTCATCACTTGGGACTAATAGAAACTTCACTTGCCGCTAACAAAAAAGCTAAATAGACACTTCACTTGAGATGGTTTTTTGAGTGCGCGAGTTTTTCCACTATTGGTGTTACCCAATGGAAATAGGAGATAAAATACTGATGTTGGTGATAAAAACATTTAAAAATAAATCATAAAACTTGAATTTGCAAAAGACAACCAACAGATTCCAGTATCGGTAGATGTATCAAAAATGTTTAGTAAGGGTAAATAAAAACAAAAATAATAGAATATATTGAGACATCTGCCGATACTGCAATCTGACATTGTCTTGCTTTTTCCACACAGGGTGGGCCATTTAAAATGGTTCACCCTGAATTTTTCAACTGTAAGGAATTAAAAAAATCTCTGAAACACGTCGATTTTTTTCGTAAGGGGAACATTTTTTGCCGCCCTCAGAAAAACTACTCTATCAAACTTTTAAGCGTGGTAGCTCCAACCCCTTAATTTTAAATAGGGAAGATAGGTTTTGTGGCGCACCATTGTAAAGGTAATTTTTTTCTCTATGCACTGATGTCTTTTTTTCAAATTTGAATCTTTAGTTTTTGAGATAAATCAAAAATCCTTATTTTTCTAGTAAAACCCTGTTTTTCAAGGTATGAGAAGAGGTATACATTTTTCTTCTAGGATTTAAAACAAGTAGTTCGTCAGCTTTAAAAAAATGACTTCTATCAACCCCAAATCGAAAGTAGCTTCAACCCTTAAACTTAAATTGTGACACATCGTTGGATAGGTAATATTTTTATCTCTCCATTGTTGCTATTTGTTTTTAATTTTGGTTTGGTTTGGTTGGGTTGCCTATCATTTAAAAAAAACTACTTTTATCGGAAAATAAATATTGAGCAATATATTCACATACGACTGAACCGTTCTCATTGGAAAAACTTCGTCAAAGAATTATTGAAGTATGTAGTAATAGTAGCAAAGGCTTTATTATTGTATGGAAGTGAATGGAGAGCATTTTGAACAATTAATATAATAGGTTTTTTTGAATACTTGCTTTGGTTTAAATAAATAATTTTATTAAACAAGTATTTATGAATTAAAATAAAATTAAAATAAAACGTCTCCCAATTAGCCTAAATACGTTCTTTTTTCATTTTTGGCCATACGTCTTTAATAATAAACATTCTAAAAAAATTACACCTAGCTCATTCTCTTAAGTAAATTTCGAAAAAGTTTTATTACTTTCAGAAATTATTAAAATTTAATTCTAATATTCCATTATTAACAAATAATAATATTGAATAATGATTTTGTTATTATTTTTAACAACGATGGCGAGATAATAAAATTGCTTATCCAACGATGTGTCACATAACTTGTTTTTGCTAATTTAAGTTTAGGGGTTTAATGGCCCAAGGATCGCAAAATGTGTAACATTAATAATTTTAAAAAAACAAAGAAAATTATTGTTTACCCTGGAATAGACCAAAGGCAAAAGATCTACTGCGCCTGCCTGACGCAGTCTGCTCGCGCTTTCCAGGCTAAGAGTAATTATCGCTACAGATTTTTTTCGGAAAATTTAAGCGTAGGGCCGTTATAGTGACTTATAGTTACATTCAGGTATCTAGGCTCGGGAGATTCAGTTCAATTCAATTTTCAATTTCTTTTATTGTTTTTAGTTAAACCTAATTAACATAACAATAGAAGTTAGTTATTTAAGAACTATTATTAATATTTACTACACACTAATTTGTTTTAACTTAATTAAATTTTAAGATTCAAGAAAAAATGAGAAAACTAACACAAAAAATTTATATATATATAATAGTAAATGAGAGAAGAAAATTATAGTATCGCTGATACCAAGAAACACGCAAAAAGATTCGTCACCCTAAGACACACCTATTCGAACATAATGAATTCTCTTAATTTAAGAGCGTTCATTAAATAGTAAGATAATGTTTTAACTGCTCTTTGATTGATGGGACCATTTAAAAATGTTAATAAGTCATCGATTGTTTGAAAAAGCTCAGAGAACGCAGGAGGAGTGCAGACTACTGCTGGACAGACCATTGCCTGATACGAGCCAAAATAAACTTGCACATTTCACCAAGAAGTAGCCGTCAAAAAAGGTAAATCAGAAGAAGATTCAATGTAGAACGCCTTAAAGATGATCAAACCAGAAAAAAATTCCAAGTGTCTCTGAATCAATAGGTGGGTACTTTAGAATACCCGGAGAATATTGACGATCACTGGAGAATGTTGAAGACAGCAATAACATCTACCTCCGAACAAACGGTCGGCTACACACAGAGAAAACATCAAGACTGGTTTGATGAGCACGACAAAGAAATTTAAGACCTTATTGAGAAAAACAGAAACTCCCATAATGCTAGGAAAAGCCACCATAACTCTAACGAAAAGAAAAGGCAATATCAAGAAGCCAAAGCAGAAGTACAAAGGCAAACACGTAGATTAAAAAACCAAGGGTGGACAACACATGAAATGCAACATCTAGCTGAGTCCAACACCACCAAAGCCTTCTTTCAAGCTACTAAGATGATATATGGTCTCACTACACAAGGTATCAATCCCCTCCGATCCAAAGATGGAGCAAGGCTGCTTAAAGACCGATCCTCTATTAATTCACGATGGAAAGAACACTTCCAAGAACTACTCAACAGAGAGTGTCAGGTCGATAATGACATCTTCGACAAAATTTCGGAGAAAAAAGTGAGATTCCAAGATTAGAGGAGCTCGAAAAGGTAATCACACAGCTAAAGAATAACAAGTCTGCAGGCACAGATGGTATCGCTGCTGAACTCTACAAACAAGGGGGTCCCGCACTTAATTCCCAAATGCACATTCTAATAAGTAAAATATGAACCACTGAGACCATTCCTGCTGAACTCAGAGACGCCTCTATAGGCGACAAGGCCCAATGTGGAAACTACAGAGGTATATCTCTGCTTTCTGTTGCTGGAAATATACTTGCAAGGATACTATCAAACCGATTAATTCCGATTGCTGAACAAAATCTGCCAGAGACACAGTGTGGATGTAGGTCCAATCGAGTGGCAGACAAATGCAAGAGAAATCTAGAGAACAAAATCGCCCTCTCTTCATGGCCTTCATAGACATAGTCAAAGCATTTGACTCGGTCAACAAAGAAGCTCTTTGGAAAATACTGGCAAAAGCTGACATGACAATATGAATGCAACAGTCCTGATCAACGATGGACTAGGAGAGTCACTCCAGATTACGACAGGTGCTAAACCACCCTATTCTCTATATTTTTAGGTGCCATGCTTCACCTTGTTGAGGAACATCTACCGCCGGGCGTGGAAATTCTATATAGATTCGACGGTGGCCTACTTAACCTAGGCAGACTGTGAGCAAAAACTAAGGTCTCGACGACTTTGGTAATCGAACTGCAGTACGCTGATGACAACGTCGTTATGGCCGATACAGAGGAAGGTTTACAGCTGGTAATTAACGCATTTACCCAAGCCTACAAAATCATTGACATAGAGGTCAATCTTGCCAAAACGCAAATTCTTCACCAACCAGAACCAGGTGCGAATCCCCAAGCTCTAAACATTTCCATAAATGGCCATCCTCTGCAGAAAGCGGAACATTACCCATACCTTGGGAGCCACCTATAATCAAATGCAACTATTGACGCAGAAACACAGCATCGCCTAAAATGTGCTAGCGCAGCGCTCGGACGGCTTTCGGAGGGAGTCATCAACAATCACGATATCAATGCGGAGACCAAGCTTCATCTCTACAACACAGTTATATTACCAACTCTAACATACGGATGCGAAATGTGGACCACCTACAGAAGACATATCAAACGACTAGAAAAATATCACCAAAGTTGTTTAAGATGAATACTGAGAATCAAATGGCAAGACCGACGAACAAACATAAGTGTTTTAGAAGAAGCCACAACAACTAGTATAGAAGACCTTATATTCAAGCACCAGCGTTGGACTGGTCGAATTATCCGCATGCCGGAAACACGTCTCCCAAAGCAGATATTTTATGGACAACTTAAGGAGGGAAAGAGACATCAAGAAGGTCAACAAAAAAGGTACAAGGACGTTCTCAAAGGTAATATGATGAAAGGTCACATCGATATAAACAACTTCTAGACCACGGCAAACGATAAGGCTTAATGGCGCCGAACAGTCCATGAGGGAACACAAACTTTTGAAGAGCAACGACGTAGACTAGAGACGGAAAAGAGAGAACGTAGAAAGGAGCGAAAACATGGAAGAATGGATGACCAACAACACCCGGTTGCTGCTGCTGCTGCTGTGCCAGGACTGTGGAAGGGTGTGCGGCTCGAGAATTGGCTTACATAGCCATCAAAAAACGCACAACATATAGCTACGATACAGAATAGAGGAAAATCATACTCGGTATCGAGTGATTGCCTTTGATGATGATTGTACATATAAGTTTTTGGTCTACTTTGTAAGCAATTTTATGAAATAAAATTTGATTCGATACTTTGAAGCTAGACGTATATTACATATATTTCTTGTAAAGCAGGTATTTTTTTATGAAGTAGATATGACTGGGGGTATTGACCAAGTGACATGAAAGTAAAATATTGTGGGTAGTTAGACTGCAGTAATGAATTTTCATCAATTTGGCGCAAATAGTTGGCAAAAGAGTCAAGGACAGAGTTTTTGGATTTTTTAAGTTTTGCTAACGTAAGGTTATTCCATAAATCCAGTTACACTACTTGTATTCATCCTGAGAGCATAAGTCTTTCAAAGCATAGGCACAGGTACCTATTTGGCTCCGTTTCCAGGAGCTTTTCTAGTCATGAAAGGTATAATTTAAAAACTAGATATTTCAGCGGAAGCCATCCAGTTTCAATGCGTAACATCCAGCCTGGCGTGGAGTATGATAAATAAAGCAGAGATTTAAAGAATGTGTTTTGTACTTTTTCTATTAAATCGGTATAGCGCAAGGCACATGTTGGCATGCAATGTGAAAGTGAATTAATAACAAGTTATTCAAATACTTTTATTCGTGCGTCCCACGTATTAATTTTAGACTTGCACATAATATCTATCGTTAAAACGATTGCTCTTTTCGCTTTTTGAGCCGCTGAATTTGACATTTCTCGAAAAAGAGCTGAACAGGAGAATTTTACGCCCAAATACTCAAAATGCTTCACAGTTTCTATAGGGTTGGTGCAAAGAGAGAATTGACCGGAAATCGAGCTTGACCGTTTAGAAAATGTCATTATTTTGGTTTTTGAGGTGTTAACTGTTAGTAGGTTTACTGCGACATATTCTTCTAGAATTTTTTGCTTTCGCGCCAGATCGTATTCTGAGCAATCTAACAGTACTAGATCATCTGCATATAACAGTACTATCACGTCAAAAAGATGGTTTAATGAGATTCCAGTGGCCCCCTTGTTGCGAAAATACTCCTCTATATCCGAAATAAATAGAGAAAAAAGTATGGAAATTTTTCAGTAAAGCTGTGACCTGATTTTACTTTGAAAGAGGCTTTTGAATAAAGATTTTTTATTAATCTGATAAATTTAGAACTTATGCCAATGGAATAGAGTTTAAGCCACATCAAATTGTGATCAAGTGAGTCAAAAGCGCGTTTGAAAAAGGCTCTGGAGATAATAAAATAAAAAAAAAAGTTTAGGAAGGTTAAGTCAAAAAAAACAAAAGAATAAAAAAGCATATATCTGTTGAGATATCTGCTGATACTGCAATCTGACAGTTGCCTGTTTTTTAGATATATCGGGTATAACAAGAGATAGGTACTACGATTTAATGCCTTTATTTTGAAAAATTTAATTCTGAAAATTAGTAATTTTACAGAACTTACACTCAAAACCGTGTCCTAATGATACGTGTCAAACCTATAGTTTCCATGGAAACGAGGTTAACTTTTGATTTTTAAATAAAACATCCTGTATATTTCATTCTACTTGAAGACGTGAAGGTATTCTTAATACGTTCGTTTCACCTATTTGCCATTTTAGCAAATTTTAAAAAATATATTTTTTTTAATTTCCTTTGCAAAGGAAAAGTTATTGGTATCTCGACTAGTATTTTGAAGACTTCTTTAATGTCGAAGGTGTTGGGAGGCTTTTGCGCTGCCGTCAATTAAAAAATATTTAAAAAAATTGGTGCTAGAACGCACGGATAGTCCACCATACAATCAATAATTTTATGTTGAAAGAAAATTAAATATCTCGAAAACTGTAGCATTAAAAGATTTGAACCTTATAACAAAATTTTTGTGTAATATTTACGAAAACCAAAATCTAAAAATTTTCAACTCTCCACCACCCTTTGAATTATCGTATATACAGACAGACAACAGACCGACAGACAACTTTTTTTTTCGTCGATTAAGGTGTTTTGGAACTTTAGTAACTCATTTTTGATAAAACTAAGAAAAATTATTAAAATTAGGGTGGTTAAAATTTTTTTAAAGTTGTGCAAAATTAGTTCGAAATTAATTCAAAATTATAAGCATATCAAAGTTCTAATATTTTTTGAGGCGGTTGTGTCTTGACTTCAACCTGCACCCCCTACCATATTTTAAAAAAAAAAGTGAATTTTTCGAATTTTTTTTTGGTGATATTGGCAGGTCAAAATTAGTTCTTAATTTTGGATAGTTGCTTTTCATTTTGTAGTGTAGCTTGACGTCCGGCTGTACCCCCTACTTTGAATATAAAAAAAAAACAGGAAAGAGTGTGTTTCAAAATTTTTAAAATTGGTTCAAAATTAATTCGAAATTGGTTGGAAATAAAAGGCATATCAAAACTCGAATATCTTTCGGGGGCGGAGGGATTGACTGACCTTAATAAGTGGTCTAAAATGAAAGGAACATGTCTCGGTTTCGTTAAAACAGCTTGGATGGAATATTTCTGTACTCTTCATCATTCAAACCAAGGAACCTAGATATTTGCATCAAAAATTGTATTCAGGAATACAATATATAATAAAAACACGCGCATAAAAAAAACAAATTTGCCATTCCACAGCACAAAACTAAAATTATTAAAGGAGCTTTACTTCTTGTGTACCTAAAATGTATAACACAATATCTGATAATCTAAAAAATCTTAATATTTTAACATTAAAATAAAAATCTTAAAAAGCCTCTTTTAAATAAAGTCAAATTTCTAATCTACAGTGATAGAATAATAAAGCAATGTAGGGAAAGGTAACAAATTCATATGTTTGTACAATGCAAAATTTAATTAAAAACTCTTTGTAGGTAGGTATATAAATTATCCATGTTCCTTAGAATGTTATTTTTTTTTATTTATTCATTTAATTTTTTTTTCGTTTTATAGGTTTATGTTCTTTGTTAATCAAATTAGTTTATTTAGGTTTCATATTTTATTAATTTTTTTGTTTTTCAAACAATGTAAAAAAGCTGTGAATTACTTTTTAGTATTTTATTTTACTTTGCAGTAGTAATAGAGATTTAGTTTAGTTATAGGTTAAGTGGAAGAGCTCTGCTTTTTTATTGTTTTTCAATAAAAAAGTGCGAATTTTACCTTTGTTGAAAAATAATGTTTAGTTTCTATTCATAGGCGTGGTATAATTTGTATCTAATTATTTTTGCAACAATAAATCATTAAAAAAAATAAAATATATATTTTTTTAAACTTATCATAAGGACAGATGGATGTCACAAACCTATTTCGATGAAATGTACAATGTGTTTCATTTAAAAATGGAAAGCTAACCTCGTTTTCATGAAAATTATAATAGTGTCATATGTGTCAATGAGACACACTTTTGAGCTATTATGAGATCTGTTTTTTGAAAGTATGCTCGCTATTTTACGACGCAGAGGAATTATTAAAATTTAGTAGTGATATTTAGTAGCACATGCATAAAAACTGCATGATGTACCATATGTGTCCAAAACACACTTCGTAAAATTTTTTGGCCACTTCTTAATAGAAACTTACCAGTACTGTAGTTGCTTGAACCAACTCTGATTGATAAGTAAGTCGAGTTGTAAACAGAGGGTTGACCCACGCATTTACCAATGGTAAGGACAACATTTCTGTAAACAAACCAATTAAGAATTATATGAAAGCCTGAAATAAAATGGGAAAATTTTTTTAACAAAAAACTAATGGAAAACTTAGAGGAGAAGGAGACAATACAAATGTAGTGAACTAAAGATCCAAAGTGACATTGACGGTCTCTATACAATATATATTTTTTTAAACATGTTACTCTCTATAATGTATATTTAATTTTAATTAAATACAGATTCCTATTTTAACCTTTGCTACAAATATTAGGACCTATTTGTACATAAACTTGACATATCCTGACTGGCACTATACAAAATTGGCACTATTTTTGACAGTTTCACACGAAGCTCAAAAGGTTTCTGACATAAAAACATGTCATCTAGACATGCTTATATCGTGTCAATCATAATGTTGACATTATAAGCTGACCTTAATAAATTCGGTACTATTTTTAACAGTTTCACACAAAGATAATCAATCAAATTATAATCAAAGATAATTTTTAGGCAATTTTACAACGAAGAACCACCTCAAAGTAGTCATCAGAACGTACTATTTAAAAATACAATTAAATGTATAGCAAAAAAGTGATCGCTTTGCGTGATGATTTCTTTCTAAGTCTTTCAAAATAAAAATGAGATTTTTTAGCGCGATATTTTCCGAAAAAAAAATCAAAACATATCTATAATCTCACCACCAATGAAAACGTCTCTTAATAACAAACGGGTAAAGTGCCTAAAATATGTAGTAGTTATGCGGAACCGTCAAAAATAGTGCCGACTTTATTAAAGTCAGCCTATAATGTCCTGACAAGTCCCTATTATCTCTGCAGGGAGTCTATTCTTGAACTGAGGGAAAATTTGCTTCCAGGGAGTCAAACTCTCCCGCTATTATGCATCTCATTGGTCCAAAATTCCGGTTTAATCGGTTTCTTTCACTTTTGCCTGATATTGATCGAAATTAATTCTATTGGTCTTGACTAAGAGAATTACTTTCGAACAATATCGGGCAAAAGTGAGAGAAACCGATTTAAACCGAATGTTTGAACCAATGAGATACATAGTAGCGAGAGTATTTGAGTCTCTGGAAGCAAATTTTCTCTAGATTCAAGAATAGCCCCACAGGAATAACCCTGTGACTCCCAAGAACCGGCATGCTTTTAATAATTTATAACTTACTCGGATATCAATGCTCCAGTACAAATAGGTTTATCATATGCTAACACAACAGCTGAATATGGACGCTTGGAGATGTCAATTTCTTTACCTCCAACAATATGAAGATCTGTTGATGAAATTTTCCTTCCTAAAATATAATAATTTTGAATAAAAATTCATCCTTAAATCCTGTATAAGAAACGTTAACAATATAGTGGAAGTAAGATTCGCTCCAATATAAACCCCTCTTAAATTTATTAAATAATGTTTATCAGTTTGTTTTTATAGTAAGCTAAGAGAAAGATTCCAGACGAAAGTTAAACATTTTTGATTGCTGTTTTGTTACTTAACAAAAATCAATGGTTTATTCCAGAACTCAACAATCTTAAAAGTACCTTGGTCGCTCTTCAAGTTGTCTCGAAAAAACTTAAACATAAGGAGATTTTATACAGTGACCAGCAAAATTAGGGCACCACCAAGATATTTTTATAAATATTTTTTATTCAGTAAAACTTTTTACATATTTTGATGTTTTGACAAATTACAGTCTATGTTTAACCTTACAGAATATTTAAATAAAATTACAACTCACTTACAACAACAAATTATACCAAAAAAATCTTCCAAATTAGAAAATGTCAAAAGGTAAAAACCTTACCGAAGTCATTAATAACGGGTATTTCCACCTCTATTTTGAATAACAGCTCTACAGCGACTATTCATGTTCGTGCGAGCGGTTAAACAAACTCCTCCCCACACCATTATGGATCCTCCTCCATATGCACTGGTATTTTGAAAGTTACATTGAGCATACCTTTCATTTGGCCATCGATATACTCTCACACGTCTATCTGAATTGTATAGACAAAATATTGACTTATCTGACCAAAGAACTCTTTCCCAATCCTCATCAAGCCATTCCATATATTCTCTGCCAAAGTTTAATTTCACTCTACGCTGCACGGGGGTTAAATTAGGACCTCTGGCAGGTATTCTTGGTCTTAGGCGGCAAGGCGTCGACGAACAGTATCCGATGAAATTTGAATTCCATCTGCTATCTGTAGCTGATTCCGCAGCAACCTTCCTGTTACGAACCGTTGTCTTAATGCAGAAAGTCTTAAAAAACGGTCTTGAACTTCGGTGGTTATATGGTGTCTGCCTTGACCAGGCCTTCTTAAGTGCTGACCTGCCTCCCTATATCTTTCAGTCATACGGGAAATCGATGTGTGCGATACCACAAAACCTTTGACTAATTCTTCGAAATCTCCATCCCTCTTCGAGTAAAATTACTGCCTGGGCACATTCTTCTAAAGTTAAATTTCTTGATTCGCGCTCCATAATAAACACCGTTCCCACACATATGCAAAGATTTATCGCAACTAAGAAACTTGAGAAATTAAATCAAAAAAACTTTTAAAATACTAATCCAAGTTTTATTGGAAATTGCAAAAAAATCAAAATAGATAAGATATAGACCTCGGTATAAACATCACCTATGTGTTTTTAATATCAACATACAATGGTCATCTAAAATATATTTAGATATTTTATATTTAATCTGAATTTTTAAAAATAATCCAATTTATTTAAGTGGTGCGTTAATTTTTCTGTATAAAACATTCTATGACACTAACATAAATGTAGAGGTAATAGTGGTTTACATAGGAGGCATGTTGATGTTACAGTGATTTTAACATGCGAGTTAGTGTACTATGTTTAAAAGTTTGAGACAATGATGTGTTTAAAATTAACTCTGTGTTTCGGACTTCCATTGTCTATATTTTATTTATACACGACGTTTTGATCAGTACAATCTCTAAGAACCTGAAGACGATAATTGTACTGATCGAAACGTCGTGCATAATAAAATATAGACAATGGAAGTCCGAAACACAGAGTTAATTTTAGTGTACTATACTTTACCTACGACCAATGAAAATTTCATTATAAATATCAAAGATGATTAAAAATACAATACCTAAACAATCCTAAGAACATACTTTGTATTATTTATACAATATTACTGTTCCTAAGGAAATTAAGACAAAATTATGGAATTTTTTAAAATTTCCTTCATAATACTTATGGATCGCTAAAAAACCAACCAAAGTTCTTCCCTCCGAACCTAAGAGTATTATAGTCTTCGTGGTAGCTTTCCATGTTTTACTGTTTCAAAATTTCGCTTGCAAGGGTATTTTCGGCCCCACATATTTTTATCCAAATACAGACATTTTTTAAACACTAGCCTCATTTTTAAAATAAAGCTTGAATCTAGGGTGCTCTACTCTATGCAAGTTTTGTCTAGTTTTACAGATATGGGCAGGCAAAATACGCCATATTTGGATTAATATTTCACAAAAATAAAAGTAACTGTTTAAAAATTGCTACTAGAGAAACTTAGATTCAAGCTTTTTCTTTAAAGTGAGACTAAAGTGTTTAAAAAATTTCTGTATTTGGAAAATGTGGCGCCAAACCTTGTACTCAAAATTTTGCAGGAGTAAGACAAGGAAAGCTGTCAGCCAAAACTATATTCCCAACAGTAAAATTTTAGCTAACAATATGTATAAACTAAAGTAACACTCGTGGTATATCGGACAAAGCGTTTTTGTTTCTCACTTCATTACGACCAGGCCTCCAATGTCTAATGTTTTAAATTCGAGAGGTGTGTATGGTGCCTGTGTAGTTTCAACTGCCAGGTACGATCCTATGACTCCCTAATGATTCCTAGTAAGGATGAAACAGGTCTGTAGGTGTCTGAATTCTCCATTAGACATTGGAGGCCTGGTCGTAATGAATGTTACTTTAATTTTTATTGGCGGACACGAGATTCACTTTGTTGTTTTTTAAATATTTTGAAATTTTAGTTCTGCGCAACAAGCCTCCTCCGGAGCGATTGCTTGCTGATGCCTTAAAATTAGGGCCACTTAGTATGAAGGTCCAATTGGGGATGGTGCTGCTGCGAACGTTACCTCTTTTTAAGAGTCATGTTACAGTGACCTTATACTTATACACGTTTTTTTTTTCTTTATAACCTGCTGCAAGATACAGGATTCTGTATTTACGGTCTTCTGCACTTTTCAATTTTGATGTTTTTGTTTCTCAGTTTATTCGACAGGTGGCACACACAGGTACTACGTCTTCGCAGGTTACTAACTTTTTGTTTTAAATTCGAGAGGTGGTGTCCTGGCGTGTTAATCTTTCCAATAGGAATATGCTCCTAAGACAATTAAAACAAGAAGTTAAACTTCCAAATCAGTTACATCAACCGAAAAGAATCTAAAAAAGAGAAGATCAAAAGATCTTGAAACGAAAGAACGGTCTTTTGTGTGTTCCTTGTGGGACACTCATCCAATTTTGAATTTTCGTTCTTTCCTTCCAAGATCTTTTGATCTTCTCTTTTTTATATTCTTTTCGGTTGATGTAACTGATTTGGAAGTTTAACTTCTTGTTTTAATTGTCTTAGGAGCATATTCCTATTGGAAAGTAAAGTAAGGTTTTCTTTAGTATGTGTCTATAACGTTAATCTGCTGTTTTGAAAGTAACGCCTGAACATTGTTACGAAAACTCAGTACCATTCCATGTTTAGTGGGTTGCGTTTTATTTAAATATTTACGGTGGGATTTACTAAAAGGGTTTAGTCTATTTTAGAACGGTCCTAAGTTTAAGTAAAATTTTTGGTTTTAAGCATTTTAAACCAACCATCCTTGAGTTTTGGACATAATTTGATGTATCAGAAGAATTTTAATAAATTAGTTTATTGAATAATCATCTTAACACAATCTTTTGTTGTATTTAAGAAGCAAGTTTCAATTTAGAAGAAAAGAAAATTAAAATATTTAAACCCACGCGGGGTTTACATAGTAAATAGTAGTCACTCTAATTAAAACCTACCCTTGTTAATTGATTTTTCCAATTAATACTTGATGTCACACAACGATTTAGATGAGTAATAATAAAATAAGGAGTAGATTAATTTTGTATTTATTTAAAAGGTGTTTTTATTTATGAAATATATTAAAAAACTTAAATCCAAGTTTTTTTTACATTTCTGTCACTGTCGAAAAGTCAGTTTAAAAATATTATCGCTGCGTTCAATCACAAACAGCGAGCTCGGATCTTTTACCTCTGCTTGCTTCTTGTCTTGCACCAACCTCTACTGATGAAAGCTACAGCTTTTAAATGAGTGTACTTTGAGTAAGAAAAGTTTTTTTAACTGAGCTTTTATATAACCTCAATGTTTTACTTTTAGTTTGTAAATAAATTAATATAGTTTTTATGGGTTTTTTTGTTTGGTATATTTTTCGTGCATAATGAGTGATCTTCACTTATGTTTGTTTTGCCTCGTAGTGCCTTCATAACTATATTTTTTTGTGCTGAAAACGGTTTCAAAATATGGTGTATTTTGAGAAAATCAATGGTATTTTGCAATAACAATACAAAATAATCAATAAGTTTGTGTCTTTTCGATATGGGTAAGTGTTTTTTGAAAATTGGTTTTAAAATTTAGTATCCCCCATAGCTGTAAATATTTAGATCTGTGAGGGGTACTATTTTCGATCTTAGTTAATCTCACTGTTACATTTTAGCTATGTCATTTTTGTCCATTTCCATATTGTTTTATTTGCTTTTATAATTTCGTGCCTCCCTTTTAAAATTTGTAATTATTTTCAGTATTTTAATATTATACAAATATTAGTAATTTTATTTTGTCACAGTGTTATTTTTATTCTTTTTTATAAGAACATACAGTTTTATAAAGTTTAAAGGGTAAACTCTTAATACATAGCAGCTTTTAATACCTTATTATTAAATTTAAATTTGTTGGCGAAACTGTAAGTTTACAGAAATATTTAAATACTTTGATAATAAAGATATTTTATTCCATTCTATTCTATTATATAATATTTAAATTATTTTTAATTTTATAGAACAACAAGAGATATCAAGATTTAATAATTTATGATGATCTTTACAAGGCGATTCTATTACAAACCAATTAAGATGGCTATTAGTGTAAGCACACGGTTAAGACTTACCAAAAGCTACTTGAAATATAACCAATATTAGACAGAACTTTAACATTTTTATTGTTTAAACTTACACCAATAAGTTTGAAAGAAAGAAATTAAATGCCAAATCGGTTTCTGGTCTTTTATTTTTATAGTAAGAATATTTTGATAATAATTTAATTCAATTTTTAAACTTCAAAGTACTTTTGATTGATTATACTTGTTTTATCTTGATGACCGATATAAGAGCTTAATTGCTAAATTTGTCTTATTAAAGCAAAGTATTTCGTTTAATAACAAATTAATCGAAATGCTATGTCATGATAAAACCTGCAATCATCCGCGACAAATTGTGATTTTGGAACATGATAACAGTGAAGTTTGCGGAATTTTTTATTAGAGTTTATTAATTATTAAAAATAAATGTTTATTTTTATAACTCAATCCAATTTATCTACTACTCCTTTTAAAAAATTCCGTGAACTTCACTAGATGGTTTCTACCTAAACTCTAGGGAGAAGGAACACATCCAATACAAACCCTTGTAGCTTTATACCGCGTTACTTTATTCGCTCGAGGAGTTGATCATAAGGAGATTGAGCAGAGGTTCAGTGATCATCGAGCTTACTGAGCTTAAATTAAAAAACCTACATAACAGACGCACTACATCGCCAAATCCACCAGCTAATAACGCACATATGGTTAGAAGAAAGGACACCAGCACGATGGAAGGAAAACATAATAGTGCCCATCCACAAAAAAGGGTACAAAACAAAATGCGCGAATTATAGAGGAATCTCACTCCTAAACACGGCATATAAAACCCTCTCAAACATCATTCTTAGTAGACTAATCCCTTATGCTGAAAATGTCCTAGGCGGATATCAAGCCGGGTTTAGGGCAAACAGATCAACAATAGATCAACTATTCACGCTGAGACAACTTCTAGAAAAGGGATAGGAGTATAACAGACCCATACACAATCTTTTCATAGACTTTCGACAGGCATATGATAGCGTAGAAAGAAGCCAAGTATGGAATGCCATGGCGGAGTTCTCAATACCAAAGAAACTTATTCGGATGACCAAAGTCTGTATGGAGGGTGGAATATCTAAAGTGCGTGTAAATAATAAACTCTCTAGCAGCTTTGAAATCAACAGTGGACTTAAACAGGGCGATGCGTTATCTCCACTACTTTTTAACCTTGTATTGGAGAAAGCCATGAGGTCGGCCGAAATAAAAACAGAATTGCTATCGGCTCAAGGTCCCAAGCTGCTACTCGCATATGCGGATGACATAAATCTCGTTGGAGACTCCACCCTATCCACGAAAGACATTTTCAACAAGGTGGAAGGAGCAACAAGTAAAGTAGGGCTGAAGATCAATGAAGAGAAGACGAAATATATGTGTATAAATAGAACGACACGAAGAGACAGAATAGGGCAAAATGTGACGATCAACACCTTTAATTTCGAAAGAGTACAACGTTTTAAGTATCTGGGGGCCGTAATCACAGCGGACAACGATGTTACCGAAGAAATAAAAAACAGAATCCAATCTGCAAACCGCTGTCTGTTTGCACTGAATAAGCTCATAAAATCAAAAAATCTCACAAGAAGTTCAAAGATCAAAACCTATAAATCCATCGTCAGACCTGTAATAACGTACGGATGCGAAACGTGGACCATGACCAAAGCAAACGAAGAAAAGCTAAGGCGCTTTGAACGAAAAATACTTAGAAAAATTTTCGGACCTCACCATGACATCACCACAAACCAGTATAAGATCAGAACCAATATCGAATTAAAAGCACTCTACAACGACGCCGATATTGTCCAAGAAATTAAATCACAGCGACTAAGATGGGCAGGCCACGTGCACAGACTGCATAACGAAAGACTTGTAAAACTGGTATGGGAGGAGATTCCCACAGGCAAAAGACCACTCGGACGTCCCAGAATGCGATGGAAAGATAACATCCAAGCAGATCTCCGGAAAATGAACATTCCATTTGACCCTAGGTTGATGGAAGACCGAACAAATTGGAAAAAAGTCGTACAGTCAGCCAAGGCCCACCCAGGGTTGTAGCGCTACAAGAACATAACATAACCATCGCTTCTAATTTGCCAAAAAATATTTTCTGGGTTTATATGCTACTAGCTGACCGCCCGCGACTTCGTTCGCGTTTTTAAAATTGTCGATTCCCCCTCCTTCTCCACTTTACCCCACTTTCATGCCCACAAACCATTAGCCCCTTGCCCGTTTTTTTGCTTTAAACGGTGATAACTTTTGCTATCGTGAACCGATTTTGATGAAATAAAGCCTATGTACTTCCCAGAATTCCATAAAATGCAGCAAAATTCTTCCAGCAGTTTTTTTTGCAAAAAAACATTTTGTTTTATTCCGGTCTTTTAGGTAACTTATTTTTTAACAGTTCATTGTTTTTATGAAACATGGCGGTGGGAGGAGGAGAGCAGTAACAAAAAATAACAAATAAGAAGAAGCACTTTTCTCGATTACGGTCTTTATTTCCTTTAGGTTAATAGCACACAACCCATATTTTAGTCGGTCAATATTTTCATTGAATATGCGTTTGGTAGAGGGGGACGAGTAATAAAAAATTGCGAGAGTTAATAGAAAAACACTTTTTTTTTTATTCCAAGCATTACTTCTTTCAGTTTGATACCAACAACTCATATTTTAACAGGTCAAAATTTTGACAAATATGGGGAATATTCCTCCCTATTAATAGGGGGTTGGTACAAAACCTCTGAAACACGTGTCCATCTATTTTATTAGTAGAGTCTATAATACTATTTCTAAACCTCTGTGACTTTTTTTTTCTAAGATACAGAAGATTCCTTTACCCCCTTCGAAATCGAATTACCCCTATTTCTCCACCCGCAGTTAAAATTTAGAAAAATGCCAAAATAATTATTTACTTATTTTATTAGTAGAATCCACATACCAATTTTCAGACCTCTGCAGCTTTTTCTTTCCGAAATCTAGAACACCTCTTTAAAATTTCAAGCCCTATTTTAACCCACTTAAGGGTAAAATTTTCAAAAATCCTTTCTTAGCGCGTGCCTACGTCACAAATCCAATATGTCCCTAAATTTTCATAACTGTAGGTCAAGTGGTTTGACCTGTGCGTTCATAGGTGCTATATGCTCTATGGTGTTGACTACGGTTCTTTGGCAACTTGGTGAAGGACGTGTAAATTTTGTTTAACTCGCTTTGATGGCTTTTTTATACTATACTAGCTGACCGCCCGCGACTTCGTTGGCGTGTCTAAAATTGTAGATTTCCCCTTGTTCTCCACCTTAACCCCCTTTCATGTCCTCAAACCTTTAGCCTCTTAAACCCTTTCATCTACTCGAGTATCTGCTTTGCCTGAATTTTTTTTCCCATTTTCTTGCTTTTAAGGGTTACAACCTTTGTTCGCGTGAACCGATTTTGATGAAATAGAGCCTATGTACTCCCCAGAAATCCAAATAATGCAGCAAAATTCTTCGAGCAGTTTTTTTTTTCAAAAACCACGTTCTTTGATTCCTGTTTTATAGGTAACTCATTTATTATTTTTATCTAACATGGTGGTGGGGGGAGGAGAAGGGTAACAAAAATTCGCAAAAATAATAGAATGAGCACTTTTCTCGATTCCGGAATTTATTTCCTTTAATTTGATACCACACAACTCATATTTTAGTCGGTCAATATTTTCATTAAATATGGGGTTGGAAGGGGGAGAGGGTAACAGGTGATAAAAGTTAAATAATAGAAAAATACTTTTTTAGATTACGGGCTTTATTTCCTTCAGTTTGACACCCCACAACCCATATATTAACACATCAAAATTTTTATCAAATATGGAGATAATCCCTTCGATTAACAGGGGGTTGGTAGGAAAACGCCGAACGTCTATAATACCAATTTTTAAACCTCTTTGACTTTTTCAGAGACACAGAAGATCCCTTTACCGCCTTCAAAATCGAATTACCCCTATTACTCCATCCTTAGTTGAAATATCGAAAAACGCCAAAAGATATGTCTACTTATTTTATTAGTAAAATCTACACACCAATTTTCAGACCTTTGCGGCTTTTTATTTCCGAGATATAGAAAACCTCCTTAAAATTTCAACCCCTATTTTAATTCCTTAGAGGTAATATTTTCAAAAATCCTTTCTTAACGAGCGTCTATGTTACAAACTCTAGGTCAAGTAGTTTGACATGTGCGTCTATAGTTAACAATGTGAGCATTTTCTTGTGGATCCATTAAAGCTACAACTGGCATTAATAATTTGAAGGTAAAGTATTAAGCCCAAATTTTGTAGTCTGCAGGAGTTTTAGTTTCCTGGGTTGTAAATGAATAAATAATGTTTATTTCTCAAAAGTACATAAAAATATATTTTTTTTCCGACAGTAAAGAGCAAAGGAGCAGTAAACAGTTTGTGGCACTGAATCAATAAATTGCACCGGGGTCTATCTACTTTTTTTTGTCAGAATCTGGGTAAAGGTCACTTTTAGGTTTAAATTTCAAAAGTAGAAAACAACGGCATATCACAACTAAATCGACTTATTACTCTTACTATTAGTTACTTTAATACAATATTAGGTTGGCATTGGCATTCCTGCTTATTTGTTGTTACCGATTCTTTAGTTCTTTTTTAAATGTTTGTTTAGAGACTAGTTTTTTAAGCTGCTTTGGCAGTAGACTATGACATTTTAGTCTTACAGACTGCGTTTTTGTTAGACGATTTTGTTCGACGAGCAAATCTGGTCGAGTAATAACGACGGATCCGAGTTGCACACAGACTTCGGTTTAGTTTTTTTAATAATTTAACCATAAAGACGGTGTTATGAAAACAATATATTTTGTGCAGTGGCGACGACTATACCCATAAAATCCAAAAATCAGAACAGTAAGCGAACGGAGTAGGCAAAAATATGGCTTTTTAGGAGAAATGAGCATATACTTCTTTCAATTTTACCAAGAGCTGTTCATAGGTTTTGTCTTTCTTAATACGATCACTGTACTCACGAGATTTTACTTTCCACAAACACGAAAAACTGCGATACAATTCTATAAATTCTAATAAAAACGTTTTATTATTTTGGCGTTTTATTAATTTATTAATATAAAATTCTGTATACAGCTACGCACCACACAAAACCGTCGATTTTAAAAATCTTGAGCCCACACACTTCAGATTTGTTGACATATCGGACATCTTCGACGAACAAAATCAGGTGAAGCCATATATTGGCATCCGTGATGCCATGAAAGAACTAATAATAGGATATTGAAGGATGATGAAAAAGACCATTAATTGCTTTCTATGAATTTGAGTTTGAGAGAAAGAAAACAAACTAAAAAATATCAAAAATTTCGCACACACTCAAAGTGGGTTAGAAATTTTACAATCTTGTTTAATAAGTTTGAAGTAAAAAGAGTGGCTCAATCTGCTCGACTATATTTGCTCGTCGAACAAAACCGTGTAACAAAAACTTAGTCTGGGTTCCCCTTTAGGGATCATTGCTACGACCATGCCTTCTTTTTTGAAACGTGTATTTTTGTCATAAGTTGCAGTTTGAAGTGAGATTTTCTTTTTATTGACACATTAAAACATTAAAAAAAATCTGTTCTAAAATTAAGCACTTTTACTTCTCCAAACAGCGAATCAATATTCAGGGTGGATTCTTTAAATGGATGCTTTAAGGAAGAGGATTTACAAAAAGTTAAAAGCGAATCTTTAATGATTTTTTACGGACTTTCTGTCTCTTAACTAGTGTGTCAAAAATAACAAGAAACTTATTTTTTTGTAAAATTGTTTTAGTTTCAAAATAAATTACATATTTCTCTATCTACTCAGGGGAATAAAGAAAGTACCACACAAGGGGCCTACCATCATTTTTTTCATGAGGAGGTGCCACTTGTGGCACTTTTTTGGAAAGCCTGTTAAAAAAGAAATTCGATTAAATAATTTTTTTTACCCCTGATGAAAAAAATGTTGATAAGCTCTGGGCCTTCAGTGAGGGCCCCAAAATGGGCCGTCAATAATGTCCTTGTGTGGAATTGTTTTTATTCCGTTTAGTAATAGTATCTAGTATAATTTAGTAAATAGTATAGTTTATTTTGAAGCTAAAACAATTGACAAAAAAATAAGGTTTTTAAAATTTTTGACACATTGGATTGGACAGATGTCAAAAAAAACTAGTGTGTTAGGTTTCTTTTTTAACAAATTTTTTAAAAAGGTGCCACAGGTGGTACCTTTTTGAAAACTGTACATATAGATCTTTAAAATTTCAGTAGATTCCTTAGCACAATAAGCCTACTTGAGGCCGCAGTGCACGGTTCAGCTTTTTTAAGAGAACCAGATTAAATACATACATACAAAGCATTTCCTTCCATAGAAAGGTACCCACAATGACTCTATCCGTTATTAATGAAAATGAAAGAACTAATAATAGGATATTGAAGGATGATGAAAAAGACCATTAATTGCTTTCTGTGAATTTGAGTTTGAGAGAAAGAAACCAAACTAAAAAAGATCAAAAATTTCGCACACAATCAAAGTGGGTTAGAAATTTTACAATCTTGTTTAATAAGTTTGAAGTAAAAAGAGTGGCTCAATCTGCTCGTTCTATAAAACAACAAACCCCAAAAAAAGCGCACGATTTTTCAAAAATCATGCTTTAAGGTAAATTCCGGTTGGCCATAATTAGAAATAAAACTGATATCGTAACAGTTTTAGCGCTGCAATTTAAGCAAAAAGTTGTTCAAAACTCGTTATTATTTTATCTCCACCTGCTCCTCCCTGCGTGTTCTGCCTTTTTTTAGATAGATTTGTCTGAAATTATTTAGAAAAATTGTTTTTTTTTTAAACTGACATAATTAACGGAAAACGACTCTTTACATACGAGCAAGATATGTTGGTCGCTAAAAGGTGTTCTAACAAAAAATAATTTACCGCGTATTTTGTCTACGATCACATATAAAAACCCAAAAATAATAAGAATTGCAGAAAATAAGTTAAAAAAAAATTCATGTGAAACTTGCATATTTGTAGTAGCTTCAAATATATCAACCGCCTTTTTCCCTCTCACTCCCGCCAACGTACAAACATTAACTGAAACTCAAATCTAAAAACTGCATGAAAGCAGCTTCGGTTTAAAAGTTATGAATTTTCAAATATATCCCTTCTCACGGGGTAGCTTTTTCCTCTAATATTTAAAAATAATTAGCTGAACTTAAATCTGAAAACTGCATATTCATAGCAGATTTGGCTCAAAAGTTATAGATTTTTAAATCAATTCCCTCTAACTTCTTTAATAGCCCCCACTAAATTATTTTTTCGCTTGAAAAAAAATAAAATTTATGAAAACTGCACATCCGTAGTAGCCTTGGTTCGAAAGTTATAAATTTATGAACATTTAATTGCACTAACCCTTGCTCACCGCCTTAATCACCACCATCAAAGTGATTTTATGAATATTGTATTGTCACCGAATATCACAAGCTTTTAAACATAGACACCTAGACAGCTAGATAGACATAGAGGCCCTCTATATATTTGACAGTTATTGTTTTACCAGAGGTGGGCAACTCATATTGCCCTCTCTTTCTAGTTTTTTTTTTATATTTGCATGTAAAAGCGATTTTATGAAATGGACTGATGTTTTGTTCTCTCCTTTTATAATTTCCCCATACATTTTGAAACATTGTTTTTTTTTTTGGTTAGTAGAATATGTCAAGTTTTGACAAAAAAAAAAAAACAAACAGTGAATATACACGCGGAGATATTAAAAACTTAAATAATAGGTAAAATTTAAAGACTCCTATTGATCTTTATTTTTGTTACTCGTTTTGTTACAATAAAACACGGAAACATAATGTGTTATTTATTAACAACGTACATGCTAAATGCGTATGTTTTTACCTACTGCTTATAGCTCACTTACCTCGCAAATTCAGCTATTTTTATTAATTTTCCAGCTTGGACTCCGTTGGACAACGGGACAATACATATTCGTTGAGGCACGTTTTTGATACCGCAAAGTTCCATTTTAAGCCGGACGTTTCTTAATCAAAATGTGACAGTGACAAAATTATTTATTGTCAGGGGTTACCAACTATCATTGCCAACACACAATTTATTTTTAAACATTTCCCTAGCAACTGTCATATCCAGTTGCTCATCTCTGGTAAAACAATAACTGTCAAATGCCGTATACAGTGCCCCTAGACAGACAGACCCTGTGAAGCTCAATAAACTCGCTTAAAAACAATTACGCGCTGATCTAGGTATATCAACTGTAAGATTAAGAAAACATTAATTTATTATTTTTATCAAATTTGTTTATTATATTCTTTTTTTCCAATAAAATCACTTATTATAAGTTACAGTCCAGTATTCTCTCGGATCCAGTCAACGAAATATGCCACATTGATGTAAACGCCTGGATTATTTGGAAACAAACAAGCGTTGATCCATACGAGACCAGCCAGGGTGTTGTTGATTACAGCTGGTCCACCTAAAAATAAACAAAAAATTTGTTTTTTTTGTACTCCAACATTACACCATAATAGGGTACTTTTGGTAGGTACACCATTACTCAAAATACAGTTATCGGTTATCATGTTATCTTTTGGGTTTATTTTGTTAGCTGATTTTTTAATATTAATATTATTATATACATTTAACAGCAGGAACGATTGGGTTGCGCTGCGCTGTAGAGGTAGTTTTTCTAATTTAAGACTGCCGCAACGAGAGTCGTAAAGTGGAGATGGTTTTCAATTGGTTCTCACAGGGTGGTCACATTTAACACATGGCTCCAGTGACACACTACTATGTATGTGAAGCCAAATATGGCGAAGAAATTAGTGTTGGGAAGCAGTTACACTGAAATAATTTCTTCGGAATACTTCTAGATGTAAAAACAAAAACGGCAACAAATTACACAGTTAAAGGCGTGACAAAGACTATTTTAACGGTTTTAATGCTGTTATAAGATAGGCTACGGGAAACCGTCTCATTATCCTCCTCAGGAGATATCATATCATCAACATTATTCAAAACCAAAACCATTCCCCGGCAGGTCTTAAGTGACCAGAGAGTGCTAAGAACCTTCGGAACAGTCATAAAGAAGATGATAACCTGAAACGTACACAGTATGTTTCAGACTGTAAAAGTGTATGACGGCCAAAATCACTATAACGGCGTAGCAGTCATTTTTAATAAAGAATTCTTGTTCCGCTTACATGCCTTAAGTAACCTAATTTTAAAAAATCCAAATTTTGTAAAATTAGACCAAAATAATGTCATAAATATGCGATTAAAAAGAAACTATCAAGTAAAAGGAAGTGTTCGGTGATAAGAAGGCACTGCCTAGACCAAAGTTAGCTCACCTCCACAACTGATCAGTTTTCTATAAGAGCACCCATTTGCTATAGTGCTGGACGCAAAAAGCCAAAATACCAGTAAGTTTTCCTGGATTTCTGATGAAGATTTTCTGACGAAGTCACTCTAGGCCAAGATTACGTCGCAGCTAAGAAGTTAAAACTAAGTGGAGAAAAGCATAATGGTGGACTTGTTTCGTCCATAATGAGCTTGGTAAGGTTTCCATAATAAAATTGTTACTTCCTTCAAAGAACAAGGCGTTCTTAAGTTGCCCTTGGACCAAAACGATATTCATTGTTTTGCCAGGTTGCTTTCAGCAAGACTTAAGACGACTTTCTTCCAAGAAATATAAAATTAAAGGACGCCTCGAAGACTGCCTTCGGCGAGGAAACCTCAAGGCTCCCTTCAAGAGAGGACTATGAAGATGGCCGTAAATATTTTATTTTAATTTTTTCACCTCAAAACTAGAATAGTACAAATATACTATCAGTTCTCTCATGATATTATGTTTATGTTGTCAAAAATTATAACTTTAATTAAATAACGTCAAACCCAATTACAATAAAAATCGCAATTAGAAAACTTTAATGAAATCAAACTTGCAGCTATCTTCTGCTATCCGTATTTTTTTATGTGGCATACAACCAGTGAGTACACAGAAGATTACATATTCTAAGACCAAGTTCAAACTGCCTTTAGTTAGGGATTTTCTCATGTCAGACACTTCTTAAAATTCCACCTAGACGCGTTGACACTTGGAGTTCTAAAGTTAAATATTAAATAATAAGCGATACAAAAATTGCATTAAATCCACAAAAACCCAACCTCGGACAGCAGTAAGCTCGGATCACAATACACTTGTGGCCAAAATTAAGTTTATTACCCTTTAAAAGTTTACCCTTAAAATAATAAACTTGAAGGCAGGATAGCTACTGAACTAAAATACGAACCAAACAAAAGGCTTAAATGTATTAATGAGTCTAACAAGAAAGATGCAGAAATAGTCTGTAAAGATATCATCATATTCGAGAGCACAACATTCTTGTGCAAAGGTGAAACAAGCAAAAAAATGGATGACCAATTAAATCCTGAATGTGATGGATATAGGCGACTATAGTCTAATAAGTCATATTTTTGACATTAATTGGTTTATCTTTATTTTAAATAAGTTCAATGGAGTTAAGTACGTTAAGTCTGTTATTACTAAAGGATACTAAATCGGAGAAGAGTTAATTGGCTTTTTGGTTCAGAAGGGGTTATATCATGATATAGATATGCGGTTAATTTGGTAAAACCACGTATACTTAATAAAGAAAACATACTGTATATTATAAATCGTTTCAAAGGGTCAATCCGAAGAGCAAGTAAACAAAATATTAAATGAAAAACAACAATAACCGAGACAGAAATTACAAAATTATTGCGACAACAAATTATTCAAACATCAATAGACATTATGTCAATTAGATTATTGGAGAGACCTTTATAGGCAGATAATTGTAAAATAGGATTTAACATTACTATATGATTGTGAATTTTCCCATAGGAGGGGATATGTGTTAAGGACTTTACATAGCTTAGGTTGGGGGATTCAAGAGGAGTCTAGTCTTAGCTTTGAAACTGAAAGCACGCTTGAGTTGCATTTATTACGACGTTGATTATTTGTTAAAATGTATTTTAAATTTCGAGAGAAAATTGTTTCGTAAAATAAAAGTATGTGTAAAACTAAAATAATTGCATTAATGAACGATTAGATATTAAGCAAACATATAATAATCATAACAATTTAGAGGCAGCGATGGATTAACCTGTGGAGTATCCTTTGACGCCATCGTAGGAAATTTGGACCGGCAAACCAGAGATGTTTATTAAAAAAATAACAAGGATAAACCGCTCGAGCTACCGCCAGGTTTCACTTTAAAAGAGAGCTACCGCAACCGCTTATATGGTTTCAGTTTTAAAAAAGACTACTGCGACAGTTTCAGTTTAAAACAAGGCGCTACCGTGTATATAGACCGTCAAATTAAAGACAAAATAAAAAGTAGTGTTTGTGATGTGCTTGCTGTAGTAATATATCTAGTGCATGTAAGATTTCCAGGGAATTTTTAGAATTTTTTTTTGAAGCCAATTCTTTAACAAAAGCTTGAGCGAATGCGATCTGAAGAAATCCCGAATCCGTAGAGTGAGGAATTTTTTCTGGCTTCATGTACGAAAGATTTTGTTAAAAAAAAATTAATTTAGCACTAAATTTTCACAAATTTGCGAGCAGTTAATCTGACACGCACATATTATATTCTGATAGAGAATATACCAAGTGAAATTACATATTTCCATGAGAGGACAAATTTTATTTAAACATTAGAAAATCTAATATAAGATTCCATTCATCGAAATTTTTGACACACGTCATGTAATTTCCAAAGATTTCTAGTTATTATTCCAGGAAAAAAAACAGTTATTAATATGCACAAGGTATATTCTCAAGTAAGTAGGTACCACTATAGTTTAAAAATGTTCTTTATTATTTTTTATTTGTAAAGGGTAATTGAATTTACTGTTTTTTTTTTTTATGAAATCCTATAATTATTTCTACTGTAATCGTTGTTATTACTACTGTAATTTTTGTGGCGAACATGGTCAATTGGAAAAGAAATGCCACTTTGAACTTTCAAAATTTAATTTAAAGTATAAAATTTTTTATGAAAATAATTTTAATGCTCAACCAGCTATCAATTCGCAAAATTATAAAATTTAATTTTGTCATAATAATTTTAAAAACAATAGTAGTACTTATGAATATCATCAAATTCAACAAAATTTTACACTAAATATTAAAAATTCAAATAAACCAATGCCTCACATAATTACCAAAAATCAAGCGACACAAAATTAAAATGTATTCTTTTTTAGAAAATTAAAGCTTGCACCCAAAAATATGTATTACAAGACAAAAAACTAAAGAACGGTTATGTGTGAGAAGCACAGCCACCCATAATCAATCAACATAAAAAAGCTTTTAATTAATTTAAGCGTCCAACAGTTAAAAAAGGTAACTCGTCTTACGAAATTCACAGGTTTATTCTTGGGACAATGTTAAAGTTTTTGATTATTTTAAAAGTTAAGATTTAACAAAAAAATGAAAATAAAACATTTAATCCGGCAGTTTGAAAAAAATTAGGTTTGGAGTTAAATCAAAAAAGCACAATATCTCAAAATTCATCATCAGAAAATGTTGCAGTTTTCGATTATTTTAAAAATTCAAATTCACCAAAGGTTACTTTTCCTAATGAAAATAAAATACAAAATGATCAAGTATTTTCATATAACTCAGATTTAAAATTAGATATTAAAGAAATATTAGAGATAAGAAATAAAAAAGAAATCTGCTATAGTTGAGGATTGATACAGTTAAAAAAACAATAATAAATAAAAATATCGACAATAGCTTAATAATTTATAAGACTAGAAGAAAATAAGTTATGGAATTTTAATGAAAATAAAATTTGAATGAATAAAAGCAAAGAAATAGGAGAATTTTGAAATGAAAAAAAAGTACTTTAATTGGTATTGAAAAAAGGCGGCGAGGAGAAAAATTAATTTATTAAATATAAAGAAAAAATATTGTATTACAAGAGTTAAAAGGTAAAAATAATGAAATTATTGATCTAGAATAAAAACCAAAAAATAATATAGTAAGTAATGATAGAAAACGTCGGGATTTTTTGATGAAACAACATGGATATTTCAAAAAAATGGTTTTGATAAGATAGATCTAAGTTTAGAAAATAGGTATTTAAATTTAGCAATTTACTATTTAAAAACGACTTGAAAGAAAGCTTTTCCAAAGAAAGTTGAACTGTGCGCAATCATTTATTTTAATAGAGATTAAAAAAAAAACATTTAAAAGTAATATTAATTCAAATAAAACATTTAAAATTGCGAATTAATGAAGTTTAAGTACACTTATATTTCTTTACGCGACAAAAATATTATGTGGTACAGTTTTGTGTTACTTGGCAGATTTAGAGCGTCATTTACCATTATCTCCAAGACAAGGTGCAACTGTGTGGTTGGTGGAACCCAAACATATCAAGGTTCCGTTGGGGTAGTAATGGATCATATCGGTACAGTTCTGGGACTTCTGGGAGCTAACAGGCACGTCAATAGTATGCAATTTTGGGGATGCTAAAAATAACAAATAAAAACATTAGTAAATTAAACGTAAACAAACACATAACATCATAGTTTGCGTGGTACCAATAATATTAACACACATAACTTGAGAATTAAATGCCTACACTAAAGACCTACTTAAACATCCAACAAATTCAATGTATAACTAGTGCTTATAACTATCTTTAAAAACCTATATTCCCATATTATTCTACGCCCTCGTCAATTTATTAAATATTCTGCATTGCCCTACTCTTGGCTCTAGTCTGGCTGGTAGGTATAAATACTGATTTGAATCCACGTCCTGATGTTATTGGTGTTTTAAGAGTCCAAGTATCGGGAAGTCACCCAAGAGTGTCATTACGGTGGTAGTCACGTCAGAAGTTTTTTTTCGGATCAGCAAAGACAGATTTCCCAGTCTTAATAATAACACTTAAGTGCACAAACTTTGCAAGGTCCATGATTATAAGATAATAATCCAATTCGTCCTCTGTCTTCTTTTTTTTAACAGTTAAGAGAGGAATAAATATTGGATAGGAATAAATATTGGTTTAGTTACAATCTTTTAACAAATATTTTGTAATAATAATTTATTAGCAATAATTCAGCGTTAGTAAGATTAAATAAATTGCTTACTGGGGAGCCAGCTTAAGAAATATTGCCTAGTACGTAAAATTAATCCATTAAAAACCAGACGATGTTAACTCGTAAGTACTAAAAAACAGTGGGAAAAAATGGGTTTTTTAACTCTAAATAAGCAAAATTAATGGAAACCAAATTTGCTGTGTACTCTCACCACTCCAAAAATATATTTGTTGGTAAGGCCCGTATTAAACTATAAAATTTCTTTGTCAAAGATCTTTTATAAAAGATACTTGATGAAAAATTTTACAGTGTAATATACCATATTTTATAAAATAAAAAAACATTTTACAGTGTAATATACCACATTTTATAAAATAAAATAATGGTATATGACACTGTAAAATGTCTTATCAAGTATCCTTTTTTAATAAAGAAATTTTATAGTGTAATACCGGCCTAACAAAAAAATATTCTTAATAGTGTGGTTATGGATACTTAATTTACTAAAGGAACTTACGAATTTCCCATCCATTCGGAATTTCAAGTGTGGATCCCCATCCACTTACAGTAGCCAATGAGCCTTCGGGCCATGTCTGATTGGCTTTTGGAAGGGCGACTGGAGAGGCGTTGGTAACATTGACAGTTCCATTTAACCAAACAATGCCAATGTCGTAAAAACTTTCGCTGTTATATTTTGGATGTTTAAGAATTTTTTTGACTTGGAGTAGTTGGCCACCTAAATTAAATATTCATGTGTAACTATAAAGGCCGTATTCATAGTCCCTGCTTCAAAAAACAACACAGAATTCATAGTCGTGTAAGAACGCCTCGAGCAAGCCTTAAGTTTTTCTTTTACCAAAGAATATGAAATTTGAAGACTATGAATAGGGCCCCAAGAAATACTAGGTATACGGTGATTTTTTTAAATAAAAACACCTCGTCATATCTTTTTTACCGTTTGTAGTTGAAAGATGAAACAAAAACAAAATTAGTTGTGATATCATTGTTCAGTTTTTTTATCTGACATTTTTTATCTTAGCTCATTTTACTTAGAAACAAGAATTTATTTTAATAAACACCCTATATCTTTTTACATTTTTAAATTAATGAAAAATTATATTTGTATCCATACCAAACACTTAGGGTCGTTAATAGTTTTTAAAATATTTGCATATTATAATTTTACAAATTAAAAATTAAAATTCAGAATTGACGTTGATATTCTTTAAATTTTAGAAAAGACGAATAGTCACTTTTCGTCGAATCTCTTTCCTAAGCAAAGGGGGGTGCAACTTGATATCAAGCTCCACAAAATAAAATAAAAAAATCAAGTTATCTTGAGAGTAGGCAATTTTTTAGTAGGGGACGAAATTAGTACGTAATTAAGAGCAAATTATGACATATTGTCATAAGAGTAATTTTCAATAATTACAAAAAGTAATATTTAATAACATAATTCAATCCGCGACGTGTTTGTGTGTTAAAATCACATAATCTCAAGACAGTTACCTCTGTGCAACGTTTAAGGTTAAACTCGCGATTCAATAACGTAGTGTTTTAATTATTAATTTATTATTAAGTATAAACTTTTCATATTTTACAATAACTAACTATCCTAACATCCTAGTTTAACGAAAGGTCGGAAGGTCCTGTTGAATGAACTTAGAATAGGTTTATAAAAACGTTTCAGAGAGGTTAAGAGACAGTTAGTAGTGATTCGACATTTGAGAGTAAAGAGTCAACCCAAGACATAAGCCGCTCAACATGATGACGAAAGTGTGTGTGTTTTTAATGTAAGTACTATTTTATTTATTATTTATTTTATTATTATACAACCATTTCTTTAAATGCGTGTATTATTCATACTAGTTGCGTAGCTGTGTAGCTCTAAGGAGCGTCACGACAATATTTACTTTGTTTTTAAATTTCTTTCTTAGGCAGAGGGTGGTGTACCTTAATATCAAGCTATACACCCCATAGAAAACCAACAAAAATCTAAGGAAACAATGGTTTTTGTGAACTAAAAGTACTCTTCTTTAAGAGTACATAATTAGTACAAAATTATGTCATATCAACTTTTATTAAACCTATCTCGTAAGCCCGGGGGGGGGGGGTGCATCTGCCTTTATACTTCGCCTTTGATATTACAAAATAATATTTATTCTTTTTTAAAAAAACTAGGACTCCTTTTACCAAACCTACCCATATTTTTAACAAAAATTTAAATCAGTCCCAGGAACTCATATATCCAGTCAAATCCTTCAATATCGAAACACATAATTACGATATTTCAACAAAAACGACAGCAGCATCTCTGTTTTTTTAAAGACTGGTCAAGAATTTACAGAAACCAAGATGCTTTTAGCTCTCCTCATACAATAGTAACAACCAACTTTAACCTAGCTTTACCTAGAAAAAAACAAAAAAGTAAGACACTTTTGGTTACCAAAGGACTTAAAATGTCAAGTAAGAATCTTACCTTACACAACTAAGTAATACAGGAACATCGACAAACATCTGGTTAAGCAGGCTAAAATTCTGCTTTAAAATCATTTCTACTTCTAGTCCTCAGTAGACTTAATGTATCTAAAAGACCGTAACATCATAGAAAATCTAATCCTATATCCTACCTATCTCTCTGAGTTAAAACATATTTTAAACCGTATAAAAAATAAAGCAAGCTTTGAATTAGGCTCTGCAAAAAAATTCTTCAACTTCTTCCTGACGCTACTTTATCCATTTTAGTTATTTTAATTAATGTATAATTCTTCTAAAACAGCCCTCATAATAGCTATTTGAAAAGGCGGAGTATTAGATAATCTCTCCAACTTTCGTCCCATCATTATTAATTAATTACTGAACAAGTTGCAAAAATAAGAATCATAAATCATTTAAAAAAATTCAATATACCCTCAGATTCAGAATTTTTGTCAAAACAAAAGCATAAATGATGCAATGTTTTCTAAATGAAGGCAACTCTGTAGCAGCAGTGTTCTGCGATTTCTCCAAAAAATTCGATTTTGTGAATCCCAGAACACTGCTTTAAAAGCTGAGTACTTATTCAACTCAGGAATAACGCAACTTGTCTCTTCTAATAACTTGTGTCTGAAAGCCACATCATCCCTCATTATGTCCCTTAAAGCTCCGTCCTTAGACGGTTTTCCTTTTATACATCAATGACTTACCTTCTCTAGTCATCAGTGGTAGTAGTAGTAGTAGAGAAGGGGCGGCGCGAAGCCTGGCAAGTAGGCCCCCTGGGCCTTTCTGCCCTACCCCGAGCCTGCCCCTAATCCACCGCCTGCACCACTGGTCTGACAGTTTGCTCATTTGGTCTCACTGTTCTTTTTGCAAAATCCAGTATTTTGTCCTCCTCATCCAGGGTCGGGAAACCGAATACCTGATATCTCGTCCTCTGGTATGCCTCGCAGTTCGCTATAACGTGTCGAGATGTCTCTTCTGCCCGCCCGCAGGCCCGGCAGGTCGAGTCATTCTCCACCGCGATCCGGGTCATGTGCTTCCTTAGTCGGTTGTGACCTGTTATAATACCTGTCAGCAGACCAGCGTCCCTTCGCGATCTCCCCAGAAGCCATTTTTGTCTGGCTACATCCGGGCCCTTCACGAAGTCCTTGGTCTGTCTGTATCCTGTTCCTGCTCTCCAAGCGGTCGTCATGGCATCGTGTGCCCATTTATTGAGTCGACTTGGCAATTGCCTCTTGGTTGTTTCTAGGAGTGTTCCGGCCCTACATACTGGGTACTTGCTCCGATCCTGGCGAGCTCGTCGGCCATCTCGTTACCCGGCACCCCCATATGTCCTGGTACCCACATAAGTGTCACTTGTTTGCCCTCTCCCAAGGATTCCAGTGCATCCGCACATTCCTCCACCAGGGTGTTGGTGATCTTGGGCGCCCTTAGTGCCTTTAGGGCTGATTGGCTGTCGGAGCATATATAAACACCTCTGCCTGAAAGACCGTGGCTTGCTCTCCGAGCGGGTAGCTCTTTCGATCATCAATGGTAAATTCTATGTTTTTTCTAGGCATGCAAAAGAGATTGAAATGACCAGAACCTTAACTTTAAAGAGCATAATTATAATCACAACTTAAGTCTAAATTGTCTTCTACATGTTTTGTATTAAAAATAGTATTTAAAGAGCTAGGGCCGCAATGTGCATGAATGGTTTATTTTCGCTCTTCAAATCAAAAGGTATATATATAGCACAGCTTTCTAGAGATTAGGCCTAAAAAGTTTTTTCGAGTAAACTATAAAGATGCAAAAACCTACCTTTCCAATCTGAAACAATGCTAGTCCCAGAAAACACTGCAAACCTCTATTTGTTAAATTAAAAGTTTTAACTTTGACGTCTCTCTTTACATTGGAATATATTGGTTTTAATACATAAGAAACAACTTAAATTCTTTGCCACTAACGTTTCGAAAAGTACGTCTCCCAACTCCAAAACTAGTTTTAACAAAAGAATATGTGATATATGAGAGCACAAAACTTTTTAATCACCTACTCGTCATGAATACATGCATGCATGTAGAAGCATAGAAGACCATAGAAAATTCCGAAGAGTTGTCCACAGCATCCTAGAAAACCAGCCCTATTATGCCTGTGCTGGGGTGTTATGGTGACAAAATCGTGCCCTAAATAACAACAAAGCCGCTTTCATTTCCTTCATTTTTTTTCTTTATTTATTTAAGTGTTTTTTATCATAGGTCTCTTGCATTAGTGGGTTGCTTTTGATTTATTTTTTTTTTAATACTGCCACACAAAAATTAACTTTTAAAACTAATAAGTAATTTTTTTGCCCTTTTGTGACACAATTTAATTTATACTAATCTTTCATTTCTGTCTGTTTATGTTTTATTATGCTTATTATGAGCAAAAAGGTAACCATTTATTTTGGAATTTTTGTGTGCCTTCTAAACTTTTATTTAATTTTTTTAAATTTCCAGTCAAAAAACAAGTTTTGAAAAATGATCGTAGGACTAGCGGTTGCGTTGATTGATTTTTTGATGTCACTTTAAATAATTGTGATCCTTAATTTCAAAAATTATTATCGTCATCAATTTTGGAGCTTTACAAAACCTTTTGGGTAGCGCAAGTCTTGACAAAATATGACATGTTCCGATACTGACATAAGTTAACAAATAAAATAGGTCATTAGACACTTACGTAAAAAAGAGTGGTTATTCCTTGATGTACACTTCTTCCCACATAAAACTGGTACAGCAGAAGTTAGCAGCCTGTTTAATTTTTAAAATTTTCATAGTACGGCATTGTCTTCCTATAAGTGATAATGTCACTGACTCCTGACAACATCATGTTTTGCATGTCAGTGTCATGCAAATTTTAAAAAATGCCGGCGCGTCTTTCCGAATTTCATAAAGTTTAAATCTAGCGAAACAAGATGGTGGTTAATCTATTCGGAAAGTAGCTGTTCATTATGGGAGAACCAAGTCTACGAAAGTAAACATAAAAAAAACGATTTCAAGAGGAGGAAACAACGAAAGAAAGGCACTGGTTTGACGAAAGTTACTAGCCCATAAGAAGACCAAGAAGCAATTAATTTTGTGGAAAATCATCGGTTTGCCAAAGCCAAAGTAAGTAAAGTAAGTAAAGAAAAAATTGAATAAAATTTTCCAGGATCCATAACAACATTAGAAAAAAAGAATAAACGCTAGATGGCAAGGTGTCGCATTGCGGCAAAAAAAATTAAACTAAGTGAGGAAAAGGAGCTTCTTGAAATAGATTTATTATGGTTACTATCATAGACTTGCTTCTTTCATAGTCAGCTAGTCGAATAGACCAATTACTGTGTAGCTTTTGTTTAATTAATAAAACATTTTTGCTTTTTTGAAATATGTTTTTTTTAGTGGCCTTATATTTTAAATTAGTAAAAAATAAACAAGCCGTCTCCTTTTTATATATGATAAAAATATAACCTATAATAACAAAGTTAAAAAGTCAGTGTTGCACAGAGCAAAATATAAAAAATCGTATTTGCAGCTATCTTCTGCTGTACCAGTTTTATGCCTTACGGCGTTACATATCACCCATAAACATTTACGGTGGGATTTACTAAAGAGGTTTAGTCTATTTTAGAACGGTTCTAAGTTTAAGTGAAATTTTTGGTTTTAAGCATTTTAAACCAACCCTCCTTAACACAATCTTTTGTTGGATTTAAGCAGAAAGTTTCAATTTAGAAGAAAAGAAACTTAAAAAATTTAAACACATGCGGGGTTTAAATAGTACACACTTTGTAGAACAAATTAAAATTGAGGTTGTATGTCACTCTATTTAAAACTTACCCTTGTTACTTAATTTTTCCAAATAATACTTGAGCACAGAGCGATTAGATGGATAAAAATGAAATAAGGAGTAGGTTAATTTTGTATTTATTTAAAAGACGTTTTTATTTATTAAATGTATTAAAAAACTTAAATGCAAGTTTTGTTTACATTTCTGTCACTGTCGAAATGTCAGTTTCAAAATATTAGGGATATTTTGGAACTTCTTTGACACTTCATAGTGGTTGTGGTAATTACTGCGTCTTCGCAAAATCTAAACTTCATTCCGTTGTGGTAATTAACCACTACCACTGCCGTAAGCTACGAATCCATTTCGTTGTGGTTGTAGTTATTTCTCTAGTTAATTTTGGAGAATTTTGGCGCAAATAATTTTAAAAATAACAAAATATTACCACGTTCCAACATATAAAACACCTATTTTGTAAAATTAAGCCCAATTTTTTATTTTTTATCATCCCTAAATTTTTTTACAAGTGACGGTTTTTAATGTGTTCCAAAAACTCTGGTAAAATCGATGTGAGGTAGTGGTAATAGTTGTTGAACACTACCACAGCGGCTGTCAAAGTTGTCAAAATTTGGAGCGTTCCAAAATATCCCTATTAGCTGGCTTCAAATCACAAACATCGAGTTCGGATCTCTTACCTCTGCTTGTACCTTGGCTTGCACTAACCTCTACTGATGAAAGCTACAGCTTTGAAATGAGTTGGCTTTGAGTAAGGAAAGTTTTCTTGGCTGAGCTTTTAGGTAACCTCAATGTTTTAATTTCAGTTTGGAAATAAACTAATATAGTTGTTTTGGGTTTTTTTGTTTGGTATATTTTTCGTGCAAAATCAGTGACCTTCACCTATGTTTGTTTTGCCTCGTAGTTCCCTCATAAATACATTTTTTGGCGTTTTTCTGCACAAAATTGGAGGTATTTTTTTGGTTAATCAACAAATTAGGATATTAAACAAGGTAAATGAATCCTTGAAATTATAAACGAGCTTTTTACCAATTGCCACAAAACAATCCTTTCTGGGGGCTATAAATTTAAACCACCCCCCATAGGCTAAAAAATCACCAACCTTATAACCTCAAACACAGATAATGAAGCTATTATGTGCTAAATTTTTGGCGTATTCACCATTTGCCATTTTGAAATCTGTCAAAAGAGATAAGTTTTAGGGCATTTTCTCATAAAATATGGTATATTTTGAGAAAAAAGCAGTTTTTCAGTGGTATTTTGCAATAACAATACAGGTGTAAATATTTAGACCTGTGAAGGTTACTATTTTAGGTCTTAGTAAATCCCACTGTTAAAGTTAAAGTTAAAGTTAAACTTTAAATGTTAATGGGTGAGACGAAACGCCGTATGGCGTTTTGAGCATGCGCACTGAGATACGAGATTTCTCCCTCGATCCCACCCTAATCTTTTCCACTTTTTTAAAAATATTTTACAAAAACCATAAGCGAGATCAAAATTAAAAAAAGAATAATAATTTAAACTGCAATTTTTTCGCCTGCGGTGCTATTACGGTAAATGCTTATAAGTGTATATGTGAAACTATAATGTGAAACTTAATCTTTAAAGATAAGGTGTATTAAAGATGCAAAAATGATAAACAGATGGCTATGTCTAAGGGAATGATGACGAAATAATGACGCGATTTAATTTTTTAAATTAAAGATCTCGCTCGACTAAGGGTAATTTTTACTACAAAATAAAAACAACTTGTATTTTTGATGAAGAAGCCCTTTAAGAATAAAACATGTTAATTAGTTACGCTACTAATAAGTAAATAGGTATGCAAATTGTTTGTAACACATCAATAAGAAACAGTAGGAACTTATCGGTACATTATAGGCTGAACTTATGACTTTGCCTGGTTTTTTCGTATCACTATTATAAAGTCAAAGTGACGACTTTTAGGCTTTTACAATTACTGTTTTTTAGTTGTCACGAAACTGGTAGGTGAAGTATATTTTTTAACACAAAAGACCAAATTAAAGCGCTCCTGAATCGAATTTAAAACGAATGATAAAAATCAGTTAAGCTAAAAATAAAAACTCTTTTTAAGTGCAATGGGTCCAGAAAAGTGGCCTAGGTGTCCAAAGTGGTTTTGTTTTTGAATGAAAATTTCGTATATACATTTTTGACACTCTAATGATTTTTTGAGTATTGTCGGGAAAGTGAAAGGGGAAGTATATATTTTTAGAAGGTCTCCGAAATCGAACTAAGAAAGTATTGGGAAAAAGTCAAACTTATACCGGAACCAACATCTAAAAAAAATTTAAAAAAATACGCGTCGTACTTTAACCTCGTCTTTTTTGGAAGTCGGTTTATTACGTAAGCCAACTCGAGCAATATTTTTTTTAGAGCTTTGGAGGTATGCCCTGTCAAAATATGGGTTGTTGGAGTTGGGGTATTAAACCAAAGGAAATAAGAGTATTTTTTATTTGATATTTCGTGTAAAGCCAGCTGCCAAATAATATAATTTTTTTTCTTCGCGGGCCGACCACTAGCGATAGGGGTCTTAAAATTGGTATGTATATACTCTTCTGATAAAAAAACCAAACACGTATTCGGCACTTTTAAATTTTGACCGGGGGTTAAAAAATTGGGGTTATTCTGTTTTAAAGAGGGTACAAATAACCCACAACTACTTGGACTGTCAAATCAATATAGAGCCGAAAATTCGTATTTAGCTAGGAAATATAGAGTCTGGAATCTAATATAGTGTTTTGTTTAGTAATAAATTAGGGCAGGGAGGAAAAAAGGATTGAAAGTATGTCCGACAAAATATAGGTTGTGGGATATCAAACCACAAGAACTAGAGTCTGTAATCTGAAAAATTGTTCCCTTTAAAGGCAAAATTTAGGGTGGGGGAAGGGAGTTGGATGTATACGTCAAAATAAATGTTGTGAGGCTTTATATAGATGGTGGGTGGGGGAAATATCGCGGATCAAAACAAAAAAAAATAATAGTTAATATTTTGTATAGGTAATTGGACGAGTTACATTTTATACATTTAGAATATTTAATTTTTCATTATTTCCGTCGCCAGCAACGCATTTGTTAAATACTAGCTGTAGACCCCACAGCTTCGCCTGCGATTTTATTGACGTTTTTCTTGCTTTAAATATCCTTACTAGGACTAAAAAAAACGAGTAGTAAAACTCAGATTAAAATTAGTTTTTTAATTTCTGCGTGATGCTGGAACAAACAAACAAACAGACAAGCAGACAATTAAAAAAACAAACACAAAAACAGACAAAAATAATAAAAAAAAATAATATTAAATGTTCAATAATTGTCTTTACACTAAGAAAACTATCCCACGCGAAGTGTCTACTTAGCTTTTTTTATTAGTGGTAAGTGAAGTTTCTATTAGCAAAAGTGATGAACTCAATAGCTGCAAGTAAAACGACCTAGACCCCAGTTTGTTAACCCTTAGTCACTTATCTACTTACCAATATGCGACAAGTCACTTTACTTTCCCTTCAATTAGGGTTAGTGAATTTTTCTACTAGTTTGTTAACCCTTAGTGATTTTTATGGCAGAAAGGGCCCATAAAGAGGCCTAATTGCCAGGTCCATGAGCCGCCCCTATACTACTACTACTACTAACCCTTAGTGATTTATCTATTTACCAATATATGAAAACTCACTTAACTTTCCCTCCACGTACGGTTGGTGAGTTTTTCTACTAAGGACAAGTGAAGGCATCAAATATTGAAATATCATGCGGAAAAATATATTAATTTTAATAATAATACATGCCTATAATAATTTGTACGTACTGCCATCATAAGAATTTGACAATGATGGAAATAAGTTAAAAAACCTCAAAAAAAAATCGATGACTGGAAATGAACCCGGTAACCCTTGGTTTAGATATGCTTGTCCATATATATCCACCAAATGCGAAAATTATCTGATTAAGATTTAATCATGAATAACACTTTTCAGTCGACCATCGTATTTCTCTGTAAGTGCATGGTATAGTGGATAAAGCATTAGTCTATCAACCTGTAGGTTGTCGGTTCGAACCCTGCCGGCGCGTTGAACTTTTCTTTTATTATTTGTTTTTTTTTTTCTTAAGGTGTATTGTGATAGAGCATGGTTTTTAAAGCTCAAAGATATATTTTTTATTTTATTTAAAGCCATATTTTACAAATTATACTTACGGTAAATGAAGTTTTTACTTATGTTTAATATATTATTTTATAACCTTAAGTAGGTGAGAAAACTTATGGTAAGTTGACAGTTCCCTTGTCTCATATTTAAATGATATTTCTACTAATAAATTTTTATTATTATTACAATGAATTGAATCTTAAGAGCACGAACTTTCACTTCTGTGAACTGAACGCTCCCTGGTGAAGAGAAACAAAACCATCAAAAATAAATTAAATAAATTAATATAAAATAGTTATTTATACATATACATTCTCAAAATAAAGCTGTTTGTCTATTGCTGACCAAGCGATCAAGTTCGAACAGTTTGTGAGTGAATGTGATCGGTGAACGCTGGTTCAAGAATATTACAATTATAATCAATCTTTCACAGGTCAAGAATCCGGCCCTAATTGGTCTTATTTTGCAACCTAAGATATATTTTGTGAAATATTTTACATAATTAATTTATTAAATATTTTTTTTATACCTTCATCAAAATATTGATTTTAGTAACTGTCTGTAGATAACTAAAGCGTTACTTTTTTGGTTACCAATGCAAAAAAAAGTTTTTTTTTGATCACAGGTGCAAAAAAAGATTTCCGTTAGCTTTTTATAGAAAAAAATATAATAATTCTTGTTTAGGAATTAAGCCATTTCCGCCAGTTTTCACCAAGTATTTAAGAAAAACTCATCTAAAAATATCAAATTGTCAAAGATTAAAATGTCGCAATAATGAACGTCACCGAGTAAAAAGACACATCGCTATGGAAACGATTGTTATTTCACTTACCAGCCGCCTTGATTTATAGTGTAAAGATGGTGTGTTGCGAGAAGTTCTCTTCGTTCGAGATTTTTAAAATTATTTTCCTGTTTTTCTTGGATTTTATGATAATTTTTTGATAAACTACTAATATCATTCAGGTCAAGAATCCGGCCCTAATTGGTCTTATTTTGCAACCTAAGATATATTTTGTGAAATATTTTACATAATTAATTTAATAAATATTTTTTTTATACCTTCATCAAAATATTGATTTTAGTAACTGTCTGCAGATAACTAAAGCGTTACTTTTTTGGTTACCAATGCAAAAAAAAGTTTTTTTTTGATCACAAGTGCAAAAAAAGATTTCCGTTAGCTTTTTATAGAAAAAAATATAATAATTCTTGTCTAGGAATTAAGCCATTTCCGCCAGTTTTCACCAAGTATTTAAGAAAAACTCATCTAAAAATATCAAATTGTCAAAGATTAAAATGTCGCAATAATGAACGTCACCGAGTAAAAAGACACATCGCTATGGAAACGATTGTTATTTCACTTACCAGCCGCCTTGATTTATAGTGTAAAGATGGTGTGTTGCGAGAAGTTCTCTTCGTTCGAGATTTTTAAAATTATTTTCCTGTTTTTCTTGGATTTTATGATAATTTTTTGATAAACTACTAATATCATTCAGGTCTAATTCGGCAAACTCATTTTTACCACTCATGAGAATTTTTAAGTAATCAAAGTTACAACAATATTTTTCAGTTTTTTAACTTCTTCTTTAATATTTTTGCTACCTATTTTGAAATTTTGCACACCTTTCAAAATCCCCAAAGTAGTTATTAGAATAATAATATAAATTATCAAAATATATTCTTAGGCGGGGGCTTATTAGGATCCCTGAGGTTTTTTGGGGGCGTGCAAGGATTAAAAAGAATATAATGTAGACAAATAAAAAATTTTCTGTGTTGGAGCTATTTCAATTTTTCTATATGTTTTAAGTTAAGGTTTTTGGAAGTACATTATTTTTTTTTTAATATCTGAGAGCAATCTTGCTGGAACATTATTTAATTATGGTTACCTACATCGGCGTATCCAGCCGAAGCGTCTAGGAAGGATATTTTATTGTCCCGGGTATAAGTTCACATATTGTTGACCGGTCCAACTAAAAAACGACAAACATGCACTTTTGTTGTGATTGTTGGCATGCCGCTTTCCGTAAAAGTCAAAGTGAAACTGCAATGCAACTGTCTTACAAAGGCCATCTAACAGAATGTAAACTAAAAACAAAAGATCTAAAGATCTTGGGTGGAAACAACACCGTTCTCAACTAAAAAGTCAGTTAACTCTCTCTTCAGTGCCCTTTAGCCAAATATTGCCGCCATTCCTATAACCCAATTGATAGGTAAAACATGGATTTTCTGTCAGTTGGGTGTCAATATGATCGGTAAAGTAGGCTAAAGGATACTAAATCGAAAAAGAGTTAACTGGCTTTTTAGTTAAGCAGGTGTTGGTGAAAAATCTAGAATTCAAACTTGGATGAGTATCCCACAAGGAACACACAAAGGACCAAAGCAAAAAAAAAGGAAGTTTGAATTTTCGTTTTCTCCACCTTTTGATCTTTTGTTTTTAGATTCTTTTCGGTTGAGGTAACTGATTCGTAGGTTTTTCGACTTCTTTTTCTTTTTGTTAGAATATAAACTACTTATACTGAAATCAGTGGCGTACGCATAAATTGTTTCTGGAAGGGGCTTGAACTTAGACGAAGCTAGGGGTCATCAAGAAGGAGAGAAAATTAAAAAATGGCCAACTTTTTTTAAAATAATGTAAAATTATGATAAAAATGCGCCGACAAATAATATAAAATAATGCAAAAAATGACACGGCAATTGAAAATTTTATGAAAACAAAAGTAATATGAAGTGAACCAGAAGTGGCACCGCGCTGCCGCTGGCAAAGTTTTTTTTAAAGAAATAACCATTTGCTTTCAACAAAATATTTTAAATTGTAGCACAATCAGGCAAAATTTTTTGCAAGAAATCACAAAAAATATATCTTTTTTGTCCATTATTAAATAAAAATCTTGAGCTTTTAGAAGCTCTTATGTAAAAGTCTTAGGTGTACATTTTTAATTTGCGTATTTTGCGATGTGATTTTTAATCCTATACCTGGGGTCGTGGGATGGGAGTAATTACTCTTTTTACGCCCCACCCCCCTTTTATACGCCGGTGGTTACCTGCCTAGGTAACTAATGCTATTATACACCTATACCCAACAGGTAAATTATATTTGAGCATCATAGTTACTAACCATTATTGTATCTATTTGAACCAACTCTAACTGACAGGTACGATATATTGTAAACTGAAGGCTGTCCAATGCATCCAGCAGTGCTCAGAAGAATATCGCTGCAATGTAACAAACAAAAATTACCTTACCGAAATTTTAGTTGCATTACTGTTTGATCAGGGGAACTTTACTATTCTTATTGTTTTCTTGATTTTAAATCTACTTATTGCATAGCTATCCTATCAGGAGAACTAAAGGTAATCAATTTTAGATATTTTAGATAGTAGTCACAAAAAAAAGAGGACAAGTGTTTTTTTAAGTTGTTGTAATATCAGAATTAAACGCATGACGTGTATTAATTATTACGCGCCACAAGGTTGCAAGTCACCTCCGTATATTTTATTTTGTATAAAAATAAAATTCAAATAAACGGTTTATAATCCAGGCAACTAGTTTGAAGTGAAGAAAAATCGAAAAAAGGCAAGTGCAGTAGAAATGTAAAAAAGTGTCAAAAATATGCCTTTTTAAGATGCACCTACATTGTTCCGCTCTTTCACTAATCGTTTTCAAATTTTGTACGAATTCGGTCTCAAGTACAGTAACGAAGCTTGTTGAAAATGGGCTAAATCGGACAAAAGACAAGTGGCTCATTTTGAGACGTTTCTAATTGCTAAAGGCTCGCAGCGTCATTTTACAACATGTGGTAAAATAGATACAAAGAATCCTGCACGGAATACATGGTATTTTGGTTGATTGAAGAATTTAATGAAAATTTGGTATGTGTAGATCTCGACCTCCTGATCACTCTTTAAATAAAACCATAATCAAATCTTATGATTAGTTTCAATGCTACAGGGGGATTTCTAAACTAGTTACTAACAAGTGAAAAAATCGTCCCGTTTTATTAATAAGATTTTTGTGAGTTTTCTTACAAGATTATGCCCACAACCGTTTTAATTGATATTTTAGTGTACCGGGGTCATCACAAAAGTATTCAATTTAGAGAATTTATGTTTATTTGTTATGTCCATATTTTTATATCTTTTAATGATAGATTAGTGATTAAAACAGATTATGAAGAACATTCTGTTCGTAATTTTAGCCACAGGGAAAGGACTGAAAGTACTAAACTACATTTTTACAAATTAATCTTTGGCGTGGAAGGTAATCAAGCGCTAGAATTTTAATTATACTTGTTACTTACTTTAGGTACTTAAGACGTCTTTAAAATAAAAATAATAAAGAAACCGGTTGATGATTGATATTTATAGCCTCAATTAGTTAGTATTTTTTTTTTTAATTACCTAATAATGTAATCGATATCAAAATGTTAAAAAAATAGGTATTATTTTGAAGATGACTACGGTTAATAGGTAAAAATACTGCTTATAGTTACTGTAATCTAGTAAGCTATAAACAAATGTGCTTGCTGTCACTGTCAGTCTTAGCAACGCACAAATATTTTGTTGTATTAAACATGGATTTTCGAGCAAGATACGTATGTGTTGTCTATAATGAGGCAGTCAGATTGGTACAATCTGTTATTTACAGAGAAAATGGCGAAACTAGGAGAATTGCGGTACAAGGAAGGGTTACATAGGGATTTCCAGAGGAAAATTTAGTAGCTGCTATTACAAGGTGTGTGACACATTTTAGGGCTCAAGAATCCAAAATCAAATAACAGCGTAAGCATTTCCAAAGACTTTTACCAATGATTAATATCCATGGCATGCAGTACGCGGATGTAGTTAGAATTTCCCGCGTTAACGATTTGGTTAGGTGATCGCTCGGGAACCCTCTACTTATACTTTTTAGGTAAAATTACTGTGGTCTTAAAGCTGATAAAAAAAGATTTGTTTTCTATCAAACTTTCATATTAATTTTAAAAAAATGAATTTGCTGTCCGTGAAAAATAAATAAAAAGAAAGATTCGTGGCATATCGGACACACATTTTGCTTTTCAATTCATTACGAGCAGGCCTACAAGATCTAATGGATAGTCCAGAAACCTACATGCCTGTTTCATCCTTGTTAGGAATCATCAGGGTAACATAGGACAAGCATAATATAAACAACCACACCCATCGCATTTAAACAGGCCTATAGGTTTCTGAACTATCCATTAGATCTTGGAGGCCTGGTCGTAATGAATTGAAAAGCAAACTGTGTGTCCGATATTCCACGAATCTTTCTTTTTATTTATTTTTCACGGATAACAAATTCATTTTTTTTAAATTTTACTTCGCTTTGTTTTGCGCAACAAGCCTCCTCCCGAGTGATTGTTGCTGAGCCTTAATATAAGGCGACGTAATATAAACTTCAATTGGGGGTGGAGTTACTGCGAACGTTGTATTTTGAACGGTCTTCTTTCAGTAACCGGTACCGTTTTGCAGGTTTCTTTTTTTGTCCTGCTCGCAAATTTCATTCTTATTGATATTTGCATCCTTTAACGTTTTTCTTTTGGCTTTATTCCGATAGGCGGCGCGTTGCATATGGCCATCCAACATCCCGCGTTGTTTAACGACGAAAGTTGTTTAAATTTGCTGAGTGTGATTGTTTATGTTATGCTGATGATTCCTATCAAGGGTGAAACAGGCCTGCAAGCTTCTGGATTATTCATTAGATATTGGAGGCCTGGTCGTAATGAATTGAAAAGCAAAATGTGTGTACGATATGCCACGAATCTTTGTTTATATTTCATATTAATTTTGTTTTTTTTTGTTCGTCTGCTATTTTGCTTTATATGCACTATTAGGCGTTTAGAGGTGGCCATTATAGATTTATCAGTAATTATTACAAAAGCCACATCCATAATACTTAAAAGCTATTTTTTAGGATCTGCCTTCATTGCCATAGAAGAAATTCAGTTACTTGAAGAAGATCTGGACCACATAATTCTAAAAGTTTGATTTCGCTAAAACAACTGTATAGTTTTCCATGCAGAGGCTTTTACAAGGCTTAACTTGGAAGCCAGAATAGATGTTTTTGCCAAAAAACAAATATATATTCCAGAAAATTCAAGAGTATGTAAACAACACCTAAACGACAGTGGTCTACTTTTACTACTGCTACAGAATGGCTTGAAAGGTATCACAACGCCAATAATTCTGAAAGGCCGAGAACTAGTAGAACTAGTTACTTTTCTATCTTGTCTGAGGAATAAGGTAAACAATCCTCCTTTGAAATAAAAATGGATGGCAAAGAAAAATTTTCCAACGAAGACTTAAAGGCTGTAACTTCGTTAACCAAAGAACAGTTTAGAGACCTTTTGGGATATTGTGCACCCATTGATTTGTATGGAAGGTTACGACAAATATCTAAACGGGACCTCTTTTTTCTTTTGTGTAAGATCCGTAAAGGTGTTTCTGACGATTTTCTCGCCGCTATGTTTGGTCACACCAGTCAACAGAAAACTAGTCTAATAATATCCACTGTATTGCTTTCAATGAAACTTAATTTTGTGCCTTAATTTCTTGGTTATGGACACATAAATAGGAGATACTTCGTTGATAATCACGTGATTGCATTTGCAAATCAGCTTTATAATCCTAATCCTGATAATTCAAAAGCTATCACTTACGTCGATGCAAAGTATTTTGAAGTGCAGAAAAGTAAGAACTTTAAAGTTTTAAGGAAGTTTTTTTTCTGTTCGTAAAAAATATCATCTTAAGACAGTTATTATAGTTGCCTCAGCCTGTTACATTTTGTCGACACATTTCTGTGATTCGGCGAACAATGACGCTAATATTTTATTAAAAGAACATTAAAATCATCATCATAGTAACAGGGAATTAGACATAGCGAAAAAACTGATATCATTATGCTCATTTTGTTTAAATAATGGAATTCTGAGTATGAACAAAAAAGTTACGATAATTTTAAAAGGCGTCGCTTTGTAGGCATTTTTTTTCTCTACAAAATGCTTTTTTGATTTTTTTTTAGTGCAAAATTAACAGAAGTTATGAGAAAAAAACCGATTTAACCCTTTGATTCAAGGTGGCACCGAAGTTAAGGGGGTGAGAATGGTGCAAATCTATAGTTAAGCTTTCCCAGTGGTACCCTACACCCACGCAAAATTTCAGATTACTCGCTTTTATTTCTCAGAAAAGCATTGTGAAAAGTACAATTTGCCTGGACTAATGGGTAATTCTATTCAACTTTCATTATTAGTTACTACTTCGTGGACGATATTTTTAACCTGTAAGTAGCTGGCATTGAAAGTTATAAAACCATAGTTCCAAAGTAATGACCGTTACCGTAGAATAACCCTAATACCCCTGTTTTCCTACCGATAAAAAAGCAAAAATATAACTTACTTGGCAATTAAAACACCTCCACAACTTGCATCTTTGTATGCCAATACTGCAGCAACATAAGGACGCTCAGATATATCAATTTCTTTGCCTCCTACAATTTTAAGGGAGTCCTGTGAGATTTGCATTCCTAAAATAAATGTTGATCAGAAAACCGTTTTTAGGTATTATTTTCATATTTAAGTAATATTGAATAATGTATTTATAAGATACTGCAAAAACTTGGTACAATATAAGTAAAATCAAATACAATAAAAAAAAAATTTATTAAAAAAAACTTTTAAAGAACAAGCTTTCATTAAAAGCACTCAAAAGGAGAAAATAATTTTTTATCTCTCTTATACCATAATAAAAGCGATGGGCGCAAATTAAGAATTTTAAATTTAGATATCGTATATATGTCACATCGAAGATTCACCTAAGAAACAGTTGTATTACCCTATAACCTGAGGACATTTTCAAAGGCTTGGCAAGGACGACAATCTCACCCGTTCTCGGCTTCTTTAGATAAAAGCATTATGTTTATCATTCGAATATAAGAAGAAATTATTTCTTCTTTTGTAGCTCTTTGTCTGTCAACGTAAAGTTGAAATTTTTAATTTGCGCCCATCGCTTTTAATATGGTATAAGAGAGATAAAAAAATATTTTCCACTTTTGAATGCATTTAATAAAAGCTTGTTTTTTTTTAAATAAATATTTATCTTTTAATTTTTAGATTTGAACCCTTAATCGTCCATTTTGAATCTGCCATATTGAAATATTTAAATCTGATCAAAAATTCATATACCGTTCCCGAAAAACCGCTTTATGCTTTAATTTTGATTGAAATCGAACAAACTGAATCTTTTTCCCCCTCCACTTCCCTTGTTGGAGGAACGTGGGTACCTGGATGTGGATGTGGATGTGGAAAAGTCAGTTAAAATTGGTTAGCAAAATCCCCCGTATACCAATTCTGTTTGAAATCGGACAAACGACAAACTTAGTTGATTTGCCCCCTCCACTCCTCTCGTAAAGGGGGATGCCTAGTAATGACTTATTATTGTATTGTCACTGGAACTATAAATGCAAGCCAAATTTGAAGGCAATCGGATGTACATAAGTTAGTTAAAATTGGTTAGCAAAAGATGACGAAAGATGACGAAAAATCGTCCATTCGTTATCTCCATCCTTAAGTGCCCCAATATTCCAAATTTTGTTTGAAAGTTTGAGACAATGATGTGTTTGAAAATAACTTTGTGTTTCGGACTTCCATTGTCTATATTTTATTTATACACGACGTTTCGATCAGAGATTGCACTGACTGAAACGTCGTGTATAAATAAAATATAGAGTTTACACCAAATTTTAACGAAATGGGGCGTACTTCAGCTGTATCCTCTTCCACCTCCTTCGAGTAGGGTGGAGCTGTCAATTTCATCACACTATATTCTTGTATTGTCACCGCAACTATATAGGCGTGCCAAATTTGAAGCCGATCGCATGCACATAGATACATACAACCACACAAAAACAATTAAAAATATATATTTGAAATCTTGTCTAGTCCAAGGTTTTCCCCAATATTACCCAACACTGAGACTCCATTACCTTTTAAATTACTATGCTTACTTTCTCACTGATTTAGTGATAAAGCTTCGGAACTGATCAAGTAAGATCTTTGATGCAATTTCGGAAAGCAGACCCTCATTACCCAAAAATCTTATTTTTCGACAGAAAAGGAAATAAGATATATTTTGTAGCGATCAATACTTAAGCCTTCCATATTTGTGATGTGTTCTGTTTTCAGCAACGGGACCAGCTTATCTAGAACACTTATTTACACGGGTTTAATAAATTTTTACCCTATTTGTGTGCGGAAAATATTACCACACTAGAAGTAAATGTTTTTGAATGAATTAACCTAAATTGCCTAAGCAAAAAATCTTACCACAGGCCACTTGAAGTGCCGCCAAAACAAAAACAAAATTTAACATGATTTTCTTTAAATAACGTTTAGCGCTAATTTCTCTTGAACTGCCGGATTACAAAAAAAAAATGCTTTATTTATAAAAAAAACATATTCAGTGGCGGAGTGGAGTGAAGGAAATATACCCTACTAGTAGGCATTTACAGGTTGACCCAAAAAAAGTATGTGATTGTTTTTAAGTTTTCAAATAGTAAATATAAAATAAAACCTGTAATTCACCGAAACACAAAATAAAAATATTTTTCTTAGTTCTGGGACGGTCAAGTTTGCTTCCACCAGACACCAGACAACGTCTAAAAAATTAATGCCAATATTTTACACACATTTTCCTCGACAGAAATTAAAATTTGCAAGTAAATGTAGCTATTTTGATATGGAGGGTTTTTTGAGTATTTTGAAAATTTTTCTTACCCAATTACAAATTTTGCACACTTTCCAGAAGCCCTCACTAAGGGAAAAAGACGATATTTTTTGAAATTTTTTATGTTATTCGAAAAGTGTAATTTTGCATAATTTTCACACCCAATTTCAAATTTTGCCAAAAGCCCACAATAAAGGTCTCCAATAACCAGCTTGGCTCCCACTCACCAGGCAATTTTTACATTTTCCAAAAACTCGGTTACTTGAGAAGCCTCACGTAGGTTCCTCGGAAAGGGTGAAAAAATTTAAAAATGTGTTTGAAATTGTGCAAAATTGAACAATTCGAGTAATATCAAAATTGAAAAAAAATCTTGTCTGGGGGAGCTACGTCAGTTACTCGAGAACCCTAGTATGGTTTCTTAGGAAGTGTTTGAAATTTACAAATGGGTGTGATCCAATTTTATCATACGAATGACATAAAAATTTTTGAAAACGTCAATTATTACCGTATTACATATATATGTTTTAACTGCGCAGCGTGCAGTAGACGCACACATTGCGATAAAATCAGGTAAACATGTTTAAAAAATAAAAACAAAACTAGTTGCTTTTTTCGATCCAGGGCCGCTACTGACATATTTTATTATGTCTACTTTATATTACTTGTTTAGATTTACATTATCTTATTCAAGATTTGATTAAAATGTAAAGTACATTGTTTTTTGCATACTTATACCTAATATTACTTACAGCGTATAATCTTATTGGGAAATCAATTTAACCGTGGCGACCTGATTTTTTTGCAAAACTTTACGTCATTGCATTTGTTTTCCATGGTAACGCGGAGAGTTTGTTTATTTTTGTTCACAGTGGGACACCAGAGCTTTTTTTGCACGGGGTCAAAAATTTGGGGATAGTTTACTTATTTTAATTTCGCATTCCGCGCCGCTAAAGCACATAAGTTTTTTTTACTTTCGCTTCCGTGTAACTCATGATGCGTTGCTGTAGCCCGAACTTGCCTTGCTATCATCATTACCGCCGCTGTACGGTACCACCGCGCAAATAAACCTTTAGGTCCATGTGACTGCGTATTTATTTTTCAGACAAAAACAATAAGTTTTTCTTTTTGTGCTTCGGCTTTTGCTAATATAGTACATTACTTGCCTCTTGGTGTGCTTAAAGACTCCGAAAATATGCAATGGATCAAGAAAAAATAAAAGAAAGCAAATTCTTAAGGTAAGACCTCGGGTTGACTATACATTTTTTGAATAAGTATTGTTGTCTTTATAAGCGTTTTTCCCTTGGTTTTTCCTTGAAAGGTAATTATGCACTATACGATTTTCTGCCATTTTTTATTTTTTATGAAAAATTCTTTATGGGGGCACCTACTAGGGTCCCTAGGGCCCCAAATCCGGCTGCGCCCGATTTTTTTTTTAAAAGAGAAAAAAGGGTGCCTGGAGGGGGGTTGTAATGTGTTTTTTTCATTGTTTTGAGTTGGGTTGGATTAGTTTGGGTTGGACTGTGTTGGATTGGGTTGTTTTGGTAAAAAAAAAATTAAAAAAACAAAAAAAAACAACGGGCGCAGGCGGATTTGGGGTCCTAGGGCCTCAAGTAGGTGCCCCCATAAAGAATTTTTCATAAAAAATCAAAAATGGCAGAAAACCGTATACTGCACAATTACCCCTTGAAATAACTACAAGTGACTAGGCAACGTTGTTAGGTACTCATTTTCAGTTAAAGGAAATTTCTTCCTTTTAGATTTTTTTTTGAAAGACTAGGGTTTAGTATTTTCTTTAGATTAGAAGAAATGCACTAAAGTGTTTATAACGACCGTAAAATGGGCCAACACTGTTCTTAACCAAAACAATTAGTTAAGTGATTTTCATTTTAGTATCTTTGACAAACAATCAAAACTGACAGAAAATCTATGTTTTACTTGTCAATTTGATTATAAAAATGGCAGCCACAGTAGGCTAAAGAGCACTGAGGCAGTAGGATTAAACTGACCTTTTAGTCGAGAATGGTGTTGAATGGGCTCTTGAGTGATAAACCGCTTCCAAATAAAATCGATTTAGTGCTTAAATTGGTTTTAGTGGTGTTTATATGACAATATTTTCAAACCATCCTTATATAAAAGCGCTTTAAGATGCCTGTATAAACAAAGTAAGTGTTCCGTAAGCCACAAGCGGTATGCAGTAAGAGCAGCATGCATTTTTTATTGTTTATTTTCCTTGCATCTTACCTCATACCACTTGACTTACAGAACTCTAAATACGCCTTTATTCCTCTGCAAAACAAGTTATTTTATGTAGGTGCCTATATATAATAAGTATGTTTTTCCTTTTTGAAGGGTGGACTACACAGTTGACTAACATATGTGGAATTAGGTACCAATCAATTTAATAGTCCCACAGCCCATAACTTAATATGTTAAGACCTTGCCGGACTTTGCATAATATTTGTTCTTTATGTCCACTCAGATGACATTTTAAACATATATATTCTTAAATTTGTAACTTTTTTAACAAGAAATGGACAAACATTTTGTCAAAAAAATATATTTTGTCATTAAGCTTCTCTTGATAGCATCGAAAAGTTAAATTAAGCTCCTCACAGCTGATTTTTCAAGGATTGCTTTATAAGTATTTAAAACACATGGTCACATTATCTAATTTAAATATTTCCGAGAAATTTTGTTGAAAGGACCTTAACTTAAGGGCTCAGTTAAGGGTTAAGTTTGGAGGGGTCTCTAAAAATACCCCTTAGAACATCTTGAAGAACACATACAAAGTCTCAACGACTAGGTAGTCATAAATTTTCATAGGCCTGGGCTCACGGACTATAATGAAAATATTAGGTAAAGAATAAAAACATTATACAAAAAAATAGTGAGGTACATTTTGCTCACTTTGACTCATTTATTTATTTCTAAGTTTTCTCTACAAAAAAGCTAGAGAAAGTCCAGTTTTTAATACCTACCTCGATGCACTTTTTAAGAGTTGAAAATAAAGTTAGGACCTGAATATTTTTGTAAATTTAAGGTGTCCAAGATAAAGGACCGTGAGGTGAGGTGAGCGAAATTCCCCTCACGTTTGTTCAAGAATAAGCATACTGGCCTGAGGAAACTGTCTAGGAGAGAGGGTTCCTGAAAATACTAATAAGAAGGCTGCTCCACTTGGAAAAAAAACACCTATGTGAACAGTAGAAAAGAATATGCAATGAGGAATACAATAAGCCTTGCAATAAGCTAAATCATGCCTTAGTGTAGGAAAGAAATCTATCAAGATGGAATTACACTGCTTTTCTTTTCTTCAAGGTATATATATAAAATTCAAAATTAAAATAAAGTCAGAGTATGTATGGAACTGAAAAACCGAGAAAAGTTGAGAAATTTATTCTTTGAAAAGGTCAGGAAGTTTGAGAAAAAAATTTACAAAAACAAGGAAAATCTGGAAGCCCATCTGGAAAAAATGGATTTAAAAACAAATTAGAATCATGAAATTTGTCAAAATAAAATTTTGCAGCTGTTTTCTTTTATAAAAAATTCTTGAAAAAATTATGATAAGTTTTTTACAAATGGTTAAGAAAAATTGGGAGACAACAGAGAATCCAATTAAAGGTTTTCTGTACAAACTCTGTTATTGACCTTATGTACTGATGCCTTTCTCATTTAAATCCCTTACCCAAAATTATTACGTCTTGTGCAAACTCAAAAATAAATAATTCAAATAAAATCCAAAAATGTATTATTTAATATGCTTGCACACACAGAAATACTACCTATTTATTTTTGTTGGCATATAGGTAGGTACCAAATGTAATGTTACATCTTGCTATCTTTTATGTAAACTTGTGTTTTCTGTTAGTGAATCATTTATTGTGTAAAAATTTGAAATGTGTAGCTTCTGAAAGAGATACCTACAGGTCCAAAAATCTCTATAATTTCCTAATAAAAGATTCTTTTACTAAAACTCTAATTACCAATGCCCAATGTAGTTAAAAATGCATAAGATAAGGTTGCGGCAAAGATAGGGTTGCAGAAATACTTTCTCTTTTTTGGAGTTCTGTTTTGGTTGTAAGTGAACATTTATTAAAGCACTCCTTACTAGTACTAAAAAAAGCGTTGTAGCTAAATTAGACAAATGTTTACCTCTAATTTTTTTTATTTTCAGATTTTGGAATTTAGGCAAGAAAAGTACCAAATGAACAATACAATTTTTATACATTTTAGTTATTCACAGAACAATAACAACTATATGGGTAGAATACTATAGCATTTTTGTGTCGTAGAAATATTTTTAGCAATTTTAATTAACTATATATAATAAAATTTTAAAAAATATGCTGAAAAATTACATTTTTACATATACACCCCATTCCAAATTCTCCGGACCCATTTCAATATGGCGGCTGATAATTAAACACGGAAGCTAAATGGAACTGTCATTGTCAGTGTCAAAAACTGGTCTGCAGCAATTTGGAATGGAGTGTATAAATATTTCAATGTAAAACATAATTAAATGTATTTGGTCTTTAGAATGTGACACCCTCCTATTAACACATTGCCCATGCCCACATGTGGGCATTTCTGTTTTACGTCTCAGGACCGCGTGCTTACCGATGGTCACAAAACATCAGAGGATTTGTGTCCACCGGTGGGCATCTGGTTCTTGGGAGTAAAACTAAATGCACACATGGCTCAAGTAGTTGAGGTGATTATAGCCACAACATTATAAACACCTATAGATATGCAATTAAATAAATTAATTTAAAAACTTATCTCAAAAATACTTATTAATAATCATTTAAATTAAATCTAACTTAAAAAAGAAAATAATAACATGTTATTTTTCCTTCTTTGGAACCGCAAACTAGTAGCTGTAGTTTCAAATATCAGGCTTCACGTCGTTAGGTTCTGAAATTTAAAAAAACAAAAGTATAAGAGTATGAACTGAAAAAATATTTTCTTTAGAGAAAACAACAAAATTGAAGATATTTAAGGGAGTGACCATTTTTTTTAAATAACTAATAAAAAAAATAAAACAAAATAAAGGCATCTGATACATCATTTTCAGGGGTTTTTGGGTTCCCGTAATCCATTTATGTAAAAATTCTTAGAAGTATCTAAGGGTTCTAGTAACAGTTTTAAAAGTAAACATTTTGCATGCATAGTTTTTTTAGTTGATTTTAATTGGTACAGGTGTACATTTTATGAATCCGATTAATGCCACTCTGATACCTTGTACACTCAAAATATTTAAGATGGGACACAAACATTTTAGAAGAAACCAGATCAAATTGAAGGTTTTCGGATACAATGATATCATTCTTTGGATAAAAAAAAAATATGGAGATAATATAAGGATTTTAGGACAAAATTTTGGGACCCAGCCCAAACTTACATTACCTCTTAACATATATACAATTTTAGAAGACTTAAAAATATCCAAATCAATATATTTCCCTAAAACTACCTCTAAATCCTCGTCTGAATCCCTTTTGTAATAATTGGAACACCAAAATTAATTTTGGAAGACACAAAAAACCCCTAAATCAATATATCACATAGCTTTTACACCAATAATTTTTTATGTTACCCCTAAAAACTGTTTAACCCCCAAAATGAATTTAGTTAACCCCAGAATCTCCAAAGTGATGTCTTTCTATCAATAGTATGTAGTTTTTACCACTTTACCCCTAAAACTCACCCTTATGCTCCTTAAATTACCCCTAAAAATGTTTTTTTTTTAATTGAAGTCACAAGTTTTTAGGTTATTTACGATTCTTTTTGCCCCTAGGAACCGTAATTGTATTATTCCCAAAAAAAGTTTATTCTAAAAAATGGAATCAGTGTTTCCAAAAACCCTAAGGTTAATGTATTATACGTGTGTACTTGATCTAGATTCTCATCAAAATTTTAAGTCGCCGTCATAGCCATCTGGAATATTTGGGGTGTCAAAAAAAGTATATATTCCGACAAAAATGGATTTATATATAGTCCATTTTTGATATGTTTATTTAAAAAAATGTTTACTGTTAAATCTGTTCTTAGAACCTTTATGGTGCCTATATTATGTTTTATTTTTTGGAGTTCTCCCAAAGGAGCCAGAGTTTCATCACTTGGATTTGTAAAATAGACCCCCTTAGCTACCAAAATCCGTCAAAAAAACTTTATTATCAAGCGCTCCCTTCAAACATGGAAAAAAGCCCATTGGCACCTTGACTTATGCTTATTCAATTTCATGTTCAACGAAAACATAACAGAGGTGTTTTTGAGTATTTGGTGAACACTTGAAAAACATTATACAATTTTAGTAGTCTAGAAATTACTTTTTAATTAATTTTTTTCCATAAACATGCTTTTTGGGGGTTACTTGAGGGATATGAGTTTTTCCAGGAGAAATAATTCTTCTAAATAATATTCTATATCTAAATTTTGTTTCTATATTTTGCACTTTAGGCGAGGAAAACCAATATTTCTTAAAAATTTTCTCTTGAGTGGCACATGTTTATAAACTGTTTAAAAGATTTTTTGCATAATAATTTTTTAGTTACAGAAGCAGAGGTTTGGTTTTATTATCTAAGTTATAAGTTAGAGACAAAAGTATCAAGCTAAAGTAAATCAAGTTTTGTAGTCTGCAGTTTTATTTTCCTGTGTTATATAAGTTTCAAAATCTAAGCAGGTTTACAGTGCATGATTCAACTTTCATAGAAGTGTTCACTAACCAGCAGTTATGACATACACACATAGTATTTGATCCTGTGTATTTAATTTATTTGAAAGATGAATGAGCAATTATTTATATTTTAAAGAATTTTTCCTGATTAATATTCTCCAATTTTCAAGTCACTAACCTATTTCATTCAAAAAACAAGAGAGACTAAGGGCCGGTTTCTCAAAAGCGAGTTTGTGTTAACTCAAGCAACATAACCTAGTAAAAATCTTTAAAAATCAGGTTAAAATTAACTCCAGGATAACCAGGGCTTCAAGGTGAGGGTAAGTTACCTTACCTCAGGGTTAACCTAAAAAAAATATTGGCTTAAAGACAGCAAGAAAACTGGGATTTATAGCTCGCGAGTTACTTTAAGTTTCTGATAATCCGCTATTGAGAAACTGGCCCTAAGAATAACTTTTTATCAGTAAAATTTTCCACAGTATTATTTCATGCTGCTCACTTAATATATTAAGGCTAAACGGTATTAGTGTAGTAAATAGTTTTCTTTAGATACCTATTTAGCACTTACCTGAGCCCCTAGGAAGTTCAAATTCACCAGTGATGAAACTTTTTTCATTTTTTTTAACTAAACCACCCAAATCCTGAACTCAAACCAACCCAGCACTTTTTAGCAATTCCAGCGCTCATAAATTTTAACTCTTTAGGGACCCTAGTCAGTGCCTACATACAAGATTTTTTCATAAAAAAAAAACCGAGTAAAATACTAAAATAAAAAAAAACCATTTACTGCAGAATGACTTGCTAAAAAAACGCTACCCAACTACATATTAAAGTAACTGGGTGTAGTGTTTACAAATGGAGCTTTACTGACCTGTTTTGTTAATACTCAAGTATCCGTGTGTTTTTGAAACTGGTGTTGGGATCTAAAATATATCCTTAGGCCTCTAAGATTTCACTAGTAAACTTGCACATAACTTATGCCGCAATTTAAATTTAAAAAAAAATCATCAAAATAAAAACAAAATTATGGAAATGTTTCTAGGCGAATTCCTAGTAATTCCAGCGAGCCAGTAAAGTTCTCTTGGTTCTTTGATAAATTCGGGGTAATGCTCGCGCAGCGCTAGGCCATTTTCGGCGGGCAACCGCACACGCGGAGTGGTTTCATATTCGTTTTTGAAAAAATATTTTTGAAAGATAAACATAACCTCGAATGGATTTCTGTCAGAAAACGTAAAAATACTTTTCTGCCTACTGTGGGCCTTGTTGACAAAACACCCGCAGTTGCCATGGTATCGGAGGCTTTAGGATAGTTGAGGGCTTTAGGTTAGAGGGCGCTTTGCCTAGTTTGATTTCCCAATATAAGGGACTATTAGCGAGCAATAATCAACCGTATCTCACACGTAACCGGTTCAGTTTTTTGATAATGACAGATCTATCTAATTTTTGTGTTCAAATGTTGGATTGGATTGGAAAATTTGGAATAATCAGATGATAAGCTCGCTCTATTCAATCAAGACAACTAAGACACGGTTTGATCTCTGAGTCTCGTTTGACCCATAATATAAGTAATAAAATTATCATTTTTTAAAACCCCCAAGAAACTCCAACTTAAATCTTGAATATATAAATTCTGGTGAACTCCGCCCCAGAACTGGACAAAAATAAACTACCAGATGTGTGGCAACGTTTCGGTTTATATCAAATCTATTTTAAACCCTAGATATAGAGATATAGGCATTTTAGTAATACAAAATTTTTTGAAAAAATTCTGTGAAACTAAAAGAAAAATAAAAAATGTTTAATACTTATTTAACTCCATCTCTAACGGACGTACGAAACAGGAGATTCTCTAAGCATTAAACATTTTCTTATTTCTCTTTTAGTTTGACAGAACTTTTGCAAAATAAATTTATATTACTAAAGTGCCTATATCTCTATTACTGGGTTTGAAAAAGGTTTAATTTAAACCAAAACGTTACCACATATGTGATAGTTTCTTAGACACAGTAGCACGTGCATTAAGTCATCAATTCACAAACTATTTGGCAGTTCAATCAGCAATCAGTTGAAATGGGTAAGTACTTAATTAATAAAAATAAGAATGGATTCTGTTATAGCCGTTTAACAGTCACTAACTTGCTTATATATCGAAATAAAATTACTAAAGCCTTGGAAGAATTCAAGCAAGTTGACTTTCCAAGACCTTTATTCGGGTAGATCACCAAGTTTTTTTTAAAAGGCTTTGTTAAATATTATATCTAATACAGCTTTTGTAGATTGGGCTAAAAGTTTTCTGTCAGATCATAAGCAAAAAGTCCAAATTAGGTCTTTTCCATCTGACTCAATAAGTGTTACCTCAGGTGTTCCTCAAGCTGGGCAATGTTCATCATGTTGCTTCAGCAAACTGTGTATGGGGACGCTTAATGCTAACGTGCTCAGATGAAAGTTAAGATCTTAGTTAATTGCTAAGCTTCAATTATTTTGGAAATTCACTTCTTTATAGATGAAGCAATAGTAAACTCCAAACAAACAGTTAGAAGGTATATTAATAGTGCGTCCTCAGATGAGTGTCCTGTCGTTTTATTTTTTGATAAGTATTCAATATAAAAAATGTAGTTTGAAGGTGGTAGACAATGTTGAACTTCAGAGTAAACGAACTTACATTGTTTTTGTTTTTTATTTTTTCACATCGTTTCGAATGCTTATGTATCTGCAATCGTCATCAGGTGAATATTAACAAAAACTAAGACTACCTAATCTTATATACTAGCATGTGTTCGGTTCAGTATGAATCATAAAGCTTACGCATGGTTGGCTCCGCCCTTTCACAGTTGAAATATGTTACCTCCGAAAAATATGGGTTTTCAAATATCCTTGATGGTGACGCTCTGTTGAGAAAAAAATTCTGGTTCCCCTGTATTAATGCTGTTTCTTTAAACTTCCGCTTGAATAGATTTTCCTCCTTGTTGTTGTTGTTGGCGACGATCTTTTCTATATAATGTTGATTTTCCCAGCAATGTTGACCTACTTTTGGTCCATTTGTATCCCCTTGTCGAGTTTTACGTTTCTGTCCTGCAAGGTGAACTTCCATGGGTCGGCTGGTTTCTCCGAGGTAGATATCCCCACACTCGCATGGTACCTGGTAGATGCAGTTCTTGGTGTTGTGTCGATACGATTTAGTTTTTGTTAACTGACTTCTCATTGTTGTGGTCGTTTTAAGGACGGTATGGTTGCCTATTCTTCTTATCTTTTCTGAAATTCCTTTGATGTATGGAATTATAAATGTCGCCTTCCTTTCATTATTGTCGTTCTGTCGTTCTTTGTGATGGTGTGGTCTGAAGAGTTTTATTGATCGTACAGTTGGAGAAACCGTTCCTTCGCAGATCGGATCAAATTTTTGTCTTTTCTTTATTTAAAGCTTCTTCTGTGTTGCAGATATAGGTGGCTCGATCTATAAGAGATTTTACAATTCCCAGTTTAGTTAATGTGGAGTGGTTTGATTTGAAGTTTAGATGAGTTGGTTTGCGATATACGGAAATAGTTGTGGTTGAATTCTTTTTGATGAATAGAACGTCGAAAAAAGGGACATGGCAATTTTCTTCTTTTTACAGAGTTAATGTGTTACAGTTTTTTTATGCTGTTGACAAGATTGACGAATGGTTCTAATGTATTGTGGTTCTTTTGTACTGTACTTTTAACTTTATACAATGATGTAGGATTTGATAAAGTACATTTTAAAATATTTTACCATTTATACACAAACTTGAACTTTTGTCATTTTAAGAGAAGCGGTTTTAGGATAAAAAATATTTTCTTAATTTTCAATTGAATTCTACCATTGGGTGGTACATACCTCCAAATATTTTCCTCATGTGTTAAAACTTTCATAAGAGTTTTGTAATTTTCGCCAACTTACAGCGGAAGTTTCCCTTGCGCAAATTAAACTGGAAATCTTACAAGTAAATCTGCGCAAATTGATAGGTGAAGATTGCATTGATTTTGGAAATTGCACCTGGAAATATTCCAGGGATTTATATTAAATGAGGAGCTGTACTTGTCACTTTAGACTTACTGCATGGACTTGCATTTCCTAGTGCAACTTTTTTTAAAATTTATTCCTCACCCAATTTAATAAAAAAAACATTCGTGCATGGAATCAAAGAAGTCATGCTTTTCTTTACAAAATGGCTTCAAACAAAATTTCCACAAAATTGCCGGAAATCCATTATACACTACTTATATTTCTACTGTTAATTGCATTGTAGAAAACGAAAACTTCACCGCATATTTCTATTGTTTCAATAACGTCAAAAAATCATTTTCTGACAATAAATGTCAAAATTACATTGTTATAATCGTCGAGTTCGATTCAATGGTAGGAATTTGGCAACAAGTTTGGCTCGATGCTGGCGCCTCCATTGAGAGCGTAGAGAAACAAAAGTCGTTTTTTTTTATGGTGGACTTTTTCAAATTTTGTTTACGGGTCACTGCATCTTGAAAATTTCGACGCAGTTTTCGTGATGGAGTGACCCTATTTTTTGAACAAACCGGGCCCTCCGTAAACCAAACTAAAACTATAAAAATTAAGATATACAATTTAGCAAATAAAATTGTTTTATTTTAAAAGCTGCTTTTGTGCTCTTTATTTATAGTTTTAGTTTGGTTTTTAACGGTATTGTCTTCAAAGTATTTGCTATCAGAATGAATAACTAGTGTTTTTTTGGTACAAAAAATCTTTCCACAGCGAAAAATTAGTAAAAATGTGCCTAATTTTCTTCAATTTTGTCTTAGATATCGTTTTTGCCTCAAGTTTGAGAGTTTGCAATAGATTTTCAACGAACATAAGAAAAGTGGGGAGGAAAATTACACTGAAAAAAGGATTTTTTTCAAAAGGGTGCCCGGTGTAACCCCCCAGGACTTCTTGGTTTAAAGACGGTATTTCTTTGAATCAAGACAAAAACTACTTGCACTAATTATACCTGCTAGACGCTGAAATATTAAATGCACTCAGTTTGTCAATTGAATACCAATAAACATCTAACAGAAAATAAGCCAGAAGTTGTTAAATCCTAAGTTTTCCAAATTCTATAAGACAAACTTAGCTTTTATTGATTCTTGAGGGCAGTAGGCACTTCCATAATCTCTGCTTCCCTGTAACAAAAACTTATTTTATGACAAACTAAATAATAGATCAAAAATCTATGACGTTTTTTTGATTTGTAGAACTTTTTGAAAACTGTTGACGTCGCAAATATAGTTTCAAAAACACCAGCGCTTCCATGCGCTACATATCGACTGTTTAACACACTGGGCGTGTTTCCCTATAGTTTAAACTATCTCTTTATTTTTCTTTTATCTCTGGTTATAATATTGATGTTTTTATTTTTAATGAGATAACAGTGAATAAAAAACTCGTCTCTTCTCAAGATAAGCGACAACCTGCGCAAAATGGATAATGTCGATGGCAGCCATTTGTACGGCATCAACAATTCATTATGTTTGCAAACTTTTAAAATCAACGCAAATATTATATAAACTGACTAGTTGGCACCTATTTATTATAGCCCATTTGACCAGTTTTTACAAAGCATCAGATTTTTTGAAATGAAAACGTCAGAGTCAGCTGACAAAATAGGACAGAAATAATTTTGGTTAGTTGAGAGATTACGCAAAAACATAGCTGTCCATAAGATGTACGTTCCAGTACGTCTTAAGGATGTCGATTTAAGACGTCCCTAGGCACAAATCTGAGACATTTTGGTATTGTTTTGGAGACTATTTTAAACGAATTAAGATATATTTGGGATACTAAAACTAATAATTATAATGGTAGTGAGTACATTCATATAAACATGTTTATAAAGGGATCTTTCCAAAAGTCTAAAAACAAAATATTAAAACTAGCTCTCCATTAAGCACAAATTAAAAAAAAACGTTATAATGACATTTAAATGAAATGAAAATAACGTTTTCTTCGCAATTCACAGATAGATACAGAAACTTCACCAAATGCCATCCGACACGTAATCTGAACGTAGTCCTGATAAACTAATCCCGATTACTCGCTAAATCTCCATAAAACTATATTTTTGTATTAAAATAGGGTATTTATGCAGACTTTGGTTGTCGGTCTGTTTTGAGTTTTTCTAATTTTTTTTTTCAAGGAGGCGCGGAAATAGGCTTAAACTAACTGAAAATTTTCTCATTTTAAAACTAAAAATTGGTGGAAAACTTCCTATATAGTGCATAATTACCAAAAAATAAGTCCGCATCGGACCCAGGATATTCGGACCCAAATAGAACGTCTTGAGGACGTCCTATTCTACGTAAGATAGCTTTACTTTGTTGTTGAGAACAAATCAATTGATCAACCGCCCCCACGTTACCAAATATATTATTAACTTATTTAGTCATAATCTCCTTTGCCCAACTTTAAAATAATTATTGAAGTCAATTTATTTTACTCTGAATATATATAACATGTATTAAGCGTACGAGTTATTAACCAAAATATTTAACTTGCAATTGAAACTAATGTAGAACCACCTGTTTTCGCTGAATTTACCTGAATTATGCTGCAAGTAAAACTTTTAATTAAGTCTATTCCTATTTTAGCTTTACCTCATAGGTTGTTAATAGTTAATGACAGAGAGCCTTTTATTTTGTTTGACTAAATACCGAACTTGGGCTGAAACTTATCTACAAGTTCAACTCGTACAAGTTAAACATAAACAATTACGAACTTGCTTTGGTAGACAGGGTGTCTTTGGTAGGAGAAAATGCAATAAAGAATAGTTCTAGTCCAGTGGCGAGGCGCAACTTTGCAATAATAAAAGAATTAATTTGAAACTTACTTTAATATTGACTATATATGTAAATAATTGTTGTGAGACATAAACCTCGGAAATTTTAAATAAACACATGGCTTGGTCGTCTTAGTAGTAATATATAATAGGGTTTTATAGATTAGAGAAGACCTTTGATAAGTCGAACACCAAATGATTCTGTATGGGCGAGATCTCAAAATAATTGCCAACCTATACCTATTCAACTATCATTTTTACTACCGCATAGAAATGTAGTCACGTATCTTGGCATCAACGCACACTACATAAGGAGACAAACTGCTGAATGAACGAGATTACTATTATTATAGAGCATTTATTGTAAAGTAGGTATATTAGTTTTCATAATTATTTTAAAAAGGGATTTAGTTAGGGTGAATAAATAAAAATATTTTAGTTATATATATAGGTAAGTAACACTGCAGTACAACAAATGCTACGTTCATGCAAGAATGTCCACGAAATGCCTATCAATTGATCATGTACGTTTTGAAAACTTCTCAGTTTGTACGGCAAAAAATCTTCGACACGATTTTCGATTATTTTCCTATACATTTTTTGACAGATCACCATAGTTTTTTTTTTGCTTGGGTAGGTAACCAAGTACGTATTAAATCAGAATTTTTTTGAAGTGATAACAGAATATTTTTTCTAACTGTTACCTTCAATTTCTTCTTTTAAACGTGTTTACACTTTGCAAAAACGCAGTTGAACAAAATTAGGTCTGAATCTTTTTATAAAATTTGACTTTAATACTTCTTACTTAAATAAATTGAGACGTTTTTCGTTTTCTTTTGCACACCTTCTTTATTCTCAAACGCAAAAAGTTTTTTTTACCACTTGTAGAAACTCAGTTTATGGTTGAAGAATATACTTAAAATAGTATTTCCGTATAACTACAGTAGGTAAGTAAAAATCATCCACACTACATTTTTTGGTCGATTCCATGGAAAAAAAATATATTTCTTGAATTATGTGTTTCTGTATTTTATATTACTATTATTTAAGGTCAAAATCAAAATCTTCCATATACATCTTAGAGAGTAACACCCTATAAACCTGTAAAAAAACGCCAAAATTTCCCAAAATTAAAAAAAGTTACATTTAAAAAATAAAATAAAAAATATAATACATTAAAACATTCAATTTTAAGTAAAAAATATTGAATTAACTTTTTTGTAGCACATTTAGTTTTTTCGGGATTTTTTCTTAATATTTCAAAATTTGCAAAAATTGGCGTTTTAGAATTTTATGTCCCATTCATTAAAAAAATCAAATTTTTTTAAAAACAAATTTTTAAGAGTTGTATAGAATGTTATGTTGGGCAAAAAATATTCCAAAAAGTTTTTTGTAGCATCTATCCTTTTGTCAAAAAAAAATTTAGTTTGAAATTATTCAAAAATGGTCGATTTTATTGGCCTTTATTGCATAAAGGTTGTTTCCTGGTATTTGACAATAAAGTAATAAAAGACCAAGTGCAAAAGCTGTGTTCCTTGTCTACCAGCTAGCATTAAAATAGCAGTTTTCTTAACTAGTGGCTAAAATAGTCCTTTTTTACAAGCGTTGGTTTAAATAACGAGTGCAGGGTGGTATTCAAAAACGCGAGTAAAAAAAAGCACAGTTTAGCCGCGAGTTGTTAACACTACTTTTTTTTTATTTTTTTTACATCGATAACCAAAAAAGTTATGCTGCAGTTATCTGCAGACAATTACTAAAATCATGCTTTTGATGAAGGTACAAAAAATATATTAAATTCACAAAACTAAGAAAAAATAAATTTTAAAAAACGATTGAGATTTTTTACCGATTTGAGTTAAACAAACTGAATTTTTTCTTTTGTGGTGGCCATCTTGAAATCCAAGATGGTGGACAAAATTAAAATCAACTTTTCGTTTATGCTCGATTAGCTCGATAGTTGTTTTCTACGTTGAGTCACCTGTCACTTTGACAAAGTGAACGAACATTATTATTATACATATGTTTTTAATGCTAGCTGGCAGACAAAGAACACAGCTATCTTTTAGATTTAATTTTTTATTTTTTAATGCCAAATTCCTAGCAGAATCTTGGTGCAACAAAGCCCAATAAAATTGACCATTTTTGCAGAATTTTAAACTAGATTTTTTTTGTGAGAAAAGTGTAGATGCTTAAAAATAAAAATAATGCATAAAAAATTTGTCCTTCACAGTGGGATTTACTAAAACGGTTTAGTCTATTTTAAAACCTAAGTTTAAGTGAAATTTTTGTTTTTCAGCATTTTAAACGAACCCTCCTTGAGTCTTGAACGTAGTTTGATTTATAAGAAGAATTTTAATAAATTTGTTAATTGAATAATTATCTTAATTGTTTTGTTGGATTTAAGAGAAAATTTTCAATTTAGAAGAAAAGAAAATTAAAAAATTTAAACCCACGCTGGGTTTAAATAGTAAAAACTCTGTAGAATAAATTAAGATTGTGGTTAAATGTCACTCTAATTAAAACTTACCTTTGTTAATTAATTTTTCCAATTAATACTTGATGTCACACAACGATTTAAATGAGTAGTAATAAAATAAGGAGTAGATTAATTTTGTATTTATTTAAAAGGGGTTTCTATTTATGAAATATATTAAAAAACTTAAATGCAAGTTTTTTTACATTTCTGTCATTGTCGAAATGTCAGTTTAAAAATATTAGCGCTGCATTCAATGACAAACAGCGAGTTCGAATCGTTTAGCTCTGCTTGCACCTTGGACCAACCTCTACTGATGAAAGTTACAGCTTTAAAATGAGTGGGTTTTGAGTAAGGAAAGTTTTTTTGACTGAGCTTTTAGATAACCTCACTGTTTTGCTTTCAGTTTGTAAATAAATTAATATAGTTGCTTTCGGATTTTTTGTTTGGTATATTTTTCGTGCATATTCAGTGACCTTCACTTATGTTTGTTTTGCCTCGTAGTGCCCTCATAAATATATTTTGTGTGCTAAAAACGGGTTCAAAATATGGCGTTCTTCTGTATAAAATAGGAGGTGTTTTATTGGGTAATGAACAACTTGGGGTATTAAATAAGGTAAATTAATTCTTGTAAAAACGGTTAGTTAGGAAAATTAATGAACTTATTACCAAATGCCCCAAAACAATCCTTTCTGAGGGCTATAAATTTAAACCACCCCCCTGAGGGGATAAAAAATCACCAACTTTATAACCTCAAACACAAATAATTAAGCTATTATGTGCCAAATTTTTGGCGTATTCGCCATTTGCCATTTTGAAACCTGTCAAAAAAAAATAGTTTTAGGGCATTTTCTTCTAGAATATGGTGTATTTTGGGAAAAAAGCAGTTTTTCAATGGTATTTTGCAATAACAATACAAAATAATCAATAATCTTGTGTCTTTTCTGTATGGGTACGTTTTTTTTTAAATTGGTTTTAAAATTTAGGACCCACCACAGGTGTAAATATTTAGACCTGTGGGGGATACTATTTTAGTTAATTAAACTAAACGTGCTAAAATAAATTTTATTTGACATTTTTTACTTAAAATTGAATTCTTTATTGTATGCTATTTTTAATTTTTTTTAAATGTTTTTTTTAATTTTGAGAAATTTTTACAGATTTATGGTATGTTACTCTCTGAGATGTATATGGAAGATTTTGATTTTTATCTTAAATAACAGTGGTGGATGGTCCAAACCCAAAAACATATATTTGAAGAAATATATTTACTTTTCTTGGTGTCGACCAAAAAGTTAAGTGTGCATCTTGATCGAAACAAATCATTTTGTTTACGCATCGCCGCCCCACTGAAATTTTGCTATAAAGCTGACACAGCTTCAGAACTCAAATACTACTAAGATTTGACTTAGTTACTCGGGCAACTGAATAACCAAATCAATAAAACTTAAAATAGGCATTTTTAAGAATCTTGAAATTTGGAAAATTATCCCTCGTCTTCGACTGGGGGAAGTAATTTTTAAAATATTCATGAACTTTTAAAAATTTCCGGAAATAATTTAATCTCTACTGTTAAGAGGCTTCAACTTAAACCCGTTCTAAAATCGGCTAACCACTTTTAGTAAATCCCATTAGAAAACTGTTGTTTGTTTCACAGACAAAAATGCATTGAAAACAAAATTAGACTTGAAATTAGACCAGTCCTAAAATCGTCTAAAGATGGATTTATGCTGATAAGCAAGCAAGCAAGCAATTCGGAAAAGTTCATCATATGGAAATACACACAATCGTTTACGCTCGCAAATATCATATGTCAAAAAGAAGTGCAATTCCCCATGTACAACGGCCAATTTCCTGCTTACTTAATTGCTTGCTTGGCCAGAGTAAATCCGCCTTAAACCCTTTTAGTAAAACGTATTAAAAAACTTTTGTTTATTTTATGGAAAGAGATTACAATTACGTGCATATCTTAAAAGCAGAAAGCAAATTTTCACCAAAGCATTTTATTACAGTCTGTGGGCTACAAACTAATGATATTTGTAATAAATTTTAATTAAAACAGCGACAGCCTACGATGTCGCATTCGTTACCCCGGTTTTATCCAATTTTATCAAAAACATAGGTCTTTTGAATAAACAAATGGCATTACTTTCAAGGCAAGTTTGCTAGTCGTTTAAGACTACGCGCCTAATAACTGTTTTTTTGGTAAAATGGCTGATTAAGAAAAATTCGATTTAAAACTTAGACCTTCTTAAATCGACTAAACCTTTGTAATAAGTCCCATTGAAAAACTGTTGTTTGTTTTATAGACAAAAATGTATTGAGAAAAAAATTAGACTTAAACTTAGAGCCGTCCTAAAATCGTCCAAACTCTTTTATTAAATTGAAAACTTTGGTTTGTTGTATAGGCAAAAATGCATTACAGCTATTCCAAAAAAACGGATGCGATAATTTCACTCAAAAAAGTTATTACGCACGTATCTTAAAAGCAAGAAGAAAACCTTCATCAAAGTATTTTATTGCAGTCTGTGGGTTAGAAACTGCTGCAAAAATGCATTGATAAAAGTTAGAATTAAACTTAAATACATCTCAAAATCGACGAAACCTTTCTAGTAAATCCTACTGAAAAATGTTTGTTCCTTTTATACACAAAAATGCATAGTTTGTTTTATAAAAAACAATGCATTGAGAAAAATTGGATTTATACTTAAATACGTCTTAAATCGACGAAACCCTTTTAGTTAATACCACTGAAAAACCTTCTTTCTTTTATGTAAAAAATGGATTGTTTGTTTTATAGACATAAATGCATTGAGAAAAATATACTTAAACTTAGACCCGTCTTAAAATCGAATAAATTTGTTTAGTAAACTTTCTTTTAGACAAAAATGCATCGAGAATAAAGGATTTAGTTATAGAAACATAACGACACTATCCATTTCCATTTCTGCTTCCGCCAATTAAGTTAATTACCTAATTATCAACGAGTAAGAGTAAAATTAATGATTTCCCTCAGCCAGTTGGCAGCAACCGTAGTTTTTTAATTGACTTTTTTGTCGTTATAATTTAATTTCAGCCACTAAAATGTTAATTTATGTCCCGGACTGACGCCGGAGCCGAATAACATTACTAATTACTAAACTTTTACAATTTCCGGTAGACAAACGTAGATAGGTATAAGTTAGAATATAAATTTAGTTTTCATATAGCTGCCTGAAGTCGCTATATTATTTATATGAGCAAGAATAATAAAACATTTCGAATTTTGACCTGACAAGTGTAGGTCTATAAATCTATATAAAGTTACATAGCCTTATGTAAAAAAGAGTTAGTATATCGCAAACTAATTATAAAAACCCAAACACGTAATATATTTTAGAGAAGAGGATTCGTAAGCCATTAAATAAGTATATTTTAGGCGTTTAAAAAAAGGTAAATTAGTTATGTTCCCTTGTGTTTGCTAGCTTTGCATTAATTAGTTTATAAATTTATGTGAAACGTCATTATTTGGTTTTTGTATTCTAGCTTTGCTACGGATTGTACGAAATAAAAATTTTAAAAAAAAATCGAAAATCATTCGAAAACTGGCGCATTTGGTAGGATTATCGACCACCAGCGGACAACTATCGCGCATCGTGCTGAAAAGTAACCGTCTTCATGTTAACGATTAGTGGTGGAACGAGCCTAGAAAAAGAACTTAAATTTCTGGTAAAGTGGTGGTTTAAAAGTGGTGAGTATTCTATTAGTGCGAGATGTCCAGAACAAGTATCGTTCAGTCAATCCTCATGTTTAAATACCAAGGAATAGATAGTATCGCCCGTCCTATTGGAATGAAGAAAATATTACTGCTGTAAGTGCATCCTTGATTATTGATCTTTTAAAAAATAAAAATTTTATATGGATAGGTTATTTAGACATTTAAGGCATTTTGTTTTAGTGAAATTATGTAATATTAACAAAAATGGCAAAACCTAATTACGCGTTAACTAAGTGTCAAGCGGATAATATTCTCTGGTTTGATGGCAATCCCAAACAAATAAATCGATTCATATCGGCATGTGAAAATTTTCTATCAACTCACAAAGATAGAACTAATACGAACGCTCCTATTAATAGCTAGCTTTTTAACACAGTTTTAAGCAAACGTACTGGTAGGGCTGCAGATTTCATAGCGTCCCGCGTTCAATTAACAAGTTGGAAACTCGTAAAACAATCAATAATTTCCAACTTTGCCGATCAGAGATCGATTGATTGCATAGTACAAGATATAATATCTTTAAAACCGAGAAAAAATAAACCACCGCAACAGTTTGGTCTAGAACTTCAACACATAAGAAGCCTTTTATTCTCGAAAATAAGTGTAACCATTGAAGCTAGGGATATAAAATTATTAAAAATTAATGAATACGATAAATTTGTATTAAAAACATTTATTCATGGTTTACATTATCAAAATGAGTTTCGCGCAAGAAACCAACAAAAACAAATTTTTGCACCCCCCCCCCTATTCCAAAGTGTACTACAAAGATTAAATTTTAGACCATCTTGGCCACCTCACTACAATAATAATTTCTTTAGTCAGAATCAAAATCCTATCATTTTCAACAACTCACGTTTTGCAACAGCAAATAATCAATTTTAAAGCTTTAGAAGGTGGAGACAAAACACGCCCACATTTTAAAATGGATCAAATGCATTTGCGCCTCGACATCCAATAAATTGTCCAATGTTTAGTAATAACTTACGCCCTCAATTTAATAACTATAACCATAATTTTAGTCAAAATAATAGTTTTAATCAAAATAACAAACTACTAGCGACTTCGTCAATCGTTCAAGCAACAAATAGACCGGAACCGTTAAATACTTCATCTGGCACCACTGTATTAAATGGAAACCCACGAAACCAACCCCGTCACGATTTTATAATTGAAGAACTTTTTAACCAAAAGGTAACATTTTTCCCAAAATCACACATGCCAAAACAACCATTATCCAGTTAATTCTGAAAATATGGATTATAGCAATAAGCAATCAATCAACTATAAAAATGATTAAATTATTCAGACTAATCAGGACTTCCAAAAATATTGCAGTATTCAAGAGCAAAGTAATTTAAAAAATTATAATAGCGACCCCAGCATAACGATTCAACTCTTTTTGAGCCTTTATAAAGAATCTTCAAATAAAAATTTTCAGGAACTTCAGAATTCCAACAAAATAATATAATATTATTTAACAATCACGCAAACTCCGAACTGTCAGTCATTTTTCTGCCTGAAATAAAGGCAAAATTTTTAATAGATAGTGGTGGTGGTCACAACCAAATTTAGCATACCTAATTTCTCGATAATTACTGAACCGTTTTTCGTGCGAACAGTCCACGTGACATCGAATCACAGTGAGGTGACGAACATACCAATATTTCTACCTTTTGCTTGTCATGGACGTCATAAATTTTATCTTTTTGATATCTCTCCGAAATTCGATTGCTTATTAGGAATACATTTTTTAACACAGATAGGCGCTAGCATTAACTTAAAGGATTTTTGTTTACAATCAAAAAATTCAGTTTTACCTTTAAAATATTCTCCTACGATTTATTATAATTTAACCAATAATTTAACCAAGACCGTCTGATCAAGTATTACTAAATACATCGATTTCGGTAGTGCAGAAATGATTCATTTACCATAATTACTAACCCACGCGAAAATCTTATAAAAATCAAATTACTACAATCCATAGATGTTGAAATTTTGGAAGAAACTGAATTTAAATTTAATTAAAAAATCTTCGCCTTGACCACTGTAACATGGAAGAATCTAAAGCTATTCAAAATCTATGTTACGATTACCGGGACATTTTTTACTGCGAAAATACACCACTGATATTCACTAGTCAAATAAAACATAACATAAATTTAACACCTATTTTTTCCAAAACCTATCGATACCCACACCTACATAATGCTGAAGTACATTCTCAAATTTAAACAATGTTAAACAATCATATTATACAAGAAACAACACCACCTTGGAGTGATCCTATATGGATAGTCCCGAAAAAGATCGACGCCTTAACGATAAAAGTATTGACGAAAAATTCCCGTTACCTAATATTTCAGACATTTTAGATAAATTGGGCAAATCCCAATACTTCACTACCCTCGATTTGGCCAGTAGGTACAATTAAATTTAAACTAAACCAAACAATATACAAAAAAAACAACCTTTTCAACGGATACGGGTCACTACGAATTCCGTCACATACCATATGGGCTAAAAATACACCTTCGACGTTTCAGCGCGTTATGAATAACGTATTACGTGTATTTCAAAATGAAATTTGCCTGGTGTACCTTGATGATATAATGGTATTTTTCACCTCTCTTCAAGAACACATTAAACGTTTAGTAGCTGTATTTGAAAGTCAAGCCAACTTTAAAATCCAACTCGACAAAAGCGAATTCCTATATAAAGAAGTAGCTTATAGTTTTCGAATGATCTCAGAAATTTAATTTTTTAAAAAACTTTTATTTCGTATAAGCGGTAGCAAAGCTAGAATACAACCAACTAATTATGATGTTTCACATATACTTATAAACTAATTAATGCAAAGCTAACAAAATTAAAATCTAAGAAAAATATAAGGCAGAGGTGTTCTTGTGAGAACATAACTCCTCCCGCGCTAGTGAAAGCACAGTCAGAAGGACTTGATTTCAAAAAATTTTATTAAAATCTTCGGTTACTTCTGTTTTCCTAATTCTAATTAAAAATCTATTGATTAACATATAGCAAATACTAATAACTAATATCATATATAGAAAAATAGTCCAAAAACTGGCTTTTGTCACATATACTGGAGATGTCATGTCTTGAAGATCTTTCTTTTGGGCTGTCAATTGGGTCTGGATGTCGTCGGTGGCATGTAGATTGATTAGATTTAAATCAATCGTGGGTGGATTGAAAATCGGTGATTGTCCTTTGATGTGGGTCCAATTGAGTATAGGCAAATTGACTTCTGTATAGGTCAGCGGTGTAGAGCCATATGATTCGAATACCATTGACTTTATTCGAAATTTATATTCTGGTGGTACCTCCATTAGATAGGAACCAAAGAGTAGTTTGTTAGATTCGGAATTGCCACAGTTGATTTTGGCAATTGTATTGACTGGTGTGGTTATTATCCATTTACCATCTGGAACTCTGGTAAACTGATTATTGTGTAGGTGGATAACGAACGACAAGTGGTGTTATTTAATTGAAACTTTAGAAGCTGTACAGCACATGGTGGATGTTCCTCAATGGTGCGAGTGTGGGTGTTCTTGCAGATGAATTCGTTTGTTTGGACTTCTTCACATTTTTCGTCTTGATATACATATCTGGATTCGCCAAGTGCTAGGTAGGGTTTGTGGGGTAGGTTGACGAGAAAGGATTGATTATTGGGAATTGATAATGGGAACAAATTATAATATTGATACGTTTCTTTTTCAATCAAAGGCAATTCAAAAATAAATATTATTTGATAATCTCTTATAAAACTTTTGATTTCAATGAATTTTTCTAAAATAAGTATATTTTTTGAGACACCCTGTATAGGCAGCGAGTCTTCATTATGAAGATGTTTACTTATTTCTTGAATTTTTGCAAGTAATTCATTTGGGTCGATAATAGAGTTATGAAGAGTGTTTTTTCGAAAACGTTAAGGCTATTTCAATTTTATTCAATATATTATAAATCGATTGTTATAGTAATGTTATTTGATTAATAATAATAAACGTTTGGATGTACTCGTGGAACTGCATGTTATGAATGTCTGATCGTTTAATAGCGCTCTCAGTCTGTAAAATACGCGATTTTATGATTATTTGGTTATGACTTACATTGGACATCATGGTTCTAAACTTATTAATGATTCCGTTCAAGAGAGTAATTCGATTGATTAAGTCAATTTTTAATTTATTTTGGTTAGATTGCAAAATTTTTATTTTTTCATTGAATTTTTCGGCATCCGTTTAGTCCAGATTTCCAGTGATGCTCTTAATAAATGTACCCAATGGGTTAAATAAGCCACGTTTTTGTCTACTTTTGAATTCGTAAGGAAATATTTGGATTAATAATGTCGTAATGCGTCTTTCTATAGCATGTAGAGGTAGTTAAGAATTAAAATATTCCCGAAAATACTCGCTATCATTTTTTAAGTGGGAAGATAATATATTGGTGTGATTTTGGAGAGAATTAAACTCTGTTATTATTGGTTGTAGATCAATTGTTTGAATAAAGGACCATTGATTCGTAACAATTTTGGCTGTTCCTAGCTTGAAAGGCAAAATTCCAGGGTGGTTGTTCAAGTCGTTGAACTTGACACTGGCGCTGGTTCCGTAGATTGTCCAGGCCCATCTGTAACAATGGGTACTATTTTAGTTTCATTAATGTGGATAACTTCTTTGTGTTTGTTTTTGGGGTTTTCGATTTCGATTTTATTGTTTTCTAAAATTTGCGTCAACGTAAAAGGCCCTAAAAATGTATTTTTCATTTTACCCGATCTCTTTTCAGTTTTCTTGTATACTTGCGATCCGATAACTAATTTTTGTTTAGTTTTCGATTGGTTTATTTTATCAATTATTTTTTGTTTTGTTTCTTTGGTTTTATCCGAAATTTGATTATAAAGGGCTTCAGTTTTGGTTTTATGATTATGGATGTATTCGGTGTAAACATGTGAAGCAACTAAATTCATTGGATCCCTCGCATCTGTGTGTCCGTGGACAAGTTCAAAAGGTGTAAAATTTGTACTGGAGTGTATTAAATTAGTAACTTCCGCGTTGGGGTCTGCGTTGCGTAAGAGTCGAATATGTTCGATCAGCGTAGAATATGGGCGTTCGACAGGAGAATTTGATTCATGGTGATGAGGTGTAGTAAAATGTATTTTTATTTTATGAGCTTTTAATAATCCATCAACCACCTCGTTTCGAAATTCTGATCCGTTATCTGAAACAATTAATTTCGGAACTCCCATAAAAAAAAACATTTTTATTAATTGATCGCAACATGAGGTAGCATTTCCGTGGTAAGGTAATGCTTGCGCAAACTTTGAGAATTTATCTATTAATGTTAAAAATTTTTGATTTCCCATCATAAATGTGTCAATATGAACTATTTCAAAAGGTTTACTCGGAGTTTCGGTAAGAACTAAAGGTTGATCAGGGGGTTTGCGATAATATTTGGATCTTTGGCATACTTCGAAATTATTTATATAATTTGTCACATCGTTTTTTAAAGATTTCCAATAATAATTGGTTCTCACAAATTTGAGAGTTTCTTCAATGCCACGATGGTTAGTTTTCCCTTCGTGTTTATATTTTATTAACATTGTCTTTTCCTCTTTTTTAATGTTATTTATTAATTTGGTGCACTCTATTAATTTGCAATTTTGGAAGTGTTTAGACATGGCCTGTTGAAAATAAACTTGCTGGTAAGGTGGCTTTTATAATTTTATTGCCGTCGAAATCTTCTTTATCGATTTTAATGTACGTTTCGTATGGTGATTAATTAACAATAATTTGATTGGTTTTATTATTGATTATTTCATCAAGCAATGTCATTACAACATAATTCTGATCGGCGTTCGTAGTGTGGACAGTATTACAGTTTTGATTTTGATTTATGTTTTGTAGATTTGGATCTTATAGGGTGGGTTGAGGCGCTTGATCTGGTGGTTTAATTTGCAAATTTGAAGTTATGTTTATTTTCGGTTTTCCGTTATTTATGGTTTGCAGGTAATCAGAAACTAGTTCCGAAGAAAGTGCGTTTGGATCAAAGGAGAATTGATAACAGACTCCGATTCTAATGCGTTTAACTGAATGCGTGACAGCGCGTCGGCATTGGTATTTTGTTTGCCTTTTGTATGTATAATTTCGAAATCATATTCTTCTAATTTTAACCTCCAACGTACCAATTTACTGTTGGGTTCTTTAAGGTTACACAGCCAAACTAAAGGGCGATGGTCTGTATAGATTTTAAATTTGTGACCGTAAAGATATAGCCTAAAATATTTGCAAGCCCAAACGATCCCTAACAATTCCTTTTCAATCGTGCTATATCTTTGTTCCGTTTCATTTAGCGTTCGCGATGCGTAGGCGATAGGTTGGTCATTTGGGGGATTACCTTATGATAACATGGCGCCAAGAGCAATGTTTGATGCGTCTGTCGTTAGTACGAATGGCTTTTCGAAATCTGGGTATTTTAGGATAGGTGAATTTATTAGTAGATTTTTTAAGTGATTAAATGAATTTAAAAAAGCTGGCGTGTGTTCGACTTTGGCATTTTTCTTAAGACATATTGTCAGAGGTTTAGTAATTTTTGCAAAATCTTTGATAAATCGCCTATAATAGCCCGCTAATCCTAAAAATCCTTTAATTTCTTTTTGTGTTCTCGGTAAAGGATAGTTTTTTACAGCTATAATTTTATCAGGGTTCGGTTTTACTCCCTCGTTAGTAATTGTATGGCCTAAATATGCTACTTCTTTATGTAGGAATTCGCTTTTGTCGAGTTGGATTTTAAAGTTGGCCTGCCGAAGCCTTTCAAATACAGCTTTTAAACGGTCAATGTGTTCTTGAAGAGAGGTGGAAAATACCATTATATCATCAAGGTACACCAGGCAGATTTCATTTTGAAAACCACGTAATACGTTATTCATAACGCGCTGAAAGATCGAAGGTGCATTTTTTAGCCCAAATGGCATGCGCTGGAATTCGTAGTGACCCCTATCCGTTAAAAAGGCGGTTTTTTGTATATCGCTTGGATCCATTTGAATTTGATGGTACCCACTGGCCAAATCGAGCGTAGTGAAGTATTGGGATTTGCTTAATTTATCTAAGATGTCTGAAATATTGGGTAACGGGAATTTTTCGTCAATACTTTTATCGTTAAGGCGTCGATAATCGATCACGATGCGCCATTTGCGTTTACCAGATGCGTCAATCTTTTTTGGGACTATCCATATAGGACTACTCCAGGGTGATGTTGATTCTTGTATAATTTGATTATTTAACATTGCCGAAATTTGAGAATGAACTTCAGCTTTATGTACGTGTAGGTATCGATAGGTTTTGGTAAAAATAGGTGTTTCATCTGTTAAATTTATTTTATGTTTTATTTGATTAGTGAATGTCAGTGGTGTATTTTCGCAGTAAAAGATGTCTCGGTACTCGTAACATAAATTTCGAATAGCTTTATATTCTTCCGTGTTACAGTGTTCAAGGCGCAGATTTTTAAAATTTTGTTTTTGTAAATTATCGATATTTTGATCATATTCGTTATCTACTTCCATTTTTCAATAAAGTAGAATTCAGTTTCTTCCAAAATTTTAACATCTATGGGTTGTAGTAATTTGATTTTTATAGGATTTTCGCGTGAGTTAGTAATTATGGTAAATGCGTAGGAATCAATGATTTTTACCAATGTCCGAGGCATTTCGGCACTACCAAAATCAATGTAGTTAATAATACCAATACCATTGGATTCGTTGACAGGTATTTTTACTTGTCGAGACGTTCTTGGTTGAATTATAATTTCGCAGGGGAATATTTTAAGGTTTGATTTTGATTTGCCTGATAGTACAAAGGCAAAACTGAATTTTTTGATTCTAAACAAAAGTCTTTTAAATTAATACTAGCGCCTATCTGTGTTAAAAAATCTATTCCCAATAAGCCATCGAATTTGGAAGAGAAATCAAAAAGATAAAATTTATGATGTTCGTGACAATTAAAAGATGGAAATATTGGTATATTCGTCACCTCATTATAATTTGATGTCGCGTGGGCTGTTCGCACGAAAAACGGTTCAGTAATTATTGAGTTAGGACAAATTTGGTATGCTAATTTTGGTTTTATGAAACTGCGACCGCTACCAGTGTCTATTAAAAATTTTGCATTTATTTCAGGTAGAAAAATGACTGGCAGTTCGGAGTTTGTGTGACTGTTTAATATTATTATGTTATTTTGTTGGAATCCTGAGGTTCCTGAAAATTTTTGTTTAAAGGTTCCTATAACTCTGGGTCGGCTCAAAAAGGATTGAATCATTATTTATTTCCAAGCTGGGGTCGTAATAATAATTATCGAAATTAATTTGCTCTTGAATAGTGCAATAATTTTGAAAGTCCTGATTAGTCTGATTAATTTGATCATTTTGATATTGATTGATTGATTGGTTATTGCTATAATCAATATTTTCAAAATTAACTGGATACTCGTAATTTTGATATGTGTGATTTTGGGAATAATTTGTCATGTTAGAGATCGGTTCTACCGTTTGGTTAAAGAGTTCTTCAACTATAAAATCGCGATGCGGTTGATTTTGTGGGTTTTTATTTAAAAAAGTGTTGCCAGATGAAGTAATTATCGGTTCTGGTCTATTTGTTGATCGAACGACTGGCGAAGTCGCTAGTCGTTTGTTATTTAGATTAAAACTATTATTTTGACTAAAATTAGGGTTATAATTATTAAATTGAGGGCGTAACTTATTACTGAACATTGGATGATTTATTGGATATTGCGGTGCAAATGCGTTTGATTCATTTTGAAAGGTAGACGGGTTTTGTCTCCACCTTCCAAAGCCTGAAAATTGATTATTTGGTGTTGCAAAACGTGAGTTGTTGTGCCTAGAGAAATTATGATTGTAGTGAGGTGGCCAAGAGGGTGCAAAATTAGGTTTCTTTTGGTACATTTTGGGATAGTGGGGGTGCTAAAATTTGTCTTTGTTTGTTTCTTGATTTAAGCATGTTATGGGTTTTCTAATACATAAAGTTTTCTTCTTCTTGCGCGAAACTCATAGCTTCTTCAAGTGTTTGAGGATTTTTTAAACGTACTATTAATTGCATTTGATAGTTTAAACCGTGAATAAAGGTTTTCAATACCAATTTATCGTATTCATTGTTTTTTAATAATTTTATATCCCTAGCGTCATTGGTTACATTTATTTTCGAGAATAAAAGGCTTCTGATATCTTGAAGTTTTAGACCAAACTGTTGCAGTGTTTCATTTTTTCCCGGTTTTAAAGATATTATGTCTTGTACTACGCAATCAATCGATCTTTGATCGGCAAAGGTGGAAATTATTGATTGTTTTACGAGTTCCCAACTTGTTAATTCAACGCGGGACGCTATTAAATCTGCAGCCCTACCAGTAAGTTTACTTAAAATTGTATCAAAAAGGCAGCTATTAATAGGAGCGTTCGTATTAGTTCTATCTTTGTGATTTGATAGAAAATTTTCACATGCCGATATGAATTGATTTATTTGTTTTGGATTGCCGTCAAAACAGGGGATATTATCCGCTTGATACCTAATTAACGCGTAATTAGGTTGTGCCATTTCTTAATATTATATAGTTCAAAATGCCTTAAATATCTAAACAACGTATCAATATAAAAATTTTTTGTTTTTTTTTAAGGATTAATAATCAAGGATGCACTTACAGTAGTAATGTTTTCTTCATTCCAATAGGACGAGCGATGGTGTCTCTTCCCTGGTATCTAACTATGAGCATTGTCTGGACGATGCTTGTTCCATACACCTCGCACCAATAGGACACTGTATTCCCTGGTCTTGGTTGTTTCATCACTTTTACAACACCACTTTCCCGAAATTTTAGTTCTTTTTGTAGGCTCGTTCCACCACTAATCGTTAACACGAAAACGGTTACTTTTCCGCACGATGCGCAATAGTTGTCCGCTGGCGGTCGATTATCCTACCGACTGCGCCAGTTTTCGAATGATCTCGGAAATTTAATTTTTTTAAAAATTTTTATTTCGTATAAGCGGTAGCAAAGCTAGAATACAACCAACTAATTATGATGTTTTACATATACTTATAAACTAATTAATGCAAAGCTAGCAAAATGAAAATCTAAGAAAAATGTAAGCCATACGATGATTAACGAAAGAGTAAAGCCAAACCCTGATAAAATTATAGCTGAAAAAAAACTACCTTTTACCGAAAACACAAAAAAAAATTCAACGATTTAAAAATAGTAAATTTATTGTCCGTGAAAAATAATGATTAGATCTTGAAGGCCTGGTCGTAATGAATTGAAAAACAAAATGGGTGTGTGTACGGACAAGAAATCTACTATTTTTAAATTTTACTTGGCTTTGTTTTGCGTAACAAGCCTCCTCTATGCATGCATTTTGCTTCTCACTTTATTCTCTTAGGCGGCGCGCTGCATATACGCATGCCAACATTCCGCGTTGCTTGACGACGAAAATTTTTTCAATTCGCTGTTACTGTTACGCTGATGATTCCTAACAAGGATGAAACAGGCATATAGGTTTCTGGACTATCCATTAGATCTTGGAGGCCTAGTCGTAATGATTTTTTTAAATTCAAGGATGTTTAGGACTAGGGGGCTACTATAGGAGGTTTATCAAAGATTTCGCAAAAAAACTAAACACTCCAGCCTTTTTAAATTCATTTAATTATTTAAAAACTCTACTGATAAATGCACCTATTTTAAAATACCCAGATTTTGATGGGCCATTCGTACCTACAACAGACGCATCAAACATTGCTCTTGGTGCCATGTTATCCCAACGTAATCCCCCAAATGACTAACCAATCGCCTATGCATCGCGAAGGCTAAAAATGAATCGAAGCAAAGATAGAGCACGATTGAAAAATAATTATTAGGGATCGTTTGGGCTTGCAAATATTTTAGGCCATACCTGTATGGTCACAAATTTAAAATCTATACACACCGTCCTTCTTTAGTTTGGCTGTGTAACATTATAGAACCCAGCAGTAAACTTGTACGTTGAAGGTTAAAATTAGAGGAATATGATTTCGAAATTGTACATAAGAAAAACAAACAAAATACCAATACCGATGCGCTGTCACGAATCTAGTTAAACGTATTAGAATCGGAGTTCGTTATCAATTCTCCGGGAGATATTGATTATGATATTTCTAAATTTTTAAGCGAGACTTTGATCCAAACGCACTTTCTTCGGATTTAGTCTCTGATTACCTGCAAACCATATATAATGGAAAAATTAAAATAAACATAACTTCAAATGGACAAATTAAACCACCAGGTCAAGCGCCTCAATCGACCCTACACGATTAAAATCTACAGAATATAAATAAAAATCAAAACTGTGATACTGTCCACACTATGAGCGCCGATCAAAATTATATTTTAATGAAATTGCTTGACAAAATAATCAATAATGAAACCAATCAAGTTATTGTTAATTAATCACCATACGAAACGTACCTTAAAATCGATAAAGCAGATTTCGAGGGCAATAAAATTATAAAAGCCAACTTACCAGCAAGCATCTCGCATATTGTAACATTTTTAAAAGATTATTTTTTAAAGTAAGCATTGTATATATATTCAGTCCAGAAATCTTAGAGTTTATTTTCAACAGGTTATGGCTCATCACTTCCAAAATTGCAAATTAATAGAATGCACTAAATTAATAAAAAACGTTAAAGAAGAGGAGAGAAGCATATTAATAAAAGATAAACACGAAGGCAAAACTAATCATCGCGACATCGAAGAAACTCTTAGATTATTGAGAGCCAATTATTATTGGAAATCTTTAAAAACCGATGTGACAAATTATATAAACAGTAGCGAAATATGCCAATGATCCAAATACCATTGCAAACCCCCTGATCAACTTTTAGTTCTTACCGAAACCCTGAGTGAACCTTTCAAAATAGTTCATATTGATATATTTATTATGGGAAATCAAAATTTTTTAACATTAATATATTCGTTCCCAAAGTTTGCGCAAGAATTACCTTATTATTCGCACTTATTTACACCTTTTGAACTTATCCACAATGAATCATAAAATCAAAAAAATCAAAACTGAAGCTCCTTATAACCAAATTTCGGATAAAACTGAAGAAACAAAACAAAAAATAAAACAAAACCAATTAAAAAAAAAACAAAAATTAGTTATTGGATGGCAAGTATACAAGAAAACAGAAAAAAAAATCGGGAAAAAAAATATTTAGGGCCCTTTATGTTGACGATAATTTTAGAAAACAATAAAATCAAAATTAAAAACCTCAAAAATAAAGGCAAAGAAGTTAACAACATTAATGAAACTAAAATAGTACCCATTACTACAGATTGACCTGGAAAATGTACGGAACTGGGGCCAGTGTCAAGTTCAACGGCTTGAACGTCGACCCTGGAATCTTGCCTTTAAAGCTAGGAATAGCCAAAATTGCTACTGATCAATGGTCCTTTATTCAAACAATTGATCTACAACCAATAATATGTTTAATATGTTTAATTATGTTCAAAATCACATAAATATATATTATTTTCCCACTTAAAAATGATAGCGAGCATTTTACTACCTCTACATGCTATAGACAAATGCATTACAACATTACTAATCCTAATATATCCTTACGAATTTAAAAGTAGACAAAAGCGTGGCTTATTTGACCCATTGGGTACATTTATTAAGAGTATCACTGGAAATTTAGACCAAACGGATGCCGACATACATTAAAAATGAACTCAATCATTTGAAGTACTCTCTTCAACGGAACCATTAAAACTATGATGTCCAATATAAGTCATAACCAATTAATCTTAAAATCGCTTATTTTACAGACTGAGAGCGCTACTAAACGATCAGACATTCACAATATGCAGATCCATGAGTATATCCAAACGTTTACTATTATTAATCAAATAATATAATAATAAAATCAATCGATCTATAATATATTGGATAAGATTGAAATAGCCTTAATGTTCTCGAAAATTAACACTCTTCATAATTCTGTACTCAATCTAAATGGATTACTTGCAAAAATTCAAGAAACAAGTAAACATCTACATAGGGTGACTCAAAAAATATACTTATTTTAGAAAAATTGATTGAAATCAAAATTTTTATAAGAGATTATCAAATAACATTTATTTTCTAACTGCCTTTAATTAAAAAAGAAACGTATCAATATTATAATTTGTTCCCAATAATCAACCCTTTCTCGTCAATCTACCCCACAAGCTAGCACTTGACAAACCCAGATATGTCTACAAGGACGAAAAATGTGAAGAAGTCCAAACAAACGAATTCATCTGCAACAACACCCACACTTACACCATTGAGGAACACCCACCATGTGCGGTACAGCTTCTAAAGTTCCAACTAAAAAACACCATTTGTCACCCGTTCGTTATCCACCTACGTAACAGTCAATTTACCAGAGTCTCAGATTACCATCTGAGGATAATAACCACACCAATACATACAAATCAATTGTGGCAATTCCGAATCCAATCAACTACTGTTTGGTTCCTATCCATTGGAGGTACCACCAGAATGTCAGGTTCCAATAAAGTCAATGCTATTCGAATCATATGGATCTACACCGCTGACCTATACAGAAAGTCATTTGCCTATACTCAAAAGGCAATCATCGATTTTCAATCCAACCATGATTCATTTAAATCTAATCAATCTGCATATTACCTTCAGTATATGTGACGAAAAAAAAACAGTTTTTTAACTATTTTTTTTAACTATTAGGCTAGAAAATTCTTCACTTGATTTAAAGTTTTGCAGTACCTTCTCAACTCTCAACAAGCCTATGAGTTAAAAACAAATAATTTAGTTTATAAAAATTATTCTTTATAACCTTAACTTTTTTAATATTGGTGTGCACAAATATCATCCTATTTTTAAAAAAATTAGCAATTTTTATTTTAAAACTTCAAAATGCGATCATTTTAAGCGTAAAGGGTGATTTTGCTTCTTGTTAAATTAATTGATCAAAAGATTAATTTAAAAAAAGAATTATTTATTTAAAAGCTTTCAAAATTTGACTTGTCTTATTTAAAAATCAAAAGTTGAGGCCGTTTTTGGTGAATCCGGAAGTCATTACATATATGATATTTTGAGGTTCAATTTTTCTATCTTGAAAAATGCATAAAAAAAGAGGATAAAAAAAAAAGTGAAACACCTGGTGTATGATACCTACTTTTTCTTGTCCTTAGCATGTATGTAGAATTTCCATTGTTGGGATGAGACGTTTAGATATTTAGATCTAAATGAAATATTTATATGATATATATAATGATGATCTTTTGTAGAATAATAAGCGCTAAATATAAGGAATAATGTTCTAATAAATTTATATACTTAGCATGTGCTAAGGATGTACTTAGAAAAAAATACTATCGACTTCTTTTTGCGCAATTTTGCTGCATTTGCACGTTCTACAAATATTCTTCCTTAATGGTATATTCTGTGAAGGACGTCAGACGCATATTCTTGGCATATAAACGTTGGTTTAATGCTATGTGGGATTTTGCCGAATAGTCCGGCCCATTCCTTTATGCCTCATGTTTAGTATATAGATCTTCTATTTCTTGACATTGTTGTTTTTTTTTATCCTTGTGACTTCATCAAATCGAAGATTTCATCGGTCATCCAAAGTTTCTTTTTATTTCTTGTGTCACTCTTGCCTAAAAATGTTGTGCTTTTGACTATGTCATTTTTAACATTTATCCAGATAATTTCGGCATCTCTCTAAGTTTAGCTGCTGCCGTGTTATCTGAAGTCCGTCTATCCTGGGTCTGTTATTGTTATTTTTATTTGAGAGACGATTTTTCTTGGGGGTTAATTTAATTTTGGCGTCAAATGGATTGTGATCCGAGCCTACGTCTATGCCAGGGCCCAGTTTTTGAAGATTTAAAACAGTTTTAAATCGTTTGTTAACTACTATAAAGTCCATGATATTTTATAGAGAGCCAGATTTAGAAGTCAAAGTATAAAGACACCAAGCTGGAAGTTTAAATAAAATATTTGAAAAGACAAAATCTCTGTCCCGATAAAATTGAAAAGGTGATCTCTACGTTCATTTGATATATTAACACTGTATTTTCCAACAATGTTTTCTCTTTTGGCGTTTCGAAATTTTGCGTCAAAGCCTCCCGTAATTTGCAATTTGAATTTGGCTGTACTTCATCATATGACTATTTACCGGTTAAAGCGTATTTTTAAATAATATTATCGTTGAAAGGCTTAAATTTTAGCTCAAGAAATATGGCTCGATCTGATATAGGAACAAAAGAAATTAAGGATTTTTGGGTCTTTTTATTTAAAATAAATGCTACAACGTTATGGTGATTTTGGCCGTCAATGCCTGCATAATAGAGATGGTAGTCATATATGTGGCATTTATCTGAGTTAGGCCATCTTACTTCGCTAACTCTTAAGATTTCTGTGACTAATCTTTCCATTTCTTTGTTGAAAAGACATATACGTTGCAATGTTCTTTATGACTAATCCGGTGACTTTGGATTTTCTAATCATGATGATGATATTTTCTGCGGAATATAATGACGTGGTTTTCCGTTGTCTTTCTTATAGCAGCATTAAAACTATTAAAATAATAAAATCAATTTTTGAGGGAAAGCTCGCTATTCCCTCAAAAATGGTAATGGTAACCGTAGATCCGGATTTCGTACTTGTGGTGCTCATCAGTACGGTGCTAGGAATTAGGAGATGAAATGATGAAATGATGATGGAAAAATATGACACAGGATTCATGTCAAAGACAACCATCTGTCAAATTGCAGAATCGGAAGATGTACCTTTATTTTGAAGGAAAATTAAGCGACGGAAAGCTCGCTATTCATTGATTTTGTTATTTATTGACCCTCATTAAATCCCTTTTTAAACTTATTAACTCCAGAGCTTCCTTCAAAATGGAGGTACATCTGCCTATTCTGCAATTTGACAGATGGTTGTCTTTTACATGAATCCTGTGTGATATTTTTCCATCATCATTTCATCATTTCATCTCCTAATTCCTAGCACCGTACTGATGAGCACCACAAGTACGAAATCCGGATCTACGGTTACCATTACCTTTTTTGAGGGAAAGCTCGCTATTCATTGATTTTGTTATTTATTCAACCTCACTAAATCCCTTTTTAAATTTATTAAAATAATCCTTGTCAATATTTAAAATACGTTATTTGTTGCCGTTTATGTTTCTATATCTAGAAATACGCCAAAAAATTACTTTAGTGCTACCCTTACATAGTTTGGTCTGCAGGTTGATGCCATTTCCACTGAGTGGCATGAGGAGTCATTCGTGAGACCTGACTGTCCTGTGTGGATCAATTGTTTAAATCCATCTCCAGTTTATGACTCTCGATGCGACCGTCTTAAATAAGAGGAAATCATCCTTTTAGAAAACTTAAAATTATTGCCAAACCCATAAATTTTCAAGCAAATAACGCAAACTGCAATCAATAAGCCGATTTTTATATAAATTAACTTTATAACAATTTGCCCGCTGCTGTCCAAATTTAATTTTCTAACACTGAGATATACACAATTTAATTTGTCAGCTACATTCTAAACTGCGGTATTGGAGGTGGTCTTAGTTTAAGCCTCAGTTTAAGCCGCTAAAGAATTTTCGCCATTCGTCCTACTATGCTGACGGTCGAAGTAAAGCAGAGGATTAAGCATTGCCGACAAAATAAACTTGTTACAACTTGCTTACATGTAATGGATTAAGGAAAACATTTTAAATGGAGATAACATTGTCCAAAGTAAATTCCACCAAATAAAATACCCTGATTTTGTAGCTAGTAAGTACTTTAGAATCATGTAGAAACTAGATTACATTTTAAAGACACTTTATAGAAAAGGCAACCGTGCCTCGTTGCATCCACCATAAAAGCAGGTAAATTTAAATAAAATGCTTTGCATGCCTATCATCTAGAATTATTTCACATTATAATTTTACATAGTTTTGAGTTTTTGACCTGTACAAAATTTGGTTGATTTTTGGATGCTAGGTTTTAACCATTTAGGGTGGATTTCTTACTGACAAGTGCTCATATTAAAAGAACTTTAAGTTAAACGTTTAGCGCTTAAACTTATGTATTTTGAGTTATTAGACATTTTCAACGCATCGGTATATCTAACGCGTTCCACACAAAGCCAAAAGACACTACGTTTTTCATTTGTTTATGCCATGTTTTGAAAGAGCTGCAGCAAAAATTAACCTATGCAAAAAATTTCACTAAAAGGAATAAAATAAAATTATTTTTAATTTTACATAAAATCCAATTTTTTTGGAGTCCACCTCAGACTAATAACTAAAGAAAAGACCAAACATTTGGAAATTCTCTAATGCTTACAATGCAACACCCTTCTACACGAAAACATGAGGAGAAAAAAGACTGGACAGAACTACAAGGCACTTAAACTGCGACGATTACTAATAGTTTAAAATTTGTTTTCTTAAATAGTTCCAAATTCAAGTTATTCACCAAGGTGTTTACTCTAATATACGTACTGGTGTTGTGATTTAAAATAATTTAATTTAAAACAGTTTGAAGTTCTTGGCCTTAGATTAAAATTGCTTCCGTTACTAATGAGTCGAAAATTTTGATATTTTTTGGGTTTCTTGCAATTAGTAGTAGTAGTAGTAGTAGTAGTAGTAGTAGTAGTAGTAGTAGTAGTAGTAGTAGTAGTAGTAAGGGGTGACCCGCAGGCCTGGCAATTAGACCTCTTCATAGGCCCTTTCTGCCATACCCCGTCTTGCACCCTTATCCTCCCACTCCTTCTACATGTCCAGCCTCTCTCTCTCCGGACCCTCCTGCCTTTCTTACGAAGGTCAGCACGTCAGCCCATCTTCTGGCGTATCCGTCGCCCTCTCCTATCAGGTGCGCCGCTGATTCCTCCGCTATTTACATGCTGGGCAGGCGGAGTCGTCCAACACTGATGCATTTCAAGTGCTTACGCAGTCGATTATGCCCTGTGTTTCGGCCCCAACTCTGGCAAGTTCATCTGCTTATGTGCAGCGTCACCCTCTTGTCTTCAGCTAATGCCTGTAGCGCGATAACGCACCCCTCCACTAGGTTACTGACAATTTTTGGTGAACTAAGAGCCTTGGGGGCAGCCTGGCTGTCGCAAGATATGCAAATGGCCCCCTTGCCATTTCTGACCTCTGGTAGGATTGCCGCCATGGTAATAGCGTATACCTCCGCCTAAAAGACCGTAGCGTGCTAGCCAAGCGGGTAGATTTTTTGAACTTCTAGGTCTTCCACATACACTTCTGCGCCTGCTATCTGCCTGGCTGACAGTTTTGATCCGTCAGTGCTGCTTAATTCGTTTCGGAATTCTTCTCTCTGTCACCCAATTTATAAGGAGTCAACTCTTTTGTTATCAGTTCCTCGATTGTCAGATGACCCACTTTCTCCCCTCTGCCTTTCAATAAGCCCTTTTCCCTCAGTCGTAGGTGCGTCGCCATCGCTTCCTTCTTGATCCAAGTTGGAAGCGAGGAGATACCTAAGATGGTTTCTAGTGCTCTAATGGGGGTAGCCTCATTGCGCCTGCAGAACAGCCCCTGCAGGCTCATGAGCCTTCTGGAAGTGGTCCCTTTTTCTACTAAAGGCCACCAGACCACTGATCCATATTGGATTCTCAGTCTTATGATGGCCATGTATAACCAGTATAGGCTCCTGGGGGTGATCCGCTAGGTTGGACCGACCACTAGGCACAGCTGCCACCTTGTTGCCTGGACTTTTTCGGTCATTTTGGCAACATGCTGCTTCCACGTGAGTCCCTTGTCTAGTATGACCCCTAGATACTTAAGCTCTGATACTAAAGTTATGGGTCTGCCGTATATTATGGGAGCTCTGAAATCCTCTAGTTTCCTTTTTCTGGTGAACAGGATCATTTCAGTTTTTGCAAGATTAACTGATAGGCCGTTCTCTTTGCACCAGTCTTCTATGATTCTGATCGCCTTTTGCATTTTTTCGCAGACAGTGGCGAGGAAGCGGCCAACCACCTTCACCACGCCGTCGTCTGCGTATGCTTGCGCGTCGAATCCCTCCTGTGTCAGGCGACTTAGGAGGTCATCCATTATAGAGCACCACAGATGAGGAGAAAGGCAGCTGCCTTGAGGGCAGCTTCCCTCGAATCCACCTTGACTTCAACCTCTCCCAAGCTTGCCTGTGCTTCCCTTTTTATTAAAGCAGACTTTACCCATTCGTTCAAACGTGCTTTAGCTCCTCTTTCCTGAAAGACAGATGTTACTGTCTAAGCTTTTGGCTTGTCGAAGGCTCCTTCTACATCAAATAATACCATTAATGCGTACTCCTTGTGCTGAAGGGCCTTTTCTGCCTTGTACACTAACGCATGAAGAGCCGATTCCGTTGATCTATCCTCTCTATATGCGTGCTGGTCCTTTCTTTTTTTTGCAATTAACCTCTCACGAAAAACTTTTGAATACGTATTAAATAATTGCGGGTATATCTTCAAAACAAGAGGGAAAAGTTTAAGTAGCTTATTTAAAAAAAAGAAAAAAAAACTTTCTTTGGTGGGAGTTGAACCCACGACCTCCCGCTCCTAATGCAAGCACACTCCCCGTCATACCATCATGACATTTAAAAATAAATAGTAAATTGCGGGTGTATTTTGACACCATGGCGAGTAGCTACGAATTTTAATTAATTCTTTAGATATTAACTGAGTTCTCGGCAGCACAATACAAAGTTGTTTTAAAATACACCTTGCACAAAGAGATTATAATTTTAGATTAAAAATATATATATAAGCTACAAAACTACGTCAATGACGAAGCTAAAATGACACAATCTCTTACCATAATTCTAGGTAGAAATATTCTGCTTTTTATTTTCATATCAGGCATTGTGCTGGTCTTCAAAAAGACTCTATGTAGTTATTTTTTTTTAAATAGTCAAAATAACAAAAAACTACCAAATCCCGTTAAAAACACTGCCAAGTCAGCTGTGAACGAAAAAGACTTGAAATAATTTATTCGCCGTTTATCTTTGATTCAACGTTGCCGTTTTGTATTTTTTTAAATTTATTAAAGATTTATTTATAGTAATTACTCAAATCAAATTAGTTATTAGTCTGAGCCTAATTACCTTGTATAAAAATGTAAACGAACCTTATGGGTGGTTGATCGGGGTAGTATTGTTTACTGGTATATCTCTTTTTATTTTTTAAACTGAAGAGTCCACTATAACATTTTATTTTATTTTAAGGATGTTGGATTTTATATAAAATTAAAAATCATTTTATTTTATACTTTTTAATGTATTTTTTTGAAGTCGGTTCAATATTTTGAGCTATCGAATAAAATGCAGGTAGGTAGGTCTTTAGTTTTATTACAATCTTACATAAAAATGGCCACATTGAAAAGCTTGTTTTAAATTTTAAAACCACTGAAAACTGAAAATTTGTTGTCCATAAATGCTATTCCAATAACTATAATTAAAAAATAATAAAAATTTAGTTGGGTTAAATATCTACAAATTTGATATGTAAAAGTGAACCTTGATTTATTGTTCTGTTGGTTTTATGCGTTAGGTTAAGAATACAACATACTCTATTAGTTGTTTGCATTTTTATTTTAGAAAAAAGTAGACTCTTCAATAAAGAATAAAAAACAAGAAATGTTTAAGGAAAATGGAGCACATAAAGAAAACATTTTTATTTGATATTTGTAAAATATCATACTAACTAAAAAATGTTTAATTTGAATACCAAAAACAGGAACTATGATAATAAACTTTACAGAATCCATGTTAAATTTGTTAAAAAAAAGTGGATAGGGCCTGGATGCGGTATACTTTTTAATTAATTATTTAAATAGTATAATCACGTTCAAATAAAACCAGAACAATAAATAAAGACAAAAAATATATATTATTAACCGAGAATGACACACATATTAATAAAAATAAAAAGTTTATTTTTCCACCATTTGCTTCTTACCATTGCTGATCCCTTGATCATTCAGACCATTAAGTCCATTTTACAAGCTTTTATTTAACTTGCAATGTATGTATTTATATAACTATGTAACTAGACAATACAAGAATATAGAGTAATAAAATTGACAGCTCCCCCCTACTCGAAGAGGGTGGAGGGGGGTACAGTTGAAGTACGCCCGATTTCGTTGAAACTTGGTGTGTTGAGCCACTTGGTGATGCAGATAACGAATTTTGCTAACCAATTTTAACTAACTTATACGCATATGATTGCCTTCAAATTTGGCATGCATTTATAATTCCAGTGACAATAAAATAAAATGTCATAATAAGGCACCTCTCTCCCCTAAGAGGAGAGTGGAGGGAGAAAAACACCTAAGTTTGTCCGATTTCAACCACAATTGGTATACGGGAGCTTTTGGGGATAAGGAATACTGATATATAAGATAAGGATAAGGATTGCTAACCAATTGTGTTCAACTTTGGTATGCGTTTATAGTTCCGGTAAAAATAGAGTAATATGGTTTTCTCAGGTACCCGCTTCCCTCTAACGAGCGAAGTGGAGGGGGAAAAATATTTAGTTTTTTCGAATTCAATTAAACTTGGCATACAGGGGTTTTTAAGGAGCGGGATTATGAATTTTTTATCAGATTTCAAAATTTTAGTATGGTGGATTAAAAATGGACGATTAAGATTACAAATCTAAAAATTAAGGTTGTGTGTTCAAATAAGGTATGCGTTTATAGTTCCGGCGACAATACAATAAGATGGTATTATTAGGTACACAACTTCTATATAACGAGGGTAGTGGAGGGTGGAAAAGATTTAGCTTGTTCGATTTCAATCAAAATTGGCACACAAAAATTAAATATTTATCAAAAAAAACTTTTAAAGATCAAGCCTTTATTAAATGCACTCAAAAGTAGAAAATAATTTTTTATCTCTCTTATACCATAATAAAAGCGATGTGCGCAAATTAAAAATTTTAAAGCATGATGAGAGCATTATATTTATTTTTCGAATAGAAGAAGAATTTAGTTCTTCTTTTGTAGTTCTCTCTTTGTCACCATAAAGTTAATATTTTTCATTTGCTCGCTTTTATTGTGGTGATAACAAATTATTTTTTACTTTTAAATGCATTTAAAAAGCTTGTTGTTTAAAAGATTTTTTTTAACAAATATTTATTTGATTATTTATTCAATTTTGTTGTAGCGACTCATAAGGCTGATTACCTAAAAAAGAAAAATTATCAGTCCCGGGCCATGCATATTGTTTATATAGGCTTCTCAAGTCTTATTTGTCGTGTACACAAATTCTTGCATTTTAATTAGATTAACTCATTGGTTGAAACAAGCCAAAGAATCAGAGTAGGAGGCCTTTTTCAAATCATATCATGTTCACTACCCGGCTGCATCAAGGTTTGCTTTTTGTAATTTTTTTTAAAAAGACCAACTCGTATTCATTTCTAAAAAAAGCAGAAAGTTATTAAAAAATTGAGACTAGAAAAAATTTTACTTTACACAGTTTTATAATAACTGCAATTAATAATTGTTAACAATCACAAAGTAAAAAATAATCACAATTTCACTCACTTTACTATTATACCTAGTCATCATTTTATCGTGATAGTTATTTTCCTGACAAATGCGAAAATAGTTATTTACCTAACAAAGGTGGAAAGTGATACTTTACCGAACGCGACGGCAATGGCGTTAAAGACACTTTACGCAGGAGTTAGTTACCTTTAAGCATCTAAATTTAAAAAACTTATATTCTAAAAATCTAAAATCGCTATAATAATATAACAAAATCGTATTAAATTCATGCAAAACTATATAATTTTTACATATTTTGCTCATGACCCCAATCTCCGCAATGAATTTTAAAGGTGCTTCCAATGGCACTTTTAATTCATAAGTTTTTGGAGTTTCTTATCAGTTGGTAGTTGCTTTTCGTTTGCTCTTACATTAAATTTGGTTAACTAAAAAACAATTAAGAAAGACCAACTCCCATTAATTTCGGAAAAAAGCAGAAAGATATTAGCCTAAAGCCAAACAGCCAGAGCGGGAGGCCTTTTTCAAATAATGTCATGTTCACTACCCTGCATCAAGGTTTGCTTTTTGTAATTTTTTTATGTTAAAATTGATTACTTGAAACAACTCTAAAAGACCAACTCGCATTCATTTCTAAAAAAAGCAGAAAGTTATTAAAAAATTGAGACTAGCAAAAATTTAAGTTTACATAGTTTTATAATAATTGCAATTTATACTTGTTAACAACCACAAAGTACAAAATAATCACAATTTTACTCACTTTACTACTGTACCTAGGTAGGCCATAAGCAGTAATAGTAACAAGAAGGTAAATTTTTCGAAAACTTCTTTAAAAATGTAGTTTAAAAAAGGTACTTTTTCAAGTATTGATCCTTTTTACATAATGGCCTTTTTGCAAAATATTTAAAAATAAAGCGGTAAATAAAGCTGTATCTGCTACACCTATCTCTTACGCACTTATAATACTCTAGATAGCGAGTTTTTTGTCTAGATTTTTTAATAATTGATCTGACTGATTTGAGAGATCTGACACTATCTACTGTAGTACAAGTGCCAAAGAGGATACTGGACATGGCCTTGTTTAACAGCGATTTGCAAGCTTACTATTTTATTATTGAATATTTTGCAAAAAGCGCATTTTTTCCTTATGCGCAGAGAACAACGGCGGAAAGTGATACTTTACCGAACGCGACGGCAAGAGCGGTAAAGACAATTTACGCAAAAGTTAGGTACATAACTTTATCTTTTAGCATCTAAATCTAAAAAACATATATTCTAAATATCTAAAATAACTCTAATAATATAGCAAGTTCGTATTAAATTCATGCAATACCCCAATCCCGCAATGAATTTTAAAGGTGCTTCCAATTGCACTTTTAATTCATAACTTTTAGGAGTTTCTTATTAGTTAGTAGTTGGTTTTCGTTTGCTCTTACATTAAATTTTCTTAACTAATATCTTTTATTGATGTTATTTATGCCTTTATAATTATTAACCGAAAACACATCAATTAAAATCTATATATTAAAAAACACATCAGTTTCACAGGATTCCACTTTATAGCACACTCTGCGGTAAAGCTACTTTACCGCACAGTTCATGCACGCGAGTAGATACATTATTTTTTCCTCACCATACTGCTTCACTGCCCGTAAGAGGACGCAAGAGTTAGAATTAGGAACAATTGTTTTCAAGAAGTATCATCCAAGAAAATTTTAAAGCAAAGAAAGGTTTCTCAGATTAACAGAGTTTCACTTTAAGCAACTGGTGTCTCGGACGTCATTTTGTGTACACCAAAAGGAATTTTTTACCAAATTTTTTTGTTAAAAATTCCTCAGAATGTGCATTACCGAGCCAACCCCTCGGCCAACCCTCGACTTTAACAGTAACAAACAACTTAGTCAACCAAGGCATATTCTAAATCTTATTAACGTGTGCTGATAATGCCATTACAGAAAATCCTACTTTCACGCACAAGGCGCGGGAATGAATTTACTCCGAGATTTTCAGTGACACATTAGTGCGAGAAATTTGTTTCCAGCACTACGCGGGAAAGATTAATCCGAGGAATGGCTCGGTAATGCACTTTGGGGTACACGCCGATGACATTGCGTGGCATTTTGAGGCATTTTGAAGCATTATCTCGAGGCATTTCGGGCGCATTCTATGCGTTTAAGGACAATTTATGGAATTCTGAGGAATTTTTAATAGAAAAATGTGGTAAAAAATGCCTTTTGGTGTACACAAAATGACACCGAGCCACCCCTCGGATTAACCTTCCGCAGTAGTTCGGCTAATCACCATTACAAACTGTTTATAATAATCAGGAAGTCATATTTAGGGACAACACAGAACAAAAAAAAACTCCAAATGACCAAAAATTACGCAAAAAATGGACTTTCCATTTTTCTGCAACAAATCAAACACAACTTTAAATTCTTTTTTGACTATTTAATAAATGCTGTAAAGGTTCTTGTAACTATTTTCTGGATTTTTCTAAGTAGTTGAATTATTTTTTGCCTGCCTAATAAAATGCAGCCAAATAATTTTGTTTGGGAATGTCAATACTCTCAAAATTAATAAAATTTAAAAACTTTTAACAAAACTGTATTCAGCTTAACTGAAAATGGAAGCAAAAATGCCAAAACTGCCCGATTAAGTAAAAATATTTTCCCTTTGAATCTGTCCTGAAACTTTTAGTATAAAATAATATACGAAAAAATTTAGAATATCTGCTGTTTACATGCATAACCCTCATCCCGAAAAAGAAAAATTCAATAAACCTGTAAGAAGATTCAAAGCACGCAATTTTGCGTTTATTCAGATCACAAAACTTTATGAATAATCGAGGGATATTTCCAGGATATAGATTTTATAGGTATCGCCCCGTTTTCAGAAAAATTTCTGGCATTTCAGTATTTCACGTTCCTACGTGATCATTGTTGCAATCGGGAACGCCGGAAAAGATATAAGTTTAATAGCGAATACTTTATAGATACTTTTTATCATTACCGATCATTACAAAACAAAACAATTGTGGGTAGTAGCTGGATAAAAATGATTGTTTTAAAACAATTAACTACAAAAAATAATGCCGCTATCAAAAATTTTGTAAAAAAAATTAATAAGTCTGCCTAACGATACCGCCCTTGCTGGCTTGACCAAATCATTTTGCTTGCCACGCTCGTTAGGTAATAGGATTTTAAACAATAAGTTTTGGAAATGACTTTTCTTCACACGAGCTAGATTTTGTGTTGAGCCCAATCATAGGCGAGGTAAGATATCCAGCGAGTTGTGGAAAAAGGTTTCCATATTCCCTGCACACTGCTAGATACATAAAAAAGTTAGCAGTTCAAATAATATTGCCCACGATATCTAGATAAATTATTATTATTATAAATTATTTTCAAAATGTGTGTTTTTTAAATTTAACAAAGAAGGAAATAATTTGTTTTGAAAATACGTCCTTTAATAAGCCTAAAATGGAGACTTATCTGTACATAAAGTGAGCACAGCCTGATTTTAATAAGGTCGGCACCATGTTTGACACGCACGAAGTTTAAAAGTTGTATGACATTTACTTAGTTTATACGGCCCGTAAACCGTTTTTATTTTAATACGGTTTACCGCCAATGCGCATTTCGCCTACTGTTTATACGTTGAAATTGAAAACGCTTCCATCAGATGCTCCAGCGCTGCCAACCTTGACGCAACCACAAGCCGACTGGTTGGTATAGTGGGTACATACCTGGTTTCACATCGGAATCGACGTTGAACTCATTTTCAACTTTTCGGTTGGCAGCACTAGCTTCAAAAACGGTTTGAGGGTTTATACGCACTTTTAAACGGTTTTACAAACGCCAATCCGCATTTTTAAAACGATTTTAGCTAAAGCGTATTGGACCTCTTAAAACGGTTTAGGTAGTGTTTATACATGCGTTTTAGGAAAACGGTTTGAAATTTAAACGGTTTAACAGGCCCGTATAAACTAAGTAATTGTTTTCTTCTAAACATGTCATGTATACATGCTGATATTGTGCCACCAATAAAGTTGGGATAATTAAAGTTAATGCCGTTCTTTATTAAAGGTCGGCACAAACATTATGAAAGTCGACATTACTTTGATAGCGCTGCGCACCAGAAAGCTCTGCCCTGATAGCCCCGATAACCAAGAAGGAACTGCGGAACTGTCAAAAATAGTGACGACTTTTTTTTTTAAAGTCAGCCATATTATACCGATAAGTTCTAAATGCTTTTAGAATATGGCAGAAATACTCTAAACTTGATTTTGTTAATGAAAATCATTTGCACTGCTGCCTTTTTAGGAAGCTAGCAGTGCAGACCATCTCTCAAAAACCACAAGAGCCACAAATTTGGAAATAGGGCCTTTTATTAGCCCATAATTTCTAGACAAAAAAAATATGTTTTAATTTTATTTTCTTTAATAGGCACTGCTAAAGCCAGCACTGCAATAAGTTTAAAAAAATTAAAAATCTTAAAAATGGGTTGTAAAAATTGGTGTCTTTTAGTCCGTTTATTTCTTTAAAATTTTCAAAAAATTTGTAAGATTGGTTAAATTTTTATGACATGACATCATGACTATATAACATTTAAAAGTCAAATAATTTCGGCCTGCGTCCCTTTGGGGGGCGGTAAATGAATTTTTAATAGAAAAGGGGAAAATCTAAGCATTGCTGAAGGGAAGAACTAAAACAGCCACTTAAGAACCGTTTCCATTTCCAACAAGGTATTCGTTTTTTTGAAAGTTTGAGACAATGATGTGTTTGAAATTAACTCTGTGTTTCGGACTTCCATTGTCTATATTTTATTTATACACGACGTTTCGATCAGTACAATCTACTTGCACCTGAAGACGATCAGAGATTGTACTGATCGAAACGTCGTGTATAAATAAAATATAGACAATGGAAGTCCGAAACACAGAGTATTCGTTTTTGTTTAAAAGTAAGTGGAACGAAAACAGTAGCGGCCCGTTTCGGAAAAATGTTAAAATTTCAGCTTTTTCAACTTCTTTGCAAGTTACTTTCCTTTGTTCTGGTTTTTAAAAATTGACCCATTATCAAATCTTCCTCCTGCTGCTTTTTAAATATTTTCTGCTACAGAATACGCTATCCGTGGCTGTTTTAGCAGAGAGGATACCGAAATAAATGCTTTTATAAAATTGAAGTAACACTCGTGGCATATTGGACAAAGCGTTTTTATTTCTCACTTCATTACGACCAGTCCTCCAATGTCTAATGTAGAATCCAGACACCTACATACCTGTTTCATCCTTATTAGGTATCATCAGGGAGTCATAGGATTGTACCTGGCAGTTGAAGCTACACAGTGACCATACACACCTCTCGAATTTAAAACAAAAAGTTTGTAATCCGTGGGGACGTAGTAACTGTGTGCGCCATCTGTCGAATAAACAGAGAAACAAAAACATCAAAATAGAAAAGTGCAGAATACCGTAAATACAGACTCCTGTACCTTTCAGCAGGTTATAAAGTAGAAACCTGTAAAAGTTTTAAGTCACTGTAACATGACTCTTAAAACGAGGTAACGTTCGCAGCAGCACCGCCCCCAACTGGAGCTTCATACTACGTGGCCCTAATTTTACGGCATCAGCAAGCAATCGCTCCGGAGGAGGCTTGTTGCACAGAACTAAAAAGCCAAAATATTTAAAAAACAACAAAATGAATCTCGTGTCCGCAATAAAAATTAAAGTAACACTCGTGACATTGCGGACACGAGATTCATTTTGTTGTTTTTTAAATATTTCGGCTTTTTAGTTCTGTGCAACAAGCCTCCTCCGGAGCGATTGCTTGCTGATGCCTTAAAATTAGGGCCACGTAGTATGAAGCTCCAATTGGGAGCGGTGCTGCTGTGAACGTTACCTCTTTTTAAGAGTCATGTTACAGTGACTATATACTTTTACAGGTTTCTACTTTATAACCTGCTGAAAGGTACAGGATTCTGTATTTACGGTGTTCTGCACTTTTCAATTTTGATGTTTTTGTTTCTCGGTTTATTCGACAGGTGGCGCACACAGTTACTACGTCCCAATGGATTACAAACTTTTTGTTTTAAATTTGAGAGGTGTGCATGGTCACTGTGGAGCTTTAACTGCCAGGTACAATCCTATGATTCCCTGATGATTCCTAATAAGGATGAAACAGGTCTGTAGGTGTCTGGATTCTCCATAAGACATTGGAGGCCTGGTCGTAATGAAGTGAGAAACAAAACCGCTTTGTCCGATATGCCACAAGTGTTACTTTAATTTTTATTTGCGGACACAAGATACATTTTGCTTTTTTTTAGATCTGCAGCATCAGGGACTTTATTTTTGTTGCCTATAGTTATGTTGCCATTTTTGTTGCTATACATAATTTTCGAATAATGTTTAAATATTGCCTTTTAATTTTGTCACAGATTGTTTAAGTTTTATTTCAGTAGCGTCCTCAGAAACGGTTAAATTTGGAAAATCCACGAATTCAAAATTGGGAAAATTTTCCTCAAAAAATATCAACGCAATACCTCTAACTAGAAATTCTACAAACTTTGTGACTTTTTGATAAAGCTATATTTTTTTTGTAGCTTTATTTATTTCCTTTTAGGGCTGCTATTACATATGCAAAAAAATTGGGATGGGGCTATGCTAGAGAGGTTTTTCTATACCCATGCTAGTCAAAAGTCCGCACGAAAATCGTCCATAAGTCTGGAAGATGAGGAGTTTAATTAGGAAAAAATAATAATTCAGCAGTGAAACTTGGCATGCATAATAAGTAGACCCCTAGATAATTTTTGATAAAAATTGCTAACATAAAGTTTTCTGAAAAGGGCCCCCATTTCCGAAAATAACACAAAAATTGTTAAACGTTTAGAAATTATGGTGGAGCGATGAAATTTGGCACAAATGGTCACAGATCCTGCAATTTTTTTTGTCGTATGTTACTTATTCCAGGTCTCTTGCCTCGGACCCCAATTTTCGACGTTAAACAAAAAAATAGGAAAGTATTAATAACAGCCATCCAAAAATTAATAGAATTATCAAATTAAAAACAAATATTTGTCGCTATATTGGCTTAAATTAAAAAATAAAAAGTTTTATGTAAAAGGCCACAATTTTTGAAATTTTTTGAAAAAAAAAACATTAAATATCACCTAAATCATAACCATAGAATCATGGAATTTGGCACAAATGATCACTGGGTCCCTTAGTATCAAATGTCCTAAGACCATTTCCAAAGGACCCTTACTCCCGAAGTTAATTTTAAAAAATGTACTTTGAACTCCAAAAAACTGCAAACTAACAAATCTGGTTTTAGTAGAACAGAGAGTAGACATTTTTAAAATTAAGGGTTTATTTATTTAACAATAAGTTTTAAATTGGTAGACATACTGCTCATCGACATTAATAATTTGAAAACATAATATATTTCATTTGACTAGGACTAACAAGATATTGGGTAGTTTACCTAGACGACTAGTGCTTTACCTTAAAAGAACTGAGTATTTTCTTCTCTAGGGACGAAATATGTTTTTATATTTTTTTAGAAGAGTATTTCCTTCTCTAGAAAAGAAAATGTATGAAGGAGATGCCATGGGCCATTTTCCTCAATGGAGAAGAAACTATTTTCGTATCTATAATCTATATATCTAATCCGGCATAAAAGAAAGAATCGTGCGGAAAAGTAAAAATTGAGCGGTAAAATAAAATCGCACGAAAAAGTGCTAATTTTCGTACGATTTGTCGTGCGGAATTTTTCGTACGCTCATATAAAAAAATGACTTTCCGCACTAGAAATAGTCTTAAAAATACGATTTTCCGCACGCGCTCGTAGAAAATAGTTATTTACTTAACAAGTGCGGAAAGTGGTACTTTTCCGCATGCAACGACAGTTGCACGAACGACGCGAAGCGGAGTTCGAGCAAGTCGTCAAGGGAGGAAAAGATATTTTTCGGAAGAGTTAGGTATAATGTTTTTCCTACGAGTGTTTTTGTCCATCTTATTTATCAACAAAAATGTTTTTAATATGCAAAGATTTCAGATAGATAGAAGATAGAATAGTTACATGAATCATTAAATTAGTCTTAAATATCTTCATTTTTAACAATACAAAAATCATGCGGAAAAGTAACAAAACAGTGTATACAAAACAAAAAATTAAAATACAATTTTTTCCAAAATGTATAAATTTAAACCTTAAAATAAAAATAACGATGCCCCCATAGTTGTTTGTATAACCCATATAATTATGAGACGATATAACGGCCTTGCCCCTGCATTTCCTGAGAAAAATGCGTACCGATAATAACTCTCCCAATCAAGTTAGCCTGGAAATAATCCAGAGACGAGGAGTCTACCGGGCAAGCGCGTCGATCGCGTCAGTAGTAAAAGCAACTGACAACCATTTGGCAGCGAAAATTTAGGATTATGTTTAATATTTTTGTTTACTTGTAGAAAAGAGTTTGCTAATGTTTCCCGTAACATTGTATCCATAGAAAATTAAATTCGTCTAGATTTAAACATGGACAAAACAAGATTGGAAAACAAGATTGGAAAACAAAAAGCAGGATCTTTGAGGCTTAATTTAAACTTCTTTTCAAAATAGGGAGCGTTTGTAGAGGACTTTAAAATGACAGTATACAGCAAATAATATTTCCTTTTCTACAAAAACACGACCTGTTAGTTTGCAGTTTTTTTATGTTAAAAGTACATTTTGTAAATCTAACTTCGGGAGTAAGGGAATTTGGCACAAATGATCACTGGGTCCCTTCGTATCAAATGTCCTAAGACGATTTGCAAAGGACCCTTACTCCCGAAGTTAATTTAAAAAAATATACTTTGAACTCCAAAAAACTGCAAACTAACAAATCTTGTTTTAGTAGAACAGAGAGTAGACATTTTTAAAACTAAGGGTTTATTTATTTAACAATAAGTTTTAAATTACTAGACATACTTCTCATCGACATTAATAATTTGAAAACATAATATATTTCATTTGACTAGGAGTAACAAGATATTGGGTAGTTTACCTAGACGACTAGTGCTTTACCTTAAAAGACAATTGGTCTTAAAAAATTTGGTACTAAGGAATATTTGTTTTTAATCTGATAGTTCCGTCACTTTTTGAATGGCTGTTTTTATTAATTTTCTATTTTTTGTTTAACGTCGAGAATTGGAGTCCTAGGCAAGAGACCTCGAATAAGTAACACACGACAAAAAAAATTGCGGGGTCGATGACCATTTGTGTCAAATTTCATTGGTCCACCATAATTTGTAAACCTTTAAAAGTGTTTGTGTTATTTTCGGAAATAGGAGCTCTTTTCGGAAAACTGTTAACAACATTTATCAAAAATTACCTACTTATTATTTTTTCTTAATTAAACTCTTCATCTTCCAGACTAATATACGATTTTCGTACGAACTTTTGACTAGCAAGGTTATAGAAGAACCTCTCTATCATAGCCCCACCCCAATTGTTTTACATATATTATAGCAGCCCTAAAAGGGAATGAATAGAGTTACAAAAAAAATATAGTCTTATCAAAATCTCACAAAGTTTGTAGAATTACCAGCCAGAGTCATTTTATGAGGAAAATTTTTACAGGACACTACTGAAAAAACAAATGAACAAAATGTGATAAAAGTAAAACGCATATTTAAACGTTATTCGAAAAGTATACACAATAACAAAAATGGCAACATCTCTATAGGCAAAAAAAAATAAAGTCCCTTATGCTGCAGATAAAAAAAAACAATTATTTCGGTGCCCTTTGAGCTAAAACGGCCACGGATAGCGTAATCTGTACCAGAAAATATTATAAAGCAGCAGAAGAAAGATAAGGTAATGGGTCAATTTTTAAACTCAATCAATGCAGTTTCGGAATTGAAACCTAAAAACCAGAAATTTTCAAATTTTAACATTTTTCCAAAACGAGCCTCTACTGTTTTCGCACCACTTACCTTTAAACAAAAGCGAATACCTTGTTAAATAAACCAATGATTTGGCTTTTTGGAAATGAAAACCGTTCTTAAGTGGGTGTCTTATTTTTTGAGATATTCATGAAGAACTTGAGCAATGCTTAGATTTTCCCCTTTTCTATTAAAAATTCTGTTACCGCCCCCCCCCCCCAAGGGACGTAGGCCCAAATTATTTGACTTTTCATTGTAATATAGCCATGGTCTCATGCCATAAAAGTTTAAACAATGTTACACATTTTTTGAAAATTTTAAAGAAATAAATGGACTATTTAGTTCGCCTATAATGTTTATAATATGATAGAATTACTATAAACTTCATTTTGTTAATGTAAATCATTTGCACTGCTATCTTGTTAGGTAGCTAGCAGTGCAGACCATATCTCTAAAACCACAAGAGTTCTAAATTTCGGAATAGGGCCTTTAATTAGGTAACAAGGTAGAATCAGAACAGTGCTACTTACTCACCACTAAATTTAACAAATTTCGAAACAAAAAATTTGGCTATTTTTAAATTAGGGTTTTTTTCTCTAGTACACATTAAATACGCAAAAAAATTAAAATAATAAGTGACCGATAAGTTTTCAGCTAATAAAAGAAAAAAAATACAAAGAATAAATTATTATTATCGACAAATATTGTTTATAATCATTAAGCAGCAGCGAGTAATGAACCGAATAATTTGAAGTACAGAAAAAACGAACTGTCCTAATTAACCCAATTATTATTAATATTTTTTAAGTTACTTTTAAAAATAGTCAGGATTGATACAACTTTGATGTCATTACTTTAATTAACTTTGATGTGTTAGTACCGTAAAGTTTTGTTGCCGAATAGGTAAATGAGTTTTTGCATGCAGCAGTGCGGTGTTTGGGAATTCTGAATAAGCATTTTGCCTCTTTGAAAATAAGAATTTTGTAAACTAGCCGTGTTAATCAAAGATCATATCTTTCATCTAATTTTCATTTTTATTCTTATAAGGATGATATTACACTATAAAATTTATTTGTCAAAGATCTTTTATAAAAGATATTTGATGAATTATTTTACAGTGTAATATACCATATTTTATAAAATATTTTTTTTATTTGATAAAATATGGTATATCACACAGTAAAATGTTTCATCAAACGTCTTCTACAAACGATCTTTGACAAATAAATTTTATAGTGTAATACCGGCCTTAGCTAGGTGTAATATGATCAAATTTTCTTTCACAGAAAGGTACCTGAGCCAGTTGGACAGCTAGAAAACGACTCTGGTGGGTTAAATCATTTAATAAAAATCAACTACCTACCTATGGAAAATTTTTAAAAACTAAGTAGTGGTGTATTGCTTGAACTCTTAAAATGAAGGGAGAGGAGAGAGGCGATTTAATAGGTGTTGAATTGATGTATATGACACAAAAATACTTATTTTTAAAGCAGGTCTCATCTGGTCTCATTTGCAGATTTTTTCAAAATAACCTCTTAAATGAGCCGCAGGAAAAAATTTTGAAAAGAAATACACTAAAATGCTGTTTTTTACGCGTTTTAAATGTTGTTGAAAAATAAATTGCTGTAAATTAAAGAAAATTGTAACAATATTTAATATTGGGATAGCGCCGCAGGCGAAAATTTGGACAAAACAAACAAAAAATTGTTTAAAAATTTTCATCTCTTAGGGTCTTTGTGAAATAGTTTTGAAAAAGTATATTGGGTTAGACATTTCAAGAAGGGGTGGGTTGCGGTGATATATATAGATTTGTTGCCAAATCATAAATGCGCCGCAGATGAAGACTAAAAAAAATTATGCTAAGAATGCCATTTTTTACACGATAAAAATTCATTCCTTGGAATTAAACTAAAATTGTAACAATTAATGACGTCATAGCACCGCTATGCAAATTTTTTAAAATTTAGGACATCACACCACACACACGACCTCCTGGGGGGTTTAACCCCCAAAATCCCCCCTTGACAACGCCACTGCCTGAGCTAAGAACCCTGAAGTTTTTGGAGACTGTCCTTGTCTTCCCATAAAAGAGCGGACCAGATTACTGTATGACTTTAGTTTATATTGCATAATACCAAAGACTGTGTTAGACTAAGTTTAACATTTTCGTTAAATAGGTCTTTACGCATTAAAAATATTTTCATTGAATATTAAGAAACTGTAAGATATAGTTTTTGTAATTAGTTTTAATTGACCTACACCAGGAGCAATGTGCTCCACGGGGTAAAACGTTTGCCTAAAATTTAGACAGTAGTCGCTTTGATTGTAAGCTCTTCAAATTGCATTTACGAATTGTCCGCAGTTACGAAAAGATCCATTTTTTTGACCGTTTTGCTAAAATTAAAAGAAATTAAGGCAATTTGTAAAAAAACACGTTAAATACAAACATTATCTGATTTACGTTTATTTTGATGCTCGAGTGTAATTTTTTTGAATATTTCCCGACTTAGAGAAGCATCAACCAAAATTTAAAGACATGTGGCTATTGGGTTGTCCTAACTGACCCCTGATTAAAAATAACAAAACCAAACTATTACAATGTAATTTTGACATGAAAAACATTGCAATTTCATTTTCTATAATACTGTAGTTTTCGAAAATTGGACACCTATTATGAAAGTTTTAACAAATGAGGGAAATATTCTATGGTAATTTATTACCATATAGGAATATTATCGAAAATTATGTCGTGCCGTGGAAACTGCTCGAGGGCTTGCTTAAGGTAAGTCAGTGAGTTATCCTTACCTTTTGACGCATGTCAAAAGAATTATTGCTGTAACTCTCCAAAATCGCACTTGTCATGTGGGACTTTAATACATGAGTGGAATAATATTTATATACATAGTTTTCTCGCAGATGAGCCGGGTGGGTTTAAATGCATCCATACATTAGAGGAAGATCATTACATCACTCACATTTCAGAATTTAACCCAATAATTTCACTTGTTTTCTACAAGCATCTATATAGGATTTTCAAAATTCGGTATGATAATTTTAGGTTTTTTTAAAAATTATTTTTCAAAATTAAATATATACTTTGTCTTTTAGAATCCACCAGTGACCACAAAAAAATTTATTGGGTGAAAAAGGGCTTTACTCGATGTAAGTCCCAACAAGTAACTTATGTTTCTTATTTGATTTAAATATTTCAAAAACTGCAAGAGTTATAAAAAAAAACAAAAAAAAAGCTTGAAACATTTTACGCTCTGTAGATCGGTAACGAAGCGTGTGCTTATTTTGATCTAAAAATTATGCCCTTAAAATCTTCTTACTAAATTTTGAAACACACCGTATATTATTTTTTCTCTCTGAAAAAATATACAGGTAATGACGTATACTTGCAGAAATCATCTTTTTTGCTCTTACATGGTCGAGTGCCGCCCCCTATCTTCGCGGTCGATTGAACTCCTGTAGAAGGGCTTCACACTGTCTTAAGGACCGATTTATTGGCCGCACAGATCCGACAAAGCGTGAGAACTTCTAATTTATTATCCTCCATATCTTGTATATGTGTATTATTGTTATTTTAAGAGTCCGGTTGAATTATATACCTTGGACCCTCGGACAATTCTTAAGTTTTTTTTACATGGTTACAAGTGGGTATATCATAAAGTAAACAACTATTACTTTGTGGATATGTCTTTCAATTTAGATTATCAAATTAAATGGGTGCCCTATTAAAGGAAAAAATTCGTAAATACTCTAATAGAATATTCAGAAAATCGCGATTTATCTACAAAACTGACTTAACCGCCAAATATTTTACAGCAAGTAGAAGGTCATATGAGACTCTTAAAACCACATTTTTCCAACCAAATTTCTCTCTAGGTTCGCCGTCATCTTGAATTTATGCGTAATTCGGGTTAACTCGGTTTTAGTCCGATATCTCATTGACCATTGACAAATTGTTTTGTTTTATAAAACAGTAGTTTTTCTAAGATTTTTGTTCCAATATTTTTTTTGTTATATCTCTCGGATAAAAAGTTAATTCACATCTACCGCCAAAAATATTGAATAATCAAGGTAGCATATATATATAAATATATTGACATACAATTTGTTACCATTGACCTTCTAGAAAAAATGTTCCTATAAAAAATTTGGGGGTTAAATTTAAATTTTAAAAAATAACGGACCACATTTGTGTATTTTTATTATAGAAAAAAAAAGAAGTGTTAACGCAGACAAGAATTTTTAAAATACTCTTTCAATTTATAGGCACTAAAGCTCTTACCAAAGGCTTTACAATACCTGTTTAAATACGTTCCAATTAATATTTCATATGCCATATTTTGGATTAAACTGGGTTTTTTAATAAGTCCCTTCCATTATCTCCGTCCCTGGGGGCAATTTTAATGTTCTTGAAATGGGACCATCTAGAACACAAACAAAGTCTACGTACCTACTAAATTTTGTCAAAATCGGACAAGCGGTTCTTGCGTTAGGCGCGTTGGTGACCGACAGACGGACAGCAAAAAATATTCTAAAAAATTTTTGAGAAAAAATGCCGGTTATTTAATAAGAATCTTATTCAGATTTGAGTAGCACTAGGTAACCACACCCTCCCCTCTCCCTTTGAGTACGCCACTGTATATCCGACAAAAGTTGCTGAAAATTACGTGATCTGCTACAGAAACGTGAAAAAAGTTTTATTTCTATCTTAAAAACCGTAGAAAAGAAGATGTAAGGCTACCTTCTGGATCAGTCTGTAAACAGTTTCAAACATACCTACTTATAGCATTTCTAAAAAGCTCCGCAGGCAAAAATTTTCTCAATAAACTTTTTATATCTTTATTCTTTAAGTAGGTTATTGGTAAATCAGTACTTAATTCCAAATATCAGTATTTGCTTATCTATCTTTTTCACGTTGTTGCAAATCAAAGGTTTTTCTCGAAATACATAAGAACGAGTATCGAATTATACTCAAAAAATTTAAATTTTAAAAGTAACTACGCAGAATATTATCTAAATTCCAATATTCCAGAATGGAAAAACATTCACTAACGACAATTGTCAATAATAGGTATAGGTACTTTTGTTTTTGTCTTGGCCGACGCCCACGGTTTATCAGGTTAAATAAAAGAAAGTTCAATTATAAAATCATTCACTATAGAAACTGCAATTCGTTAAAGCAATTTTTTATCTGAACCTTATTTCTTCAAACTCGTTCAATAACAAATTCGAAATTTATTAGTCCCGTTTTTAATCGAACCATTGTTCATCAAACTCATTTAATATCAAACTCGTTATTTGTAATACTCATTCGGAATTCGTAAGAATCGTTGTTTATCAAAAATTTCTGATAAATTGATTGCCCATTCGCCAATAATACATGAACGGGAGGCAAACGCGGCGTTTAGATGCATTTGTCGCGGCTACGCACGCATACTTGTACAACTAGTGTTCAATGTTCAATAGTTTGTGTATAGATGTCACTTGCATTCCAGTTAAGAACAAATTTCTGATAAACAACGGGTCTTAACGGGTTTAAATAAAAATGGGTTTTACAAATTACGAGTTTGATATTGAATGAGTTTGATGAACAATGGCTGGATTAAAAACGGGTCTTATAAATTTCTACTTTGTTATTGAGTGGGTTTGAAGAAATGTGGTTTGGATAAAAAATTGGTTTAACAAATTGCAGTTTTTATGATCAAATCAAATCAAATCAAATCTTTATTAACGCATATAGCAATTACAGTTAAAAAAAATAATATATAATAGTTCAGTATAACTTAAATAAATAAATTTTCACAAACAGCAATTATACAAGACTAATGCTTTTACAATTTTATACAATATAAGTATCACTTTTTATCACATAATTTATCACTTATTTATTTATTTATCTATCTATGAAGATGGATGGATGATGAATCGTTCTTACGATAAAAAATTTTATTAAATACGGTCTGATAAATTCCTGGTTTGATAAACCATAGGCGTTCGTCATGGCCAACTTGACACAATAAGGGAGTTAAATCTTACCTTAAGAATTTTTAGTGTCAGCTTTGCAGCACTCTATCTCAGCTATTTTTTACTATACAAAAAAAGTGTTAAAAAAAATTATAGTAATTTTGATATCTACAATTTATATTTCAACACATTTCATCTCAAGTCTACACAAAGAGAAATATTGGCAATAAATAATCACATGTCACCATTTTCGGGAGTCTTTTAGACATTACTTTTTTATGACACATACAAAAAAAAAATTGCAAATAAAAGTTTTAAAAAATTTTTTTTTAGGTAACAAAAAATCCGTTCTAAAATCGGACAAATATTAACCGAAATATTAAGTCCAACACAAAATTCAATATGGCGGCAAACCTAAAGGGAAATTTTGTTGGAAAAATGTGGTTTTTCGTTTCTAAAATGATCCCCTATTAGCCCTGCAAAGTGGGGCTGTGTAGTCAGTTTTATCATTTTAAAGTACTACTCTATTAGGCTAAAAAGAAACTGCAAAAAGGTTATATTTCTTTATATTATTAGAAACCAAGGTAGCGTCTGTCAAAGTTGTAAAAAATGTTATTTTTTACGTTTATAAAAAAATTCAAGTCAAAATTAGCCTACTTCGTAATTCGTTATTATCCTGTATACAACATAAAAATAAACATTTAGTAGATACCACTAGCACTTAGTGCGTCTCTGCTACAGTTTTCAAAAAAAAAAATACTATTTGGTACCTATCCAAAATGGCGATCAAACTAAAAAAGTTATTTTTCCCTTCTGGGGTCCGTTTTATCCACATTTACAACTTTTTTTTTATAACTTTTTAAATATAGTAGGCTTTACCTTTTAAAGCTTTTTTGATTTTATACGTACCGGCTTTAAAGAAATTACAAAAAAAGTGGCAACACCGCACGAATCTGTTCTCGCCACGCCTGCCCTTGCTAGAGGCGGTTTTCAACGATTCGAATTTAACGCCGGGTTTAGTACAAGTGACATATGATATTTGCGAGCTTAAACGATTGTGTGCATTCCCATATGATGAACTTTTCCGAATTGCTTGCTTGCTTAAAAACCAGCATATATCCGCCTTAAAGCTTGCGCGAAAAAAAGGTACGTTTCTGCGAGCTTAACATAGTTACTATTGTTCTCCTTTTCTAAATGCATTCGTCTGACAGAGATCCGGCCAGCATACCAGGGAAATACCCGTCTGTACACCCTTTGACCCCGCAATCTAAATATCTTCTTGAGATAGTTACCTCTGACAATTATGCGGGTTTGGTGATCAGATTTCATGTTTATCGTTTACCAAAAATTTTTTGGCATAGGCATGCTTTAAATGCGCTGCAGTTGATAATTTGAGTCATGTAATTTTTCAGACGTTCTGAATGCTGCTGAATTGCTGAAATAAGCCACTTTCAATTAACGTTACACGCAAAACAATAGAGCTGTCTAACAAATTGTCAAAATAAGCCATTAATCACGTGATGGCCCTTTAAAAATGGTGGCTGTAGGGTAAACAAAGCGATTTTCCATAAGACGCAATGCTAATAAAAATGAAAATTTTGGGAAAGTAGAAAAAGATTCAGATTAAAAAAAGTGAATATTTTATAGAGTAGTCCTTTCTAATCGGGGAAAAAGGAGCATTTTGCCGAAATGTTAAACTCAAAATTTGCAGTTGAAAGAGGCAATGTCATGTACTATTTTCTCTCTTGCACTTGCATAGTGTGGATAGGCATTGTCTCTCTCAGTTCAGTCTGAAGATCAGGCCAGATTGGCTTGAAGAGAGATAGTTGCGCTATCTGATTTGAGAGAGATGATCTGTAATTACACGGGTGCGACAGAAATATTTAGAGAAACATTTCTTTTATTATTTTTATTATTAAAATTTTGGCAAAATGCTTGTTTTTCCATGATTCAGAAAGGACTACTCTATAAAAAAAATCACTTTGCTTAATCTGCGTCTTTTTTCACTTTGACAAAATTTTGATTTAAGTTAGCATTACGTCTTATGGAAAAACGGTTTGTTTTATTTTTTTTACAGACTGCCCCAAAAGTCTAAGCTATGTTTTGGTTTCACAACACATTTGACATCTGAAACTTTGACATTTTCAGTTTAAATGTATCTGAACATTTAAACTCTCAAAATGTGTTGTCATAACAAACCATAGCTTAGACTTTTGGTTGGTTAGCTCAAAAAAGACTTTCGATGTACCACGTGACTCTTTTGCGTCAAGTAGACCATGCACACGTCGTTGAAGGTAGATTGGTTTATTGGGATTGAGACTGAAGCTTAAAGCAGACCGAACAAATACTGATAAAAAAAATCGATTTGGTTCAAATTTGGTAGATGGGGGTTTTTGAGACCATGTATTACGAATTTTCAATCAGATTTTCATAAAGCTCGTCGCAGGGGGGGGGGTACCATCTAAATGTATCCGAGTTCGGTAAAAACTGGTATCCAGGGATTTTTGGGGTCGAGGATTACGAATTTTCGATCTCATTTTCATAAAGTTGACAGCTCGCTGCAGGGAGGGGGTACCATCTAAATCAATCCGATTTCGGTCAAAATTGGTATACAGGGGTTTTTGGAGTCGCGTATTACGAATTTTTGACCAGATTATCATAAATTTGACAGCTCGATACAGGGGGAGTATCATCTAAATGTATCCGATTTCGGTGAAAATTGATATAAAGGGGTTTTTGGGATCGAGGATTATGAATTTTCAATCACATAACCAAAATTATGAAGGTGATGTCTCTTCGAGCGGGGAGTAATGTCTCATTATCTTCTATTTCTTTCAAAATTGGTACAAAACGGTTTTTGGGGAAATAGTCTAGGAATACTAGATCTTCTGTGCGAAATAATTCGCACAGAAAATGGCAAATAATGTCTATATCTAATTCCTAGAGAGTATAAGGTATTTCGAAACCGAAGAGATCACACTGGCCCCCTCTGAAGAAACGACGCCATCTTGATTTGGAGTATTGTTCAATATTTTTAAATTTATTGGTTATTTTCTATATCCTACAATAAAAATTTAACACGTCCTTTTGCAGGGAATTAATTTCTTTCTGCATTAAGTTGTCATTAAGTTAAAATAAAATAAAAAAAATTTCAATAATTATTTTTTTTAATTTCGTTGGCGGTTTCGGTATTTTTCTGATGTCTAATAAAAAAAAAGTGGTTAAACAATTATATTCTATACATTTTAGTGCAAGTAGGTTTTTTCTGCAACAAACCATTATAACTGAAATAAGCAGTTGCGGAAAATTTTAGAGAGTGCAAATGCATACACCAGAATTTAAATGATTTAAAGAAGTATTAGTTTTGAATAGGATTTATAACTATATTGAGCAAAATATTAAAACACTTGTCGCCACGCTCCATGCGGCCACGGGCAGCTGGTATAGATGGTATTACCCCTTCAACCTTCCGGGAGTTGTTAACTTCATAATTTTTTAAATCTTATCGAAAATTAGTTTGTAATCCTTTACCCCAAAAACCGCTTATTTGTACCAATTTTAAACGAAATAGCAGAAAATGCGATATTACTCCCCCCCTGCGGTGTGTTGTCAACTTTGTGGAAATCTGATCTAAAACTCGTAATCCTCGACCTCAAAAACCTCGGTATACCAATTTTAACTGAAATCGTATACATTTAGATGGTATCCCCCCCTCTGCGGTGAGCTGTCAATTTTTTTAAAATTTGATTGAAAATTCGTAATCCTCAACACCAAAAACCCCTGTATACCAATTTTGATAGATATCCGATAAATTTAAATGGTACCCCCCCCCTGCGGCGAGCTGTCATCTTAATGAAAATCTGATCGAAAAGTCGTAATCCTCGACCCCAAAAACCCGTGTAAACCAATTTTGGTAGATATCGGATAAATTTAGATGGTACCCCCCCCCTGCGGCGAGCTGTCAACTTAATGAAAATCTGATCGAAAAGTCGTAATCCTCGATACCAAAAACTCCTGTATACAAATTTAGAAGATACCCCCCCCCCTGCGGCGAGCTGATAACGCAATAAAAATCTGTTTGAGAATTCGTAATCCTCGACCCCAAAAACCCCTGTACACCAATTTTGACAGATATCGGATAAATTTAGATGGTACCCCCTCCTGCAGCGAGCTGTCAACATAATGAAAATCTGATCGAAAATTCGTAATCCTCGATACCAAAAACCCCTGTATACCAATTTTGACCAAAATCGGATACATTTAGATGGTACCCCCCCCCCTGCGGCGTCTGGCAACTTTATGAAAATCTGATCGAAAATCCGTAATCCTTGGCCCCAAAAACCTTAGCGCCTGAATCAGTTTTAGGGTACAAACACACTGTAACATCTTTGGGTACAAATAACCTCTAAATGATCCATTCGTTATAGTATGGTTTAAATCTTTAAAATATTTAATAAACTCCAAAAATCACTATTTGCCTTTAAAAAAAACTTTAAATTTCACCGATGTTTAGAATGCGCTTCCACATAGAACTAAAGGTCTTGCTTTTAAAACATGAATTAAATTTAAACCAAGTTTAACATTATACTGAGCAGTTGGCAATATCACTTTTAGCTTTAAAAATTTTTCACAAATACGACCGGCGCGAAAACAAAACATACCTACTATATTAAAATTTTTCCTCAGTATTTATATTTGTCTCGAAATGATCTCAAAGAAAATCCGGCAACTTTGCTTTTTCATGCAAGGTGGAATGACTTACCCCATCGGCGGCTGCCGGCGGCCATTTTTATGTAGTATTTTGCAAAATTCGTTCTACTGGTATTTTATTCAAAATTGTAATTAAAATAAATTTAATTAAACAAAAAAAAAGTGTAACTGTAATTTAGTGATTGTTTTCCATGGCAATGATAACTCTGGGGCAAGCCATACATTCATTTTTAATGAGATAAAGACAGTGCTGTGTGACCGTACAAGGTAACAGATTTTTTGAATTTATAGTTATTTATCATTCTTAAAATATTAAAAATATCAAAGAAGCTTTACACTATTAGTTAAAGAAAAATGCTTTCATTTCGCTTTGAATATGACCCAAACGTCGACTTAAAAAGAAATATAAAACCAACAAAATAAACAGCTTTTCGAAGTTCCATCGAAGTGAATCATATTATCCTTTTTTTTAGTTTATTGACGATTTTTTTGATAAAGTTTAAGGGAAAGTCGTCAACAAAAAGTTAGTTATTAAATATCTGGTTTACATAAAGTAAAATAAAATGCATTTTTAAAGAAAAATGCTTTAAATCCTCCTTATTAAACGTTTTTATCGGCCGATTGATTTGAAGAAATTTCATTTGTTTCAAAAAAGTTTGAGAAAAAGTTGTAAATGTGAATAAATCGGACCCCTGGTGCGATATTTATCAATTTATACTAAATCGAGGACGCTTAATTCCGAAACTGCAAAAAAATTACATATGTCAATCTCAAATCAAGATGGCTGCAATTAAAATAGGAAAACAACATTATTTTTCTTCGCGTTAGCATTTTTGCACAAACAGAAGCAATTTAACAAGTTAAACACATTATATTTTTTAATGGCAGACGCTTAAGTAAAAAGAATGTTCGTTAAACAAAAAGTACATGGAAAAATATAAAGTTTTGTTATGTTGGACATAGTGATTATAAAAGTTTAAAAAAACTTGACATATGTCATTGCAAATGGAGATGGCAGCGATTAAAATAGAAAAAAACTTAATTATTTTTCTTTCATTTTCGCACAAACAAAAGCAGTTTTTGTATAAGCTAAATTTTTATGTAAAAAAATACATTTGTCATTCTTAAATCAATATGGTGGGGATAAAAAAAAACAACATTATTTTTCTGCCTTTAACATTTTTTGGGCTAAATTCATTTTAAATTTTTCTGCAAAAAAATATATTTCAAAGCTCAGTCTATTTATTAGACGCTTATGTAAAAAAAAGGTTTTTTTTCTTAAGTTAACCAAAATTAAAGTGAAAATGGCGTAAATAATACACTTTTTTTTACTTAAGCATCCGGATTTATATAAAATTTTTGTCCGTGGCGCATTTATGACATAGCTTTGGCAACAAATGTACAATTGAAGCTATATCTCAGCACCTCGCTTATTGGTGACTAGGACCCACTTTTTTCAAAAATTTCAACAAGATCAAGGCTCAAAGATCCCCGCACGAACTATTAAAAAATGATTTCGGTGAAATTTGACATAAGTTTAGTATGTTATAGTGCGTTATGAGGTCAGAAAAATGGGTAAATAAAAATTGATTTCTATGACTAGTTCCAGAGATATAGACGGTCAAAGTTTAAAAAAAAACGTAGTTTCGGGGTGTACTGGGTACGCTGAAAAAGGCATTTTCTGACCGAGGAACCACACATAAACTTTCTTATTATTTTGTTGATAAAACGTTAACAGGTTGTATACAGGGGCTAGTCAAAAAAATAATTTTTTGACACATTTTTATATTCCTCTATACAAAAATAAAAAAAAAATTTGAGCAAACATTAATGGTTTAGTATTTTCTAGATAAACTGAACAAGGTTTTCTTCCCAGTAACAGTTCCCTGATCTTACATGTTTTTTCATTTTTTTTTTACTATAAAAACTTGACAAAATGTTTCCTACTACATAATAATTATTTTGCAACTTAAAAATCTAAATATTATTTTGCATTCAGTTAAAGTAATAAGTAAATAAACTTTAAGTAAAATAGATTTTATTTTATTATTTTTTTCCTAGCTACGAGGTACAAGCAAAAAGTTCTATATCATTAATTTTTATAAAAAAATAGTAAATATTTAATTTATTTAAAACTGATCGAGGGATTTTCATTTAATTTTGCGTGCTCCTTTATCATACTTTTATCTAAGACAAGGTGCAATTTTTTTTATCACTTTATGTTTTGCATCTAGGATGATGATTTTTTAAAGGTTTCTCAGGGTACTTTAAACTTATTTTACTTACTGTTTAACACTTTTGGTGGGGCTGAATTATGAAACAAACAATAATTTACCATAAATTATGATTATGGGTAATTGCTCTCCCTTATACCTACACAGTGGCGTAGCCAGAGGGTGATTTTGGGGATTAAAACTCCCCAGATGACCCAGATTCTGTTTTAATGTCGCCGCTAATAGGTCAATTAATAATAATTTATATAATAAGTAGGTTTCTTTTATTCGTAAAACGCTGTTATTTTTCGGGAAAGCTTTGGCGCTAGTGTTTTTACGGTAGTTTAACCAAGCGCAAAAATATTTAAGTTTAGGTTTTAATAGTTTACTCTTTATAGCTTCTTTCTTGTTTTTTTTCATCGTTAATTGTTATGGTAAAACGACGATTATTACAATTTGGCCAATAGTTTACTCTTTATATTTTTTTATTGTTATTTTCGTCGTTATTTAATTATCGTTATGGTAAAACACCGATTACTACAATTTCCCTATAGCTTTTTTTATTGTTATTGTCATAGTTACTTAATTATTGTTATGGTGAAACACCTATTATTACAATTTTGCTACATTAAAACAGAATCTGGGCCCTCTGGTTTTAACTCCCAAAGCCCCCCTCTGGCCACGTCACTGTATAGGTATAAGGGAGAGCAATTACCCATAATCATAATTTATGGTCATTTATTGTTAGTTTGATAATTTAGCCCCACCAAAAGTGTTAAACAGCAAGTAAAGTAAGTTTAGAGTAGCCTGAGAAACCTTAAAAAAATCATCATCCTAGACGCAAAACATAAAGTGACAAAAAAATTGCGCCCTGTATTAGATAAAAGTATGATAAAGTCGTACGCAAAATTAAGTGAAAATCCCTCGATCAGTTTTGAAGAAATTAAATATTTACTACTTTTTTATAAACATTGATGATATAGAACTTTTTGCATGTACCTCGTAGCTAGGAAAAAAATAATAAAATAGAATCTATTTTATTTAAAGTTTATTTACTTATCACTTTAACTGAATGCAAAATAATATTTAGATTTTTAACTTGCAAAATAATTATTTCCTAGTAGGAAACAATTTTTGTCAGGTTTTTATAGCAAAAAAATTGAAAAAAACATGCAAGACAAAGCAACTGTTACTGGGAAAAAAAAACTTGTTCAGTTTATCTAGAAAATACTAAATCATTAACGTGTGCTCAAAAATAATTTTTGTATTTTTATATCGGGGAAAATAAAAAAATGTCAAAAAATGATTTTTTTGACTAGCGCCTGTATACAACCTGTTAACGTTTTACCAACAAAATAATAAGGAAGTCCATGTGTGGTTCCTCGGTAACCCATATTCGTCGATCACTTATTTTATTTCGGTCAGGAAATCCCTTTTTGAGCGTACCCAATATACCCCGAAACGACGTTTTTTTAAACTTTGGCCGCCTATATCTCTGGAACTAGTCATAGAAATCAATTTTTATTTACACATTTTTGTGATCTCATGACGCACTCTCATACTAAAATTTCGTCAAATTTCACCGAAATAATTTTTTAATGTATTTCGTGCGGGGTTCTTTCAAGATAAGATTTTCGGTTAAAACCGCATTTCAATAACTACGGGGGCTTTTTGAAAATTCTGCATTTTGGGATAGGCCCTATAACTTTTTTATTTACGAAAATATCTTCCTGGTGGTAATTGCATTTTTGTAGAGTTTTTAAACTAGAATTTAATTACTAAATCAGATTATTCACTTAGTTGCTTTTAGTTGTTGAGATATAACACAAAGTTGGTAATTTTTTGATGAAAAATCTCATTTTTTTTAAATATTTTAATTTCTTTTTTAATTGTCATTCAAAAAATTGTCTGTTACGAAAATCGGATAAATATTTCTCGAGTTATTAAATATTTTCCATAAATCATATGGTAGACTGTGATAAAAGTGGCACGCCACAAAAATCTAGAGTGCCATGGTTGCCAATCTGAGTTGATAAAAATAATTGGTTATGAAGAAATAAATAGTATTGGGAAATCAAAATAAGCAAAGCGCCCCCTAACCTAAAGCCCCCAACTATCCTAAAGCCCCCGATACCATGGCAACTGCAGGTGTTTTGTCAACAAGGCCCACAGTAGGCAGAAGGGTATTTTTACGTTTTCTGACAGAAAACCATTCGAGGTTATGTTTATCTTTCAAAAATATTTTTTCAAAAACGAATATGAAACCACTCAGCGTGTGCGGTCGCCCGCCGAAAATGGTCTAGCGCTGCGCGAGCATTACCCCGAGTTTATCAAAGAACCAAGAGAACTTTACTGGCTCGCTGGAATTACTAGGAATTCGCCTAGAAACATTCCCATAACTTCACATAATTTTGTTTTTATTTTGATTCAATTTTTTTTTTAATTTAAATTATTGCGGCATAAGTTATGTGCAAGTTTACTAGTGAAATCTTAGAGGCTTAGGATATATTTTAGATCCCAACAGCAGTTTCAAAAACACACGGATACTTGAGCATTAACAAAACAGGTCAGTAAAGCTCCATTTAGAGGTTGAAGAGACTCTTGCTAGTCGTTGATGCTCCTGTTTAAAATAAAATATGATTATTTCGTTTAGCGTTAGCAGCCGATTTTTAAATCTGCATGCTTTTTAAGTTAACCTGTTGTCCTTAAATCAGTGGTAACAGCTAGCAGGAGTGTTTCAAATTCAATTATAAATGCACTTGTAAATGCAACCTTAAACACTACACCCAGTTACTTTAATATGTAGTTGGATAGCGTTTTTTTAGCAAGTACTGCAGTAAATGGTTTTTTTTAAATTTTAGTATTTTACTTGGTTTTTTTTATGAAAAAAATCTTGTATGTAGGCACTGACTAGGGTCCTTAAAGAGTTAAAATTTATGAACGCTGGAATTGCTAAAAAGTGCTGGGCTGGTTTGAGTTCAGGATTTGGGTGGTTTAGTTCCCGCTTTAGTTTAAAAAAATGAAAAAACTTTCATTACTGGTAAATTTGAACTTCCTAGGGGCTCAGGTACGTGCTAAACAGGTATCTAAAGAAAACTGTTTACTACACTAATACCGTTTAGCCTTAATATATTAAGTGAGCAGCATAAAATAATACTGTGGAAAATTTTACTGATAAAAAGTTATTCTTAGGGCCAGTTTCTCAATAGCCGATTATCAAAAACTTAAAGTAACTCGCGAGCTATAAATCTCAGTTTTTTTGCTGTTTTTAAGCCAATATTTTTTTTAGGTTAACCCTGAGGTAAGGTAACTTACCCTCACCTTGAAGCTCTGGTTATCCTAGAGTTAATTTTAACCTGATTTTTAAAGATTTTTACTAGGTTATGTTGCTTGAGTTAACACAAGCTCGCTTTTGAGAAACCGGCCCTTAGTCTCTCTTGTTTTTTGAATAAAATAGGTTAGTGAATTGAAAATTTATCACAAAAAACATTAATCAGGAAAAATTCTTTAAAATATAAATAGTTGCTCATTCATCTTTCAAATAAATTAAATACACAGGATGAAATACTATGTGTGTATGTCATAACTGGTGGTTAGTGAACACTTCTATGAAAGTTGAATCATGCACTGTGAACCTGCTTAGATTTTAAAACTCATATAACACAGGAAAATAAAACAGCAGATTACAAAACTTGATTTACTTTGGCTTGATACTTTTGTCTCTAACTTATAACTTAGATAACAAAACCAAACATCTGCTTCTGTAACTAAAAAATTATTATGCAAAAAATCTTTTAAACAGTTTATATACATGTGCCACTCAAAAGAAAATTTTTAAGAAATATTGGTTGTCCTCGCCTAAAGTGCAAAATATAGAAACAAAATTTAGAGATGGAATATTTCTTGTTATTTTTATTATTCTTTTAGGAGCTGTATATAATAACAAAACATATGGAGCAGTGGATATTTAGGAAACTACCTAAAATGAAAAAGAAGAAGATTCTAAAGTGCCACCACCCAGAGAAGAATAATAATCTATAAATTAAAAAGTCTACAATTTGTACCCAAACATACAGAGCAGTGGATATTTTGCCATCTAAAATGTATAGCAAAACAAGATGGTTCTATAGAGTCAGCACCAAACAAAGAATAATAATCTATAAACTCAAAGTAAGTTTTTGCTTCTGATTTCAATTATATTTGGTAAAACTTCCTTAAATATACAAAATTTATTATAGTCTAGATCCGATATCAAAAATTAATTTAACTCTTATTGTTTATTGCAAATTTTCTCGACCTATTTCTGGACATGTTTTGAGCCTCTCCTCATCTATTTCAATTCCATTAGGAAAAACAGAAAAACTATACACAAAGAACAAAACAGAGAAAAATTTTGAAGGGGGACACTTACAGATACTTTTTGGCTCTGTTGGAAATTTCATAGGGTAATTTTTATCTCTGGAATTTAAAAAGGGAAAGGTCTTTTAAACGTCTTTACTATTAATTATGTCAAAATTTTAAATGAATGGAATGAAGAAAAGGTTTAAACCTTTTCAGCGGATCAGTTTGACCACCAAAATTTAAAGAATAAAAGTAGGGTTATTTGGATGGTATGTTTGAGAAAACAATCAGAAAAAAATCATGAAATGTTTATTCCCTTTTTTATTATGAAAAATGTAACTTTAAAACCAACGATTTTTTCCTGACTTTTGTGCAAGAAATTGTTTATTTGTCACTCTTGACAAATTTAAACTTAATATCTTGCATGTTTGTAAAGCAATTTAAACGATCTTCTAAATAAGATGTCATTCGAGACACTTTTTTTATATAATTTCTCCTGGAAAAACTCATATCCCTCAAGTCGACCCCAAAAAGCCTGTTTATGGAAAAAAATATATTAAAAAGTAATAGTATAATGTTTTTCAAGTGTTCACCAAATACTCAAAAACACCTCTGTTATGTTTTTGTTGAACATGAATTTGAATTATTTCAAGAATAAGTCAAGATGCCAATGTTTGAAGGAAGTGCTTGATAATAAAGGTTTTTTGACGGATTTTGGTAGCTAAGCTAACAAATCCAAGTGATGAAACTCTGGCTCCTTTGGGAGAACTCCAAAAAATAAAAAATAATATAGGCACCATAAGGGTTCTAAGAACAGATTTAACAGTAAACATTTTTTTAAATAAACACATCAAAAATGGACTATATATAAATCCATTTTTGTCGGAATATATACTTTTTTTGACACCCCAAATATTCCAGATGGGGATGATGGCAACTTAAAAGCACAAAATTTTGATGAGAAACTAGATCAAGTACACACGTATAATACATTAACCTCAAGGTTTTTGGAAACACTGATTCCATTTTTTAGAATAAACATTTTTTGGGAATAATATAATTAAGGTTCCTAGGGGCAAAAAGAATCGTAAATGACAAAAAAACTTGTGACCTCAATTAAGAAATTTTTGGATCAACTGAATTCATTTTTGGTGTAAAAAAAATAGGGGTAATTTAAGGGGCCTAAGGGTGAGTTTTAGGGGTAAAGTGGTAAAAACAACATACTATTGATAGAAAGACATCACTTTGGAAATTCTGGGGTTAACCAAATTCATTTTGGGGGTTAAACAGTTTTTAGGGGTAATGTAAGCAGCCTGAATGGGCAACATAAAAAAATTATTGGTGTAAAAGATATGTGATATATTGATTTAGGGGTTTTTTGGGTCTTCCAAAATTAATTTTGGTGTTCCAATTATTACAATAGGGATTCAGACGAGGATTTAGAGGTAGTTTTAGGGAAATATATCGATTTGGATATTTTTAAGTCTTCTAAAGTTGTATATATGTTAAGAGGTAATATAAGTTTGGGCTGGGTCCCAAAATTTTGTCCTAAGATCCTTCTATTATCTCCAGAATTTTTTTTTATCCAAAGAATGATATCATATGTCTGTATTTGATCTGGTTTCTTCTAAAATGTTTGTGTCCCATCTTAAATATTTTGAGTTTTACAAGGGTATCAGAGTGGCATTAATCGGATTCATAAAATGTACACCTGTACCAATTAAAATCAACTAAAAAAACTGAAATTAATCAACCATGCATGTTTACTGCTACTAGAACCCTTAGATACTTCTAAGAATTTTTAAATCACATAAATGGATTACAGGAACCCAAAAAACCCTAAATTGATGTATCAGATGCCTATATTTTGTTTTATTTTTTTATTATTTATTTTTAAAAAATGGTCACTACCTTAAATATCTGGGTTCAAGTTCCCCAAAATCAGTAAAAAAATATCTGTTATCAAGCTCTTTCTTCAATTTTGTTGTTTTCTCTAAAGAAAATATTTTTTCAGTTCATACACTTATACTTTTGTTTTTTTTTTAATTTCAGAACCTAACCACGTGAAGCCTGATATTTGAAACTACAGCTACTAATTGGCGGTTCCAAAGAAGTAAAAAATAACATGTTATTCTTTTCTTTTTTAAGTTAGATTTAATTTAAATGATTATTAATAAGTATTTTTGAGATAAGTTTTTAAATTAATTTATTTAATTGCATATCTATAGGTGTTTATTATGTTGTGGCCATAATCACCTCAACAAGTTGAGCCATGTGTGCATTTAGTTTTACTTCCAAGGACCAGATGCCCACTGGTGGACACAAATCCTCCACTGTTTTGTGACCATCGGTAGGCACGCGGTCCTGAGACGTAAAACAGAAATGCCCACCAAATACATTTAATTATGTTTTACATTGAAATATTTATTACACTCCATTCCAAATTGCTGCAGACCAGTTTTTTTGACACTGACAATGACAGTTTCATTTAGCTTCTGTGTTTAATATCAGCCGCCATATTGAAATGGGTGCGGAGAATTTGGAATGAGGTGTATATGTAAAAATGTCATTTTTCAGCATATTTTTTAAAATTTTATTATATATAGTTAATTAAAATTGCTAAAAATATTTCTACAACACAAAAATGCTATAGTATTCTACCCATATAGTTGTTATTGTTCTGTGAATAACTAAAATGTATAAAAATTGTATTGTTCATTCTGGTAGTTTTCTTGCCTAAATTCCAAAATCTGAAAATAAAAAAAAATAGAGGTAAACATTCGTCTAATTTAGCTACAACGCTTTTGTAGTACTAGTAAGGAGTGCTTTAATAAATGTTCACTTACAACAAAAACAGAACTCCAAAAAAGAGAAAGTATTTCTGCAACCCTATCTTTGCCGCAACCTTATCTTATGCATTTTTTACTACATTGGGCATTGGTAATTAGAGTTTTAGTTCAAGGATCTTTTATTAGGAAATTATAGAGATACCTGTAGGTATCTCTTTCAGAAGCTACACATTTCAAATTTTTACACAATAAATGATTCACTAACAGAAAACACAAGTTTACATAAAAGATAGCAAGAGATGTAACATTACATTTGGTACCTACCTATATGCCAACAAAAATAAATAGATAGTATTTCTGTGTGTGCAAGCATATTAAATATTAAGTTTTTGGATTTTATTTGAATTATTTATTTTTGAGTTTGCACAAGAAGTAATAATTTTGGGTAAGGGATTTAAATGAGAAAGGCATCAGTACATAAGGTCAATAACAGAGTTTGTACAGAAAACCTTTAATTGAATTCTCTGATGTCTCCCAGTTTTTCCTAACCATTTGTAAAAAACTTATCATAATTTTTTCAAGAATTTTGTTTTAAAAGAAAAGAGCTGCAAAATTTTATTTTGACAAATTTCATGATTCTAATTTGTTTTTAATTCAATTTTTTCCAGATGGGCTTCCAGATTTTCCTTGTTTTTGTATATTTTTTTGTCAAATTTCCTGACCTTTTCAAAGAATAAATTTCTCAACTTTTCTCGGTTTTTCAATTCCATACATACTCTGACTGATTAAAATTGTTACAATAAGAATTTTAATTCTGAATTTTATATATATACCTTGAAGACAAGAAAAGCAGTGTCATTCCATCTTGATAGATTTCTTTCCTACAATAAGGCATGATTTAAGAAATCCCTGACACTGCAGCTAGTTTGCTTATTGCAAGGCTTATTGTATTCCTCATTGCATATTCTTTTCTACTGTTCACATAGGTTTTTTTTTGCCAGGTGGAGCAGCCTTCTTAATAGTATTTTCAGGAACCCTCCCTCCTAGACTGTTTCCTCAGGCCAGTATGCTTATTCTTGAACAAACGTGAGGGGAATCTTGGACACCTTAAATTTACAAAAATATTCAGGTCCTAATTTTATTTTAAATTCTTAAAAAGTGCATAGAGGTAGGTATTAAAAACTGGACTTTCTCTAGCTTTACTGTAGAGAAAACTTAGAAATAAGTAAATGAGCCAAAGTGAGCAAAATGTGCCTCACTATTTTTTGTATAATGTTTTTATTCTTTACCTAATATTTTCATTATAGTCCGTGAGCCCAGGCCTATGAAAATTTATGACTACCTCACCGTTGAGACTTTGTATGTGTTCTTCAAGATGTTCTAAGGGGTATTTTTAGAGACCCCTCCAAACTTAACCCTTAACTTAAGTTAAGGTCCTTTCAACAGAATTTGAACATGTGTTTTAAATACTTATAAAGCAATCCTTGAAAAATCAGCTGTGAGGAGCTTAATTTAACTTTTCGATGCTATCAAGAGGGGCTTAATGACAAAATATATTTTTTTGACAAAATGTTTGTCCATTTCTTGTTAAAAAAGTTACAAATTTAAGAATATATATGTTTAAAATGTCATCTGAGTGGACATAAAGAATAAATATTATGCAAAGTCCGGAAAGGTCTTAACAATTTAAGTTATGGGCTGTGGGACTATTAATTTGTATGCTACCTAATTCCACATATGTTAGTGGTAGTCAACTGAGTAGTCCACCCTTCAAAAAGGAAAAACATACTTATTATATATAGGTACCTACATAAAATAACTTGTTTTCCAGAGGAATAAATGCGTATTTAGAGTTCTGTGAGGCAAGTGGTATGAGGTAAGATGCAAAGAAAATAAACAATAACAAATGCATGCTGCTCTTACTGCATACCGCTTGTGGCTTACAGAACACTTACTTTGTTTATATAGGTCTCTTAAGGCGCTTTTATATAAGGATGGTTTGAAAATGTTGTCATATAAACACCACTACAACCAATTTTTAAGCACTAAATCGATTTCATTTGGAAGCGGTTTATCACTCAAAAGCCCATTCAACACCTTTCTCAACTAAAAGGTCAGTTAAATCCTACTGCCTCAGTGCCCTTTAGCCGACTGTGGCTGCCATTTTTATAACCAAATTGACAAGTAAAACATAGATTTTCTGTCAGTTTGGTGTCAATATGGCATTGATCATAGGCCAAAGGATACTAAAATGAAAATGAGTTAACTGGTTGTTTTAGTTAAGAACAGTGTTGGCCTATTTTACGGTCATTATAAACACTTTAGTGCATTTCTTCTAACCTAAAGAAAATACTAAACCCTAGTCTTTCAAAAAATCTGTTGTTAATTAATTAATTAATGAATTATGCTGTTTTATTTGTTTTTTCTTTAAACTGACATTTAATGAAGGACATAACCCTCGAAGAAAGCGATTTTATTTAAAACCATTCTTATATAAAAGCGTTTTTAGGTGCGTATAAACGTAGTAACTGAGGACAGCAGCATATGCATGCTATAGTTATAGAACTCTGAATACACCTTAAAAGAATCTAAAAGGAAGAAATTTCCTTAAACTAACAACATTGCCTAGTCACTTGTAGTTATTTCAAGGGGTAATTATGCAGTATACAATTTTCTGCCATTTTTGATTTTTTATGAAAAGTTCTTTATGGGGGCACCTACTATGGTCCCTAGGACCCCAAATTCGCATGCGCCCGTTGGTTTTTTTTAATAATTTTTTTTCACCAAAACAACCCAATCCAACACAGTCCAACCCAACCCAAAACAATGAAAAAAACACATTACATCCCCCCTCCGGGCACCCTTTTTTCTCTTTAAAAAAAAAAAATCGGGCGCAGCCGGATTTGGGGCCCTAAGGACTCTAGTAGGTGTCCCCATAAAGAATTTTTCATAAAAAATTAAAATGCCAGAAAACCGTATAGTGCATAATTACCTTTCAAGGAAAAACCCTTATAAAGACAACAATACTTATTCAAAAAATGTATAGTCAACCCGAGGTCTTACCTTAAGAATCTGCTTTCTTTTATTTTTTCTTGATCCATTGCATATTTTCGGAGTCTTTAAGCACACCAAGAGGCAAATAATGTACTACATTAGCAAAAACCAATCCACAAATAGAAAAACTTATTGTTTTTGTCTGAAAAATAAACACCCAGACACATGGACCTAAAGGTTTATTTGCGCGGTGGTACCGTACAGCTGCGGTAATGATAAGGCAACTTCGGGCTACAGCAACGCATCATGAGTTACACGGAAGCGAAAGTAAAAAAAACTTATGTGCTTTAGCGGCGCGGAATGCGAAATCAAAATAAGTAAACTATCCCCAAATTTTTGACCCGGTGCAAAAAAAGCGCTGGTGTCCCACTGTGGACAAAAATAAATAAACTCTCCGCGTTGCCATGGAAAACAAATGCAATGACGTAAAGTTTTGCAAAAAAATCAGGTCGCCACGGTTAAATTGATTTCCCTTACATAACGAGAAAAGAAAGTGAGATATTTCACACGAGCGTGAATGTTGTGAACGAGGCGCTAGCCGAGTGAAAAAACACGCGAGTGTTAGAAAGTTACTTTCTATCGAGTTGTGTACGCTATTTTTCCTACGACCACTTTAGGATTTAATTCATATTTTCTCTCTCAAGAGAAGAAAGTATTTTCTTCTCTAGGGACGAAAATGGTTTCGGTGTATTTCCGATGCTTCTACAAATCATAGCCTACTAGATACCTACTTGTTTGCTGTCATTCATTTTCGTCACTAGAATAGAAACATTTTTGTCTCTAGGGACGAAAATAAAATTGATATGCGTGTGAAGTATAAATCTTTCTGAGGCGTTATAAAGTTCAGATTTGGCTACTTTCGTGTGTGGTCGTAGGAAAAAATTATTTTGCTTCTTAACTGAATTCAAGGCCTACTATTATATCAAAAATAAATTATTATACCTATATTTATCTGCCTTACCTTTATCACGTTCTACTATATGATTCATCGAAAATATTTATTATCTCGACAACTATTTAGCCGATTTTCGTAAGAAGCGCATCGTTTTAAAGGAAATTAAAAAAGAGTTTAGAAAATAAAAAAAAATTGAGGAGTTCTATAAGAAAAATACCAACTTTGTGTTATATCTCAAAAGCTAAAAGTGACTCATAAAACTTCTACAGAAATGCAGTTAACACTATAAGATATTTTTATAAACAAAAAAGTTATAGAGCCTACCCAAAAATGCAGACTTTTCCAAAAGCCCTCGTAGCTCGAAGACGGGGTGAAATTTTGAAATGCGGTTTTTACCAAAAATATTCTCTTGAAATTTCAGCCTCGCAAAGGGGGGGTCGAATTTTCTCTATCTCTTCTATAAGTACCCTAAACCATTGTATTTTGGACACCCTGTACATAAACAAAAGTTTTGGGGCCTTATAGGACTTGTAATCTTACAGCAACACTAAACAGCTGTTTTTATATTCTCAAACCTCTTTTTTAATGCTTCACGGTTTAATATTGACAAAAGTTAAAAGATCTGATTGTATAGTGGTAGCGTAGTGCGTAAATTTTAAAAGTTTGAATTTTTTCAACGGATTAACGAGAACGACCGTATAAAATAAATAAAACTTGGATAAACTATTATCTTTAAGGGATGCATTTACACACGGTTCTTGTTAAAAAAGTTCTTGTTATAAGGTCAGAATTATATTTTTGAGTTAAGAAACGAAATTCCCTTTAAACAATAAAAATCCTCTGTGTTGCGGACTTCCATTGTCTATATTTTATTTATATACGACGTTTGGATCAGTACAATCTCTGATCGTCTTCAGGTGCAAACCGAAGACAACGTGTATTAATAAAATATAGACAATGGAAGTCCGAAACACAGAGTTACTTTCAAATACATCATTGTCTCAAATTTCAATCAAAATCCTATTAGTAATTTTTTGCTCATGACGCAAGAATATTTTTTTTCAGTGTAGAGCCATTTTCATATCACCGCGCTTGTATTCTCGAGTAAACAATTTTTTTTTAATTCATTTTATTCATAGGATACTAGTCTTCTGGAATCACTATGAATACTTTGTATTGTTGACAAAATAATTGGTGTTACTCAAGAACCGCTGAATCTAACATAGAACTATTACCCATTCTGAAAATCTATTGTAAGTACCTTTTTTTTAAATACTTGCTCAATTTTGCAAAAAAAAAATAAAAAATAAATGCTTTTGAGAAAACAAAATGTCGATACAAAAACGACAACAATAAAAAGTATTCGTAAAAGTATTTATACAGTGTTTCTAAAAAACTCTTATACTTATACCATGAATAAAATGAACGTAAAAAAATATCGGTTTATTCAAAGATAAGCGGGGATATATGAAAAATGGCCCGGCAAAATTTTTTTTAGGTACATTAACTTTATACCTATAAATTTCGTTAAGAGTGGTTTGTCCGAGGCGACAGGATATAATAATAATAATAGTTAACTAATTTTTCCCACCCGTTTGTTGTCGCTTGGACGAGGGTTGTGGCAGAATTTATTTTTATGATAAACTTGTAGAAATGATGAACCCGTATGTTCAAGGTATATAACTAGACCGGGCTTTTAGACTATGATATCTTTAAATTTATTATACTCTCTGTCTTGTATGTGTATTGTGCGCTTGAAAATAAAGCAATAGTATACGCTGTACAAATGCGAGAAAAAACTGTCGACAGTTTATTATAAGTACTTAAATTTATTTGGAGCTAGTTGTTGGTTTAAAAAAATCGTTTGATCTTTTGATAAACAACCTTCTGTGACTTTTTAATAACGCCAAAATGCAACAATATTGATATTTGACTTATTTTTTTAAATTTAATTAATCTGATTGGTTTTTTAAAAGAAAATTCATTCTGTTTTATTTACAAACTCGTTTAAAAATATAATTCGTTTCTTTTGAAACAGAACTTAACAAGGTATTTATGAAAGCCGGAAAGTTTTATTCGTTCTATTAAAATACAGAGGTCAAATTTTCTCTCCAAACAGGCTTATGGATACTTTTTAAGAGTAGATGAGTAAAAAAACATGCATGGTTAATTTAATATTGTTTTTCTTTTGAATTTCCAAAAATACTTAAAATTAAATAAAACAAAAAATATGACGGTCAAGGCATGTTTAACACAACAAGAAGGATTTGGCATATTTTTTATGCCAACTAACTTGATAGCATCTAAAGTTTAGGTTAAAATTAAATGAACCATGTAAAAATATTCGTGAGTAACGGAAAATACAAAAACAGTCCTAACTATACCTTGACAAGAAAGAGCTACATTTAATCTTTAAATTCGTCCCGGATTCTAAGTACAAATATAAGGTCAGGATTCTCAAAAGGTATAAAACAACTTACTTGTAAAATATAATGCCTATCTTACTCACTCACTCACTCACTCATTTATTATATTACGGCGTATAAGCATGGACACTGACTGATGCAAGAAGTTAGAGGCATTCGAGATGTGATGTTATCGTAGTAATTATCAGGATATCTTGGATGGACAGAGTATGCAAAGTAGATATCCTGCTCAAAATAAATAAGGATATTGGAGAAAAAAACATAAACTTGAATATTTTGCTCACATTTTTTAGAAATGACAAATAGGTATAAACTCCTAAAATTGAAGAGATTGAACTGTGACCAGATTAACGGGGAAGATGTGTATTTTTAACTCAATACCTATCGAGGCATTAACCAGAGGTGTAGTTGTTTAACAGTCTTCTATCTACCAAAGGGATAGGGCCTAAATTTGTGTTTGTTACACATTATAGCATTCAGTTGTATTTAGCACCCATATGAATCATTTCTGCCAGTCTGGCGGGTCTTGTGCTATATATATATATATGTATTTTTATTGAAAAATGTATTTTTATATATTTTGGTGCCCAGACGTTATTTTTTAAACCAAACGTAGGAAAGATTTTTTATGTAGAAAGAAAATACTAATCGAACCAAAAAACATTTATTGTCCTAGCGTTTATAGTATAGGAGATACTGGCTTTTATGGTGTTTTTATAAGGCGAGTTTAAATGGCCGTCAATTACTTGTGAAAGTAAACTTAGGTGGCACCCCCATTTTTTGCTATTTATAATAATCGCTTAAATAGTTTAAAGAATAAAAACAAAATTTTGTGCAATCGTTGTTCCCAAGGCGTCGTTCTAAAAATCTAAAAAACACATGACATGACATATGACAATTTTGCTATTTTCGGTTTAAAGGGGCCAGTTTTAGCTGAAATACCAAGAAAAAATTTTTCAAGTAGGACTTACGGATTTTGAAATAAAGCCATTTAAAGTGTTAATGATTACAGTGTTGCGATATTGTGGTGTCCCACTTTATAGGTGGCAATTTTGTATTTTTGGTATCCCTAAACATACCCCTACCTATGATGAAAATCTTAAAGTGTTAGCCCATTTTTTTTTGCGAGGTCCTATATTTTAAGGTCCACTTCGACTGTAATCTAATTACTTTTTTAAAAGAAAATTGATTCTGAGACAGAACTAAACAAGGACATTATGAAAGCCGGAAAGTTTTATTAAAATGAAGAAGTCAAATTTTCTCTCCAAAATAGAAAAGACCAGTTAGTTTTCCAAACAGAATATTCAAAAGCTTTGAGATACTTCTTAACAGTAAAAGAGTAAATAAACATGTATGGTGAAATTAATATTGTTCTTTTTTTCTGCTTTTGAATTTCCAAAAATATTGAAAATTAAATAAAAAAAAATATGGCGGTTAAGGCATGTTTAAGAAATCAAGAAGGATTTGGCGTATTTTTTATGCTAACTAACTTGATACCATCCAATGGTATTATGTTAAAATTAAATGAAACACGTAAAAACATTCGTGATTAACGAAAAATACAAAAACAGTTCTAACTATAACTTGACAAGAAATAGCTACATCTAATCTTTAAATTTGTTCCAGATTCTAAGTACAAATATAAGGTCAGGATTTTCAAAAGATATAGAACAACTTACTTGTAAAATATAATGCCTATCTTACACTTATTACAAATCTAACCGTAGCTAGCATTTTTTTGTGATACATTGTACCGTTTTTCACTCTTAAGTTTATATATGTGTTTGACGCTTTAATGTAGCTTTTTTTACCAAGTAGTTTTTTTTATACTGGAACTTTCGATCCAGAACCCGAGATCTTCCGTGCTGTAGGCCAATACGCTACCCACTGCCCTACGGAGGTCAAGTAGTTTGCCTTCTTTTGGATATCCGCGGTAGCCACAATATCGATTTTTGAAATAAATTTCGGAAAATCCAGTTAATTATCTTTTGATGTGAGAAATATTTCATATTGCTTTTGTTAGGTCAAACATCGATCGGCCGCCATATTTTTGATTATATTAATTTTCTACTATTGGAAAGTGTCCCAAAGCTTTTTCAAATAATTTCATGTTATAAAACTCACATGTCGAATTTTTTAAATATTGTTTTTTTTTTAAAAAGGTCCAAAACCTACGTGTTTTAATGGCGCTTATTTTTTAAGAGACAAAGTATTGACGTTTGGCAGAAAAATCTTTTTGGCAGGTGGATTTCGGCCAAGTTCTCAGTAGTAATATACTTGGTGCATGTCGGATTTCTAGGAAATTTTCAAAAATTTCTGAGAAAGAAATCTGACATGCACGCGTTATATTCTGATAGAGAAAATACCGCGTGAAACTGCATATTTCCGTCAGAGAACAAATTTTATTTAAAACATTAGGAATTCTAATATAAAGATATAAGATGCGATTTCCGTGGAAATTTTTGAAGCATGTCATGCAATAAGTTCCTTCTAAAACTCTTTAATTAAAATTATTATACGTTGTCAAATTATATTAGGTAGGCATTATTCTGTTCAAGATAGCATTATCAACCCAAATAGGGCCGAAACTATTTTTATTGAATTTGCATATTTTTTTTTGGTTTGACGATGTCATATTGTCTATAAAAAAAGGATTTAAAAAGGTTTTTGGGGTTGAAGTTGCATAGTTTTACTCCTGGAAAGTGTTCTTTTAAACGAACGGTGGCCACAAGCACTAATTTCTAATTATTATTCATGTAGACTTGTTTGCTACGCTACAGAACATAACTAAAATGCTTTTTTAATTAAAAATAAACAAAAAATATTAAACTCAAATTTAAACTTCATGGTAAGCAACAACACATTTTTTTGGGCGCAATGTTACTTTTTTTCTACATATAAAATTACTTCTTAAATTATCTTGATAACATCGTGAAAGTTGGCAGATGGTCGGCTCGGTCTCTTTTTTGATGTCTTCTTATAGGTTTCCAGAATTCTTCTAGCTACTGATTTTCTAAAGCTCAACTGATCTTTGTCTGTGCCATAGGATCGGTAAATTTCCAAGCATTATGCAAGCTCATGTCTAGTGAATGAGTGATGAGTGGAAAGTAACACTTTTTTCCTCTTATTGACGTTCTGTATAAACTGATATTTTGATCGTCTCTATCCACGCCGCCGCCCATGTTTTTGTTATATTTTTATATAACACAAGGTTGAGGTACAAGAATGTTTTTATTTTTGCGAAAATCTTTTTACCGTTAATGTGGGAAAAACCTGAGAGGTATTGGATGCAATATCTATGACATTGCTTGCTTGCATATCTTAATGCCAGTCTAATCTCAAATTTAGTAAAATGGTTCCTAAGACTACTTTTTATATATTTTTGAAGAAACTATAAAGAAACAAGGACTAAATAAGAAATTTTGCTTGCCTGTTATTAGCCATGTTAAAGGTAAGACAAAATGCAATTAAAAATCATTTTAAAACTTAAGCTTAAATCGATAAAACATACAGTTGTTTTAAAACAACTGTAGATGGTTGCTATGTATCTGCTGTAATCTGCATATACACTAAAAAAAATATCGTACATAGTATTTATAACAGGCG